>OY756428.1:1415952-2615952 GCA_963576905.1 Mystacides longicornis
TATCACTGATATAATGATTAATTCTTGCTTTTATTCATCATTTTACATTCTAATCTACAATTATTCACTGTATACTCCTATCTGATTGGGGAATTCCAAAAGAGTTTATCTTCCTGGGCAAAATGGATATTTTAATATAATTTCCAATTCACAAATATACACAATAAAAACATTCATAATTTTATTAAACCTAACCTTCAATTTTTATTGATGTTTATTGTTTTGCAATATGTATATATTAACCTAGCTCTTACAGGTTGATTTGGACTATAACATAAATGAAAATAAAAGTGATATTGATAAAAAAAACAAGAATCATGGGTACATTACATACATACTCGAGTGGTTTAAAAAAAGCATCAACCACCGTCTTTGCCGTTTGCGTTTTTCATTATTTTTAATAACAGAAAAGCAGATGCCGCATGTATCACTGTATAGGACGCTGCAATTAATGCCATAATATGATGTTATCATTGTCAACTTCCATTATTTTATCAGGATTATAAAAAAAATGTACAAAACACTATGAAAATAACAACATGGAAGCCATGACAGCTGTCAACATTGTTCTAATATTGGTGAATACTTGCGAACTCGATCGACAAGTAACGGCCAATGTCAAATATTTGGCGATATTGGTCATTGGTGGAGCGGCCACACTATTTGCCCATGATGAGCCAGAGCCTCTATTTGGCCAGCATGGCCCATAGTCTAGCCGTGGCTTAATAAAATATTAACATTAGAATATTTCCAAAAAATCCATTCGTATTCAAAGCTCAGGTAGGAACAACGCTAGAATATATCTAATATGCGCGCTCATCAGACATTCTCAGGGACGTCCATTAATCAATCACGCGAAGTTTTTTGCAACTTTTTAGAACCCCTCTCCCCTGGTGATATTTCAGAATACCCCCCCCCCCCTCGAAAATCACGTGTACTTTTTAGTACAAAGAATTAAGAAACTTATGATTTTAAGTTTCGCCAACTTTTTTAATTTTTAAAAAACGAACTATTTTTCTTTAAAATCATCAAAAAAAATAAATGCACGCAATTTTCTCACTTTACCCCCCCCCCTTCGTGATCTTTCGTGATTATTTCCAGACCTCCCTCCCCCTTTTAGGCTCAAACGATTTATGGACGTCCTCCTACCTCTAACTGCCGATGCCGCGTGTGCACTGTACACATATTATGAAAGTGCCCGATGTTGACTTTGTATTAAAATTGGTGAAAGTGGGATGGGCTACTGTAAGAGCGGAAATTACGTTTGCAATAATGAGAGGATACTACCATCACAATTTTTTGTTATGGCGTTGCAGGAAATCCGTTCCATACTCACTTTAATTTTATATTATTTCTTATTTATTTTTCAACTTTTTATTAGTTATTCTGTTTCTGTTATCCTGAGCGGAGAAGAATCCAATAAATCAAACATCGAAAGAATCTGTTCGGGCGATCTCGAGTTATATGTGTTCGCACTAACCCGACTGTTTTTATTAATTTTATTATTTTTGTTTTATTTCCCAAATTAAATATTTTGCAATAAAGTACTAATACCGTAATACTTATAAAACTAATGCCCCTACCACACGCTCCGTCTTACCTGTGGTCTTGCCTGCGCAAGCCTGGCTTGTCAGGTAAGACGGAGCGTGTGGTTGGTATAAAACAGTACACCGCACGCTCCGTCTTACCTGACAAGCCAGGCTTGCGCAGGCAAGACCACAGGTAAGACGGAGCGTGTGGTAGGGGCATTAGTTAATATTTTTTTATTTGGGATTTATTATCACACGAGAATTTTTTTATCGAATTTACCGGCAATCGCATCCCACAAGGAATGATTTGTGCCTGAGTTTAAAATCCAGAGAAAATCATAAAAACAGGGTAGTGAGTACGTAACTTTTGCTATAGCACGACTAACCACATTTCAATCTAACTACACATAACCACGACTTAAATACATTAGAAGTTAGCGCGAGTACGTAACGCGAGAACGCAATGTAGTTAAGTTTTACGCCGGAAATACTAAGGTTTGCCAATATCTGACACAAAAAATGTTTTTTTCATTGTATTTTTGAAAGTTCACCACGATTTGCCGATAATTTGGATCATCACTCGGAAGAAAGAGTAGTGGACGGACACTGTCGAATATTTTAAAGTCGCGCGGAGAGAGAAAAAAGCTTGTGGCGGCCATTATTCTTGGACATTTTTCATCAAATATATAAAAAAACAATTATGATTTGTGGAATTTTAATCATTTTAAGCAGTGAATACACTTGATAATTTCTGATACTCCGTGAATACTCTTTTATTTTCTCTATAGATTTTTTTTATGTTAATTATTATTTTTGTATGTCTTTATTGTTTGTAAAATATTTGCGTGTGAGAAATAAAGAAAGATTTTATTTATTTATTGTTTAATAATTTCCATACAAATGTTCAAAATCATGTATTGTTTTCCCTTTCGTCTGATCCTTTTTTTACAAACTTGAGTTGTTCCAATCGGCTGACTTCAAAAAAAAATATCTTGGCAATATCTCGTGCGATAATTAATCCCAAATAAAAAAATATTAACCCAGTTTTATAAGTATTACGGTATTAGTATTTTATTATAAAATATTTAATTTGGGAAAAAAATTAATAAAAAATAGTCTTGATGCTTTTTTCAGTAAATTAAACATTTAAAACAAAGGATACAAAAATAATAATAAAGCACGCAACTTTGACAGCTCTAAACCACATATAAACAGCCTAACTACTGCTAACTATACTGGAACGCGACCCGACAGATGCTGTTATAATAACCACGTTGAAACGCACATCTAACTACATTTGTAGTTAAGTCGGACGTTACATACTCGCGCTAACTACACTATGCAGTAGTTAGTTGTGCTATAGCCCTTACGTACTCACCCCCCTACTGATCAAATAATAATAAAAAAATAAGCGAAATAAAGAAGTCAAATAAATATCAAACTATTTTCAACAAATGATAATAAGTAATTGTCTATTTATTTCAAGAGAATCGAGACTTAATAAATGAAGAATATTAACCGGATAACAAACAACTAAAACAGGGAGACATTCCTCAGCGGGCAGCCAAAAAACACGTGATCTAAGGATTCTGTGTCCTGTCCACATTCACACCAAGGGGAAGATACAAGACCCAACTTAAACAGGTGAGAATCCAGCCTGTGGTGGTTAAATCTGATCCTCGAAAGGGTAACAATTTGTTTTCTGGAAACTTCAACAGGTGGAACCATGATTTGTAGGTGAACATTGTTTTATGGATTTTAAGAAAACACCCTTTATTCGAGATTCAGATTCCCAGAAGAGATTCCATAGCAGGCAGGCCTTTCTCAGAGACAAGAGTTTTAAATCACCCAGTGGAAGATGGAAATCCCCTGGGAGATCCCCTGAATGAGCAGCCTCCTTAGCCAAACTGTCAACTATCTCATTATTAATAATACCGCAGTGGGACGGAATGTATGCAAGTGTAATGAACCGTTCTTGCCTGAAGAAATCATATAGGCGACCCTTTATTTGAAGCACAATTTCGTTAGAACAGTAGGAGATCGTGGGAAGCTAAAATACGAATGAGAGAGAGTCTGTAAGAATAATTGCACTATTCATATTCAATGACCCAAATAGTCGTAATGCTTCATGAACTGCCTGAAACTCTGCCGTGAATATGGAAGAATCAGATGGCATTCTCAAAAGAGAACTTTTATTATGTTCTTGTATAAATACCGCAGTTCCTGTAAAATCCTCAAATTTTGAACCGTCTGTATAAATCTGAACATGATCAGGCCAGTGTTGTTCCATCTTTTGTAGGAAAATCCTATTGATTAAAGTATTTGATAAATTTGTGTGTTTATCTAAGCCGATATTTTCACGTAAGTCTGGTATATACAATACATCAAGAGAAAGAGAATAAATTGGGGAAGGGTAAGGATATTTAGTTGTTTTTAACGAGGAAGATTAGAATAGCTTCTGCATAAATTTGGAGGTTGCTTGCATATAAGGTTATTTTTTGAAGCATAATATTGTATCAATACAATAAGATGGATTGTTAAAGGGTGGTCAGTAAATTTCATTTTTTTTTGTAAAGAAAGAGTCCGACAAATATTGGCTTCTTATCCACACATTCTACCATTGCATAGCTCCAATAATGAGTCTCAGATATTTAGATTGAATTCTATCGAATTTTTTAGAGCGAGATGATTTGGAAGTGGATCGAGAAGGAAACATCCATAGTCTAAATAACTTTGGATCAAAGCATTGTACATTAGTTTCATAGAGGAAGGATGAGAACCCCAAGAGACTCAAATATTTTGTCAAAATTCAAATTTTGACACTCCTAATCATGAGAATTCTCAACATGTTCAACATTTTGAAAAATGTCATGTATGCAACAAGTAAATATTAGTAATTATTAATGAAATAAACGATATAATCGATCTACCTGCTCACATTTTCCAGAACCCCACAATAAGTTGTGAGCATTAAGGTCCCCTAGGTCCCCGGTCATAGTGCAACTACTGAGTCAAAGAAGGATATATCAAAGTCCGAATTAGGAGGAATATATGTTGCAACATACGCCACATTATATATAGAAATGGCAACAATCGGAGAAATGGAAATTGATGTAAAAGGTATTGAAGATTGAACCAGTAACATGGCACCACCACCTCTACCCTCCAGGCGAGGCGGTCAGAATGCAGACACTGGTACCCCAGAATGTTAAAAAGCATGTGAGTCTGTAGCCAAGATTCACAAACAGATGCGACATCCGTTTTATGGTTATATAATAAATTGATCAATTCATGTCTGTTAGCAACCGTATCGCAAGATTGTAAATGAAAAAATAAATATTTAAACTTTATTCGAGTTTGTGGAATTTTCTCTTTCCGGAGTACAAAATTAAACAAAAACGGGATGTAGCATATAATTACATTGCCCAAAAATGAATATCATTGTATATTTTCTAATAATCTTTTTACGATCCTTCGTCCAATCCGAATTATACCGACAATAGAACTGTACTTACTATCCTATTTTCAAAACGCGTGTGAACAGCTTTTCGCCAACATCACTCTCTCGGCCGGGTAACATTATTTCTCATCAGCGACCTGAAGATGGTAAGAAAAGACTCTTTACTCCTTTTTCGAGAGACATGACCCTTTTTTATTTTTATTTATTCTTTAATATTATTAGTGAGAAAGTGACTATTTATTAAATTAGTGAAAAAAAAAATTTATTCATTAAATCACAATATATCATATAAAGCGTACATCATTGTATAACAATTAATAAAAAAAATATTATTATTATTATTTGACCAACCTCGGTACGGTTCCCTAGTGCCTAGTGGTATAGGCGTGGACTTCAGATCACGAGGTCCCGGGTTCGAATTCCGGTCGGGACAGAATTTCTGTGTTTTTTCATTTGAAATTTCTACTCGGGGTTAGAATCCTGTCTCAGATTGGACGGGCTGGTTGACTGGTAGAGAATACTTCAAGCATTGAGTTCCGCCGGCTATACTGATACCTATGTATAGAAAAACATTCCTCAGTAGAATTTTGGGTAAAAGATGGTACCACCGCATCACGAATGACGCTATACGTCGGCACACCCAGCGTGAGCCCATCACTTCTACCATTATGTGGTGGAGATGGACTTGGCTGGAACATGTGTTAAGGATGCCGAATGATAGTTGGCCGAGGAGAGCGCTGTTCTTCCTCCCATCAGGGTTCTAAAGAAGAGGAAAACCTTCTCATACTGTGTTCCGCTTTTTCGAAGCAGAGCTGAGGGATCTGGACATGGTGTGGGAGGAGGTCATAAACATTGCGCAAGATCGAGTGCTCTTGTTGCCTCCATATGCCCCTAAGTAGGGCGTTAAGGGAGTTTGGATTTGGATTCGATGTATAGAAGAGTGTTACTTACCTATTATTATTAAAAAAAAAATTCATTTAATCACAATATATCATAATATGAAGTATACATCATTTTATAAAATATAATAAAAGAAATTCAAATACAATGCTATATTATACTAAATATAAAAATATTATTATTTAAAAAATATTATTAATAAAAGTATTAATAATATTTTTAAATAGTGGGGGTTTAATGGAAGAGTACCTAATGTACATATGTGGTTTTGAATTTGACATGTATTAGTTCTTCTAATCTGTCTTCCTAAATTGGGGTGTCATTGTATGTGTACCTATATAATATGTATAAATGTGGAGGTATGTATGTATGAATATGTATGTAAGTGTTAAAGTTTTTATAAGCTCAATAATAAGACATGACTGTTTGAAGTATGGATGCCGCGGAGATGTATGTATGAATGTGTATTGTATGTAAGTATCAAAGTTTTTATAAGCTCAATAATGTGACATACAAAATCAGGTTAGTCAAAACACTCTCTCAACACAAGCTTTATGCTTTATGAGAGAGAATTGTTGTTAAAAATTTTAATATTATGTTTTTATATTTATATTATATTTTGTAATTTTAATTTTCATTTTTAATAAATAAAAAAAAAAATAATAATAATAATATTTTCACGGCTCCGATGACCGTACGATGAACCTATGGAAGAATTGATTTTCGATTCTTCTCCGGTCGCCTGCAGGCGGAACGTGTGTGGGGGTAGACCTGCGCAGGCGCCCGGTTCAGGTATACCGGAACGTGTGTGGCCTACATAGTTTTCGATTCCTCTCCGTTCGCCTGCACAGGTCTAAAAAAGTGCACAGGTCTTCTCCCACACAGTCACACACGCTTCGGTATACCTGAACAGGCTGCCTGCGCAGGCAACCTGTACAGGTATACCGGAGCGTGTGTGGCAGTGTGTGGCCTACATAAGGGAACTGTCAAAATAATTGTCATAGATAAATGTAGCAATAAAATAAGTTAGGTTATGTTGTCAGAAAGAATTTCATCTTTTTATGTAGTTGTCTCAATTTTTGATATCATTTTATTTTAAAATGTCGTTATTTAGTGGAATTAAAACTATATTAGCTTCACCGAAAACATGTATTCAAGGTAAATCATAACGATTATTTTTCATTGTTTTCAGGTTGTGTTGAAAAACGTAATATATTTTGGTGTTTCCCTATTTCCTCATAACCTCAGTTCTGTTTCAAATTGCTCAACTCCTACTATTTTCATCCAATCTTATTTAGTATGAACTTAAGAAGTTATAGTCATCCTTGGATTCTTCTGATTTAATTGTGTTTGTTTTAGAATGCACACGCTTTGCGAGTAAAAAAGCTAGAGCTAGCACAAGTAATACTTCAACTACGGTCAGACCTAAACATCGAGGTCTAAAAAAAGGTGAAGGAAATATTGTTACAAAGGGAGCTATACTTGCAAAACAACGGCATATCAGATGGCTTCCTGGTCTCAATGTAAGTCAGTTTTCTTTTATTTATTTTGGAAAATTAAGTTATTTTTGTATTAAACTGTGCATATCTTGCATTGAATTGCATTCTCCGTCCGAGTTCTGTCAAGGAACAAGCTGTGGAATGAGCTAGCATCATCTTCCCAGCTTCCAAAGCTCAGTGAGGATTAAAACATCCTCTGGAAGAAAATCTTCGTGAGCGTGTACCTGGATTTCATCTTCCCTGATAATAGTGGGCCACACTTAAAATAATCAAAACAGGCCACGGAAGATGCACAGACCTTATGCATCAACGGGGTTTTGAGTGCTAAATGTGAGTGTGGTCGCCTCCAGACAATGGACAACATAGTTGAGTGCTCGTATTTCACATGGGGTAACAAGTAACAACTGACGCTGCCAATTTGCTTAGAATCTTACCTTTGAGTATTTAATAGCCAGGTCTTATATGCCATATGCATTTTTAAAAATTAATTATATCGATACCTGAAAGACTATTTAGCGTATGCAACATTTTTGCCAAAATTACATTCATATCACAAGCGACGCTAAATAATATTCTCCATCGACGTATCTGACCGCCATGTGTAGGTATATTCAAATTATTCGATGAGTTACACCAAATATAGGTATCTTAAGTGACCAAACTTAGCATTAACCTAAGTGTGTGGCTCGTCGGCTAAGATAATTTAAAAAATCATTCATATAGCATTTTTCTCTTGCAACAACTGCATTATCTTTTGTTCACAGTGAAGTGTGTTGTGTGTCTATTTTTACTTATGCACTTAATGATACAAAAAAAGTTATCGTAATTGTGATTATTGTTTCTAGGTTGGTATCGGCGGAGATTTATCTCTGTACGCCCTCTATCCTGGAAAGGTTATAATCACTTGTGAAGAATTCAATCCTCGTTGGGATAAAACGTGGGTTCAATTGAAATACGCCGGACGAGAAGGGCAGCTAATCTATAAAAAGTATATTAACGTTATTACGGATCCACAACACACACGTTTCAAACTCATTGATCAAATTTAGTCCAAATCTAGAAGAGTATTTTGAGATGATAATTTAAGTAAGTACTTTGTTGTAAATCTTTCTCCCCAGAACTGCTGAATCAGAACACAGTGCAAGACTTTCTTTACCGTCTTCAGGTCGCTGATGAGAGAAAGAACTATTTGATTTTCACAGTTCGTATGTACTACTCGAAATGCAATTCTTATTGTGATTTTTCTTGATCCTACTAATTTTGCTAGAGTGATTTTATCTAGATTAGTTCTTCAATTCTTTCAACACAACTCTATGTTTAAGAGCAGGTGAAACACTAGTTTTATAAACATCTAGAAAGATATCTTTTTTTTTGCTGTTGGTATTTTTTATTGTTATTATTTAGTGAACTAGAATATTTAAAATATTAAATCTTTAAAATGTAATCATTATTTTATTTGTTTCCCAAGTTTTATTGACCTTGGTAGCCTAGTGGTATAGGAGTGGGCTTCAAATCTAGAGGGTTTGATTCCTGGTCAGGTCAGAGTTTTTCTAAGTGTTTTTCACTTCAAATTTCCACCCGAGGTTGGATTGTCTCAGATTGGACGAGACTGGTTGACCGGAAAAAATTGCCTCAGGCAATAAGATCCGCCGGCTCTATTGATACCTTTGTATAGAAAAGTGTAAATTTATTTATTAATTTTTCATTAAGAAAAGTAATATCGATTCTACTGGCGGGTGAAACTGATTTGTCGAAACTTGTTTTTTATATTATGATTTATTGATTCATATATTTTCTGGCGTTGCATGGTGTATAAGTTTAGTTATTTTTCATACATCATTGTGTCTTTAAAGGGGTGCACATAACTGGACATTCACTCTTTTCAATCCAGACATGGGTACTTCATTAATTTTGTTTTATCAAATAACATAACATCTGACCACAAATTTCAATTCAGTCACATATTACTTATACCTAATATACTGTTTATCAAACAATAATTTATAATGGACACCAACTTTATGGATAGACAAAATAAAAAAAAAAAAACACATTTTTTTTTCAAATGATATATTTTTATTGGTTGCACTGGTGAATGCGTACAGGATTTATTATTTAAAATAATAACATTAGTATTTTTAGAAATTAGAAAATATCTGTAAAGATTATTTTAATCTCTAAATATCACAAAATTTTCTCAGTAATTATATAAGTAATTTATAAATAGAAGAAATAACATAAAACAGGAAAAAAACAGGTCTGTAACAATAATTAATATTTATTTTATTCTTTACTACCTACTAAATATAAAAATCTTTATAAATTCCAAACAAATTCAACCGTTTTATACAAGGCCGTTGCCAAAAAAATAATTTAGGAGAGGGTTTGGAGCTTAGTAAAGAAATATCTTCGTTAGGCTCCCCTGGCTGCGGCCTTAGTTTCATATGTAATTTAACTCCCTTTAACACTCCTCTCAGGATCATAAAACGCCAGCAAGAACCCTACTCCATCCCACCTCTATTATAGTAAGTACCTACTCCTGCCTATAAGAGCTACGAGGCATTTTGTCTTAAATGCTGTTTTTAGCTTAGGCCCGAAAATTTTACAACATAAATACCTTATCAATCTCTTTTGTAACTCACAATATACATTACTAATCTTGTCAATATTCATGATTTATTCCAAAGTTTATAAAAATACTTTCTGCCTATCAGTCATATCCTAAAATACTTAAGTCTATCAATATACCTTATAAAAATAAGATGTTTTCAAAAATCTTATTTTCAATATTACTAACTAATATTGCAAACGTTTTTGAATTTAACCTTTTTACTAAGTTCGTATATTCTATTTTAGTGGGCGTCTTGTTGATCATGGTATCCAAGCAACGCTTAATGACACTAAATGTCAAGCTTACACTGTCTCTTCTGCACTTTCATTATTTTAGTGAAAGAGATAAACATATAATAACACTTTGTATTTGTCTCAAATAATACTGCGTTCGTAATGTTATGGTCGCTCTAAGAAAACAACGCATTAGATAGACTAATAATAAATTCATCAAAATAATTTTAAAAATGTTTCCTTAAATTTTCTCCATCATCTGCTTTAGACTTTGCATCGAACATGCATACACTCCGTATTTTTAAGTGTCTTTAAAGTTAAAAGTAGCACAAATTACGTCTCTAGTAAATAATAACACATTCTGAATCTTTTTAGTTATCGTGAAAGTATAATCAATAAGTTATACAGGAACTGCTGGACTATTTAAGTAAGTATTACGATGTTATGTGCATACTTAGTAGTTATCTTAATATTATACAGTATTTAAGTTTCAAATGAATTTGAAACCAATCAGGTGAAGAAGTTCTGGACTAATATAATGTAATAAATCTTTTCTAAAATTTGCTAAATTAATAATATACATAAATAATGTGTTTTTAGGATAAGCAAAATATTAATAATATAATCTTTTTACTAAGGATTGTCACTATATCTATTAACGTCCAATATCATTGTCACTACTTTAAAGAATTCTCAATTTTAGTACTGGTAGTGACATACTGAATGTCATTCATTCATTGTTAGTGCTGTTTTAATAGGCAAAATGATTTTTTCTTATAAAATTATACAATGTCATACCTTAAAATAAGTAGTCATTTAAAAATATATTAATGCACATTTAGAGGAATACTAAAATGGGTAATTTTTTATTTTTTTTATGAACTTCCCTTTTGTGGCACTCTTGGTCGGGACCTCAAGTTTTTACTTTGCTTAATGTCAAGATAAATAAATAAAAACAAATTTTTGTAAAATACTTGTGGGTTATAATGTGTACCTATTTAGTATAAAAAGTCGTGCCTAGTAGCTAAAAAATGACAATTTGGAAATTTTTCTACTCAATTTTCACCATTAGTCTCATAGTTTTATGATCTAGAATCTAAATTTAAAAGTGTCCAAAGTGGTTCTTTTTCTGAATCAACGGAGATATTAAATTTGCAAAAAAATAGAGAAAGAGGTATCTTAACCATTTCATTACCTATTTAAAAAAGGGTTTGTAAGCAACTTTTTTAGACTAAAGCTTGGATAATAGTGCCGAAAGCCTTTCACAACACAAACTCAATTCTGTGCTTTTTGTGAAAGATGTAGAACATTTTTTTATTTGT
The DNA here is from genome assembly GCA_963576905.1 of Mystacides longicornis. Classification (NCBI taxonomy): domain Eukaryota; kingdom Metazoa; phylum Arthropoda; class Insecta; order Trichoptera; family Leptoceridae; genus Mystacides; species Mystacides longicornis. Next base: position 1,427,507 of record OY756428.1, read on the forward strand.
ATTCGACTGACTGTTACAATGATAGCTAGCTAGACTGTTCAGCTCATCATAAAGAGCAAAATGGGCCATTTTACTAAGAATGACACGTTATAGTTTACCTCTGATGTACAATGATATATTTTTGCTTAAATAATAGTAGGTGTCAATTACAAAATATCTCTTTCTGTCAGTCTGACGTGCACACCTGTCGATGATTTGAGTATTAAGTCTGTGTACAGTTGTATGTCTGTGTCTCCTGGATGCAACTCAAAGTTTCTTATCACCATGGATAGATTGGTTTTCATTTCCATCATTGCGAATTTTTGACCTGTAATACAATATTAAATTAGATTCTTTATTGTAAATCAAAATACTATACATATATTCGTTAAGATCTAGTCCTGAAAAATGGTCACAAGAATTTAGACATAATTACAACGTTGTGCACCAACAAAGCCAATAGGCAATAAAGATGAGACATTAACAAAAATGGATATATTCATATTGTGGCGCCAAATACATGACAGTAGTCGCAGTCTTTAAATTTCGTTGTTATCTTGTTCTCAATAATTTCCAACTTTTATCTCTATATCTCATTAATTATTAAATATCTACTTTGTTGAACATGTCTAGAATTCTCATGATTAGGAGTTTCAGAGACTTAAACATTACCACCTAATGGCGAATATTGTTAACGTAAAGTGATCACACTTAGCCAGCCTTCGAAATAACAGTAGAAGATGAAAAATAGGTTTGTGTTCACTTTGAGTGAGCTCAGATTAGAAAATTCACATTATAAAACTAATTATAGAATAGATAGGTAATGGGTTCTCTTTTTTCTCAATCATTCAATAAGAATATTGGAAAAAATTGATGATGGTAAAATCGTTCTTGTAGCTCTGTTAGAATATTAAAGTTTATAATATTATAATTATAGTTTCTAGTCGTCAAAATGAAGAATTATAATAATTACCAATGCAGTTCCTGGATCCAGCACTGAAAGGCACTGACGAGTACGGGTTTCTCTTATTACTCTCATCAACGGAAAATCTTTCTGGAATAAATTTGTCTGGTTCCTCAAACACTTCTGGATTTCTGTTGAGATGGTACACCATGATTGTAACAGTCGTTTCAGCTGGTACTTGAATGTCGTCTGCGGTAGAAAATAAATATTTAGTTACGGCATACGGTAAGGAAAACAAAAATACAGTTCTACGAGTCGTTCACTCACTACTGTGATTTGGACCATGTCTAAAACTGACAAGCTAGGATGAATAATGAACATCTTTAATAGGAAAGTTTTGAAAGCATTACACTACAACCATATTCTCTACTAGTTAGACATTATCAACTATATAAAAATATGCCAAAATTATTTGGTTGGGTCACTTAGAAAAGATGATTCTAACAATCCACAAAAAAAAAAAGATTTATGAGACTAAGATGGATGGACGAAATGGAGAAGTAACTAATAGGATTTGGGTGTAACTCTTAATTAGTAAAATGAAAAAAGGGATAGTGCAAGATGGAGGGAACTTTACAGAAAAGCTATAAAGCCCTTTATGAGTTGTAGCGAATTGACTGCTAAAATTAAAAAAAATATATTTTTAATCTAAGTGGATAAATGATTTATATTAAAGTGAATAATGGCGTTATAAATCAAAACATACTTATTGAAGTTTCGCTGTGTATCTTTCTCGCCAGCAATGGGACAGACGGGAAAAGTCTCAGTGCTTCCTTGATTGACATTTCCAGATACTTCATTTTTTGCAGATCCCTATAAAATGTATTTAGTTTTATCGAATCATTTAATTTTCAAGTTTATGAAGTAAATGAAGAATGTGATTGTTAAATAAAAAGATTCTTTTGGATAGCTGATGGTTTGATCATGTCGAGCGAGTGAATTAGAGACCGAGCTGCTATTTGATTGATCTATTTCAGGGTTCAAAAAAAGATCTTACGTATAGGAGCAAGCCCGTAATTTGTCATCTCCAAATATTTCTCTTTGCTCTTCTAAAATTTTTGCTTGAACTTGCGGATATCTTGATATGAGGTACATTGTGAAGCTCAGAGCTGAAGTGGTCGTGTCATGCCCCTAAAATTATATTGATATTTATTAATATTTTATCTAAGTTACTATTTTTTTTTAAATAAATGATTTACATTATAATGCTTACTTCGAATAAAAATGTATCAACCTCTTCCCTGATAGAAACATCATCCATAGGCTGTCCATCTATAGTAGTGAGTAGCAGTAAGTCAAGGAACGCCATTTTCTTCTTGGTGCCTGAAATGTTTGTATTTTAAATGTTACAACCTTTTTCTACTGATATTTTGTAAGCTGGAGAGAACGGACATGCACTCTTTTCTATCCAAGCAAACTTCTTTCGCTTCCTCTATCGACATACCATCTCTCATACAACCTCTCTTAATTCTTTTGTAGAGAATATAGTATAACTCACACTAATATTATAATGTTTCTAAGAATAATTGTGTCTACTAGGTACTGACTTTACTTGCTTTTTATCAACATTTCATTCTGTACATTATAAGAATATTTGTAGAAAAAAAAGTAACCTCAATTCCTATTGTCCTTCTAAAAGGACAGTTAAGTTTAAACCTGAATAACTATATTGGTTTTTTGAAAAATCTTTTTAAAATATTTTTATAGTAATTCTTGAACATTTCAATACATCAATATAGTAATCATTTTATTTAGAATAAAATAAATTTTCCTGCCTTTGATGAGTTAAAGAAGAACTCAACGTTTTTGTGCAAACACTAACGAATAAAATAAATTTTCCTGCCTTTGATGAGTTAAAGAAGAACTCAACGTTTTTGTGCAAACACTAACGAATAAAATAAATTTTCCTGCCTTTGATGAGTTAAAGAAGAACACAACGTTTTTGTGCAAACACTAACGAATAAAATAAATTTTCCTGCCTTTGATGAGTTAAAGAAGAACACAACGTTTTTGTGCAAACACTAACACAAGTTCACAAGGCCCCAAAACAAACATGATAAAAATCAGGTGGCAAAAAACGTTGATGCAAAAAATTTGATGCATTCATGTCTTGGTTACTTATAAACAGTAATTAAACCAAGCTGAAAACAATAGAATAACAGATACACGAGATAAATGATTCATAGTCCCGCTGTCCTTTGAAAAGGACAATAGGCATCTGAATCTATGTGCTCAATCCACATCATCCTCGTCGTCCATGCCCTCTTATAAATTCTTTTTGTATTTCTTCTTGCATCCGTTCTTTCAACTTTCCCAAGCCATCTGAACTCGTATACTTTCATATTTGTATTAACACTCATTCTTTTTCCATATCCCACAGAATTTTTCCACATATTCTTCGTAGAGCTCTCACCTCTACTGCATTTATACTATATTCTTCTGTTGTAAGTCCACGTCCATGTTTCATCGTTGATGGTAATAGGATTTTCATGTGAGACGGTGGTATGCCCAGATATTAAAAAAGATTTTACCTGTGTCATCGATGTAAGTAGACATTGTTTCCTTCCTGCTCTGGAGCAGTTCCCTCCTCTCTCTTATCATCTTGTTGGTGAACCCGTGTAGGACCTTCAGGCTCTTCTCCTGCTTCTTGTAGTCTGGTGTCAGCCTGAATAGGAATTCCACTCTCTTGAATGGGTTCTTAATCCTGTCCATCGTGAGTTCGCATTGCCTGAAAAAAAGAAACAAAATGAGTACCTACTTAAGGAAAAAATTTAATAGAAAAATAAAAAGTGTTTCCATCGCCTGATATAGACATAAGGATAAGAAAAAATCTCATTAAGACATTTGTGTGGGTTTTCTTAGGTCGGACCCTCAAGTCTCATAGGATAGGTCATCATAGACCATGCATAACAATAGGACTTAGTCCACTGACCACAATGGCAGAGAAAATGTTCTAGGTTCTGAGACAGTGAATAATGCTTCATTAAGTTAATTTAAAAACAATTGATTTGTTATTCCACAAATGATTTAATACCCTGACTAGTTCCGCAGGCACAGGTCCTGCATGGTCACAGGTAACTTAGAAACTAGTTTAGGACCGTTAGTTATAGGGTTTAATATAAAACATACCTAATGGTGATTAATTGGGAGAAATTGCAACTAGAGTTCTATTTACAACTTTTGTTTAGTTTTGTTCTTATGACTTTTCTTAATGAAATCTAGGGTTGTTCAAAGTGGACTCACAATAAGGGGACGTCCATTAATCACGTGATGTTTTTTTTTTTTTTTTTGCAACATTTTATACCCCCCCCTCCCCCTGGTGATATTTGGTAATGTTTCAGAATACCCCCCCCCCCCCGAAAATCACGTGTACTTTTTTAATACAAAGAATTACGAAACTTATGATTTAATTTTCGACAATTTTTAAAATTTGTGAATGTTCAGCTGTGTTTCTTTAAATTCATCAGAAAAAATAAATGCACGTGATTTTCTCTCTAGACCCCCCCTCCCCCTACGTGATATTTCGTGATTTTTTTCCGGAACCCCCCTCCCCCTTTTGGGCTCACCATTAGCCATTGAGCCCTTTTTAATATTCATTGGTATGTAGATAAAGTATTTTTTGCTTAGATATCTTCCTATAATCTTTGAAATTCATAATTTTTTTTTCTAGATTACCGGCGACTCATTCTATTGGGAATGTATTGCGCCGTGGTTTGAACTTCATAATGTTTGGTCCAATAGACGCATTGATTTCGAAACAATAGGTACGCCGCACACTACTAACTGGTCTAACAGGTCTATAAAAAAAAATTATTAGCAAAATAGGTATTGTGTGATTTGAGGACCATTTCATACGTATTTCTCGCCTTACCCATTATTTTTAAAAATCACGACAGTCGCATTGAAATAAAACTTTGCTATCGAGGAAAAAAAAAAAAAAAAACTGTTTTATATTACTCAATTACCTATTATAATCTGACTTACTGGTGTTTTATGTCGCGAGAAAACGAGATTATCAGAACGGTATCTGCGAACCTTCGACATGCTGGGTTTAACTTGGGTGAAACTGTGCAATTGGTGCAAGATAGAGAAGGTTCGTGGCGTCCACACGGTCCTGGTTGGGGGTGAACGTGGATAGGAATTATAAAAAAGTATAAACATTTGATTTTTTAAAAAATAAAATTAAGCTGGGCTCATTGAAAGTGAACACAAACACACTCTTTGACTGTTTCGCAGTACGATATGTACTTAAGCTCGTGTTGTGAATATGGTCGGCACCCGGTATCGAACCCACGACCTCCAGGACGGAACAGTACGAAAGCTGGCGTAACCGCCAGGCTACCAACCACTTAGAAATATGTACGGAGTTTGAAAAACCGTAGCGTAAAATTCCACGATTAGTAACATTAACTAATCAAGTTCAACTGTTGAACTTGAGACGCACAACTGTTGAATGATAAAAATTATCATGATAATAAATTATGTTTGACTAGTGGCGCCTGATACTTTTACTCTCGATAATAAATTTGAATTTTTAGATTGAAAGAATCAGACATGATGTGGGTGCGTTCGTTGTAATTTTTTGACGTTTGTTTAAATTTTTCGTTAATAGTGTAGGTATATGAAATAGACGCACATAAAGCTGCTCAGATTGAGATGGGCTGAACACGTAAGTACTTACTTGTGTCTAAAATAATTTTGAGTGGAGCCAAAGAGGAAGGAGATGAGTCGGTAGACCTCAAGCTCAAAAGAAGCGCAGATTATCCAGGTGGTGAGCTGGTGGACGGCGGCGGAGTAGAGGACTTGTTGGAGGCGAATGTTAAGGTAGGTTAAGACTCGCTATGGACTGTAGCGCCATTGGAGAGAGATTCTGTGTGGTGTTCTGCCGTTTTTAGTAGCTGAATCCACTAGATTTTTTGCCCTTTAGATGATATCATATTACCTCTAACGATACTCTAAAATCCCATAAACAGAAAACAGACCAAAGTCTTTCACGTAAGTCTCGGATCCTATAGGTACATACGAGTAGTTCAAGTAGCTCATCGCAGATGTGGGAAGAGGGCTTGAAAATGCCGATTGTGTAATGTAAGCAATCATGTGTTTTCTGTATGTTTTATACGCTTGCACATCTTTTGAGCCTTCTCAAAGCAGAAGGTATTCTCAGAAGGCTGAGAAGGCTCAAAAGTCAAAAGATATGCAAGCGTAGGTACTGATTTGAGATGAAGCCTTGGAATTGGCACAAAAAGATTTTCTAACGACTACTTACAGAGCGAAAGAGGATAGGGAAACTATAGGATGAAACCATGACACGCAAGTTAAGAAATTATATGATGAAACCATGACATACAAGTCAAGAAACTATAGGATGAAACCATGACACACAAGTCATAGACAGCGTTAAAAAATTATATAATGCAATGCGATAGATTTAGAAAAAAATATAATTAATGTGTTTTAGAAAATTAACATATTACAATATTTACTATTATTATTTTCATGTGTTCCATCAGACTAGGGAATCAGAAAAACAGGAAAATAGAAAAAAAAACGAATTACCTGGTTTATCTAAGACTATTATTAATATCTAGTTCTAAAGGAAATGTTCGTTATCTGAATAAAAAATATGTTAACGGATTAATAAAATTTCAAGTTATAATCTCTTAACCTGTGTTATTTTTCCTCCAATGTTAAAGATTTTGTGTTTAAGATTGTTTACATTTATGTTTAATTTTTTTGACTAAAGACTGCGCGAGAATTTCGCAACTTTCGTATAGTAGGTACATAAGTAGGCCCATCAACGATTGGATGCGCCTTTATGTGGCTTGGTGTGAACCTTCCTTAAGTTCCATCAAGTCATAACTTCCTACCTGATTATTGTTCCAATCCTTAATTACCCTTGTGACAATATTGGAGCAATATTCAGTTCCACTGAATAACTCGCCGCATACGCATCATCATTGAATCATATTATCAACCGCATCAAACAAATAATCTTAAATAATAATCATAAAAATAAACACGAGCTCGTGCCGGATTAATCCATAAAATTAAATTATTTAAAATAAAAAGTGTAGTTCAAACTAGTGTGAGGAGAGCAAGAAAAACAAGGGTAAGTCCACATATCTTTCCTCCTCCTTTGTGATCTCACACCGAAGCCATTAAGGCGTATCATACCTACTCTTTTCATATTGAGAGAAGAACACGCAAATTCTATTCACCAATCGATCGCAATCTACCAGAGCAATCCTAAATCCTATCTACAGTCCACGAAATCAACGAACCAGCGCCAACAACGATCATGTCCAAGTCCCTCAGAACTGAGCACAATATGAAAAGGTCTTTCTTAACTTCGGTGACTATCCTGATTGGAAAGAGAGCAGGAGCCTAAATCACTCAATAATGAGTGGAAGGCTAATAAATACAAAAAAGAGCAGGACCACTAGTATAAGTTTTCGATGATCGAATGCCGAAACGATACCCCCCGCACACCGCAAGTCAGCCAGGAGGAGACCAATCCGCAGCAAACCCGACACGCACGAAACCGACCCCCTAGCTCGATCAAAGCAATCAGGCCCATCGCGCACTAGGCAGCCTGGCTGCGCATCCATGACTGCGGCAGCCAGAATATTCGTGGGAAATCGTGGCTGCCTAGTGCGCGGGCTCCCATACAACGTCATGTTTTACTGGCTGCCTAGTGCGCAAGGGGCCTCAAGCTAAAAAGCCAGGAATCACATTAAAATATTTTTTAGAAGTAAAAAATATGGTATAAATACACTAACGTTTTTACAGCCTTGACATATTCGGATTCTGAGTCATTCTGAGCATTGATGGATACTCCCATGGCGGTCTCTAGAAACATAATTTCTCATTTTATTCGAAAATTAATTATTAAAGACATACCTAATAGAAAACTGATGAAAAATAAGAATGTAGTATAAGTACAGTAGAGATGAGAGCTTTATGAAGAATAATATGTGGAAATAAGACTCTGTGAGACATGGAAAGGAATTAGAATAATAATATGAAGGAATGTGGTATGGAAGTTAGTGTTGTTGTGAGAAAGATGAAAGTCAATAAGTTGAGATGTTTTGGGCATGCGGAAAGAAAGGATGTAAATAGAATGATAGAAAATTTATAAGACTGAAAGGAAAGGTGGTTAAGAAAGCGTGGACGACCGAGAATGACGTGGATCGAACACATCGATTCCATTCTCAAAGAAAACCAAGTCAAGTGCAAAAGATAGAAAGTTAACTCGCAAATTATTGACCTGGCCAATGTAAATAAGTACAATATCTATAAAATAGCAGGTAACTAGGTAATTAATATAATATAGGTAAGTTGGTGTCAATAATTACCACATATGACGTCCAGGGCGTATAGCGCTATCAGTGGGTAAATGTTGACTTCCTGATTTCCCGAATGGCTCCGGAACTTCTTCAAGAGGTAAGTCCCTTGGTCGTTAAACACCTGGATGAAATTTTCCAAAATCTTGAAATGGAAAGCTGGTGTGATTATTTTACGATGTTTCCGCCATTTCTCTCCTGAAATAAAACATTGCTTGACTTTAAAGTAGACAACATGACATATTATAATAGATAGCTATTTTCTAAAGACTAAAACTTGATGTGCGTTCACGTCCTGCCGAGGGAATTTCGACATCTTTAACAACTCGAAGATTCCCATTGTTTGGAATTTTGAGAAATGATTTCTGAGTATAAAAAGCTAAATGGTGAACGTTGTTAACAGAAAGTGATCTAACTAAGCCAGCCTTCGAAATAATTCTGGATAAAGTCGACCAAGATCACACAGAAAATGCACAACACTACACCGGACACCGAACATCCACCACTCATCACATCACACATCAACATATTGTATTAAACAAAAGCTGTGATCTAACTAAGCCAGCCTTCGAAATAATCTATACTAATATATAAAGAGGAAAGATTTGATTTTTTGTTTGTTTGTTTGTTTGCATCGAATAGGCTCCAAAACTACTGAACCGATTTGAAAAATTCTTTCACTTTTGGGAAGCTACAATATCGGCGGTGAACATAGGCTATATTTAATTTCCAAAAAAAATTGGGTAACCTACGAAAACTTCAATATTGTAACCCAAGGTGTAAAAAATTTACCTAAAATATTCTTTTTATCGCGAACGCTGTGTAAACTAATGACGATAGAATAAAACAATGTACTACAATTTTGTAGAAGACATCATTATTTACAAAAAGTATCGCGACAGCATATGTCTAACTATTATAGCTATGCCACAATAAGTGTTTTTTTATTTAAAAAAACCCAATAAAATGTCACCTCTAGAAAAGGCTCTTTATTGGTATCTTGGTATTACTCCTTATTAAAATAAATTAGTTCATATTCAAGTCTGCTTCAATATGTTTGTATAACTTTTTGAATTATTCAATTCGGACATTCCATTCGAAAGTTATCACGAGTTTAAAAATGTGAGTATTGGAAAAAAAAGCATAGTCTCTTATCATCTCAACTTATCCGATGCAGAGTGCGTACGGGAGCGGGGAGGGGTCAAGTTTAGTAGAAATACCGCGCAAAGTAGTCACGGTGGTAAAGTGACGTGACACGATACATTGCAATGCAATTATTCCAGATTAACATATGCTATAAAATATTTTGAAAAAGTTAGGGATCTGTATGAAAACTAAATTATTTTTAAGTATCTATCTACCCGTGCGAAGCTGGGGCGGACCTCTAGTTCTAGATAAAGTCGACCAAGATCACACAGAACATGCACAACACTACACCGGACACCGAACATCCACCACTCATCACATCACACATCAACATATTGTATTAAACAAAAGCTCCTGACGAAGATTTCCACAGCGAAATAGAAACGTAGAGTGAATAAACAAAAACGCAAGACACGATCATAATCCCAAAAAACTACCATTATTACCGAGGACTTAATATGACGCTTTGAAAAAAAACTGCCCCTACACGAGTAGAAATAAGAAAGACGGAAGGAGCTGGGACCTAATGACTCTTCTATTAAGAGGCGAATTGTTTGATTTGATTTGATCATAAAATTCTTTCATCATTCTCAAAAAGGCAAAAGAAAACAAATCATCGCGAACCTTTGTCACTGGATAAAGTATCTAGAACTTTATCTGTGGAATAGAGTTGTCAGAGAGTCATGAAATGCATTTTTCTTTTTATCCGTTAGATTTGTGTTGGATTGGCTATCCGGCACTTATCCAGAGGTGGTGAAATAGCGCGTTAGAAGGAAAATATTAAAACTGACCTTTACTCGTCAATAGGCCTGTCCCCAACCAGGCGTGCAGGAAATCGTATTCGGCTGACTTTTCAATGAACTCTTGGCTGTTGAAGACCACCTGGAATAGAAGGAAAGCGAAACTATAATATATTTTGGCCATGATGAACTAAGTAGTCCTAAAGAATAAACCATACTCAGCTGACACTGAAAGAAGCGAAGGAATTGTGTGAATAGAAAAAGGGGAAGTCCGTACTGTCTGTCTACCCCTTTTTAGACACACAGTATGATGGTAAAAACGTACCTACCTACATTGCATTTCCAACTAAAAGCAAAAGTCTTGATTTTTTTAGGGAATTTAAAAGTGTCTCGGATTTGAAGTGTACAAACAAGTGAATCTCTCTAATGTAAATTGATACGACATTTTATTGTCAATGCTGTGATTTTCTTGTACGTATTTATGTCCTTCACCGTAAAAAATTCTTGTAGGAAACATAGGTATAGGTAAAAACAAACTTAAGAGAGTCACACAAATTGTTGAAAGTGTTCACATTCGAAGAATCGACCAGCTCAGGTGGCAAATCATTCCAATAGTCGACTACTCTATTAAGAAAACAATGCCTCAATGGAATCTGCTTGAACCTGTAGCCATCTAATTTATTACCATTACTCCTCAGGTGAACATTCTGGTTGTACTACTTGAACATTGCATGCAATTCCGGAGAGTTGTAGTGGCCATGGAGTATTTTGTATGTTTCTATCATGTCACCTCTCCTTCCTTCTGTCTGACAAAGGTGTTAGGTAATCTCAGAATTCGGAGCCACAAAATTAATTTGTGTTTCCTACAGAGTAAATATGTGATTTATAAATCACGTTAGATCAGTAGGAGGGGGTTCAAAACAAAAAATCGCGAAATATCACAGAGTGAGAGGATAGGGGGGGGGGTCGATAAAAATACCCTTATACCTATTACAGGAGAAGTCACAAACTACACAAGATATGATGAAAGTGACAGGGCGGTTTAACATTCGAAAATATTGTAGATATATTATGATTATTTACTTAAGAATGGCTAAGATAAAAAGACAAAAACGAAATAAAAGAAAAAATGGATTGCATTTTAAGGATTTTGGTTTCAAGATTATTGATAACGTACGTGTTATGATCAAACTCTGAATACGCATGGGATTTGCATTCAAGTCGATTGCATAACCGTTCTTAACTCGTCACAGCAGTGCATAACTGCCTACATATTTTTATTTTCAATAACGTATTAGTTTATTGAACTTCGACAAAACTGTTTTTTTTTTCAACATAATATTAAGTGACGTCTTATTCGGTTTATTTTTTATGGATTGTTAATTGTACAATAGGTATATGCATGTGTAATATTTTACCGTGGCGCTTTTTATGACTAAGAATAGTCCAAACATCACCAACAGGAGAGTGCGAAATGTGAGGGTTTAAAATGATTGCCTCTTTGAAAGGGTTGATCAATTATACGATTATCTGGGATCTAGGGTATCTCAAAACGATGACCTTCCAGTAGAGATACAGGAGAAGCTCGGCTTAATATTGCTAGTGTTTTCGTTAGTTTAGAGCAGAGGTCGGCAAAGTGCGGCTCTTTGAACTCTTGAGTGTGGCTCTGTCACAAATAATATCCTCGGGCTTGCCCGGCCGCTAATATTATACAGCCGTGAACGAAAAAGCCGTGTAATAGCATGGATGGTAGCTCAACATTAGCACTCCTGACTGATGTCGATTTTGGCTCTTTGGCTAATAAGTAGTTTGCAGACCAAGTGGTCTAGAGAAGCCTATGGAAAAGTTGGCTAAAATAACGCTATATGTAGACAGTAATGTGAAATTGCCAGCAACACTATTTTAATTAAATCAATCATGGATGTTCGATTTTTGAATGGTATTTTTTTTTTCAAATTCGAACCATTACCGGTCCGAAGACCGTCTTTTACTGTTGATTTGAAAGCTTACTACTTATGATCTGTAGCCCTAGACAATTCGAATTTTGCGAACAAATTTTTTGCCAATTTAGGGTAGGAAGAAAATTAACTGTCCACTTTTTATGTTATTATGTAAGCGTTTTTGAACGGCTTAAATAATTAATTGTTTATACCTTCGTTCCAGTGGACAGTTAATTTTTTCCGCACTCTGCATTGACGAAAAATTCCTTCGCAAAAATCAAATTGTCTACGAATGCTGTTTTCTTAGGAATACGATACTGCTATAAACATACAGCGGTAAATGTGTACGTGTAGAACAGTGTTTATGTAGTTACAGTAGCGACAACACACATTGTCATAATTTTAAAACACAGCTGTATTGTCAGAAGACGCACCCAGAAGACTCCCTAGGAACCCAGTGTATTAGTGTTTCACTTTACCTCGCTTTCGTATGTAACGTGCCAAAGTGAGTTTGCGGTGAAATTACAAAAAAAACAACAAAGATTTCAATTCGTGAGCTTAAAAGAGATACAATACACATTTTAGAGTTTGTAAAGATGCTGCGTGTTGACATCTCGTGGGTTGGGTAATGGGTATGTCACTGACCTTGCTCTACTGGTTAGTTGGTGTCCGGGGTCACGGTCGTACGCCTGTTGTGGTAAATATGTAGTTAAATTTGATAACTTTTTCTTATAAACAAACAAATTATTACACACATTAAAAATAAAAATAGAGATAGGATATAAGTGGTTTGCGGAAGTGATGTTGTTTTATATTATGTTGTATCAAATTATAATAAATAAATAAATAACACTCTTCTATACATAGGTGTCAGTATAGCCGGCGGAACTTAATGCTTGAAGCATTGTCTACCAGTCAACCGGTCCCGTCCAATCTGAGACAGGATTCCAACCCCGAGCAGAAATTTCAAGTGAAAAAACACATTGAAAATCTCTGACCCGACCGGGAATCGAACCCGGGACCTCTTGATCTGAAGTCGGAGCCTTTGCCACTAGGCTACCGAGGTCGGTAAATTATGTATAGCTTTTTATAATAATTAGCGATGATTTAAAGATACATATTATTAATAACATAAAATATAGGCAGTCTAGATAATATTGTTGTTGAGAATTTTTTTTTTAACAAAGTGAGGAAATTTCGAAGCCAACTTTGTGAATGTAAAAATGTGGTTAATACGAAACCACCTTTCGAAACGTACATACCTCTTATGTGACCCCACTTAGGGACCTGGAGAGGCAAAAAGAGTCCTCGGCCGAGCTCGGTTTTAATGATCTCCTCTCTCACTATTTTCAATGTTCATATCCTTTAAATCTGGTTTAAAAGAACGGTAAAGGACACCGTCTTTGGGACCCTAATGGGCCTCCAAAGAACAGCGTTCTCCTCGGCAAACTGTCATTCGGCATACTTACCAGATGTCCCAGTCAGGTCCATCTCCACAATGATAGAATTTTGCGCCGTTGTATAGTTCGTCCACCATGCAGTGGTAACATCCCTTAATTCTTAAAATGTGGATAATTATAATTTTGTCGCCTGAGTTAATTCAGTCAGATACCATGACTCGCGCCCATACAGAAGAATGGGATAAACACGCATCAAACAGGTACCTAAGTACCTAAATAGGTATTTTCGTCTCGACTCTAAATGCCGATCTTTATACTATACATTATTATAATAATAATAATATGGTCATGTTTAATCGGCGCCGTTCATACATGGGACACGTATGACACAAAGATGCCGTATGACAGTTGTTGGCCAAGGAGAGCGCTGTTCTTCCTCCCATCAGGGTCCCGAAGACCAGGAAGACCCTCTCATACAGTGTTCCGTTCCTTCGAAGCAGAACTGAGGGTTTTTGACATGGTATGGGAGAAAGTCATTGAAGCTGCGCAAGATTGGGCGCGGTGTAGAACTCTTGTTGCCTCCCTATGCCCCTAATTGGGGTCAGACAGGGAGTATTAATTATTGATTGTTACATGCGACGAGAAATAGTGCGAAAGCCCGAAGGAAGTATTAGTTCAAATCGTGAATTCACCATTAAAATGAATATTTTAGCATTAAAACATTGGTGGTTTTTTAAATCGTCCTAAAAAGTGACATCGTAACCTTCAACGTGTGAACTATTCGACTCGGTACCTATGTTAAAAATAAATAGGCATCTTACTTATTGTTTCAAAGGTTTTTTGTTGTAAAAAGCCTTTTGTATTGAAGTAGTCTAATATCATTGAATCTTGAAGGGTTTTGTATAAACTTAGGTACTAATATGGTGACAAATTACTTTATGAACCTTCCTAAAATGATGTTTTTTATTCATTCTATTTTAAAGACAAATGAATCGTTTGACCAACGAAATGTTTTATCCCAACGAAATCTTTTAGATTTATTGTTTTAACCCATATCTTCCCAGACATAGAAATAGCCGTTAGATTTTCATGAAAATCAAATCAGGGACTATTTTTGGTCTATGTATTGATAAATAAGTGTCAAAATTTTTTTTGGATTTTTGGATTTTTAGTTATAGAACCGTTCCAATAATGGAACACTGGGAAGATACATACATGTAACATTTGGGATTTTGTATGGGAAATCTAAAACGATATAGAGCGTAGTAAAGTAGGTACTTTATGAAGATTTCTCAAAAATTTTATCCACAATTTATAAATTATAAACCTTGTATAAACTAATAAAACAAAAAATCTTCTTCTTCTTCTATTTTAAAGACACGGGAGTGTGTTTTATCAGGGTTATCATCTTGACTTGCGTTATTCCAGGTTTCTTACCATCGCTTGACGAGTATTTTTGATCGGCGCAGCCCATTTGGTACCCTCATGCAGGGCTAGTTATAGAATTCTTCCTTTTGTTTAGTTTCTCAATACATGTTGATGCCAATAAAATAATATTTTATTGCTATAATATATTATATTATAGCAAATTATGACGTAGCCACCTGACCACATTGTTCGACTTATTAGATCTCTCAAATTACTGTGTTTCTCATTCGATAACGCAGATATTAACCATGGAGTGTTTTCATTTTAGATGTTCTTAGCATGCTTTTTATTTTGACAGTGTCTGCCCTGGATAAATGCCATGTGTCTTTCTTCACGAACCTTTCTGTCTGTCCTCATATCCTTGTTTTTCATATTATGACATCTTTCAAGCAGATTGCTTCTGTGGCAGCTTAATCAACCTGTGACCTTACTTATCAGGCAAGCAGGTTATATTGCTATTGACTGTAAAGCAAAGCACTTCAATAGCTTTCTAATGCAGGATTTTCTCATGTTTTGGAGATATAACATCTGCTTTAACGTTATTCATAGCGTTTTTGACGAAAAAATTCATCACCACATCCTGGTGGTATTGTCAGTCATCAAGTAAAATGAATTAACTTTTTTCTGTTTTTGAGCGTAGCAGATCTTAGGTGGAATCCGATGGTAAGGATGATTTTGCAGGTCCTTTTTGAAAATCAACAACATTCACCTTCAAAGTAACCATACAAACAACGTTTTCTAACTGTGTAAGGTTCAGTTCTACCAGCTGTGTGCGCATATTTTCTTTACATAAAATACTTTTTTCGTTTCTAGATGTTAAAATACTTAGTACACTATTAAACTAAGACCAAAAAAAATAAATTGCCAACAATAAATACATTTATTGCATGAAAATAGTACAAAAAATTTACATTGGCATATCCCAGTGTTACAAAAATGGAACGGTTAGGAAAAAGGACATGAAAATACCTACTTATAGTCATCTTTATTTTTATTATTTTTTATAATGACAAAAAAGACAGCAATAGAACTGGTAACGTATTATTTGAATGTTAATTATAACAAACAAAAAATATACGGACATTTTACAACGAGCAATGTTTTTCCACAAAATCTGCTATAAAGAATGTTTCATAACAGAAAAAAGCAGACGGGAATATCATGCAACAATATCTCTAACTAAAGCCTATTAATCGAAGATTTTAAGCAGAAAAAAATAATCGAGTTGTGCTTTTCCAAAAAAATAATAAAAATTATTAACTATACCGTTCCAATAATGGAACACTGGGAAGATATGGGTTAAAGAGAATAGTAGGTAAATTAGAAGCTATATAAAGATAATGTCTATAAAAATGAAGCTATCTATAAAATATTTCAATTAGGTATCAAAGAATACCAATAGACAATATTGTTTTGTAGGTACCCTATATTTCATTTATAATAGCAGCAAAACCTGTCGGACGACAGGTATAGAATAGGGTCATTAATTGTTTGATTGTCCTAAAAATCAATTATATCGTCCCTTAAAAGGTCCCAATTTCACCTTTCCGCGTTGAGAACTGTGGGCAATATGACATTTTTCCCGTAGCAACAGTTCTATGGAGAAGGAACAATATTTTCCGCGGACATCTGTTGATAGTTAATTGTCATAGAAACCATCGACTTACGGACGAAAATAACAAGTAGGTATGAAAAACATTATTTCCTGTTCCATTTGTTTTGTCATAATATAAAAAATCCATATTTTTATGTAACTATGAATTTTTTTTGCTTGGGGTAAGTGTTTCATCGAAAATAATAATAATAATATAACACTTTTCTATACAAAGGTGTAAGTATAGCCGGCGGAACTTATTGCCTGAGGCAATTTTTTCCAGTCAACCGGTCCCGTCCAATCTGAGACAGGCCAACCCCGGTTAGAAATTTCTAGTGAAAAAACACTTAGAAAAACTCTGACCCGACCGGGAATCGAACCCGGGACCCCGGATCTGAAGTCCACGCTAGTACAACTAGGCTACCGGGGTCGTAAAATATCGAGTTACGGAAAAACTATCCAATTATATTTAGGGATTATTTTATGCTTTTCATACACAAGCAAATGGTTTGTCCAATTATTACAATAAGAGCTCCCAAGAAGCAGGAGGCAGCGGGCTTGGCTTGGAATAAATAAATAAAAAATCACAGGTGGATTGAGGTGTTGTGTATTTATTTTCTTATTTCATTTTAAACGAAATGTTTATATATTTCATCTTATTGTTACTCAAATTAAATAACATAAGAAGGTGTTGTGCTTTATTGCAAAACTAGCTTTCCCAACAGACGTTGTCCTGTGGTCTAACTGTGAATATTGAATAAGAATTTAAAAGAATGATAAAAATGACTTTTGACCAATGTCGTTCCGGCGGATGCATCTATTTGAAACCACATATTTTCCATCCGAATTCTGTCAATCGCATCAGCTATTAAATAGCTGATAGTTTGTGACAAACGGAGCTTTGATTTTAAATTGGATTTATTCACTTTTCACGTTTTAATTAATAAAAAAATGAGCTTCAATGTTAACAATTTACAAAAAAGCTTTATTTAAAATCCATCAAAAATTTGCGTACCAATATTTTTAATGTCACTGGTTGTCAGGTACATAAAAATTGTGTTCTATAGAATTTTCACAGATGGCGTTGTTGTGAAAAAATCCACACTAACTTCAATATTATATTTTATATTATTTGGCATCCATTTTTCGATTTTTTATTAGTTATTATGTTATCCGGAGGAGAGAAGTAGCCAAAAAACCAATAATGATAAAAATATGTTCACCCGATCTCGAGTCATAAGTGTTCGCACTAACCCACTAACTAATATCAAATAATATCATTAACTTATTTGCATACCTAAATTTATTTACCTAATATCTCAGTCTAAGTTACACAAAAGAGCATAAATAAAAATATATAATAGGTACGTCGCAAGTAAAAAAGCTTACCTACTTGTACACATACATACATTCTCCCTTTATGGCCCCCCGCACACCGCAAGCTAGCCCGGAGGGGACCGATCCGCAGCAATCCCGACCCGCACGAAATCGACCTACC
This sequence comes from Mystacides longicornis, assembly GCA_963576905.1. Taxonomy (NCBI): domain Eukaryota; kingdom Metazoa; phylum Arthropoda; class Insecta; order Trichoptera; family Leptoceridae; genus Mystacides; species Mystacides longicornis. Next base: position 1,445,539 of record OY756428.1, read on the forward strand.
AGCTCGATCGAAGCAATCAAACCAAAAAGCAGGCCCCGGACAAATCAAGCCCTCCGCGAATTACCTACTTGTATATGGGTGGTAAAATAATTCTAGTTTGTAAAGCTTCCAATTATTGTTATAAAATAATTTTACGTGAATAAGTTAGGTTGGAGACCAGAGACTGGCCGAAGAAGTGTAGGAAGACAGCCGATGAGGTGGAGCGACGACATTGTGCGTGCCGTTGGGACAGAGTGGATGGGGTTGACCAGAGACAGAGAGAAGTGGCGTGAGCGTGAGGTGGCCTATGTCCTGCAGTGGATAAGCACGGGCTAATATGAAGTATATAATATTTACCTCAGCATCTTTGGCGTTGGCCAGGAGGAGGATCAGCTTTGGTCCTATAAAGGCTCTCGATCTCCCACCAAAATCGGTCCACATAAGTTCCAGCGCTTTGAAAATATCTGTCAACAAAAAAATACATTTGATTATACTTGTCATCATTATCTTTATCAACATTGTCATTGAAAATTGTTTTCTAAAATGAAACACACTAAACGTAAAAAAAAAACAAGTTCAAAAACAACAACACAGTTCTATTATATTATTCTTACGTCGTTTCTAATTATATCCATCAGGATACTTACACCTATGTATAGAAGAGTGTTATTTATTAATTAAGTAGGAACCTGGGATTGAGCCCACGACCTCCAGCCTCCAGCATCGTAACCGAAAGGCTAGGAATATTTTTTTTTATTTATTTATTTAAAGATATTATAAATGAACGATTATACCATTTTGTCTAATATAATGTTTACCTGTGATGAACTTAGCTAACTCTAATGGATACTTTAGAGTTCAAGGTCACAAAAATGACTATTTTTACGGATTTATATACCTACCAACAAACTATAGAGTACATGTACATACTGTACATGAAAAATGCTATGGATGCTATGAGCGAATAAAAGTTGAATATTATATGATAAACAATAAATAATTGTTATTATACAAGACTTGTAGTTTTTTTTAACAATGATGTGATTCAACAATAATAGTCTGTGATTAATAATTAGACAATGCGTTAAACCATCGATACTCAACCATGCGGCCCGCCGAGCTTTTCTATGCGGCCTGCCACACATTTTATCCTAAATCGTATAGTACTTATAAATGAAATTCGGGTTAGTGCGAACACTTATAACTCGAGATCGGCTGAACAGATTCTCTTAATGTTTGATTTATTGGATTCTTCTCCGCTCCGGATAACAGAATAACTTATACAAAGTTGAAAAAGTGGGTAAGAAATGATATAAAATATAATAATTAAGTTAGTATGGAACGGATCACGTGTGACGCGCCAACGCCATCGCTGGTAGTTCCCTCTCATTCTTGCAAACGTAATTGCCGCTCTTACAGTAGCTCACCCCACTTACTCCAATTTTCATACAAAGTCAACATCGGGCACATGGATCATCTATATAGATGTAGAATGTCTGCGCGCGCATATTATTATATTCTCGCGTTGTTTCCACCTGAGTTTTGAATACGTATGAATATTTTGGAAATATTTTAATGTTCATATTTTTTAGCTCAATTCAATCGAATTAATTAGATATATATATTTTTATGGGGGTGCAGTGCATAATAATATTATGTATATGAACGGGCCACCTCGGGTTAGAACCACAGGACAACGACTGTCGGGAACGCCAGTGTACGTAATATAAAACATTCGCATTTCCATTCCATGATATCTGGAGAAGAATGTCATTACGAACCACCATTCCTATTAAAATATAGGGTCTTTTGCACCCAGTCATCGAGTAGTGAAATCTAGGTGACCATAAAATAAGCGAATGTTGGTCGAATGGGATACCTATTTGGATACAATTAACACGTATTGTTAGTTTGTTTACATTCGTTTAATTTGGCAAAGTAAATAAAATAAATGGCAGCCAATTTGATGTATTTCACTTCAACAAAATGGCCGATATTATAATAAATTGTTAAGTACAGACGTTCCTATTGAAAAAGCCTTGTGGATACGAAAAAGTTGTTCTCGGGAATGCCTCAATTGCTTAACTAATACTAAAATCAACTATTTGCTACTAACAATATTTACCTTATTTATGGTATTTTATTTAAAAAAAAATGTTTACAGATTGACTGGATTATTAACGCTGCATCATTATGCCCAAAAAAATATTTTATCCATCCTTAACCTAGTTTATATTTTTATAAAACTATAATATGACCTATTATGGGAAGAGGGGGGAGGATGCGGCCCGCGCAACTTTTAAAATATATGTATGTGGTCCGACGAAAAAAAGGTTGAGTATACCATTGCGTAAAAGATCCTACAACAAGCCTAATAACAGTTGTTGTTTCATATTTGTGTAGCCTTTTCTCTATATCTGGAGAGAATGACTCATCTGACAATAATTGGGCAAAAAAATTTGATTCCGCATAGGTATCTATTTTTTTGTCATTCTCTCCAGAGACAAAAGGGTATAGGTATAAACGTATTCACATGTAAGTATGTAGGTACTACAACTTATTAAATTCTTCGACGCTCATAAAACACAAGGTACCTGCAATATATTTTACAATATTAGGTGTAATAAATAAATAATCAAATAGACGAGGAATACCTATCATCATCATCATTGGCGCTACAGCCCGTTATGAGCCTTGGCCTCCTCAAGAAATCTTTTCCATTCCTCTCTGTCCTCTGCCGCTCTCCTCCAGTTCATCATTCCGATCGCTCTGATGTCGTCCTCCGTGTCATCCAGCCTTCTCGATTTGGGTCTGCCGCTACTCCTACGACCATCTGGACAGGTGTTTAGGACCTTTTTTGGGATACGATCATCACTCATTCGGCTGACGTGACCCAACCATTCTAATCTGCGTACTTTTATAAATTGTACGATATTGGGTTCGTCATACAGAGCCTGCAGTTCGTTATTATAGCGTATAATTCAGTGTCCATTGTCGTTTACTGCTCCAAAGATCTTTCTCAGTATGTTTCGTTGGAATATTAGCAGGCTATTTTCATCACTTTTTGTTAAGACCCAACATTCGGCTCCGTACACAACGACAGGTTTTAGGAGAGTTTTGTAAATTAAGAGCTTAGTCTTTCGGGTGAGTAGTTTTGACATCATGCGCTTTAAAAGACCATAATAGCATCTATTGTCAGCAGCTCTGCTAGCCTTGCCTTAATTTCTGAACTGCAGGGAATACTTCTCTTCTTTGAGTCACAATCCTAGGATTGGTCTGCACCAAGCATGGTGACTCTTCTTCTCCACTTCTCCCTGTCACTGGCCAACCTTTTCATTTCTTGGTAGGTGCTGCAGCGCATGTCTCCGATCACCTGGTCTATGTAGTTATCCCTGGGGCTGCCGTTTTTCCCCGGCTCTACTCAGTACCTCGTCGTTTGTGATGTGTTCTGACCAATGGATCCCCAGCATGCGCCTGTAGCACTACATTTCGAAGGCTGCCAATCGCCCGGACTCGCTCTGGTTAATGGTCCATGTGTCGCTTCCATATAGCAGTACACTCCAGACAAGAGTCTTGATCAAATTCAAAGGGAATACTTCTTATACCTAGCAATTTTCCATTCAATCAATACAGGTTCAAGAACGCAATAAAAAAACAAATATTCGCATTGTTGGTTTCTGATCAAGAAGTGCTGGGTTCGATTTCTTGTTGGGTCAGAATTATTGATTTGACTTGAAATATCCACCCGTGCATGATATGCCATCTGACTAGGCTCTCTATAGTAAAATCTTTAATTATTGTCATTTTCATAGAAGGGCCTAGGTAGCCTAATAGCGGTAGGTCAAGAGATCACGGATTCGATTCCCGATGGGGTCAGAAATTTTTTAAAGTGTTTTTTTACTTGAAATTTCTACTCGGGTTTGGAATTCTGTCTCAGATTGGACGGTACCGATTGGCTGGAAAAACTGCCGAAGACTAAGGTAATGAGGTCCATTGCTAACTTTGTATAGAAAAAGAGTTGATTTACTTATTTTTTTTATACATAATAAGGTGGATCAATCGATCAGTGTTTCTTCATCTTTTCAAAAAGTTGGATGCAGGAGTATGCAACTGGGTATAATATACCTAAATGTTTTTTTTTTCAACCTTCACCTATGTTGGTGATCCTGTAGTCTCAAGTAACTGAAAACGGTATAGGTTAAATATAAATTTTCCATAGATTTAAAATTGAATTTATTTTTTTCAAAAGATTTCAGGCATTGATTAGTAAACAGCCGACAAAATTAAAACATTTCTAAAAAAAATATATCATGACGAATGTTGAACGATGAACGAACTTAACCAATTACTATACGATTTTTTTTAGGATCGACTGGATGTGGAGATTTTTAAAGATTTGACGGTTTAGAATCCTGTCTCAGTTTGGTGTATAAATAATATGATCGACTGGATGTGGAGATTTTTAAAGATTTGACGGTTTAGAATCCTGTCTCAGTTTGGTGTATAAATAATATGATTTGCACCGTTTTTTTTAACAATTCAAATAATGAGAAAGCTATGGGTGGAGAATAGAATAGAAAAAGTAAGTATATATTTCTCACATTTTTGTAAATTAACAACCAATACAATGTTCACATAAAATAATAAAAAAGAAAACATAAATTCAGAACTTATACATTGCTAAATCCCATAAGTGATAAATACATAATACCCCTTATTCGGATTTTAGAACGTTCTTATTAAGAACGTTCCAAATGATTTAGAATTAAGTTCACTCGAACTAAAATTCGTATTCGGAATTATGCCGTGGTCTAAAAACCAATATTAGTTCACCATAAATATTTTTTTGAAATATAATTGTCTATGGATCGAGCATGCGCCTTATTGGTTGATGGTGACAAGCGGACAGCCAATGGGAGAAGACAAAAAATTCAAACGAGCTCCATGTTCCAAGCAAGTTCCAAGTAACATGGTCGCCGGAAACTGCCGAACCAACTCGAAGTGTAACGAAGACGACTGTATGATTGCATTGGTGTTCAATGATAATAATTTTTGATGCTATAATAAATATAATAAATTCGGGGAAAATGATTAATATTTTTAATAAAAATGAACTTGTTTTATAATTATTTGGTTAAAAAAAACGTTTATCATGAAAATATCATCAGATATCTTTTTAGACGCATACAATTAGGTGTGAACTAAGATTAGGAACGTTTTGACAGATAAACGCACTAAAATTGACTTAAATACGAAATCCGAATACCAAAATGAACTAATTTCAAACTGAAGTCTAATTAGGAACAAATTGGAACGTTCTAAAATTTCTCGAATACCAATCCGGCTAACTAAAATTGGAACGTTCTTACTTTAGTTTAGTGCGCACTTAATTTGAATTGGAATAGGGGGTAATATAAAATAAAAAAGGCAAAAAAGTTTTGGATTTAGGTAGGTACCCTAAAATCCCAAAATAATAGAAAATTCTAAAAAAGAAACTAGAACATGTATTGTAAAGTATTAAAAACATGAGATACAGAGCTTACGTGAGAAATCCCACCAGGCATAGCCTGATGTGGGCATTGCAATAATCACTACTTTAAACGTTAACTCACTCATTCATCCATCACTGCACTAATCACATATAAGGAAACGACGAAAAGTAAAAACGATTTAGTATATTGAACAGTATTGACGGCCGGCGTGTGCCGTGGTTTGTATGAGGAAAAGAAGAAGACATGGGAAGAAAGAAGATTATTGTTCGGGACAGGTCGACAATTGGATTGAGAAACGAAGGAGATTACACATTGAAGAATTAGGCTGTTCGAAAAACGTTCTTATATCGAAAGTGAAAGTTATATTGAGAAATGTTATGTCGGTGGAAGAAACGAAAGAAGTATGCGTGATGGATAGAAAAGAGTGGAGGTCCGTTCTCTCTGCCTACCCCTTACGGGACACGGCGTGATGGGTAAAAAAAAAAATAAAAAAGTAATGTTGAAAGTTTGCAAAGCAAAGGTTTAGGTTTTTGAAATCACTGCGTAGGATATGCGCAGAGACTGATTGATAAGATGAGGAATGATAATATTAGAAACGAATGTGGAGTGGATGTTAGTGAACAAATTAAGGTGGTTTAAGCATGTAAAGAGAATGAACGAGGAGAGAATGATTTAAAGGATATATAAATGAAGGATACAGGATATAAAGGATGAATGTCAGTTTTTATAGTTTTGAAACTGATGACGCTATCTCGTGAACGTTTACATGGCCTACATTTCTGTCTAATAAAACTTGACATAGAGGCTGTATTTCGTACGATAATTGAAAAAGAAAAAAACGCATACATGGGGATAAAGGATGGATGTCACTTATAGACACCTAGCGAATGTTTTTCAAAAATTTTTTTTGTTTTTGACTGTTGATATCGGAACACTCTATAGTATCCTCGGAATGAACTGGCAGCCGGGGCATAACATTAAGGGATCCTTATCTCGTTTAAATAAATGGATGTAAATAATAGCAGTCGATAATGCCTTTTATGCCGAATCACTCGAAAACGAGTGCAGAGCTAAAAAAAAAAAAATAATAATGCCTTTTGTATTGGTTTTATTACCCCGACTTCCAGTTCATTTCGAGGATACTATATATAGTCTAGTTCATAGAATATAATTAAAATCACCTCTAATAATGTTGCAATTGTGCAATTATTGTAAAAAACGGAAGTTTTGTGGTGATAAAGCTGCTAATTATTACAGTAGCCTTTCATTTAAAACAATATGATTTTTTATAGTATTTTGGTATTTTAATATTTATATGTTTTTATTTACACCTCAACAAAACTATCTATGTAACATTTATTGGATATCGAAGATTGACATTCATCCTTCATCTCCTGTTTGGTATTGACATTCATCCTTCATCTCCTGTTTGGCATTGACATTCATTGTTCAAGAGGTTTGAAAACTTTAAAGCGTAATATCTCAAAACATACATTTTTGACATTCAACCTTTATATCCTGTACCCTTCAAATCTGAAAGAATAGGTGCACGCAGACGAGGCCGACCTCGAAAGACATGGATCGGCAATATTAGGGCCTCTAAAAGGAATAGAAGAGCACGTTTGTGGAATGTTATGCGTTTGGTGGAAGCGAAAGAGTTTTGTTTGGATAGGAAATAATGGAAGTCCGCACTCTCTGCCTACCCCCCTCGGAAAACGGCGTGATGGATATTTTTTTTTTTGAAAGGGATGAAAGCAAGCCATAACGAAATCATGTTATCATCAACGATGTATGGATAGTAGTGGATGCCCGTTCTCTCTACCTACCCCTTAAGGGAAACGGCGTGATGGGTAAAACAATGACTAGATTTCAACAGGCATTGAAAAATGAAAACATAATGATCGTGTGATCAGAGAAAAAAATATGATCGTATTTCCTGGAAAACTGTAAAGTCCAAACTTCCAGATTGAATGTTAGTAAATTATAAAAAGGTAAATAGGTAATATACTAAATAATTTGAATAATGTGACTAACTACATATTAATATGCTTTGGGGAAAAAATAACTAGGCGTGAATCGTCTGTCGATTAGCTTGGTCTTCTTACAAGGAAGGTTATCGGAACAAAAAAGCGATTTTAGTATGAACACAAGTTTTTGCTGTCCCCAAAAGAAATCTTTGCAACTCTTTAGTTAGACCATGGATCGGCAACCAGCGGTCCGCGAGTCACAACGGAATGAATTACGAACCACATCATATTGAATTCCTCAAATTATACTGTCTCAAAAAATACACTCTAATTCTAATACCGAAGTGAAATGTAAAAGTGTATTAATTTATTGATTTTATGAACTAAGCGTATTAATTTTAAAAATAAAATAATTTAGTATTGACATTTAATAGTGCTGTAGTGTAAATTTATTTATTATACTAATTTAAACTGAAGTCACGCTCCAGATTCTTCGAAATCCTAACTTTTGTCACCGGAAGTCTGATATTAGAAGTTTAAACACAAAAAATGAGATATATTTCAAAATGATTTATTAAGGTTTGTAGTTTTTTATAACCCCCCCCCCCCCCATCAGCCGTTACAGTGAAACTTCTTATGACGAGAATAATTATTATTCTAGAATATTACTCGTTATGAGAAACAATTTTTCCCCAATAAATCAATGTAAAATACAATAATGCGTTCTATGTGGAAAAAAGTTAATTTTTATAGTATGTTCTTTATTAATAGGGTGGTTTTTAGGATTTAGTTTCTTTAAAGGTTAACTTTCTTCGTTAAGCTTTCTTCAAACATTAGCGAAATTTGTCACACAATATCATTTAAAAAAATTCAAAGTATAAAAATGGTGAAGCAATCTAACTCACAAGTAAGTAGGAAAACGAGACTTCACTTTCTGTCAAACTCGAATTTCTCACTCGTTTTGCGAAATTTCGCTCGTTGAGAGAGCAAATTTTTTTATATTTTTTTTGCTCGTTATGTGAGGTTCCACTGTAACGGCAAAATCTTGAGATCTACACACTTTTTTTTTTTTTTTAATAAAAAATGAATCTGTGCTCACTCAAAGTGAACACAAATACACTCCTTGACTCTTTCACAGTAAGCTACTTAAAGCTTGTGTCGTGAAAGAGGAAGATGGTCGGCACCTGGGATCGAACCACGACGTCCGCAGTACGAAAGCCGGCGTTGTAACCGCTGGGTCACCAACCAATGATAATATTCTCAGATCGGCCTACGCTAGCCCGAACGTAAAATATTTCGCCCTTTGAATAAAAGGTTGCCGATCCATATTGATGAGTTCAGATCAACAGTGTTATTGCATGCAACAAACTGATAACCTAAAAAGTTATGTATGTTACAATTTATACGCACAAAAAAAAATTGCACAACTCCACAAAATTCAATCTTCACTTGTACCAACAAATTGTGTTTTAAGTGATAAGAATAAGTATAGATATGTTGTAACAGTAGATACTGTGCTAAAACTGCGTTCTTTTTTCCTCAGTTTTTACGACTGCAGTGCCAGGTTTCTTAAAAACAAATCCCTGCTTTGGTTCCCAGTCGAATCAGAATTTTGAATCCTCTCAAGATTGGATGAAGAAAATTATCTCACGCAATTTCTGCCGGCAGAAGGTAATATGTAAGAGGGTATTCGGACATCGCAAGAGGCAAACTCCCCAGAAATACCCGCATCTGGTTGGAAAAATTATTGTTACTGATATCCCAATTCTTGAGAAAAATTACAAGCTAGGTATTTCACACCACGTTCCGATTTTTAATAACTCACATTTTCTCATTTATAACAAAAAAACCGTAAAAGTGTGCACAATGAACAAATATAATAATAACACTCATCAGCTATACCACTTTATATTATCTATCAGTCAACCGGTCTCGTCCAAACTCATAAAGACTCCAAACCCAAACGGTATAACACATAAATTTTCAAACACATAAATTGCAATAAAACGTGAAATATAAGAAAAAATCTTTCCAGAACTATGAATAAGTATGAATACCTGGACCTGGTACCTTTTAAATTTAAAGGAACATACACAAGTGAAAACAATAATTCGTATATTATACAAGTGTAAGATTTGCAAATAAAAGTTTTTTATTTTGATATTTATTTTTTGCGAAAATAAAAATATTATGAGTACGAAGAAAACATAATATTATAGAAGCATCAATAATTTAATAGAAAATTTTTATACAAATAATTTGAATCACTATGGGCTCACGACCGTCTGATACTGCTGTTTCGAAGGCTAGCTATAGATTAGCAACAACAAAAAACTTACTGAATCAGGTGGTCTTAAGAGGCATTTGCTTAATCAAAGTTAAGAATCATCAAGTTGATTCATCATAAAATTAAAAAAAAAAACGTGGTCTACAAAAGTTTTTCTTGTTTATCTTGTGTTTATAGGTACCTATTTAAAACCAGCTGAAACCTTTATTGATTCAGATAGTTAGAATTGAGCAGCAGGCTAAAATATTTTTTTTTTAAATAAAATTGAATATTATATTCTCACTCAAAGTGAATACAAAATACACTCTTTGACTCTTTCATAGTAGAAAACTACTAAAAGCTCGTGTTAAAAATATGTATTAAAAACTTTACTATATATGCATAAGCGAGGAAATTAAATAATATCGAACACTAATAATATAATCTACATCCTATTATTGTTATTTTTCTATCCCCACTTCTATTTTTCCATATCATTCCACCGTTTAAAAACACCATGAACGAATATTTTGAAACTAAAAATCGAGGCACGTACAGAAAATAATATTTATACATGAGATTACTACAATTATAATTGCTAGACTCATCGATGATATAAATGTAAATATATACATAAATGAAGTATCATAATATGTAGATTAAACTTTTACATTACCTGCACCATTCCCGATGACACTGTGAGCATTCCCGATGAAAGGTAGGACTAATGGTCCAGGAACGTTCTTCATCATATCCATCGCTTTTTTATTTTGGAAATGGGATAAAATTGTGATGAGTATCAAAAACACCATTAAATATATGAAAAACATTTTGATTGTTAATAAATAATTATTTCAATAAAAAAAAAAAACACTTGATATCGCAAAATTGTAGCCCGTATATGAAAATAAAAAGTAAACAAAATAATCGTCCTTCGCGATTGCTTTGATTTAGTGTGATCTTTTCTGAATCTAGAAGTGAACTGAAGCGAAAATACGCGGCCACCTATCTCTAAACGTTATGCCTATAAGGTACCTAATCCTACACGACTTGGTAAACATACTCAGATTACAATAGTAAGTATGTATAGTGTAATTAATTTCCTAATCTTCTCCAGTCAGTTTTTTTTTGTTACTTCGCTACTTACCTACATACATATTGATATAACTACAATGAATTGGTTAAAATATTAGTAGGTAATTCCTAACATTTTAATACGTCAGAATGTAGTGATTTAACTTTTCAAACTATGCACGAGGTCGATTCTGTATGATTTCCGCTAAAATTTAGCTTTGAAATTTATTCACGAAGGGATTTTAATCAGACGTCCAAATATCAAAATTGTCATCCAATCCATAATATAGAACAATGAATCAAGGAATTAATACTAACTGACCCGATAGACGTTTATTGTTAAGCCAAAAAGTTACATTAGCACAGTTTTTATGGTCATTAAAGTTTCTAATATTTTGCGCAACTTTCTTATTTCTTTAATTTAATGAACCGTATTTCATTAAATTCATCATAATAAACTTTCATTTATTGACTACAGAAATATCCTAACGGAAGTTAATAAATGCAGTAGAGATGAAATCCCTACGAAGAATATGTGGAAAAATTTTATGGGATATGGAAAATAATGAAAATATTTGGAAAGAATGTGGTATGGAAGTAAGTGTTGTGACAAATATGAAGGTTAATAAGTTGAGATGGTTTGGGCATATGGAAAGAATGGATGCAATGAGAATGACAAAAAAAAATATAAAACTGAAAGGAAAGGTGTAAGAAAGCGTGGCCGACCGAGAATGACGTGGATCGAACACATCGATTCCGTCCTCAAGGAAGGCCAGGTAAGAAGTAAGAGAAATAGGAGAGGGTGTATGAGAATTGTTATGTCGGTGGAAGAAGCGAAAGAAGCATGCTTGGATAGAAAAGAGTGGAGGTCCGTTCTCTCTGCCTACCCCTTACGGGACACGTCGTGAAGGGTAAAATATAAAAAAATAAAAATTAAATTTTTGACAAGAGTCATTTCTTGACATTTAATTTAGGTGCCGATTAAATTGATAAAAACAACGGATGATTCTAGAAATGTTTTGAAAATTAAATCGAAACTGTAAGTTAAAACTGCACTTTTTCACATAACTTTTAGAGGATTTTTTTTAGAGAAAGAGATAACCTAGAATTTTCGTGTTTGAACGAAGGAACTAATGGAATTTTCTTTCAGAATCGACATATTTTCTTTACGTTCGATTGTTCCCCAAACAATTTATTAGATTGCTGTTGCCCTAGTACCTATAAGTTTTCGGTGATCGATAATCGAAACGATCATCGAAAGAGTTTCGAAAATATTCCATACAAGAAAGATCGAACGATTCGATCGTTTGATTTTAGAACACTATTTGCACGCTAATTAGCGCTTATTAGCGTGCAATAAGCTTTCGATAAAACTCGTACTAGCCTCACTGCACTAAAAGCAGTCTACACGCATTCACCTTCTTCACTTTCTTTTTTTAACTACGGAGGGTAAAATTGTGATTGACCTGTTGGTAAGTATTGAACAATCCTAAATTTGGAAATATGAGGACCACTTTCTTAAGGTAGGTACTTTTTTCAGATTTCATACCCACCTTATCAATACATACAGATTTTGGATTAGATTTTTTTGTACTGACAGGAGACTGAAGGGGCCATTTACACATTTTCAGCCTCGCCCACACATTCATTTATCCTTATTGCGTGGATTTTGAAATTGTTTGTATTTTTTTTTGTCAATGTGTTTAAATATAATAATATTTTATAACGTCTTGTATTGTGGGCCGTGGGGCTGTCGGCTTAGAATAGCACCTCTGTTCTTTTTGCTGGTTTTTCGAGCATCCAGTAAGAGGCAGGTAATCGAAAAATCTGATCGGGGCCGTGGGGTTGACCACCTCACGCCCTTAAACTCACACGGTCGGAAAATGCAACAATATTTCTTGTTGCCTCCCTATGCCCCTAAGTGGGGCCTTAAGGGAGTTTGGATTTGGAATGTCTTGTATTTTTGCTATCTTTGTAATTAAAGTTATTAGATGATATATTTCAGTTCTAATGATTGAATGGCGTCAGTGTTGCAGAGCCAGTGACCTGGACTATAGTAAGATACTTTTAGGGGCCATCTTAGTCATCCGGCTTAGATAATGAAAAAAAATGCGTATAAAATATTATGTTTCCTCTGACGATAGTCATGTAACTAGAAGGTAGGTATGTACTCATACTTTTGACGTATAGAGATTGAACTATGTAAGTAAATGTACCTACGTACCTATTGCAGGTACATGCAATTGGTCTGATATAATATAGATACTTACCCATTTTTTAACCATTTTTACGGAGATGTAAACATCAACTACTTATCTACAATATTGTTAGGTAGGTATAAATATTGTATCAATCAATACTCACTGTCTGACCCGAATCAGGGGCACAGGGAGGCAACAAGAGCCGATCTTGTGCGGCTTGAATGACCTCCAAGGTAGATATACCTACATATGCAATATTTAACAACTAATGACTCTAATTCATTACTGATGTTAGATTTTTAAATGGAACAAACCACTACAGGCTTACGAACGTTTTCTACTGTTATATTGCTGGCTTATAGTGATAACTTTACGTTAATAACGTTCGCCGAAACTCTTAATCATGAGGATTCTCAACATGTTCAACATGTCAAAAAATCCATGTAGGATGTCCCAAGTAGATATGTAATAATTAATAAGATATATAGCCAACTGTTGGAAATTGAGAACAATAGGAACTATTAAATGCAAATATTTATGATGCAGTTTGGTCATAATTAAATCTTGCATATAAAATGAGGGTTCTACCTCTTAATAAACGAGTTTTCAAATATTCATTTTATGACTCAAATAAAATCTTTTTTTTTTCTTTTTCTGGCAATCAAACTATTAGCACTATGTACCGACATTATAAATCTATAATATAAAATAAAGCCAGGTTAATGCGAACACTTAACTGGAGATCGGCCGAACAAATTCTTCCGATGTTTGATTTATTTGTATTTTTCTCCGCTCCGGATAACAATACATAATTATACTATTGAAAAGTCGAAAAATGGATGTAAAATAGTATGAAATATAACGTTAAACGGAACGGGCTTCCTAACAACAATACCACCTATGAAAAGCCCAATAACAACACAATTTTTATTTACCTGGCAACCATTGAGTTTAAAAATATTGCGTATTGCTACGCAGATTATTGATAAAATTTCTTTCAAGCTTTCATAAATTTTTTGTAACATTCAAACATATTTTAAGCATATTTTAAACCAACGAATGAATCTTTTTCTGGTGTTTTAGTTGTGCAATTAATTTAGTATCATCTGACTAGTTCTAGGCTTAAACTTTGTCGTGAATATAACCCCGCTGGTCAGAAGGAGAGGAAGTGCGAGAAAATTGCTTCAAAGCAAAACGGGCGGTAACTCATAAAAAGAAAATGCATACACTTTGTATGAGGAGAAATTAGTACGTAGCTAAGTACCTGTAGTAGAAATATTTTCCCCATACATGTTGTATGGAAAATCATCAAAATTCGTGGCATCAAATATGTGTTCTACAAGAATATAGTTTTTAGTTGTTTTGATTATGAAACTATGAAGAGCATGAAGAGCAACCGCAGAATGATCTCTGACATACATTTTTACGAGTTTTAGAGTTCACCTGTCGGTGTACCGTCGCGTCGCGTCGCCCAGTGACAGCTGATAACAAACAACGATGAACAAGGCGAACACGCCGAGGGATTTTTATGCCAGAAATTTTAGAGACGGAAATGATTTTGTCCGAAACACCAGCATACTGAGTTTGGAATGATTGCACCTAACAATGCATAGAAGTTTTTTTTTTAAATGGTGTGATGAAAGTGGTTGGTGGTCTAGCGGTTACGACGCCGGCTTTCGCACTGTTTCGTGCGGAGGCCGTGGGTTCGATCCCAGGTGCCGACCATCTTCCTCTTTCACGACACAAGCTTTAAGTAGCTTACTGTGAAAGAGTCAATGAGTGTATTTGTGTTCACTTTGAGTGAGCACAGAGTCATTTAAAAAAAATCATATTGGTCAATTTTTAAAACAAATAGAACGTTTAAAAACAAACCGATCATTTTTCAATCCATCAGTTCATATAGTGATTTTTTTTACCAAACTACAGAGATTAAACAAGAAAATGAACGGTCAATATAGGCAGAGAGTACGGATTTCCATTCATTCTTATCCAGACAAACCCATTCGCTTCATTTCGCTTCGCATAATAAGTACCTATTGTTTTCATGTATTTTAAACAAACATTCCCGACAGACGTTGTCCAGTGGGGCTAGTACGAGTTTCATTGAAAGCTGATTGCACGCTAATTAGCGTTTATTAGCGTGCAAATAGTGTTCGAAAATCAAACGATCGAATCATTCGATCATTTTTGTATGGAAATTTTTCGTAACTCTTTCGATGATCGAAAACTTATACTAGTGGTACTGTAGTCCTAACTAGAGATGGCACTAACGGCTTAAATTCAAAAACGTTATAGCCATTTCGTTAATTGAAAATAACGTTAATATTAAAAGCTGAAATTGCTATTTTAAAAAATTTGGAACTTAACTTTTCCTAAAAAAAGGTCCTTTTCTCAGTTTCATAATATTACGTGGCATATACATAACAGGGGTAGGCTATTATTTCCCTGACTATTATTTTTATTCAACTATTATTTATTAATAACGTTTAATAAAAATAACGTTGGATACGTTATTTTTATTTAGCTATTATTATTATCAGCTGTCGTTATAATGCCCATCTCTAGTCCTAACCAGAGGCGGCCCGTTCATAAGTGCACTGCGCCCCCAGAAACAAAAATACCTACATAATTAATACGATTAAGTTACTAATAAAATAAATATGTTAAAATATTTCATCCATATTTCATTCGTATTCAAAGCTCAGGCAGGAACAACGTGAGAATATATGGGCGCACACACCTCGACCTCACCTATGAAGTACAGAATAAATGTGCCCGATAATTTTGTTGACTTTGTATGAAAGTTTTCTAAAACGCTGCGGTGGAATAAGTGAGATGGGCTACTGTAAGAGCGGCAGTTATTCTGTTATCCGGAGCGGAGAAGAATCCAATGAATCAAACATTGAAAGAATCTGTTCAGCCGATCTCAAGTTATAAGCGTTCGTACTAACCCGACTTTAATAATTTATATTAGAGATTTGGTAAGTACCTACCTACTTCACAGGGATACAATTGAAGGGGCGACATGTCGAGAGGGTGGAGAAGTTAAAGTACCTCGGCAGCATGCTTACACAGAATCTTGGCCCGGAGGTAGAAGTTAGGTGAAGGATGGAGGCAGCAAGAGGTGAATTTGATAAAACGAGAACCCTATTCTGCAATCATAACATAAACATGAAACTCGGACAAAGAATTATAAGTGCTATGTGTGGTCTGTTCTATTGTACGGATGCGAAACAAGGACGTTGAGGGCCAATCCCATGAACAGATTAGAGGCATTTGAAATGTGAGTCCATGTGTAAAATACCTTGAACAGACATGATAACAAATACCGAAGTCCTAAGGCGAGCTGGAGTAGACAGAGAGCTACTGCCAACTATCAAAGTTCGCAAGATATTGAAATTGAAAGGCATCGAGATTGAGGGACGCCGAGGATTTGGCCGGAGACAAACATCATGGCTGCGCGACGCCGAGGATTTGGCCGGAGACAAAAATCATGGTTGCGCAACATTTAAGAGACTGGACCGGATCCGAAGTATGGAGGAGCTGTTCCAGGCGGCGCAGGATAGAGAAAGATTAAAGAACATGTAACAACTAATGACTTTAACAATTCATTACTGATGTTCGATTTTTAAATGGAACAAACCACTACGGGCTTACGACCGTCTTCTACTATTATTTCGAAGCCTGGCTTAGTGTGATCACTTAACGTTAACAACGTTCGCCATTAGGTGGTAATGTCTCCGAAACTCTAATCATGAGAATTCTCAACATGTTCAACATGTCGAATAATCTCATGTATGCAACAAGTAGATATTTAATAATTAATGAAAAATGGAGATAAAAGTTGGAAATTATTGAGAACAAGAGAGCAACCAAATTTAAAGACTGCGAGTGCTGTCATGTATTTGGCGCTAGGATATGACTATATCCATTTTTGTTAATGTCTCGTCTTTATTGCCTATTGGCTTTGTTGATACACAACGTTCTAATTATGTCTAGATTCTTGTGACCATTTTTCGGGACTAGATCTTAAAGAATATGTAACAACTAATGACTCTAACAATTCATTACTGATGTTCTAGAAAGATTGCCGAAGTGGTCGCCAACGTTGGGGAGACCTGACAGATTACTTAGAAGTACCTACTAATTGTTAATTTTGTTGTTTTTAAAAAGTCGACAAGTACCTATTAAGTATTTTAAAACTAGTATACCCTTTTTTCTGGAAAGAATATCCAAAAAAGTAGATAGGTATACGAATTTCATTTTATGCGCAATCTAAGAAGGTTTATATACCTACTAGCTTTTCACACACCCATCATTTACATTCTGACTGACGAGTGTTTTCATTGGAGAAGAGAAGAAAAGAAACGACATGCCTTTAATTATTAATAGCCCAAATAGTACCTATCAAATTCGATTTTTTTTTTGGTTATTTTCTCTTGAAATAAAGAATAGGTAGATGTGTTTCGATCTTTGATTCTCAAATACATTTATACCTACGGGGAAAAAATCAAAATTTTATTACAAAAAATAACAATATTTTTAGATTATGTTGAGGAAAAAAATATTGGTCTCTAGGGTAAATTTTATATTCAATAGGTATGTCATTGGCTGACTTATTAATTGTTATCTACTTGTTGACCTCTTGGAAAATAGGGAAAGATGTGCTATCAATTACTTGGTTTACGAAATAGGACGGTTAAAATATCAGATTTTTAATGTACCTACCTATTACAATTTGATTACGCAAGACAAGAAACAAATGAGAGTTGTACGAAGATATTGTGGAGAGACTCTGTGGTACCTATATGGAAAGAATTAGAATATTAGGAAGGAATGTGGTATGGATGTTAGTGAGTTGTTACAAATATGAAAGTTCATAAGTTGAGATGGTTTGGCCATGTGGAAAGAATGGGTGCAAATAATTCGTAAGGCTGTGTAAGAAGTCGTGGCAGACCGATAATGACGTGGATCGAACACAGCGAATACGTCCTCAAGGAAGGTCAGTACCCCTATTCTCTGTTTTATCGGAAGGTAGTCACGGTAGTAAAGTGAGTATTACACGATACATTTTGTATGGGAAAGGTGTATAGCGCCTCCTCAGAGATATTTCTAGAAACAAAAGCGATTCTCGCATTCGATACGTACCTATAGACATTTTTCATACAAAATGTATCGTGTAATACTCACTTTACTACCGTGACTACCTTCCGATGAAACTGAGAATAGGGGTACAGGTCAGAAGTAAAGAAGTATGCTTGGATATATAAAAGTGATGGTTCGTTCCATCTTCCCCGTGATGAGTAGGTACCTAGGTATATTTTATTTTCAAATTGGAACCACCAAATAGTACCTACCGTCTTTTACCCACTGCTGTTTTAAAAGTTGGCTGAGAACGATCAATTAATGTTAGTGACGTTTACCATTTAGGTTGTCAACATTGAGCTCCCGAAACTGTGATGCTAAAGCATGACTTGAAAATCCCATGTCTCTGACAGGACTTGAACCCTAATCCATTGTTGTCTCAAGCGGATCGCAGTACCTTCTACATATATGTATATCAATAGATAATAGATTCACAGTGCGAAGATACCTACGAAGTGCTTCAGGAGAACTTAGGGTATTTTGATGGTATCACTGCATCTCGAACGACATCACTTTTACCTTATGGAGGAGATGGGCATAGTCAAAAATGCCGAATGACAGTTGGTCGAGAAGAGTGCTTTTCTGCCATCAAGGTCCCGAAGACAAGGAAGACCCACTCACACTCCGTGTCCCGCTCCTTCGAAACAGGGCTGAGGAATTTGTACATGGTATAGAAGGAGGTCATTGAAGCCGCGAAAGATCCAGCGCGTTGGAGGGCTCTTAAATAGGGTCACAAAGGCAGTATGATGATGGTCAATATAGGTTCAAATATTTTGTAGAACTTAGATGAAGGTAGGTAGGTACTAAGGTACGTCGCATATTATAACGAATAGAAAATACCAAGTGTGAATTATTAACATGTCTCATTTTATGGTCAGTATTGATGTCGCTCTAAATTATTGTCTAGGAGGTAAAAGTGTGTAAAAAAATAAGAAAGAATCGGGCGTCATGCGTAGATAGATGATGTCACAGGGTGCCATTAAATTTTATGGTTGTTTCTTTGAGTTTCACGAACCGATGCCAAAAATTCCTACACAGTCTGTAGTAAATATACTGTTTTTAAGTTTTTTCCCGTCCAATTAGGTGCTCCCTTCATGTTTTGGTCCATTTTGTTTTGGTTTATCATTTTGATAATAGAAATTTGAAACAAATAAAGCAAATATTGCATTCCCGTAATCATTGAGGTATTACAACCATGCACCAACTAAATTTATAAGAAATATAATGACGTTTTGAAGAAAATATTCAAAGAGTACTTTTAAAGTATAGGTACAGGCAAATATTAAAATTGATGTGATAAAACATAAAATAGTTCATTTTGACTGAAAGCTAAAATGTTTCGTATGATTAAATAAGGACTCAACAATATTTTGATAATATAAAATAAAAAAATAAGGTCTGGTACTAGGGATTGCAATCCCGCACCATTTTCAATCCCGCGGGAATTTTGCAGGATTGACACCAATCCCGCAGGATCCCGCGGGATCCCGCACGGTTAGATAGAATTGAAAAAAAAAACCTTTTCTATGGTATGTAATAAGCGAATATTTATTGAAAATTGCAAAAATTGAATAAATTTAAAACACCTCAATGTACATAATTGAATAGATAAATATTATAAAACTTGACTTCTCGTCTACTTATTTAATAAAAAAAATCCAAAAACAATAGCAATATGAATATATTTGGTAGTAAGTTCTTTGATAAATATTTGATAGTGAGTTCTTTGAAATAAATTGTATATACAAAGGTGTCAGTATTATAGCCGGTAGAGTAGGTAGGTATATTGCCTGAGAAAATTTTTTTAGTCAACTGGTTCCGTCCAATCTGAAACAGGCCAGCCTTGGATTTTTCACGTGAAAAACGATTAAAAACACACAAAGATTTTAAATATTTGATAGAACAAACACCCAACCAGAAATTAAACCCGTGACCTCTTGGTTGGAAGTCAGCGCATATAACACCAATTTTTATCACCTAGTTAATTAACTAAAAATATTATTTGTAATCTTTATTTTAGGTAATTATAACCAGATCAGTATTCTTTATCATATTACCTACTATGCAAATAGTCTTTTTTTCTTACCAATTAATCAATCAAGCTCTAATCATTTTTATTATATTGACAATTTAACAAGAAAAACAAAAATGTGCTTATTAATTGAATTATATAAACTGTGATGAAATGGTCATACGCTAAATAAATAAATAATCAATCAAGTACATGTATAAAGTATCAAATTTTAAAAGAACAAATAAAAAGTCACTTCTTCTGAAAATATGATCGTAAAAAACAAATAGCATCATCGGTGTTATTTCCCAACCTACTTCCTATGGAACTAATATGTAGCTAACGACCGAAAAGGCACTTTCTGACTCCATATTTGTTGATTTGATAGTTAATAAATTGTTTTCTGCATTAACATCGTCTGGAACTACAAGTTGTACATTTTGAGAGTCTTCTTTATGACTCGATGCTAATTTTTTTTTCATTTCTTTTAATGAATTTACGCAATTGGATGCTTGCGGATCCGCACTTGCGCTGTTGCGGGATCCCGCAGGCCCTAAAAACGCGCGGATCCCGCGGGATTGCGGATCCCGCATTGCGGGATTGCAATCCCTATCTGGTACCTATTCTACACCTACTCGAAATCATTCAAATCTGACATAGCGCATCGTGGTTGTAAGCACTCGCGTTGCCGGACTACTATAAATTTTGTTTGCTTACAAAATTTTGTATGAAATGTCACCTTCATACATAACAAACGCGGATTAAATATATATTTTTTTAAATCAAGTAAAAACTGATCAGTGAGTTATACGTAATCTTACGATTAACGATTTTTTTTATAAGTAGACGGGATAGAGTTTATACTTCTACTAGCTGTCCCGACAGACATTACCCTGTAGTCCTTACTATGAATATTGGTTTTAAATTAAATTTGTAATTTATACAAAAATACGTTTAAAATTTGTTTGAATGTTAAAAAAATATTTGTGAAAGCTTTAAAAAATTCCATAAAAAATCAGCGTATCTATCAATAGGTATGTTAATGTGTGAAAACACGAAGAACGCCGATTCTGTCGTTTCTATGTACATATTATTATTTGAATGGGCATACGCACAGCAAAAATAGAAACCCGCAATCCAGCATGCCCATTCAAATGCATTGAAACCATTGACACATTCATTGTGCCAGGTTAACAATAATTTTTGCTGTTTGAAATTTTCATATATGGCGTTGGCGTCGCAGGTCTGTCCCATACAAACTTTAATATTATATTATTTGTTATGCATTTTTTCAACTTTTTGATAGTTATTCTGTTATCCAGGGCGGAGAAAAATCCAATAAATCAAACATCGGAAGAATCTGTCAACCGATCTCGAGTTATACCTACCTAAGTGTTCGCACTAACCCGACTTTCTTTTATATTATAAGATTTTTATTGAATTAATTTTGAATATCAACTATTTAGGGCTAGGTCTTCCGCCTTATAAATAGGTACCCAATGTTCGGAAAGCTTCTTCTGTGGTCTCAATCCTGGGGATTGGCTTGCAGCAAAGATCTGCATCTACTTCTCCATTTTTTCCGGTCCTCCGCAGCTCTAAGTATGATGCGCAGCTTGTGGCCTCATATAATTGTTCGAGGTACTCCCGATGAGGACGCCCAAAGCGTTTGTCCCCTCGGTCATGCCCTTTATTATTATTGGGAGTAAGAGGTTGTTGTGGTGTAATATGTGTCTTATCCAGCTCACCAGCTGGCTCGCCTCTCTGATAAGGTCTTTACAAGGTGCCTTCCTTCTTCGATATGGTCGATCCACAGTTAGAGTCATTAGTTGTTAATTATTCGAGAAGATTTTGATTTAATAATGTATAGTATCCGACTATCTACCTCTCTTTTTGTTGGACCATCCCAAGTTGTTCTACTACCAAGTTAAATTAATTCTTTGGCGTATTTTAAGGGAGCTCCTATTCAGGACATTCTCCATGGTTTCTGGTGCTTGTTCTATCTTCGCAGTTTAAGGCGCCAGAAATTCAATTCGTTATCACAAGATGTGAACTCATGGCCCGGGGTAC
Source organism: Mystacides longicornis (assembly GCA_963576905.1). NCBI lineage: Eukaryota > Metazoa > Arthropoda > Insecta > Trichoptera > Leptoceridae > Mystacides > Mystacides longicornis. The sequence continues at coordinate 1,467,741 of OY756428.1, forward strand.
CTTTATAACGCGGGTGGTAACATTTCTAGTATTGTTGTTATACAGCATTTTAGAGACCCATATCTTCCAGCAAGATGTAGGTACCCAACTCTCTGTGACCCCACTGGCCGTTCCAAACAAAAAATGCGTTTCCTTGATTGCCTGATCGAATATGTCATTGTAATGGTATTGTTAGAACGTTAATTTAATATGAAAAACGATCGATTTAGAAACAAAATCAATGTGACTTCTTCGAAAAAAATCAATTAGGTATCTATCTATTGGAGAATAGGCGCACAATTATTGCAAGCTCGCAAATGAACTATAAGATAACTATCTCAATAATTTACTATTTTCGCTTTGTTTGGTGTAATAATATAGTGTTCTCTTTGGGCGAGCACAGATTCGTTTCTCTAAAATAATACATTCAGTAAAACAAAATACAAACAGAACGAGCGTGTTAGGTATTTTTCTATCAACAAAAACCCGGAAAATAATATTTTGTACCGCCATGCTTGCTACTGCCATCTGTTGAGAAGTATTATAATCATTATGTCGCCACCATTATTTTTATTTATGGGTGATGGTAAAAGAACAAACTTTACCCTTTTACTAACAGATGGCTCTTTCAAAATGTTTTCTTTTCTATAGATAGACTATAGAATAATAATTATACCTACTTCATTATTATTAAAAGGTACACAATAAATAATAATATCATTATTCATTATGTTTAATTTGCGCGAGTACTTACATTTCGTATAAGATTCCTCTAGGTTCTTTTTTAATAGGTACACCTTCCTATCCAAATCCAATCCACACTCCCTTTACGGCTCACTTAGGGGCATAGGGAATAATCAATCAATACTCAATGTATGTTCTACGATTTTTTGTCGTTTTCGAGTTATATTTTTTTTTCGAAAAACTCCCGACTGTCACGACATAATTGGTCACAGAGACGCTATTTATTGAGATACACCCTTCATTATTTAATTCAAAATTGTTGAACAGTATACGTTTTAGATGTAATAATTTGTTTTATCTAATTTGATACCTACTCCCTTTATGGCCCCCGCACAACGAAAGCCAGCCCGGAGGAGACCAATCCGCAGCAAACCCGACCCGCACGAAAGCGACCTCTCAGCTCGATCAAAGAAATCAAACCAAAAAGCCGGCCCCACACAAATCAAGCCCAAAGCGAATCCCCTCCAAACCAACAATGCGGGAGGCCTAAGCCCCACTCAGGAGCATAGGGAGGCATCAACAGCTCTCCATTGCGCTTAAAGGCGTTCGAGGCTCACTGTGCCTTTTCTGACCGGTTGAAGTTTAAGGACGTGAGGTGGTCAACCTCACGGTCCCGATCTGATTTTTTTGATACCATAGCTTAAAAAATAAATGTTGTATCTCAAAAATAGTCAAATCAGAAAATTGTCAAAAATGTTTGAGGACATACATTGAGGTTTTTGGATAGCTCTAGGGGTCCTCTATCCCTGGTTTATCGATTATCCATACTTTTTGGGACACCCTGTATAGGACGTATAGGTATGTAACTAATTGCGTTGTTCTCGAAAATTTTGGCCGGGATTCGTCTTCCGTGTCCTGGCTGTGTCAACCCCACGGAATCCATTCATGTGGAGGAGTCTGAATGAGTCCACTCTCCCTCACTGTGCAGTGTGCATTTCAGATCCTTTACTCTTTACCAGATCTTTAGGCAGGTACCTATATTTAACACTTCTATACATCATAGGTGTCAGTAAAGATGGCGGATGCTTGAAGCATTCTCTAATCTATCCAATCTGAGACAGGATTCCAAGCCCGAGTAGAAGTATCAAGTGAGAAAACTAAGCTCATTGAAAATTTTGACCCGATCGGAAATCAAACCTGGAACCTCTTACCCATATCTTCAACCTCGTATATTCCCCATTCCCATGCATTTATTTTTTCATTCTACCCAGCAATGCTTATTAGAGTCATAATTTGAGGTGGGTTGGAAGACTAGTGGTATAAAAAAAAAAAAAAGTTTACCTCACAGTTTTATATGTTTGATTTAAATGTATATAGGTACTTCACTGGTGTATGTTTTGTAAATTTTATGTACTGTCTTGTTTTTGTATCAATTTCACTGTTTATATATAGGTAAATGTTAAAATAAAATAAAAAAAAATAAAATAAAATAAATAAGTTTGCGGATTCCGTAGGCCTATATAGCATCCTTAAGGTCGTGGGCTCGAATCCCGGTGTCGACCATTTCCACTTTCACGACACAACCTTTTGGTTATTGTGAAAGATGTCAAAAGTATATTTAGACTCAGTGAATTTTTTATCATGGTGGTATCCGTACCCTTGTTGAATACGTAACAACTAATGACTCTAACAATTCATTACTGATGTTCGATTTTTAAATGGAACAAACCACTACGGGCTTACGACCGTCTTCTACTGTTATTTCGAAGGCTGGCTTAGTGTGATCACTTTACGTTAACAACGTTCGCCATTAGGTGGGGATTTTCTCGGAGCAGACTTAAATCTAGAAACAGCTCCTGGAGACGACCTCACCCATGACCGGCTCGCCTGATGCCCGAAGATGTTGCTGGCCCCGCGTATCTAACTCCGGCAGAGGAAATGTCAGCGGGACATGACCTGCCACATCCTACTCGGAGGACACTGAACAGATTAAGAACAGGTGTCTCCCGATGGTACAGTAACCTCAAGAAATGGGGTTACAGAGATGACGACACCTGTGAATGTGGCTCTGTTCAGGACAACGCACACCTACTTACATGTCCCCTGATAGGTGTGACATGCACACACGAAGACGCATTGATGGGAAATCAAAGTGGTACTCGGGTGGCAGAATATTGGGGATTACAGATTTGATGGTGTTCTAGATACGGAAAGTAAGTAAGTTAGTAGGTGGCGATTTTATTTTGTTGTTGATTTTCATATCAAGATTTTTCCTCCTAAAAATTCTTAAGAATCTACGTATATTTTGTACGACTTAGGTATATTTACGAGAACAACAGCTCTAAAGCAGGCCTTAGGAATATAATGAAATAAGTCCCTTTACCTAGGTATTACAAAGACAAGTGGTCCTCGTAATGAAGTGAGTGTACTTAATATTATTGTTTGCTCTAAGCCTCTTGTCATGTGGAGGGGTTGACTCTAAACAAGATTACCGAAGCTTGAACCAAAAGCTAAACTAAACCGGAGGACTTGAGTATGAGTATATCCTGACAAATAATGTAATATTACTTATCGTTTTTATAAGAGTTAGTCCTTATTGTTCATAATGAGATACATTCAGCATATGCGCGTGTAAGTTTGTCGATGGGCTGAGTATTGACGTTACTTCGACCGTAAAAGATCGTTTCCACTTCGTTAAGTAGCAAGTAAAAATACCTAGCAGGTCAAAAGTTAGTTTTCACTTCTGTAAAGTGCGAGTCTGAAATTACTCCGTTTGGTACAATGTGTATTTTGTTTTCTTTATTCGCCACCGGGGCCGGCACTGACTATCAGGATTCATCTTCTTTTGCAAGGAGCGGCAGGATGGGGCAACGCGCTTCTATCAGTGTTAAAATGATACCTGCACTTCAGCACTACTCGCAGTTCTGTCCATACGTGCATGTTTTCTTCATGTTACTTCGCACTTCACTCACACATACACTTGCTACTTCGCGGCCTGTAAGTACATTAAAATATAGCTCGTGTATAAATTTAAGTGGACGTTAGAGATTTTTCCTCGAGGATGACAGTTGATATAGTCAACGTCACATGTGGATAGACAGCCAAAAATGCCATAAAGGATTAAGAAATTTCCTGTTCAAGATGTAAGTATAGGTATTTTATATGTAAATGAATAAATAAAAAATGACAAAAAGCAAAGAGGTAGGCACCTAGATACCTTTTATTTGTTTCCAGTATTCCCGTTCCACTATACAATTATTCGTATTTGCACTTTTCTAATTATAGCCTCGTTTTTGTTGCGCACATAATAAAATGAACAGAATATTTACAAACTTCTCGAATAAATGGCTTTTTTTATATTGAAGAAGATAGATCATAAATTTTTAAATACAATGTTTCGGAGATTTCTACAAGCAATAAATAGGTGTAGACGACGAGGATGTGAGAATTACAAAAGTTTGTTTAATTTTTCGGTACAAAATGCACATTCAAATAATGGCAACACTTATTATAGGTATTTATTACCTATATTGCTACCAATCAAATGCTCAGAATCGCAAAATTACTATTTTATTCCTGAAGTGAATGATTGAGCTTTATTTTGTAAACCTATAGAGCAATGAATGGTTATAAGGTTTCGGTTGAATTCTCGAATTGATTCCCCTAAGATGCACCTCTTACAAGAAGTTTGTCCCGATCTCTCCTGCATGAGCAGTAGGTACCTACACAACACAGTAGGGGACTTTTAAATTAACCTTTATTATCTTTTCTATACACCATTTATTAATATACCACCTCACCAAGGTTATTTCCCCTTCTTTGTAGCAGGAAGCAGGAAACAATTGTATTGATCTTTCATCTTCTTACCTGCGTTTCTTCGAATTGTAATACAGTCTGAATTTTATACAAACCTCATCAAAGGAATATTTCACTTTTCTATAAGTAACTAGTGGTCGATCAGTGATCGAAATTAGACCATGATTAATTTAAATTATAAGTCTGAACATTATTAAAGTTCCATTGTCAAAGACTGAGAGAGCGCTATTTCAAAATTCTCTTTCAAAAACAACAATGAGACGGATACGTCAAATTTGAAATGTTGATATGTACAAAGTTTTTTCTATTATTATCAAAGACAAACAATATTAATCTATTCTCAATTTATATTCCACGATTTCCAGCTCCACCGTCCATTTGAATATACCGCCTTCAAAAAGCTTTCTGCGCCCTTTACATTTGTTTCTATGAAGTTGATTTATAAGTATTCTGTGGGATACAAAACATTACAGTACTGTTTGTAATGTTATTTTTGTTAATTTAATATATTTTTGTGCATAATTATTAAAAAAATATATTAGCATTCGCCACTCCTTCTCTATATAAATTATCAGTGTGCGAAATTTCATACTCCTCCGTCCGCGCACTTTTCGTAAAAATAGGCACAAAGTTTTTTCTTCACGTATTAATATATAGATTCTAGACATCTTTCGCAACTGAGAGTAAAGAGCTATGTATTCGTACCTACTTAAAATAAAAAGATATGTAGGTTTTTTTCCGACTGATAAATAAGGTATTTAATAAACAAAAAATTTATGTTAATTGTTCGTTAAAAATTTTTCGACATATCTTGTCTTGTATACATATAGCTATGAATGTTTAATTTCTAATATTATAATTACCAATTTCGACCGATGCATCTGTTTTAAATGATATTTATTTGCAATGTACATTGTACATTCTGTCAGTTGCACCAAATATCTGACAGCTTCGTCAAACGCCAATTAGAATTCAAAAATAGTTTATAATTCCAAAATCACTCTATGAAGGTTACTTAAGTTGAGCATTCTTAAATTTTTTCAATTTTTTTATAAGAACTTTCTTCTGACAATCTGGGGCCCGTGGCGATTTGTAATGCATAGGACTCCCCCCTCAGTAAAAATCGTCATGATGCCCCTCCCCGCCTCGAAAAAGGAGACACCTTTTGGTTAACAAAATGTGGGAATTTCCTTCAGTAGCTCACACGCACCACTAAAATGTACCGTAACCATTTAATTATCCATCTATTGCCTACTTTTTAAAATTTATCGAACATTTTTTTGTTTTGATTGATTATTTTTTTTTTTATTTAAATTTTGGCATTGCATCCATTTGGATGATTCATGCCACCAACAAATCAAAATTATAACAGCATAAAAAAATAAGTATAAAGATAATAAAAAATGTTACGGATAACAAATTAAATACAATTGCAATAAGTATAGGCCATGATGTATAGAATACCTATGTAAGTAAAAAAGACATGCAGAACCAAAATTTAGTAGGATTTTAAGGTATTACAAAAAATAAAAGGTAAATACATGAAGGTTAATTATTATACAATTCAAATCAATGGGTATAGCCCATTAGGTATGTGTTTTGATTGATTTGAAAAATTAATTTTATTTTTAGCTCTGCACTCGTTTTCGAGTGATTAAGTAATTTGTATTTGGTACTTATTTTGACGTGTCTCACCATGAATGATTGATTTAAAAAAATATTAAATAATTTGTACTGAAAATGATTATTTTTGAGCTCGCAACTTTTTGGGCCGGGGCTTTTTCTAGTCGGGGGTCCGTGGCATTTTGCCACTTTCGCCAGCCTATAGTCTCGCCATTGCTGAGGATAATACCAAACATATCAAAAAAGTATTAGTGAAATCGGTTCATCGTTCACGCGCGATGTGATAACCGAGGGAAGTAAGGCTTAAGTCTAACGCAGGTTTAAAAATGCAGACCTTGCCTTCATTTTTCATATCTTTTTTTTCCCAATTGTCTAATTGAAATTTCGTTATTGAAATATTCCCACCAATATGCTATATTAATTCGTAGATTATAATATTTAAAACATTGTCTATATAATACCATAACGAAACCTATTTAGTATCTATATAATAGACTAGAGGACCGCCCCAGCTTCGCATGGGTAGATAGATACTTAAAAATAATTTAGTTTTCATACAGATCCCTAACTTTTTCAAAATATTTTATAGCATATTATGTTAATCTGGAATAATTGCATTGCAATGTATCGTGTCACGTTACTTTACCACCGTGACTACTTTGCGCGGTATTTCTACTAAACTTGACATGCCTCCCCTCAGTCCCCTCCCCGCTCCCTTAAGCACTCTGCATCGGATAAGTTGAGATGATAAGAGACTATGCTTTTTTTTCCAATACTCACATTTTTAAACTCGTGATAACTTTCGAATGGAATGTCCGAATTGAATAATTCAAAAAGTTATACAAACATATTGAAGCAGACTTGAATATGAACTAATTTTATATTAATAAGGAGTAATACCAAGATACCAATAAAGAACCTTTTCTAGAGGTGACATTTTATTGATTTTTTTTAAATAAAAAAACACTTATTGTGGCATAACTATAATAGTTAGACATATGCTGTTGCGATACTTTTTGTAAATAATGATGTCTTCTACAAAATTGTAGTACATTGTTTTATTCTATCATCATTAGTTTTCACAGCGTTCGCGATAAAAAGAATATTTTAGGTAAATTTTTTACACCTTGGGTTACATTATTGAAGTTTTCGTAGGTTACCCAATTTTTTTTGGAAATTAAATATAGCCTATGTTCACCGCCGATATTGTAGCTTCCCAAAAGTGAAAGAATTTTTCAAATCGGTTCAGTAGTTTTGGAGCCTATTCGATGCAAACAAACAAACAAACAAACAAAAAATCAAATCTTTCCTCTTTATATTAGTATAGATTATGTGCACGGTTCCATCAAAATGCCTTGGAAGATTACATCGGAACTATATGCGGTAATTTCTTCAGTTATATTTTGGGGGCGGTCTGTGAGGAGATTCCTCACTATCACATTATCACGATACATTATAAAAATAATGTTATTATTGTATTGTATTTGGTGGAAAAATGTAATTTCCGGTTTCGACACTTAGGATGCTCCATCCTCGCAGCGCGTGTAAGTACCCCGATAACAACGCGTCTTCCCCTTATATAACCCATGTCTGCATTCTACTCATGAAGCGCTTAACCATAATATAAAGTTCCAGCGAAGGAATGTTCGGTGCTCCCGGATGTCAAAATTCAAAGAGAGAGCATAAAGAACGAAATTGAATTTCCACTCTTCAAATGATTTCTTACTTTTATTTCACAACATCATCAACACTGGTGCTACAGCTGACTGTGAACTTCAGCCTCCTCCAGATCATTCCCTCTAACAACTCCATGACCGACCTCGGTAGCCTAGTTGTACTGGGGTGGACTTCAGATCACGAGGTTCCGGGTTCGATTCCCGGTCGGGTCAGAGTTTTTCTAAGTGTTTTTTCATTTGAAATTTCTACCCGGGGTCCGGGGTTAGCCTGTCTCAGATTGGACGGGACCGGTTGACTGAAAAAAATTAGAAGAATAATGACATTTTTGTTCTTTCAAAACTGTGATCACATAACATTTTTAACAAGCTTATAATGACAAAATAACGACGAATGTTCGGTAATTTGACTCTAGTAAAGAGAGATAAAACGTCTGTGATTTGAGATGGAAATAATAACACTAATACGTATTTTGTATATTTTCATGTTATTTTCACGCATTGAAAAAACATATTAAGTATATTCGTATAAAGTTCAACAAAAAAGAAATAACCTATCTCTTATCTGAAAAGGGAGGACTTTTTCTCTGAAAAAAAAAAAAGATTAATGCTTCATCCGTAAATTTCACAATCCATGTTCGTACTTCGCACGTTATCTAAGGACCCCACTGCAAACTTCCACACCTTCTTTCTGGGATTCTTTTTATACCGCCCGCACTCTCTGATTCCCTAATATATCCCGTCTCTCCCGTCTCAGAAGAAGGGAAGGACTCCTGATGCATTATGCAATTGAGCTGAGGAACATTACGGAACTCGACGAAGAATACCAAAAAGATAATCTAGAGTGGTGGCTCGATTTTTCAAGTAAGCCTCACGTGGTCCTTCGTCTGGGTGTAATAACACCTGAAATCACGTTACACCCCGGAAAGTTTTGAGGGACGTGGTGTTTGAGTTGCTTTTGTCTATTTTAGAACCTATATTTAGAAGAAAATCAAAGAGAACACATACTTGTACATTGTATTTTTTTAATGAATCTGGGCTCACCCAAAGTGAACACAAATACAATTTCCACATCTTTCACAGCAAAGCTTATGTTGTGAATGTAAAATGGTTGACACCGGGATTCGAACCCACGACCTCAAATACGCTATACGTACGAAAGCCGTCGACTGATACCACTGGTCTGGTCTAAAGTGGTCTACCACCACTACATTTTTTTTTAATAAAATGAATCTGTGTTCACTCAAAGTGAACAAATACATTACCTCTTTGACTATTTCACAGTAAGCTACTTAAAGCTTGTGTCGTGAAAGAGAAAGATTGTCGGTACCTGGAATCGAAACCACGACCTCCGCACGAAACAGCGCGAAAGCCGGCTTCGCCGTAACCGCTAGTATATACCAACATATTTTGTTTAAAAATAAAAGATAGAAGTGCATACATATTATAAACATAATATGGCCTATAAACAGTGTCACTGACTAAACAGACCGTAGAGAAGATAAGGGTTATCCAAAGATCCATGCTGGGTATCACATCCTGAGAGAAAGATACGAAATATGTGATACCTACTTGATCAGAGGTCCCTACATACAATTGTTGCTACGGGAAGAAATGTTAATTTAAAAACATTTGTATTTTTTTTCTTTTTCATGCCAATCGTCCATCAGGCTTTGTTCATAATGTTCACGCACATTGAATAATTATGCGTGTTTGGTAGAGTGGCAAAACCAATGACCTGGGCTACTTAGTATAATATTTGTTTATATTTTAGGACATCGGTACATATAAGTTAATTTAATTAATGTCCATGGTAAGGGTCTTTTATTCCAATGATTCTCAAACGCAAATCTCTACTATATAGGTAGGTACTCATTCAAATACGCCTACCAAGTTTTCTGTACCTCATAAGTACTAGATGTAGATGCGTCTTGCAATACGTTTCAACCCCGAATAGATCCTTCCTTATATATCCGTGATTTGATTCCTTTATTGAAGAGCCTTCCTGCCGTAGACGTGGCATTCCAACTATTTTGGCATTCACGGTTGAGGATTTCCATAATTATTGCTCCCCTCCCGAATTTCAACAAAGTCTTTCGCGTGCAACGCCAGTTACGAACTTTCAACAAAACCACGGCGCAATACGTTCCCAATAGAATGAGTCGCCGGTAATCTAGAAAAAAAAAAACTTTCAACAACTAAAAATATCAGCGCACCTATCCAAAGAGATGAAATTACATATATATACATACGTTAAATACCCTTTAAAACCCCCATTCAAGGGCTTAGAGAGGCAACAAGAGCTCTTCAATGCGCTCGATCTTGCGCAATTTTTATGACCACCTTCCATACCATGTCCAAATCCCTGAGCTCTACTGCGAAGGAGCGGAGACGGTGTGAGAGCTGGCTTCCTCGTCTTCAGGACCCTGATGGGAGGAAGAACAGTGCCAACTATCATTCGGCATCCTTAAGACACAGACCAGACATGTCCTCTGAAGTAATGGAACTGCACTGGGTGCGCCGGCGTATAGCGTCGTTCCATTTTATACACAAGATTCTGCTGAAATCGCCAAATCACTCGAAAACGAGTGCAGAGCTAAGAAAAAAAAAATCTCCTGAAATTACAGTATGAAAAAATATTTACTTATACGTAAATACAGTGGTTGGAAGTCTAACAGTTCATTCACCGTTTTTCGTGGCCGTGGATTCATTCCCCGTCCCAAGCATTTCTTCTTTCAAACCACAAGCTTTGATTATTTAAAAAAATAAATGTATATTGTTCCCTTAAATGAGCCCAGATTCGAAGTTTTCCAAATTTTCTCGTTGATTTTTTACTTCAACCATTTCTTTATTTAACACGCATTAAAAAAATGTTTTTTTAATTACCAAAGTGAAAAACTTTTTCCCATTTTTTTAAAAAACCTGAAAACCACTGTCATGAGACTACCGGTTATTGGGAACAAAATTATTGCAAATAAGCTCTAGTATTGATCTCCTGTTGACAAGTCATTTAAATGACTTAACGGGTTCCACTCATTTGTTGCGCTGTTTCTGTGTTTATATTTTCTGTAAATAAGTCTCTTTATTGTATTTTTTGTTTGCTTATGTATATTTGTTTATTTAATAAAAGTAAAAAAAATAACCTTTTCATTTCATTGATTATTAAATATCTACTTGTTGCATACATTAGATTTTTCGACATGTTGAGAATGATAAGGAGTTTCCGAGACTTAAACATTACCACCTAATGGCGAACGTTATTGTTATCGTAAAGTGATCACACTAAGCCAGCCTTCAAAATAACAGTAGAAGACGGTCGCTGAATTTATGACGCTTTACATCAGACACTTTTAAAGAAACTTGCCTGAAAAAAGTGTATTTTAAGTAAGTTCCGGGAAAAAAATATAATTAGTTTTTTATCTACCCATACTTAGTGAAAAAAGCAATGGCATTTTGGAGCGATTGACAAAAAAGACGGATACACGCGTTATATTAAAAAAAAAAACCCTAAATGCGGCTCTGCGGCAGATAAATCTTGAACTGCCTGTTAAACGGATGTCACGTGTCAAGGAAAAAAAGGCTTTGGTGCGTGTCAATCTTCTGAATGATGTGTTTCTCTCTATATAAAAATAAAATACTGAAGCCACTTTACAAAGTTTACATACACCTAAATTTTATTATACCTATCCCCAAGGCATCTATTGTATACTTAACATCTTTTAACTATGTAGGTACAACTGTTTATTCCGTTTAAAATTAGCTTGAGCTTATTTGAATACCTATTTCAAAACCAGAATTAGCCAAATCGGTACAGCCATTCTCGAGTCATTTGTTTATTTATACTAGTGGTCGACCAGTGCTCGAAATTCGACCATAACTACTAACGTAGATTATTGACTGAGGGGGCGCAATATATCTTTTTTTGATATACTGGCATTGCATCCAAAAAGAATGATGAAGCCAAATATCACAATATTTTCTTTAAAAAAATTACATGGATATTGGATAGGTTCGTCAAATTTGAAATGTTGATATGTTCAAAGTTTTTTAAATGGTTATTTAATACAAAAAAATATTAATCTATTCTCAATTTGACCACAGGTAAACGAAAGATCTGTGTCAAATAATGTCAAATACATCGAAGTGTGTGCGAATATGAAATAGGTAACATTACAGTAGTGCGCGTTGTCTATTTTTATCGATTTAATATATTTTTATGCATAATTTTAAAAAAATATTAGCAATCGCCACTCCTTCTCTATATAAACTATAAGTTTGCGAAATTTCATACTCCTCCGTCTGCGCAATTTTCGTAAAAATAGTCACAATTTTTTCCTTTACGTATCTATTAATATATAGATGATGTTAATATGTACGTGAATGTATTTACATGTTTGTCGAGTGGGAATTTGGTTCGCAATCATCCGCCCTCTTTTTTAGCCTAATGAAGTTAGTCTCTAAAAATATTGCGAAATATTAAAATGTTTGTATGACAGGTGGGTAGAGGGAGGTATGCAAGTCCTTTAATTACAACCCCAAAAGGACACGCCGCCCGTAATAGTGACTGTTTCTATTAGATAAATGGATTTCCGAAGGGTCAGCGCTGATGCGTACTGCCTTGTTCTAAGCCCGTATTCATCAATCATAATAATTCATCTCTCAGTTAAGTGAATTTATTTTTTAAATGAATATGTGCTCACTCAAAGCGAACACAAATACACTATTTGACTCTTTCACAGAAGGCTACCGAAAGCTTAGTGTCGTGAATTCGGAAGATAGTAATTGGTACATGGAATCGATTCCACGACTTCCAGTATGAAAGTCGGCAACGCAACCGCTAGGCAAGCAACCATTTACCTTGTATAAAAAAAAGCTGCTAACCTAGGGTAGCCCAGAACTCAAAGTATATTATAACAGCCTTTTCGTGTAAAACATATCTTTGCATAAAAATTCATAATTTTACGATTAAAATGAATTTATCCTTGGAATTATTATAGAAACTTTAAAATGATATCGACTATTGGAGCTTTTTATTATCTGCTTTAGAACTACATATTCAATATTAATCGGTACTTTAAGGGGGATCCACTGAAGTTACGGACCTCAAACTTTACGTGCTTGTGTAGGAGCATAAGACCAACCCGTATACCCAATTTTATGAAAATCGAAGAATTTTTTTTTTCTTTTTTAGCCCTTTTTCTAGAACAAGTGAAATTTTCTTTGGATACTTTAAGAGGGTTCCCCTGAAGGTACAGATCTCAACATTTTACTGACTCATCTACATCGAGGGGCTAACCGTTCTACCAAATTTCAAACAAATCGGATGAGAATTACTATGAGTTATGGGTGCGCACACATTTTTGGCGTACGCGTACGGGTACGGGTACGCGGAAATTATTTTTTTTGCGTTTTTGGAATCTACACCCTCGAAAACGTCGAGAAAATTGATTTCAGCGAAATCTATTTTTTTTTTGATATCCGATCACAAGACTCATGTATATTCCATATACTATGAGTAATAATCTTGAATTTGTATAAATAGGTATATTATATTTAATTAAAATCATAAAATAGTTTTCGGGAGCATCTGCTCCTATCCTCAGATGGACAAAGACTAAAAATTAATGCATAAAAGCAAAGGGTTCTTACAAAAGAGTTGAGTATTTGTATAAAAAACGATGTTTTAGAAATGGTTTTAGATTTTTTTCTAATATTAGCTACTTACATAATGAAGCAACAATGGAGAAATCATAAAGGATCTGCTGTTTTGTGATTAGGTAATACTTCTGGCGGAGTTCTTCGAAAATTCATCGGCAATGACTTGAGAATTAAATGAGGAATCAAAACAAAATTGGCTTAGAGTAAAACCTCAAGAGAATGCAAGTTTTTAGAGTACAAGGTTGTAAGCCGTCTGAAATCCCGAAACCCGTACTGGCTAGCTACAAGTACGGATTACTCGATTGAGGACAAATTGAGACAAGTATGGACCGCATCGTCAGTAGGTACCAAAACCTAGTAGCTGACCCGACAAAAGAACTGCCTGGCTCAACGAAACCCAGAAATATATCGTGTAGAGTTAACCGAATAAGATGTGATGTAGGCTACACCGCTTCAAACTTACATAAATGCGGATGGACGGACTCACCAGCATGCGTATGTGGGATGACACAAACAATCGATCATCTGATAAATGAGTGCCCTATGTACGCATAGGGCACTCATTTATCAGATGATCGATTGTAAGGACTACAGTACCAGTAGTATAAGTTTTCGATGATCGAATAGCGAAACGATCATCGAAAGCGTTTCGAAAAATTTCCATACAAAAATGATCGAACGATTTGAACGTTTGATTTTCGAACACTATTTGCACGCTAATAAGCGCTTGTTAACGTGCAAATAACTTTCAATTAAACTCGTACTAGCCCCACAGGACTTGCACGCACTTAGGCTCGGTACTCACTTGCGCAGCGAATGTGTACCGTTACATCAATTTTATCAAAAGGATGCATGTGTTCCGATCGCGTTCGCTTTTCGAATCACGTATACACTTAACCTTTCGATTAAATTGATGCAATGTCACACGTTCGCGGCGCAAGTGAGTACGTACCTTAACGGATGATGCAATCCAATGGCTTCGGTCCCTGGAGGTCAGATTGTGAGCGACCATAAGAAGAAGAAGAAGTAAAGTACAAGGTCATGAAAATACAAATCAAAAAGGTAATCATACAAATAGTAGGTAGGTACACAATCAATCAACAGAGATCCACAGAAGGGTTAGACTGATAAAACAAGAAGATTCCACAGAATCCCAAAATTCAAGTAAGTATTTAATCAATGCATACTCATACTTCTCATATAAGGATGCCATACGTTTAGCCTCACAAAGGAGATTGCGAACAAAGTGCATGTCACGTCATACAAAGAGTCATAGAGAGGGTTATCGAGTCGAGGATCTCTCTCAGAGACAGAAGGAAAAACGAGTCGATCAGTCGATGGTATCTTTCCACGTACCATTGATAATCCATATTGGTTTAAAAGTTGTTTCCTAAATCTGTAAAAAACTTGGTCCTTTAAAGCCAGATTGTTGATTTTCTGTGAGTGAATACGTGCGCAGTGTTGTTTCATAATATCAGACAAGTACCTGTCCACTAGTGTAGCCCGTCCACTGTGCTGCATTCAAACCCTCTGCACCATGCAGACATATTTATTTCCGGATAATGCAAAGACAACAAGCACCCCCTACCCCACTCTCCCCTGCCTGTTCGGGGATGTTTATTATACCTACAGCCCTGCAGAGCCTTCAAGCCAGGCTCGTCGTTGCCAGGACTTTTCATTTCCCCTTAGTAATTAAAAAATATGAGCATATGCTATTTGAATGTTGAGGTACCTACCTGCCTTCTAAATTATTATGTTGAATAAAATGGTGTATTTACTGTTTTGATTATGTTGCCGTATGTTTGTTAATAGGAATTGGATTTTTTATATTTAAAATTATTTCCTTATGAACAACCACTTAGAAAATAATTACTTTTCATAATACAAGTCGTTTCACAAACCGTTGGACGATACTTAAGCACAGAAAAGGTTCTTTAATTGTGTGATTATCCTATAAATCAGCTATATCGTTTTTTAAAGGTTCCCTAATTTTACATCATCGACTGATAAATAAATAAAAAAAAAAAAAAAAAAACTTACAAGTGACAATTTGAAGTGATTGGAAGACGATGGCGGCTTTCGTGCTGTTTCGTATCGGAGATCGTGGGTTCGATCTCATCTTCCAATTTACGACACAAACATTAAGTAGATAAGTGTGAAAGAATCAAAGAGTGTATTTTGTTACTCGACATTATATGGCCATAAATCTCAGTGAAAAATATTGCGTTTTGCGTCGTGTGGTTTTTATTCATAATGAATTTACAAATGAGATCTTTAACGTGATTTTAAATAGCCTAAAGCCCTATCTAAGAAATAGGGTATCAAATGCAAAAATATTTTTAAAGTCGGATAAAAAGTTTCTGAAATTTTAGAAAATGGAAGCTTTATAACTTTTTATTATTACACTGCTAAAGAGAGGTGTTAGGTTATAAAAGAAGCATCAACCAATCGAAATGAATAATAGTATAATTGAATAGTTGTTATTACCGACCTCGGTATCCTAGTTGTACTGGCGTAGACTTCAGATCCGAGGTCCCGGGTTCGATTCCCGGTCGGGTCAGAGTATTTCAAAGTGTTTTTTCACTTGAATTTTCTACCCGTGGTTGGCCTGTCTCAGATTGGACGGAACCGGTTGACTGGAAAAAATTGCCTCAAGCAATAAGTTCCGCCGGCTATATTGACTTAAACCTTTCTATAGAAAAGTGTTATATTTATTTATTATATGCCGAACACAGTTGGCACAAAAGAGACCTAACAGGCCACTGGTCATTACCACTATAAGACTCCGCCAACTCACCTGGCTAGGTCACGTACTCAGGAAGCCTTCAGAGGACATAGCCCGTCATAGTCTCAACTACCATCCAGAAGGCAATCGGAGACGCGGTAGGCCCCTCCAAACAATTAAAAGGCTCTACGAAGCTGATCTTCAGGCCGTTGGTGTTGACTGGGGTGCGGCTGCTGGAATCGCAGGAGACAGGACCGCATGGCGAGGACTTGTGGAGTCCATATGCTCCAACTAGGGAGCGGACATGGATAAAGAACGAAGAATAGTTATTAAAGAAAATTACCTATAATCATAAAATGAAAATTAAGTTCAAAACTTGTGTTCTGCTGTATGTTAAATTAAGAAATATACATTTTGCCATTTTTGCCTAATTAGCACCGATATTGTATTTCCTATGTAAAAAAGGAAAATTAAAAAAAAAACATTTAAAAGAAAAAAAGCCTAAGAATTAACTGACAAAAAAAATATTTTGTGGAAGTTGTTACCAATATTGTCTGATCTGAAAAGACACTCATATTCAACATTTCCGATGCAAAAATATTCAACACAAAGAAATATATTGCGTTATTTTACATTAAATTTTTCTTTCTTAAAGGATTATTTTAACATAATTTATTTGATATATGCCATCGAAAACGATTTATTATTAGTAATATGAAAAAAAAAACGAGAAAAACAAAAATGCTCTTTTATAAAAAAATGCAGCGTCTTATTTTACACCGAAAGATCTTACTGCATGTGCGTTCCTATAAATCATCTCACTGCATTACTACCTATATACATACACACTCGAGAAGCAAACCCTCCGACCCACCTAGTACATCCCACGTGCAACCAAAAAGTTTCAGTTTGAATAAAAATACAAGAAAATTATCTCATCTCACCTTATTTTATTCACGTTTGCTTCCAAGGTGGAGCACGTGGTCACCACTAGGTCCCCCCACGCACTTCTGTCATGTTCCAGCCGCTCCATTTCTTCCCATTTTAACCCGATACTCCGCGATATAAGCTCGTACAATTATTGTAACAGACGGTCTTCTTCACCCGCCAGGGTTATAACAGAAGCTGAATGGAGACATACGAGGGACGTGCGGGACGTGCCCGAGCCAACCCAATCTGCGATTAAGGATGACTGACTGTAGTTTTCTTTCGCGGGCGGTGTCATTATTTACAAAATAATACCACCTGATTCCTAAAAATTTTCGCAAGAATCAGTTGTTTTCAACGCTGAGAAGATGTTTGCGTTACTGGGCCTTTGTCAAGTACCAGGCCATGCGGCTGTTTAACAAATTTGGCATGATATATGCGTTCAATGCCGAGATTTTGGTTTTGGTAGAGACATCTCCAAATCTTTTTAATGCCACTGAATAATGCTGCTTGGGCTATTATTATAGAGAGCTCTTTTTTGCTACTTACGAGAAAATTATTGATTTTAATTATGAACAAATATCATCCAAATATTGTATTTATTAAAAAATGAATATAAGTTCACTCAAAGTGGTCGTTAATACACTTTTGACACATTTTTTTTTCTTTTAATTCACATTTATCTATAATTAACGTTTTTTTCATCATTAAAGCTTTTTCCATCCACTGCTGGATGATGGTTCCCCTTCTATGATATTTTTAGACATTTCTGAAGAGAACATAGAATACGCAATGAATTTCTAATGCTACATACTCCTTGCATCATATTATCACGTTATCTTCCGAAATGTCTGAACACTGGCATCGCACAGAAGTCAATAGTAAAGTTATTGAAAACACCAAAAGTTATTCGGTTGTCTTTGGCAACTACCAAAATAACGTAACTGAGAAAATACAGATCTTCCTAATGCCAGTATGATAAAAACATATCCACTCTTTCATCTTTGTAGGTACATTCGTGTCTGTTCTCCTGGTAGACATATTTATTGCACGGCACTTATATTTTATCAGGACGACATAGGTACTAGCAGGAGCTGGTGTAATATAATAACAATAATATATCTGACAATACTGTTTTTCCTTGCATCTCCATTCTTACTTCCTTACACTTATGTTCCCCTTGCACATTTATTGTCATAAAGCACAGCCATATTTCTCACTTTCGTTTGGGACGTGCTAAATCGTCTACACTGGTGTATTCCGTGTTTTTCTTGTTGCGCCTGACAAACAATAAAACATTCATGAAAATACAATCCACTTCAGACCCACTGTCGCTCGAGGCTGTCGTGAATACTGGTTAAAGGAAATCGTTAGTAATGGTTCTATATACATAAACATGAATATGCATGGAAGTGATACAGGAAAACAACACATATTTTTTTATTACAACAGGTTATTTTACTTCTTTACCAGTAGGTACTCTGTAGGAACATATATGGTTTTCCGTTATGTACACGAGGGAGATCATTTTTTCTTGTAAATAAAAAATGTGTAGGATGAAAGAATTTGAGACATGAGAAAACTGTGGAAATCCACCAACATTTCCACCAAGACTAAGAGTCGCCTCATTAATGCGTGCATTATGCCAGTGTTCTTATATGGTTGTGAATCCTGGCATCTGATAAAGACTCAACAGAAGAAGATCCTTAGTGTTGAGAATAGATTTCTGCGACAGATTTTGGGGATTAGGTGGTAGTATTGAATATGCAAGCCTATTCTACAATCCGGATGGGACAAGTAGGTGAGGCAGGCCGGTTTTACAAGAGGCTGGACTAAGCTGGGATGAAGCTATGCAACTGGCGTAAGATGGAGAGGCTTGGAGGTACTTCGTGGCGTCCACGTGCTCCACACTGGGAGCGAACGTGGATTAAGTAAGTAAGTAAGAATGATGTTTTTATTCCAAAACTACACAAAACTTGTACGTGGTAATTGTATGTCTAAAAGAAGATCATGATTTGTGCCAGTCTTTAATTAACAAGCTGAAGGAGCATATTATAACACCACTGATCACGATGCTCCGCAGCGATTTTATGTAGATATTTCATCCAATGTTAAATGCCCTTTTACAAATTTTATGAAACTAGTGCAGAGCTAAAGAAAAAGTATTTTGAAAAAAAAGATAACGTTCTGTTAAAAATTCAAGTGTAAAACTCAACTAAAAAAAAATTAAGTGTAACGAATGAGGAGGTGAATAAGGAGAGAGAGCTGCAAACTACAGTCAAAAGACAGAAATCCACATACTTTGACCATATCGTCCACAGTGATTGTGGAAGGAAGTATTGAGGGCACGCGAGGTATGGGGCGTAAAAGAGCCTCGTGGCTAATAATGGTTTGGTGTGGTGTGAGGCTGCAGTCTTTGAAACTTACCAAAGACTGTGAGACGACATTCACGTAATAATGTGGTCGCCAACCTCCGATAGAAGTAAGAACTAAACTATAGACGCGGTCTCTCCTCATAAAGACGTCAATGAAAAGATATCCACTTATTCACCTATGCGTTAAGAATGCAACACAACAGTTTGTGCTCGATAAAAGGTCGTTCCATTTTCAAATATTTACCTTTATTCTGGGATGTTTTTTGACGTTCAAAATATACTAATGAAAAAATGTTGCTATTCGCTATCCCGCTTACTATTTTAATTTAAAACAAAAAGATGGAAAGAGACAAGAACAGTTCGAATTAACAAAGCAAATAAAAAAAATGGGTAAACTGGTTGCTGGTATTTAAAAACAAATATTTCGATTTTAGGACTGTATTCTGTAGATTTGATAATGTTTTATAATTCAATTTTTACATGACGTAAAATTGGTTCACACCTTGCTGGGACGATATTCTAGTTGCTTCTATTGAAAAAATAATACACACGGAAAATAAGTGAAGTTCGTATTTGGAACGTTTTAAAATTCAAATGAGAACAAATTATATTCTCAACATTGTTTACGCAGCGCTTATACCGCGTTGGTTGCACGGTTAGTGGATAGGTACCTACCCCACATTTTATTCTTTAAATAGGTACCTAATAATATTCTAAACAATTATTATTGATATCTATGTCATAATATTATAAGTTGGTAGGAAGAAATTGCCCTAGGCAATGAGCCCGCCAATTTTGGTTGATTATTCTGTATATTTTTACCAATAAAGTTATTATTATTATTACTATTAAATTTGTTTCGAATTCCGCATCTAGTTCGTAGTGCATTTTAATTCAATAGGCTTTTCTTTACATACATGTCAACTGCACTTTGAAAGGCACTGAAAATCACGTTATTTTTCTTTTCGGTGCTGCGTTCTATTGTTGCCCTTCATCCCAAAGAGTACCTATTTACAAAAGATTTTTGCTTTAAATTATGGGATTTTTCCCCAATGATATATTTTTTTCAGACATCGTTCATCAAATTTCCGAACACGTTCTCATAAGGCTTTAGGAAAAAAGGCTTATGTTATTTTATTCGGGACCCAAAAATAAAATACTATAAAAGGCTATAGTTCATCCTGGTGGTGTTCTTTATTCAGGTGAAACCACTCATCGAGGAGTCCTAAATGTAGTAGTTTCAGTAATGTGGTAGTAAGAAGTGATTTGGTTTCCGTTGTTTTTAACATCTCTGGTATCGCATCAATGGTGTTTCTATAGGTATTCTATTGTTGGTATTTTTTCCATCCTTTTATTTTGTACATAAAATACAATAAAATCACAATAATTATCATACAAAAAATAAATGAAATTTCGATAATAGCAGTTTGAGTTCGAGCACTTTCATCAATCTTGTGATGACACATTATGAGTCTCTCAATACGAGATTTATACACCGGGTGGTACAAGAAGACGTGACAGACCAAGACTCACGATCAAGAGAGTTTACGATGCGCCCTGGATCTGGCCCAGGATAGAGATGCTTCGCGAGGCTTTTTGGAGACCACAAGCTCCACCTAGGGAGCGAAAGTGGATTAATTAAGTAAAGTAATACGAGATTGACGAAAGCCATCGAACTAATTTACGAGTAGGTACGTAGGTATTTAACTTTTGTGAATGTGCTACAACTTTAATATATTATTATAAATCTATTTAAATACACTTTTACTATGTGAATATAAAAAACATTTCTATTAAGACAGGTACCTACCTACTGCTAAGGAGATTTTTTTAACTATAGCCTTTAAAACATATTTGGGGGAGTTTAATTAGAAAATGAATTCTATAAAAGCAATAAATATAATAAATTGGATAAAATACCTTAATGGGGCTCAGAAAGGCACTTCTGTAGGGTTCCAACAGAAGGGCAAATTCGCCTTGTCCTTTGTGACGATGACACATTCAGTCACTAGCGTCGAACTCTTCTTATACTCTAGTAGGGATTGCAATCCCGCAATGCGGGATCCGCGTAATTTTTGGGCCTGCGGGATCCCGCAACAGCGCAAGTGCGGATCCGCAAGCTTCGAATTGCGTAAATTCATTAAAAGAAATGAAAAACATTTAACATTGAGTCATAAAGAAGACTCTCAAAATGTACAACTTGTAGTTGCAGACAATGTTAATGCAGAAAACAATTTATTTACTATCAAATCAACAAGTAGTGTGGAGTCAGAAAGTGCCTTTTCGGTCGTTGGCTACATATTATTAGTTCCATAGGAAGTAGGTTGGGAAATAACACCGATGATGCCATTTGTTTTTTAAGATCATATTTTCAGAAGGAGAAGTAACTTTTTATTTGTTATTTTAAAATTTGATACTTTATAGGTAGGTACTTGATTGATTAATTAGTAAGAAAAAAAAAACTATTAGCATAGTAGGTTATATGATAAAGAAAACTGATCTGATAATTGCCTTAAATAAAGATTAGAATTAATATTTTTAGTTAAAAACTAGGTGACAAAAATTAGTGTTATATGCGCTGACTTCTAACCAAGAGGTCCCAGGTTCAATTTCTGGTTGGGTGTTTGTTCTATCAAATCTTTAAAATCTTTGTGTGTTTTAAATCGTTTTTCACGTGAAAAAAACCAGGGTTGGCCTGTTTTAGATTGAATGGAACCAGTTGACTAAAAAAATTGCCTCAGTCAATATACCTACTCCACCAGCTATAATACTGACACTTTTGTATATACAATTTATTTCAAAGAACTCACTATCAAATATTTATCAAAGAACTTACTACCAAATGTATCCATATTGCTATTGTTTTTGGACTTTTTATTATTAAATAAGTAAACGAGAAGTCAAGTTTTAAAATAATTATTCAATTATTTACAGTGAGGTGTTTTAAAATTATTCCAACTTTTGCAATTTTTAATAAATATTCACTTATTACATAACATAGAAAAAGTTTTTTTTATTAATTCTGTTCAACCGTGCGGGATCCCGCGGCATTGGTGTCAATCCCGCAAAATTCCCGCGGGATTGAAAGTGGTGCGGGATTGCAATCCCTATACTCTACTCAATAAACTCTTCTCTTCTTCCTGTGCCATTTAAAATCTTATCAACGTTGGTTACCACTATAGCGTAGGCTTCTGTGTTCTAGTTGTTTATCCCGAAGAGTTCTCCCTCCCGCTGGATTACGATTCATAGCCCGAAATTTCTTTGCCAGGAAATATTCCGTCCACCGACACTTCTGTATTCATAAATAATTCTCTCCTTCATAATTCTCTAAAACTATTGGGTAGATAACTTATCTTAAAATTATGTCAGTCCCTAGACCTGCAAAAAAACGTACCGCTATGTATTATTATGTTGCATTCAATCAGGCGCGTTGGGGTACCTAACTAAGTACTTTAATATTATTATGTTTGCTTATACCTAGTCGTATATTATATTTTGTCAAAATGCATAGTTTTTAGGTTGTCAGATAAGTAAATTTGCCAACACCGGGAGTCGCTTATCAAAGGTTTCTTATTTTGGTTGTGATTCTGTGAGGGGAGAAATACCACCTTTTTCAACTAATATTAGAGGGCAAAAAAAGTATTACCACCAGAGCATCCGATTAATAATCGGGCCCGACACACAAGTTGGAACGGGGAGTAAGTAATTGGAAAAAGTCTCTATTTTTTACTGAAACAGTTCAGATATTTCAACATCAATGGCATGCCTTTTTGGCCTACTCCATTCCCAACAAGATTTGTACGTATGTAGGTGTGTTATACAGAACAGTGCATGATCAGGGGTGAAGTGGTGAAAGAAAATAATGTATCTCAATTCTCAATATATTATCTATATATTATATTATCTACCTCGTAGGTATGTCGGTAGGTGTTTTACAGATAAAAAAGATATTATTTACATTATAAAAAAATGTGAATGACACGTTTTTTGTGTTTTCTTGTAATTTTACCACTTTGAGATGTGTAAAAAATATGCTTAAATCTCCTCGTGCACCTGTAATATACGAAATTTCATTTCCCTTAAATAATCACAGAATAATGTTCAAGGTACATAGATGAGAAAAACAGGGATGAAAATGTATCATAAGAAAGACATTGTACTTCGAATTGAAGTTACGGCTTAATTATTTTCATAATGTTAGATTCCGGTAACACTTTTAGGCATGTGGAAAGATTTGATGCAAATGAATGACAAAGAGAATTATTCATAAGGCTGAAAGAAAAGGTGTACGAAAGTGTGGGCGACCCAGAATGACGTGGATCAAACACATCGATTCCTTCTTCAAGGAAGGTCAGTAGTAAGAGAAGTAAGAGAGATTAAATGAGAAATAGTATGTCAGTGGAAGAAGCGAAAGAAGTGGGCTTGGATAGAAAAGAGTGGAGGTCCGTTCTTTTTGCCTACCCCGTACGGGACACGGCGTGATGGGTAAAAAAAAAATTTAACCTAAGTGTCGTCGTTATTGGAAGACGGTTCAAAAACCAGCGACAAATATTTCTACTAAACTGGTTCTGTGAGGTAGAAGTGGATATCAGTCAACGGTTCATAAAATCATGGTGTTCACAGTGACAGAAAGCTGTACTGACACATCGCATGCATCTCTCATTGACACAAAATACTTGGGTTCATTCTGTACCTATATATGTGAATCTCATAATAACTTTAAATAAATTTTTCACCAAACAAGCTTTGCTTTATGTGAAATAGGTATGTCGAAAGTTCGAAAAATTAAAGTAAAGTTCGATAATGTTTATAGAATGTTGAATGAAATAGACGTCATGGAGATGTTGTTTGTTTGCGGGCAGTTATTTGATAGTGAAACGGTGCAGTTTGGTGAATTTTGAGAACATGGTCCGGGCTATTAGTTTCGTGTTCAGAGTTTGTTCAACAAATTGGTGGACACACTATGCTTCAGTTACGTACAATATTTATACAACAGTGATACCTCGAGATACGAGTGC
Source organism: Mystacides longicornis (assembly GCA_963576905.1). NCBI lineage: Eukaryota > Metazoa > Arthropoda > Insecta > Trichoptera > Leptoceridae > Mystacides > Mystacides longicornis. Next base: position 1,492,219 of record OY756428.1, read on the forward strand.
TTTGACATACGACATTTTTGATACACAAGCGTTGGTTCGTGTATAAGGAACAAAATCAGCGGCATACATTGAAGAAAAAATCAGCGAGGAATTTGAGGAATATTTGATCTTCGGTTTTCTCCTTTTCCCAAATATTTGTTAACAATAGTAGTTGACAATATCTCTCTCAATTACCACATTCTGTTTTATTCGCAGTCCATCCTTGATTTATTTTTTTTCACCAAGCAATCTTTTTCAAGATTTATGAAAAGAAAATTCATTTTTTCAGAGCGCATGTCTCAAACCTGTAGGAGAGAGAGAGAGAGAGAGAGAGAGAGAGAGAGAGAGAGAGAGAGAGAGAGAGAGTGGTTGAGAAAGTACACAACTTCTTCTTCAAGTGCCATGTCAGGTCCCCCCGACGTCGGCTACCACTATGGCGTAGGCTTCTCTGTCCTGGGCTAGCCGGAACAGTTCCTCCACTCGCTGGATTCCGGTCCACTGTCTGATATTTCTCAGCCAGGACATCTGCCGTCTATCCACACCTCGACTTTCATCTATTTTCCCCTTCATTATTAGGTGAAGCAGCTTGTACTTGGTGTTGCGAAGTATGTGTCCCAGGTAGGACATTTTCAACAATTAACCTACACAACACATGCATCGAATGTTTTACTCTTTAGGTAGATGGAAATTTTTCATACACCAAAAAACTTGAACGGGGAAATTTGCTTTGAGATAAGAGCAAAGTTATGTAACGATTTTAAACTCGTACATCGAGGTATCACTGTTCTCGGTGTTCTAGTCAATACATCGCGACGTCTACTCTATCCATCGCACGAATGTTGCCAGTGTTGTAAAAATTTATGAAGCCTGGTAGATTTATTTCGTTGTGGCAACCTGCTTATAGTTGTGTATATCAAACAGTGTGACAAACATGACGACTGGATGTAACGCAAAGCATTTGCAGTAGCGCCAATATAATGTTTATCGCAATATTTTTAGTAGGTAGGCAATGCTACCACTTTCTCAGTTCTCTGTTGAATAAATTTTAAAAAAGGAGAATAAATAAGTACCTATTTTAAAAATAGATAAATATTTCACACTCTTCTATCCACTGGTGTCAGTATAATCGATGGAACTTATGGCATTCTCTACCAATCAACTCAATCTGTAAATCTGAGACAGCCCATGCAGAGAAGAAATTTTAAGTGAGAAAATACATAGAAAATTTCTGACCAGATCGGGAATTGAACCCGGAGCAAGTCTACCAACATCGATTTGTTTTAAACCTTGAATTTACAGAAGATAAAATAGAAATACATATTATTTCCATGTGTTTTTATTTGAGAAAAAAATATAGTAAAATGAGTCTTAGGGAAATCGATGCCGCGAAACTTTCTAAAGCGGAAGGTCGGACGAAGATAAGGATTACAGGAGGTTTGAAAAATAGGCCACGATGGCCTTATTCAATAAAATGAAGAAACACTTAGGCGTGGCATAAAAAAACTTCATTATAATCTTATTAAATGCCCATATAACACCAATTCGTTTAAAAAAAAACAGTAGTTCAATATTATAAAGAAACTTAGTTACAAATGAATAGAATGTATAGAACTTTTGATTCGAGAAGAAAATGCAATCCGACTTTTCACTGCAATAAGAAACATCATTTAAAAGTGTATGAAAAGTTTGCTAGTTATTCACCTGGGCCGTTTATGCTCGCCGTGTTCCTCTATTCGGCTTTATGGCCTCGTACCTCCTATAGGTATCTCTCCACCCCTGTTCCCCTCTGCTCCCCTGATAATCCGATAGCCATTATCTTAATGGACTTGGAAAGGGGAAAAAGTCAAAAGGAAAAGACGAAGAAACGTGCGCATTATAAGGAAAGCACAACTGTGTATTACCCCTCACTATCTACGTACAAACAGTGCCTTGGGAAAGTATCCGAGTTTCCAGACTATCGATACGATTGTTGCTCGTTTTATTCGTTACCTTTTAAAAAGAAACTTCACCGAGTCTACGGAATACTTTCACATAAATATGCTCCCCTGATACCATTCACCTGACATTATGTGTTACTAAATGAGATAACCAGCGATTTGTTAGTATAGAATCTACGACAACACAAGTCTTTTGAACAAATAAGTATTTCTGTAGATTTTAATTATCCACTTTGAATAAAGGCTATCAGTAAAATTGTGCAGACTGAAAATAAAGGCATAATGTTTACCAAAAAGGATTTATTTTATAGAATAATAATTAATTAGTAGTGTTACGTGAAAGAAAATAAACCACCTTCTTCAATCGAAAATGTTTTCAGCTAAGAAAAAGGTGATGGAAAGATCACGTCAATAGCTTGGAGAAAAATGAAATTTTTATGCACGGAAACCAGGTATTAGGAAAAATACTAGGAGATTCCCCGAAAAAATGGTAGATCATGCAAAATTTGAAACCCCAAACATGAAAACATAAGAATGGGAGATACTTTTTGTCTTCTACATCATTAATTAAAAATTATACTTTTATTTTTATATATTATACTTATATTTTTATAAGCTTTTTGTTTGCCCTAGCACGGGCTTAGCCTATTTGGGCAACATTGTTATTCTTTATTTCAAATGTTTTGTAATCAATAATTAAATAAATAAGTATATAAATAGATAATTATTTCTGTAATTCTAGTGAAAATCAGGGGATTTAGATTTCAAAACGATCAGTTTTTAAAATAACTACTTCCTAATAGATTTGTCTACTTGTTACTTATTTTGTATATTCAATAGGTAGCTTAAAGACCTAATAACAACTTAAAAAAAATAGATCGGAAATTAAATTCAGGTAAATACCTCTCTATACAGTCATAGTTCAGCGCCATCGACCCATTTCCCTCTAGCGTTTTCATTTCATTCATCTATTTTTAGATAGTACAAGGTTTTTATGACTTTTTGTCTATCGATAGGTTTTTTAATACCATTACGTACCTACGGCTGCCGTTGAATCTAAATAAATTCTATCCTGCAATGTTTTATCACAAGCTGAATCAGCTTCCAGTCCTTTGTCGTCTGTTTTGCTTATTTCTTAGTCAGTTTATTTGCTCGTTCTTTCATTTAAGTATATTTACTTTGTGCACAGAACGTAAAATCCAAAGACGTCTTATTTTTTCCATTGATGTTTTTTTTGTAATCAAATGTCAAATTACTAACACGAGGAATGTCCATAAAATATTTTTTTTACAATGATAATCATTTTTTATTTACAAAAAGCAATACGTCATTGGAAAGCTTACAGCCGGTGTCATAAAAAATAAAGGAGATTCTTCTTTAAGATTCGTTTAAAAAATAACGCGTTTCATAACACCAAAATGACACTTTATACGGAGTGGTTGGTAGACTAGCGGTTACAACGCCGGCTTTCGTACTGTTTGGTGCGGACGTCGTGGTTCGATCCCAGGTGCCGACCATCTTCCTCTTTCACGACACAAGCTTTAAGTAGCTTACTGTGAAAGAGTCAAGGAGTGTATTCATGTTCACTTTGAGGGGGCACAGATTAATTTAAAAAAAAATGGGATTTTATTGGGACTTAAAGTCGACTTAAGTGAAGTTCAATCTTTTACCGCCGGTGTTCATAGAAAATTTCGTGGCGCTCTCTCTGTCACAAATGATGCACATTTGCATATGGTGACACTATGGACAAAAATGACTAAAATAGGGTGGAAAATATGGCAAAACAGGAAGAATATTATTGTTTACAGATTTCGTTTATTAATTCATGAACCATAATAATACATTAACACAAATAACGGCACTTTGATGCTTTATTGAGAAATGAAATTGACAGATTAACTGACATTCCGCCAAAATATTAGTAAACAACCTATGTTTTCCATAGATTTTCATGGAAAGACTACCAACTGCTACCATCTTTTAAATATTTTTTTGACATTTCAAACTTTAGCTATAGTAAGCGGAAATATTTTTTATTTAGGAGACTTTAAATTTTAAAAGTTCCTTTAGCTGTTCTTTAGCCTTTCAGATATTTTTTCGTCCGAATCGTCATAAAAGTCTCACGCCAGGGCGTGAAGGTAGCACATAACCTTTAGTCACTAATGCGGTATATCGTCTGACAAGACGGCTGTCATTGAAAATCTCGACAATATTACATTTGTTATCACTATAAACTATGTTCTACACTGACACATTCACCGTTTTTTATTGCAGTTCCGTATCCCTAGGAAAACAGATCATTACGAGCTGAAATTGTAACCATTAACAGTTAAAGCTCACTTTTGTTCATCAGCTAAAAATAGTGTGACCGTGAATAATACAAACCAATAACTAACTAACCAACTAAATGTAACTCGTTGTGTCTGACAGGCGGTTTAAACATATAATAGTATGTAAGCACTTATACATAAAGATTCAAAATAAAAATGAAATAGTCTTGTATAGTTCTATCACCAAATTTTGTGGTAGAACTATACAAGACTATTTCATCTGTATTTTGAAATGGATCATCACCAAGCATTTTCTGCCCAAAACATCGAAGAACATGACATTGGGTACAGAAAACTGTATGAAAACAAAACAACAAATAAAGCCAATTTAAGCGAAAATAGTACAATAAGGTAAAAAAGCTGTTACGTTTGGAGTGAATCGGGACATTAAACTGCTATAGTGCGTCTATCACATCGGCTCTAAGCACAGAGCACGCCGTTTATTCCACATTTCACACAATAAACATTTATTGTTAAACACAATACTTATAAGTCGGAGTAGCTATCCCAGTATTTTTTCATTCATTAAAGGGATTCCCAACTACAGGGAGTTTATTTTTCAAAAGTTGATTTAGTTTAAGCCATAAACTAAATTAAAATTAAACCAATTACCTACATCTACCATTATTTCAAATAGTGGCTAATGCAATGGGAAGCTTGTTTTTTTTATTGTTATACCGCTCATGTGATACAGGATGTCAGCCCCGCAGAGAAATTTCAAATTAAATGGTCCCTTCACAGTTGCACATCATGGGTCACTAAATGAATACAGGTATAATAAGTGTTAAGGGCATTAATGTCTGTATGGGTCATGATCGCCCACAATGTTCGATCATGGACGATTTTTAAGAGGAGCTAGGTATAAAAAAAATCACAAAAATTTAACCCAGGAGTTCTCGATTATAGTTCGATAGTGCACAAACAAGCTCAAATCTATTTCTGTAAAGAGAAAAGATTTAGGAATCATACTGTAGCTTAAGCGATCACGCCGACGAGCCTCAGAGAAGTTCCGAGCGAAAAGCTTTCAGCGAGAGAGCGGAGATAATTCGGTTTTTATTGGTCGGTCTCGGGACATTTGCCACGGAGCGAATAAAAGCCATTCTAACAGCAAAATGATTTAGATACACTTTTACCTATAATACAACGCAAATAGGTTGTCGTTTTTTGCTTGCACACGGTATTGAGATTAGCTTATTTTGAGCGAGGGCGGAGTATATAGCACCGTGAGACACTGCTCAAGAAAAGGGCATAGGATGTTTTTACCAAAATTTAACGTAAATTCTTGGTGAAACATAAAGACGTGTACACATCTGTGGAGCAAGCGGTAATGAAACGCATGCAACGAAAGGAAAAACTTGAACACAAATACACTCTTTTGACTCTTTCACAGTAAGCTAATTAAAGCTTGTGTCGTGAAAAAGGAAGATGGTCGGCACCTGGGATCGAACCCACGACCTCCACACGAAATAGTACGAAAGCCAGCGTTGTAACCGCTAGTCTACCCACTACTGGATTAAATCAATAAAAAACATTACAAACACTACTGTAATGTTATGTATTTGATGCTAACACACACTTCCACAGACTACTTATAAAGTTCATCAACTTCATAGAAACGCATATAAAATGAAAAGCGCCTGATAATGGGCGCAGAAAGCTTTTTGAAGGCGGTATATTCGAATGGAACATGAAGCTGGAAATAGCGGGATATTCAAACTGATTGTGTGAATAGATTAATATTGTTTTCTTTAATACTAATAGAAAAAAACTTTATACATAATATCTCAATTTCATATTTGACGTATCCATGTCATTATTTTGGAAAGAAAATTGTGAAATAGCGCTCGTTCAGTATTTGACAATGGAACCTCAATAATATTCAAACTTATAATTAAATTAGTTATGGTCGAATTTCGAGAACTGGTCGACCACTAGTTTAATTATATTTTCAAACTTTTTTCGTGAGGAATTTCTACAAAGAGCTTTTGATGACGCAAATATACTTCAATGCTTTCTAATCAGATAATTATGGATATTAATTTAGTACCTAGTGTCTTTTAGACAGATACTTATATATTTTATTGATTTCTTACATGGAGGAATACCTCGAACAACCACTATCCATTATAATGTATACTGTCTTGGTGTAACGATAACATTTTAATTAGATTATGTTTTATAGATATTTCAATACAACAATAATTAAAGTATTCGTTCAGACATCACGATTGTCTGTAACTGGTGACTGGGTTTAGAAAAAAATGGCAAAAACTGTATTCCTAACAAATAGCAAACTTTTTATTGACAAATTAGAGTGTTGGCAGTGGTTACATAACATTTGCGGTGTGAAATTGTATGAGAGAAATCAATCGACTTACAGATGTGTAGGGAGAGTGTATAAAGCCTATCTACTTGTTTGGTTTATTTTTGTGTTTCAATTTTCCGTGAGATTGTGTTATAACTACGTGATCCAAGCCTTGACAGTCTCGTCGATATTTTACAGCCTACTGGATATTTTGTTCACAATATTCAACACGGTGTACCTGATGAGTGTTTACCATTTGAACATCAGCACTGAGAAAGTTTTAACTGTTTTGAAATATTTAGACCGAATCGAGAGCAGATTTTCAAACGTTAATCAGTTTATGAAACAAAATTCTTGTTATACAAAACTGTTGAGTGTTTTTTCGGTGCATGTTTGGGCTTGGTCATGTTATTGGTGGCGGGGAGATTATTCCATGGAAATCACAATAGATACATTCACTCACACAATTCTAAGCTCGACTCTGGTACTTCCCATACATCTCTTTTCTTTATACTTCAGCATAATATTTTCGTACTTTGCTACTTTGAATGAGATTTTGGAACATTTGCTGTGTTCAAAAGTATGCGATGTAACTGAAACTAACGGTATTTTGTTTTTTCTTAAGATCTCCGTGTTAAAGTTTCGGTTTGGTACTAAGAAGATTTCATATTACAATGGATTCACAGTAAAGAATTTTGCGCGTGACTTTAGAAGATTGAATAAGGCATCAACTATATTTTTCTCAAAGACTGTGTATTTCGTAAGTATTTTGTCCAATGTAATTAGCTTTTATATATGTACCACCACATAAATTTAAACATGTTTCATATATTGCAAGACCTACATACTTTTGCATGCCTTTTTTGTTTTTATTCCTATCAATCAATCAAACTAAAGAGGGAGACCCAAACGAAGATGGCGTGAAGTCGTGTGTCAAGATATGAGGAGTTGCGGATCTACCCCCGAGGATGTAAAAGACAGAGCTGAGTGGCGGCGTAAAACACAAAAGTCCACCATCATGTGGGAATAATATTTGCCCGGGAGAAGAAGAAGAATAATCAACAAACTCCCTTTACGCCCCACTTAGGGGCAAAGGGAGGCAACAAGAGCTCTCCATTACGCTCGATCTTGCGCAATGTTTATTATCTATAGACTTATTATTTTTTTTTCATTCTATAAAGTTTTAAACATAGTTCGAAAATTTTCAGCTGATATTCAATTCACTATCGGTGGTCGCTTATACAATTAAGGCATTGTCAACTCTGGATACATCTGTGAGTATAAACAATTTGATATATCGAAATTTGTGATAGAGAAATTCTTCATCAAAATTAAAAAAAAAAACATGAAAAACTTCTTCAAAATTAAGAGCCGTCTTATCAAATCGGAGCAAAAACTTGTGACAAGTAGTGACGTGCACACGTAAAATACGAGACAATTAGGGAACATAAGAGAGAATCATATTCCCCGAACTAACAGAAGAAGATTTAGTTTTCTCCATTCGGTGACTGAAATATTCAACAACTGCCAACATTGCAAGATTCAAAGAAGAACTAAAAGATTTATATATGAAGACAACATTAATCGAGGTTAAAGGTTAACGATGTAAATTAAATTGGTAGTAAATTATTACCATTAAAATATATGTGAGGGTGTGTGTGAGAAGATGTTGCAAGGGAGAGAGGGAGTGTGCGCGCGTGTGATATTGATGATGAAATAAATTATTATTACCTATCTTCTGTATGTATTTTGTTTATTTTTGTTAGGCGAGGCTATTAGAAGATAGAATTAAACAATGTATGAAATATATTTCACAACAATAACTATAACACAATTTTCAAAATCAATAAATGACTAAAAAACGAAAGAAGAAATCTATAGAATTAAAGAGAACAAGGGGATTAAATGAAGTGGTTTGTAGTCTAGCGGTTACGACGTCGACTTTCGTACCTACTGCTTCGTTCGTCCAATTTTTTTTTAAATGGACAACAGATACTTCGAATATTATATATATCTGGATACACATTTTTTTCATAGATGTTGTGCGTACCTACACGCCAGTTTGTATTGAAAATGGATGCGGATAAGCTGTTGTGGTTTGTGGTGGTTTGCAAAAACCGAGAGATGATATTGGTAAAGTAAATTTTAGAAAAAGCCCCGTTCCATGCCGACAAATTGATGTATAAAAACTGAATTACAGAAAATAAATGAAAAAAAAAATAACTCGAAAATTTGCCAAAACAACCAAATAAAAACAAAGTAGGAAGATGAAAAAGTGCACAAATGGAGCCATTTGGTTTGGATAGACGCAAAAGGTTGTCAAAATTGTCCACACTGTATGATACATGGATACAACCAAAAGTCTCTTCGATATAGACCACATTCAATCAACATTTTGCTTATTTGCAGCGACATTTTGGCGAAATTGTGTTCAACTTGGTGCCCTTTAGAAAAAGCTGCTAACCTAGGGTAGCCCAGAACTCATAGTATATTATAACAGCCAGAAGACAATAATTATCTGTGCACAACGTCCTAATTATATTTAGATTCTTGTGACCTTTTCAGGACTAGATCTTAAAGAAAAAATAACAACTAATGACTCTAACAATTCATTACTAATGTTCGATTTTTAAATGGAACAAACCACTACGGGCTTACGACCGTCTTCTACTGTTATTTCAAATTTAAAGAATGCAACTGCTTTCATGTGGCGCCCTTTCACTGGCGACTAATACATGAAAGCAGTTGCATTCTTTAAATTTGGTTGCTCTCTTGTTCTCAATAATTTCCAACTTTTATCTCTATTTTTCATTTTATTATTAAATTCCTACTTGTTGCATACATGAGATTTTTCGACATGTTGAACATGTTGAGAATTCTCATGATTAGGACTTTCGGAGATAAACATTACCACCTAATAGCGAACGTTGTTAACGTAAAGTGATCACACTAAGCCAGCCTTTGAAATAACAGTAGAAGACGGTCGTAAGCCCGTAGTGGTTTGTTCCATTTAAAAACCGAACATTAGTATTGAATTTTTAGAGTCATTAGTAATTATTATCTGCTTTCGAACTACATTATTCAATATTAATCGGTACTTTAAGGGGGACCCACTAAAGTTACGGACCTCAAATTTTACGTGCTTGTGTAGGAGCATAAGACCAAACCGTATACCAAATTTTATGAAAATCGAAGACATTTTTTTTTCTTTTTTAGCCCTTTTTCTAGAACAAGTGAAATTTTCTTTGGATACTTTAAGAGGGTTCCCCTGAAGGTACAGATCTCAACATTTTACTGACTCATCTACATCGAGGGGCTAACCGTTCTACCAAATTTCAATCAAATCGGGTAAGAATTACTATGAGTTATGGGTGCGCACACATTTTTAGTGTACGGGGAAATTTTTGAAAAATTTTTTTTTTGCATTTCGAATCTACACCCTCGAAAACCTCGAGCAAATTAATTTCAGCGAAATCTATGTTTATTTTTGAAATCCGATCACAAGACTATGAGTAATAAAGATGTCCATTAATAACGATTCTTATAAAAAAAAATAACGATTCTTGAGGCGTATTACCAAAATGTTCTCTTTTTCGACAATAATTTCTCTCACTAGCTACTAAAATTAATTAATGACTTTCATATTAATACAGTTGAATCAAATTATCGATGTTATTTTTCCATTATCTCTAATTGGTGTACCGATGTAGATATTTTACCAAAATTAATATAGGTACCTACTGTTCTATCAAAGATATTCATTTACTAGCTAAAGTTGTTAGCGTTATCATCAAATTATGAAAAAGAAAACATTTGTTTTAGAAAATAGCTTATTGTTTAGTAAAAAATTAGAAATGTGGAAATTATTACACTCGGTTTGTGGTTTAATGTATTACCAGAGAAATGGTTCCACATATCGAAGCGTTGGTTTCATTTACAAAATATATCTTTTGATATTTTTCGGTGTCATTGCTTTATATCTTTTTTTGCCTATTTTAACAAGACGCGTATCAGTGGACCCCAGCGCATCCGTTATATATGCCGGGCTCGACTATTTGTTTGTGGTTTCGTTTTTAATTTTCATGGGTTGGGTTTTGTATTCAAGTACAGACTGCACACAATTGCTCAATATTTTAAAAATGATTGATAATATAGAAGTTGAATATAAACTTAATAACTTGTACATGAAGACAAGCTCTGTATTTATACGATCATTGAGTGTAGGTTCTCTTCTTGCATTGGCCCTTGCACGCATATCGTATGTGGGCATTACTACTGAATCTATTTGTTATTTTTTAATGAATTTGACAGTGAATAAATGTCTTCTATTGAATTTTCACTATTACCGGGTATTAACCATTATGATACAAGCTTATTTTGTATCGATGAACGACGTGTTGCATTGGAAGTTTTATCAAAATCGAACTTTAGGAGAATGCAACGTGGTGTTTCATATTTTCAAAGTTTTGACTTCATGTAAATGTCTTCGAAATCAATTATTTAGGAGTAATGACGTCGATTTTCTCACCCACATGAAGCTATACACCTGTTTGTGTAAAGGAGTCAAAATATTCTTTTTTCGAGTTCAGTATGTTGTAAGTACCAACATTATACACATACCTGTAAAATTATTAACATTTTCAACAGATTGTTTACGAGATTTTTTAAAGGTTCTGCATAAATTTCAATAAAGTGTGTTTATGAGCTTTACAAAAAATATTCCAAGTAAATGAATTGTGTTTGTTTTATACCAACGTAGGTATATTTGCTTATAGTAAATGTGTGCTTAACTTGCTAATTTCAGCTCTTATGTAATTCAGTATCAGTGATCATGTACTCCATCAAGACGATTTCTACAGTAGGAAAAGCTGTAAGCAGTTTTGTTTTGTAATTGTTCTCTTCAACCACTCACTAGGTAGTGTTCTTTTTTCATTCTCATTTGAGTACATCAGTGTGAGGTTGATAAGTTGATCCTTTCAACAATGACTTGGGATTCTTTGTTTTTGATGAATCTGTGCTCACTCGAAGTGAACACAAATACACTTTTAACGTCTTTCTCGCTAAGCAAAAGGCTTGTGTCGTGAAAGCGGAAATGGTCGGATTTCACTGGACTACCAACCACCTCAAGCACTCAATTAAAGTATTTGCGGTTTTTCCTTCCATCAACGCCGCGCCTATGCAACTATGTGCCGGCCGATGCCACGCTATGATATTAAGCATGTACCTGAGAGCCAACTGTCTTAACTCCATTTTTGTGATGAAGTGACTACACTTATTCGTAATATACTCCATCCAGGAAATAGACTCTGTCAAATTGTTTTCGGGTTAAGACAAGTTGGCTCACAAACATAGACTTACCTAAAAATGAACACAAAAACGCTTTTGAAATCTTTCACAGAATGCAAATGCAAATTGTGGAAGGCTAATAAAAAAAAATAATGCATTTTTTTTTATGTGAAATATGAATATGCGGCATCGGGAATCGACTACGTCTTTATTAATTAATTTTATTAAGTCACCCAAACCACTCTCATTTTAAGTAGATGCTACACTTTTACATTATTTTTTTTAATGAAAAAAAAAAAATTAATAAATATAAATCGTTTTAATTTACATTAGGTAGGTACCTACAGTAAAAATATAATTAAAAAAAGGAAAAAATAACCATGGAGCTGATAACTTTTTTTTTTTTACCTAAACGTCATTTTTGCTTTTCCAGGACATTGTAACAAAAGTGACCACAATATACTGGCTAATTCACTCCTTGTTTCTGCTTTTTCTGGTAAATTATTCGTGTGAAGGAATACAACACGAATACAAGAGAACCAAGATAATTACAAGCAAAATTATGATGGAAGACACAAGTCATTCTGGTAAGACTGCCCATATCTAGCACTCATAGCTGTAAGCCTAAAACCTTTGCTGTTTGGCCTTTGACTTGGCCTTTGCCTTTCAATGATGACATGCTTTCGTACCACGTATATGCTATCGATCTTCCACACCTTTCGTACATGGTTTTTAGTAGGTGATTGCTTTCTTCCATTCTGTGGAGAACATCTTAATTCATTATGTGCTCCCTCCTGGATACTCCTTGAAGCTTTCTGTGGAACCGTATGTCAAAAACTTCCCGTTTCCTTTTGTCCCTTTCGGGTATAGGCAATATGAGTTTCATATATCTATATTGTTGGATTGTATTGTGATTGTATTTTGATTAAATGCCGCCTGATGATATCCAAATCCAATCCAAACTCCCTTAAGACCCCACTTAGGGGCATAGTGAGGCAACAAGAGCTCTCCATTGCGCTCGATTTTGCGCAACGTTTATGATATATTGATATTAAATTTAATTTATTCCAGAAATAAAGAATTTGAGGGTGTTCTACAAATGGCTACAGAAGAACAGTCTGGAGACTCAACCCAACTACAGCATGTCTCCATTCCAGTTTTCCAGTTTACACGATATCCTCTCTATCACAACATACTACAGTGTACTTTTTATCACTACCATTTAATATTATACCTACTTACTTTCATTACATTCTGAAATATGAAAATGTTACCGTAAAGCGAGTCATTAGAAAGAAGGAATTATTAAAAATAAGGAATAAATAAAATGAACTTATTTAAAACGAAATAATATATTATATTTTACATTAATTATGATATAATAGGGTAAAAATGTTGGTAGAGAATTCTAGAAAAACATCCGTAAGATCCTTGCGACATGTTCTCATAGCGACAAAACTCGCTTAACTGCAACAACTAACAACCGAGGGGTGATGTGGTGTTGGTAGAAGAAGGTGTCACGGTTCAGCATTATAAGGGCATGGACTGGAATCCAAACCATCGGGGAACTGATTCATGCATCTAGGGATTCATTATTCATGTCGGGTGGACCTGAATGGACAGTTCAAGAAGGAGAATGATAAAATCACTGGCCGACACGATTTTTTTAACACAAAGCAGATCTCTATTTTTAAATTGGAAATGTCTTTTTAGGAATAGGAGAAATATTCCTAAAGCCCTAACACGTACCATTTTTCAATAGCTCAATAAAACCATTTTACATTAAGAGGTCAATTTTATAAGGGGACGGTAGCAGGTAGTCGGTTGAAAAATATGAAAAGTATCTGAACTGTACTGTTTACAATTTTAGACATAAAATCTCTAATATAAATTAAAGTCGGGTTAGTGCGAACACTTATAACTCGAGATCGGCTCAACAGACTCTTCCGATGTTTGATTTATTGGATTCTTCTCCGCTCCGGATAACATAATAACTAATAAAATGTTTAAAAACTGGATAAGAAATGATGTAAAATACAATATTTAAGTTTGTATGGAACGGTTACCTATGACGCGCCCACGCCATCGCGGTTAGTTCGCTCTCATTCTCGCATACGCTCCTACAGTAGCCCATCCCACTTACTCCACCGCACCGATTCGAGCGTTAGAAAATTTTCATACAAAGTCAACAATATTATCGGGCACATTCGTGTTGTTAATAGGTGAGGCAGGATGTCTGCGCGAGCGCATTATTGTCAAGTTCTTCCCGCCAGAGTTTTGAATACGAATGAAATATGGATGTTTCAGAAATAGTTTAATGTTATTATTTTATTAGCTTAACTCAATCGAATTAATTTTGTATTGTTTTACGGGGGCGCAGTGCACACTATGTATATATTAACGGGCCACTTCGGGCTAGAACCACAAGACATCGTCTGTCGGGAAAGCTAGTTAAGATTAAAAGTTAGTTTTCTGTTGAGTTTCGAAGTGAGTGGTTCTCTGTGTGTGGATAAGAAAATGTTTTAAGGACGAAAATTTCGAGACAGATGCGCCGCAGTTGCAAAATCTCTCCTGACAAATTTTGTTACATTAGAGGAGAATTTATGGTGCAATTATAAGCCAGGCCATTTTCTGAAAGTGTTAAAAAGTCCACTTCCTATATTTTTGTGCTTTAATCGAAGATCAAGACAAGAATTGAGCTCCCAATTCAATTCAACCGTGTGTGCTGTGTTAGTATATCAGTTAGTTAGTTAGTTAGTTAGCGTATCATTGGTGTAGTGGGTGAATGGGAAGAGAAAAATCATGCCTTTTGCAGTCCCTACTGTATGCCGAGAACCCACTAATGATTTAGAGGTTTTTTTTACCTGACAAAGACTGAAGGTTATTCCAAAAAAAAGCACAAGATCGACTATCATACATTTTCATTTCCTCTATTCACATCTGTCATTTTTTCCTGAAAATTTGGGATCTGTCGATGATGATCAGGGTGAAAGATTCCACCAAGATAGTAGGACAACGGAGATTCGCTATCAAGGAGGATGGGTTCCAGCCATGATGCGTCATTACTGCTAGTTTTTGAAAAGAAGATATTACCCTATTTTAAATCAATATTTTTAATCTTTATGTTTTTCTTAAATGTAATAATTACTTTCAATTCAATTGTAACAACAAATGTGGTTAATCTTTGGGTTTTTCTTAAATCTAATAATTTTTTTCAATACACATCAGAATGTAACATTAAATGTGGTTCTATAAATGTAAGAAGAAAACCTTACGTGTTACAACTTTTTCCTATCATTTTCGTAATTGGAAATGTCCATTCTACCAAAATATGTAGAATGGACATATCCAAATAGGTCTTAAAACCCTAACAGGCTTCTTAACGGGTACTGCAGACTTAGGGAACACCTGAGGAAGCTGGGACTCGAAGATGATGGAACCTGTAGATTATGCGAAGAAGGTGTAGAAACGCCTCACCACCTACTTACAGACTGCGATGCAGTAGTTTATGCGAGAGCAAGAAGTTTTGGTAAACACAGGATAGAGGTGGAGGACTTCGCCGCCTTGGATCCCCTCCTAATGCTGGACTTCCTGAAGCGTCTGGGATTAGTGGGGAAGCTCTAATTGGGAAACACCAATTAGAGCTTCCCCACTAATCCCAGAGCCATGAGCAAGCAGGGGAAGCACAATAGACCACTACAGGTTGGAGCCAAAACATCCCCTTAAAAAAAAAATTTAAAGTAACTAAACTACCTTATCAGAAACCTTAACCTTTTTCACATCTTCTTCTAGGAGTGCCCTGTCAGGCCCCTCTGGCGAATACTTTGAAACCTCCAGGTCCACTTTACAACATTCGGCAATCACTATGTCGGCTTTCTAACAGCCCTTTGACATCCCTCAATTAACCCAAATTAATTTGTTTACTTAAATTATTTTAATGTTTCTTTAAATTCATTAGTCAACATACCTTTGATGACAAAACTACCTATTATGACGAAGAAAATATTTGTGTTAGAAAATAACGAATTGTTTCAAAATAAATTAGAAAAATGGGGAGTATTACACACTCTTTGCGGTGTAAAATATTATCAAAGAAATGGCTCGTCATATCGAAATGTTGGTCTGATTTATAAATTATATCTTTGGATGTTTTTTGGAATCATAACTTTGTATGCTTCGTTGACAATCATCAATAGACGCATTTCAGTTAAAATTAGTGGAGCCCTGATATACGTCTGTCTCGATTATTTATTCATCATTTCTTTTATAGTCTTTATGGGCTGGTTGTTATATTTCAATATTGCTAGCACACAACTGTTGAAGATTTTGATCGTTCTTGACAACATTCAAGTTGAATATAAGCTAAATAATTTGTACATGAAGACAAGTTCTGTTTTTCTACGGTTATTGAGCATAGGATCTATGTGCGTATTGGCCATCGCAAAAATATCGTACACCGGTATCAGTTTTGCATCAATTTCTCATTTCTTATTGAATTTAACAGTGAACTTCTGTGTTTTGTTGAACTTTCATTTTAACCGGGTGTTTTTGTTTATGATTCAATCTTATTTGATATCCATGAACCAAGTGTTGCATTCTAAGTTTAACCAAAATGAAACTATTGAAGAATGCAATGTGATGTTTCACATTTTCAAACGCTTGACCTCGTGTAAATTCGTTCGAAATCAGTCAGACGTTTGGTCAGGATTCCACCCCTACATGAAACTGTTCGCCTATTTGTGTAAAGGAGTAAAAAGATATTTTTTCCGAGTACAATATATTGTAAGTATTTCAATTTGTTTTTTTTGGAAGATGATGGGTTTAAGCCCATGAGGTAGTGGCACTATCTTTTAGAATGGCACTTCCTTTTTCCCTCGTATAAAAAGTGTTTTATCGAGATTTGATCAATCAAAATGTACGCCTAATAGACGAAAATTTATCGATATTTTTTTTTTGCATTATTAATAATAAATTTTCGTCTATTACTTTTCGTTCAATTAAGTGTCGAGAGAACACATTGTATGCTGTATATTGTAAATGGAATTTATTTTGCAAACAAATAAAGTTAGTTGAAAAATATCCTGTTTGTGCATTTCAGCTCATGTTTAATGGCTTGTCGATAATTCTCTACTCCATCAAGGCCATAGCTACAGCACACAGAGCAGTGAGTAGTTTTATTTTGTACACCCATACTTCTTCTTGATGATCAATTGTTTGTGTAAGCTCGGTATGGAAAGTGGCGCCTTTAACAATATGGAAAGCGTCGGCGTTTAGTGTCGAGACGAAATGTAAACTAATTGATGCGTGCTCGCCGTTGTATGGGTGTGAATCCTTGCGCCTGACCAAAGCCCAGACACAAAATACTTGTACTTGAATCGAAGAGCCTTAGGACAATCTTGAGCGCTGTTTTTTTTTTCATCAAGTACCTGAAGATATGGAAAAGCCTCTTAAACCGTGCTTCGTTCCTTGAATGGTGTGGTAGGAGGTCAAAAGCATTGCTCAATGCCCCTAAGGGGTGAGACAGGGAGTATTGATTGATTGAGATAAATATTGATATCTATGTGCCTATATACATTCTCCTTGTACAAACCCTTAAATTTTACTCATTCTGCTGTTCTGTTTTACGGTGTCTACGACTACGTCTTTATTTATTAATTTTATTAAGTCACCCAAACCACTCTCATTTTAAGTAGATGCTACACTTTTACATTATTTTTTTTAATGAAAAAAAAAAATTAAATAAATATAAATCGTTTTAAATTACATTAGGTAGGTACCTACAGTAAAAATATAATTAAAAAAAGGAAAAAATAACCATGGAGCTGATAATTTTTTTTTTTACCTAAACGTCATTTTTGCTTTTCCAGGACATTGTAACGGAAGTGACCACAATATACTGGCTAATTCACTCCTTGTTTCTGCTTTTTCTGGTAAATTATTCGTGTGAAGGAATACAACACGAATACAAGAGAACCAAGATAATTACAAGCAAAATTATGATGGAAGACACAAGTCATTCTGGTAAGACTGCCCATATCTAGCACTCATAGCTGTAAGCCTAAAACCTTTGCTGTTTGGCCTTTGACTTGGCCTTTGCCTTTCAATGATGACATGCTTTCGTACCACGTATATGCTATCGATCTTCCACACCTTTCGTACATGGTTTTTAGTAGGTGATTGCTTTCTTCCATTCTGTGGAGAACATCTTAATTCATTATGTGCTCCCTCCTGGATACTCCTTGAAGCTTTCTGTGGAACCGTATGTCAAAAACTTCCCGTCTCCTTTTGTCCCTTTCGGGTATAGGCAATATGAGTTTCATATATCTATATTGTTGGATTGTATTGTGATTGTATTTTGATTAAATGCCGCTTGATGATATCCAAATCCAATCCAAACTCCCTTAAGACCCCACTTAGGGGCATAGGGAGGCAACAAGAGCTCTCCATTGCGCTCGATTTTGCGCAACGTTTATGATATATTGATATTAAATTTAATTTATTCCAGAAATAAAGAATTTGAGGGTGTTCTACAAATGGCTACAGAAGAACAGTCTGGAGACTCAACCCAACTACAGCATGTCTCCATTCCAGTTTTCCAGTTTACACGATATCCTCTCTATCACAACATACTACAGCGTACTTTTTATCACTACCATTTAATA
The DNA here is from genome assembly GCA_963576905.1 of Mystacides longicornis. Taxonomy (NCBI): domain Eukaryota; kingdom Metazoa; phylum Arthropoda; class Insecta; order Trichoptera; family Leptoceridae; genus Mystacides; species Mystacides longicornis. The sequence goes on from OY756428.1 coordinate 1,510,718, forward strand.
TTATACCTACTTACTTTCATTACATTCTGAAATATGAAAATGTTACCGTAAAGCGAGTCATTAGAAAGAAGGAATTATTAAAAATAAGGAATAAATAAAATGAACTTATTTAAAACGAAATAATATATTATATGTTGCATTAATTATGATAAAATAGGGTAAAAATGTTGGTAGAGAATTCTAGAAAAACATCCGTAAGATCCTTGGCCACGTTCTCATAGGCGACAAAACACGCTTAACTGCAACAACTAACAACCGAGGGGTGATGTGGTGTTGGTAGAAGAAGATGTCACGGTTCAGCATTATAAGGGCATGGACTGGAATCCAAACCATCGGGGAACTGATTCATGCATCTAGGGATTCATTATTCATGTCGGGTGGACCTGAATGGACAGTTCAAGAAGGAGAATGATAAAATCACTGGCCGACACGATTTTTTTTAACACAAAGCAGATCTCTATTTTTAAATTGGAAATGTCTTTTTAGGAATAGGAGAAATATTCCTAAAGCCCTAACACGTACCATTTTTCAATAGCTCAATAAAACCATTTTACATTAAGAGGTCAATTTTATAAGGGGACGGTAGCAGGTAGTCAGTTGAAAAATATGAAAAGTACCTGAACTGTACTGTTTACAATTTTAGACATAAAATTAAGATTAAAAATTAGTTTTCTGTTGAGTTTCGAAGTGAGTGGTTCTCTGTGTGTGGATAAGAAAATGTTTTAAAGACGAAAATTTCGAGACAGATGCGCCGCAGTTGCAAAATCTCTCCTGACAAATTTTGTTACATTTGAGGAGAATTTATGGTGCAATTATAAGCCAGGCCATTTTCTGAAAGTGTTGAAAAGTCCACTTCCTATATTTTTGTGCTTTAATCGAAGATCAAGACAAGCAGTGAGCTCCCAATTCAATTCAATCGTGTGTGCTGTGTTAGTTGTAGCGTATCATTGGTGTAGTGGGTGAATGGGAAGAGAAAAATCATGCCTTTTGCAGTCCCTACTGTATGCCGAGAACCGACTGAAGGTTATTCCAAAAAAAAGCACAAGATTGACTATCATACATTTTCATTTCCTCTATTCACATCTGTCATTTTTTCCTGAAAATTTGGGATCTGTCAATGATGATCAGGGTGAAAGATTCCACCAAGATAGTAGGACAATGGAGATTCGCTATCAAGGACGACGGGTTCCAGCCATGATGGGTCATTACTGCTAGTTTTTGAAAAGAGAAGATATTACCCCTCATAAAAGGAAAATATAGAATTTAATTAGTATTTTAAATCAATATTTTTAATCTTTATGTTTTTCTTACGAGTAAATGCAATAATTACTTTCAATTCAATTGTAACAATAAATGTGGTTAATCTTTGGGTTTTTCTTAAATCTAATAATTTTTTTCAATACACATCAGAATGTAACATTAAATGTGGTTCTATAAATGTAAGAAGAAAACCTTACGTGTTACAACATTTTCCTATCATTTTCGTATTTGGATATGTCCATTCTACCATAATATGCTATTCATCTTTCTGTTACTACCCAAAAAAAAAAATTTGTCGGCCAGTGTGACAAGAAATCAACTCCAAAATGGTATGGGAATGCCTAACAAAACTTAATGAATAAGGCAATAATAATAATATCACTCTCTTCTGGGTCCCGGGACATGTCGGGGTGAAGGGTAACGAACAAGCAGATAGGCTAGCGAAAAGAGGTGCAGCAACAAACCTAGTTGGACCAGAACCTTTTCGCGGTCTAAGTAACAGATTCTTCCAAGAAGAGATAAGAAGGAAGGGAAGGGAACAAAGGAAGAACAGTGGAACAACCTCCCCGGACTTAGGCAATCCAAGGATCTTCTTGGTGGGTTTAACTCCAGAAGAACCAAAATATGTTTAAGCCTAAGTAAAATAGGTCTTAAAACCCTAACAGGCTTCTTAACGGGTACTGCAGACTTAGGGAACACCTGAGGAAGCTGGGACTCGAAGATGATGGAACCTGTAGATTATGCGAAGAAGGTGTAGAAACGCCTCACCACCTACTTACAGACTGCGATGCAGTAGTTTATGCGAGAGCAAGAAGTTTTGGTAAACACAGGATAGAGGTGGAGGACTTCGCCGCCTTGGATCCCCTCCTAATGCTGGACTTCCTGAAGCGTCTGGGATTAGTGGGGAAGCTCTAATTGGGAAACACCAATTAGAGCTTCCCCACTAATCCCAGAGCCATGAGCAAGCAGGGGAAGCACAATAGACCACTACAGGTTGGAGCCAAAACATCCCCTTAAAAAAAAAATTTAAAGTAACTAAACTACCTTATCAGAAACCTTAACCTTTTTCACATCTTCTTCTAGGAGTGCCCTGTCAGGCCCCTCTGGCGAATACTTTGAAACCTCCAGGTCCACTTTACAACATTCGGCAATCACTATGTCGGCTTTCTAACAGCCCTTTGACATCCCTCAATTAACCCAAATTAATTTGTTTACTTAAATTATTTTAATGTTTCTTTAAATTCATTAGTCAACATACCTTTGATGACAAAACTACCTATTATGACGAAGAAAATATTTGTGTTAGAAAATAACGAATTGTTTCAAAATAAATTAGAAAAATGGGGAGTATTACACACTCTTTGCGGTGTAAAATATTATCAAAGAAATGGCTCGTCATATCGAAATGTTGGTCTGATTTATAAATTATATCTTTGGATGTTTTTTGGAATCATAACTTTGTATGCTTCGTTGACAATCATCAATAGACGCATTTCAGTTAAAATTAGTGGAGCCCTGATATACGTCTGTCTCGATTATTTATTCATCATTTCTTTTATAGTCTTTATGGGCTGGTTGTTATATTTCAATATTGCTAGCACACAACTGTTGAAGATTTTGATCGTTCTTGACAACATTCAAGTTGAATATAAGCTAAATAATTTGTACATGAAGACAAGTTCTGTTTTTCTACGGTTATTGAGCATAGGATCTATGTGCGTATTGGCCATCGCAAAAATATCGTACACCGGTATCAGTTTTGCATCAATTTCTCATTTCTTATTGAATTTAACAGTGAACTTCTGTGTTTTGTTGAACTTTCATTTTAACCGGGTGTTTTTGTTTATGATTCAATCTTATTTGATATCCATGAACCAAGTGTTGCATTCTAAGTTTAACCAAAATGAAACTATTGAAGAATGCAATGTGATGTTTCACATTTTCAAACGCTTGACCTCGTGTAAATTCGTTCGAAATCAGTCAGACGTTTGGTCAGGATTCCACCCCTACATGAAACTGTTCGCCTATTTGTGTAAAGGAGTAAAAAGATATTTTTTCCGAGTACAATATATTGTAAGTATTTCAATTTGTTTTTTTTTGGAAGATGATGGGTTTAAGCCCTAGAGGTAGTGGCACTATCTTTTAGAATGGCACTTCCTTTTTCCCTCGTATAAAAAGTGTTTTATCGAGATTTGATCAATCAAAATGTGCGCCTAATAGACGAAAATTTATCGATATTTTTTTTTTGCATTATTAATAATAAATTTTCGTCTATTACTTTTCGTTCAATTAAGTGTCGAGAGAACACATTGTATGCTGTATATTGTAAATGGAATTTATTTTGCAAACAAATAAAGTTAGTTGAAAAATATCCTGTTTGTGCATTTCAGCTCATGTTTAATGGCTTGTCGATAATTCTCTACTCCATCAAGGCCATAGCTACAGCACACAGAGCAGTGAGTAGTTTTATTTTGTACACCCATACTTCTTCTTGATGATCAATTGTTTGTGTGAGCTCGGTATGGAAAGTCGCGCCTTTAACAATATGGAAAGCGTCGGCGTTTAGTGTCGAGACGAAATGTAAACTAATTGATGCGTGTACGCCGTTGTATGGGTGTGAATCCTTGCACCTGACCAAAGCCCAGACACAAAATACTTGTGCTTGAATCGAAGAGCCTTAGGAGAATCTTGAGCGCTGTTTTTTTTTCATCAAGGTCCTGAAGATATGGAAAAGCCTCTTAAACCGTGCTTCGTTCCTTGAATGGTGTGGTAGAAGGTCAAAAGCATTGCTCAATGCCCCTAACGGGTGAGAGAGGGAGTATTGATTGATTGAGATAAATATTGATATCTATGTGCCTATATACATTCTCCTTGTACAAACCCTTAAATTTTACTCATTCAACTGTAACTTTTAACTTTGTAAGGATCTATAAATTATTATTAGTTCAGAGAGCTGTCCATGGGATTCGAAGCAGGCATCTCCAACACCACATTTCAAAGGCCTCTATTCTGGAACTCTCATACGAGACTTTAATATGGTTCAAGTTTCGGCTCCGTACAGAAATATGGAGAAAACCATAGACTTATCCAGTATAATTCTTGTGGGCCGTCTAATGATCCCACTCTTACAAATCTTTTTCAAAGACGTCATGGCGCCCTTTGCAATTTGGATTCTCCGACATATTTCCTTTTCGCATGAATTATTGTCGCTGATGACAGATCCTAGGTGCACGAACTCCTGCACCAAACCTAGGATCTCCAACTGCTCAGTACCGCACAACACTCTGAGTAATGACTATTTGCCTGCTTTCAGGACATCGATACACAAATGACGACGATTTACTGGTTGGTGCACTCAACACTCCTGCTATTCTTCATAGTCTATTCTTGTGAAGGAATACAGCACGAGTATAAGAGGACCAAGATAATTTTGAGCAAGCTTGTGTTGAATGAAACAACCTGTTCTGGTGAGGCCCATTTCACAATTTATTTGCAGAAACATAAACAATTTTGTACTGAATAAAATTGTACACAGCTTAATGTGCATTTAAACTAAACAAACAAAGACCCAGAGCTTGAACATAGAGTATATTTTCCTAATCGTTGATACTGTACACCATATTCACTATTGACTTGCTCGTGTATTTGTGATTGTTGTTCATTTTGCATGCATTTTATTCATTTAAATGTATTATAAGTAAGCACCTTATTATCTGCCAATATGACTTGTGTGTGCGAATATAGACAAAGAGATGCGATTGAAATGTTTCCTGTATAATTGTAAGATTTTTATTTTGTTAAGGACTAAAAAAAAAAAAGGAAAAAAATGTATTGTGCTTGTAGCTTAGTTCTGATTATAGTTAATTTTTCATGCATTTTAATTGTTATAATTTATTGTCTTAATTTGATATTAGGTATTTTATTTATCTGTGATTCTTTGGATGTGAGTTTAAAGTTTGTTTTAAATGTGTTTTATTGTGTCTGTCATATTTTATTTTATATACCTGTATAATTGATAAACATGTAAAAGCCTTGCCGTATGTAAATAAATAAATAAACAACAATTTTTTAGTAGACGATCACAGTTCTTTCTGGTAATTATTTCTAAGGAGAAGTGACCATATCAACGATTAGGAAAATATACTCTATTTTCAAGCTCTGGGCCTTTGTTCGTTTGGTATAAATGGACCTTTACACGATTCACGAATTCTTACCGGACTTGTCAAGTTGATCTTGTGTACTTTAACGCATATCGCTTGATTGTGAGTTGATCTATGAAGATTTTGACCCGCCATATTGGATTTAACGTCAACTGACAATTGTTTTTAGTATACAAGAACGCTTTTTGTAATAAATACACTGTATTTAGGTTTTTTCCCCGTCCCGTCCAAATATGTGCTCCCTTCATATTTTGGTCCATTGTTTTTTGGTTTATCATTTTAATTATAGGAAATTTAAAGAAACAAAGCAAATACGCATTCTCGTAATCATTCGAGGGCTTACAACCATGATGTACCAACTAAATTTATAAGAAATATAAACGTTTTGAAGAAAATATTCAAAGAATACTTTTTAAGTAGGTACAGATATTAAAATTGAAGTGATCAAACATAAATTAGTTCATTTTGGCTGAAACATAAAGGTTTCGTATGATTTAATAAGGACTTATCGATATTTTGATATAAAATATATAATAAAAAAATAAGGTAGGTAACTCTTCTTCAATAACTCGAAATCATTCAAATCTGACATAGCGCATCTTGGTTGTAAACAGTCCCGGCTACTGTTTTGTTTGTTTACAAAATTTTGTATGAAATATCATCTTCATACATAACAAACGCGGATCAAATATTTTTTTTATAAATGAAGTAAAAACTGATCAGTGAGTTATACGTAATCTTAAGATGATCGATTTTTTATAAATAAGACGGACGGTGTTTATTTTTTTTACAGAAAAGAGATTAATGCGAGGGCTGTATAAATGGCTGCAGAAGAATAGTTTGGAGATTCCCAACTACAGCATGTCTCCATTCCAGTTTTCCAATTTGCATGACATCCTCTCTATCACAACATATTATAGTGTATTATTTATCACAACGATATAAATGTTTAAAGTATTTTTTTAGGTAAGTAGGTACCTACTAATGATATGGGGTTTTGTACTTTTTAAAATGTTTTGATACGTAAGCGACACCGATTCTAAATGATCCCACGAGGTAAAACGATCTCCCGCGATTTTAATCGGGTCACTAACTCCATATTGTTTCGCAAACAACAAACATTATCAAAACAACGTGTTTGACATCTGACAAAATGGTAAACTGTTTTTCTATACTATTCTGTTGTAAAAAGCCTGTGCACAGAAAAAAGAGTGCATTTTTAAACGTCATGAAATATTATTTCAGTACCTATGTATTATTTGTGTTGAATCATATTATAATATCATAATGCTAAAGAGTGTACAAATCTGCGCCGTGAGCGGTAACCTAACGCATGCTACGAACCAAATTTCCATAGTACCTTCCTACGTACGATCGTTGCGCACACGCGAACCACGTACGTACAATGGAAATTTCGTTCCTTGTATGTTATGTCACAATAACAATTTTACTGTCAGGCAAAATCACAACACCAAAAAGTCATACAAATTCGTGAAAGCGTTCACATTCGAAGAATCGACCAGCTCAGGTGGCAAATCATTCCAATAGTAGCCATACAATTCATATCCATGACCTATCAGGTGAACATTTCCGTTGTACTACTCGAACATTTCATACGATTCCAGACAGTTTAAGTTGTTACCGTGGAGTATTTTGTATGTTTCAATCATGTCACCTCTTCTCCTTCTGTCTGACAAAAGTGTCAATCTCAGATTTCGGAGCCTCTATTCAAATTCAACATTTTTCAACCTAACGTTTTTTTAGATAAATAAATAACTTTATGACTGCCTTGTTTCATTAATTAAATATATTAATTTAATCATTAGGAATATTATGAAAAATATTGTTTTCATTTTGTTGAAAGTGCTATGATGAGCTGCTTTAATCTGATGTTTTACGTCCACATCTGCGTCTTGATTAATTTTTTTTAAACCTATAAATTTTTTAAGTAGAGTTAAGAAAGAGCCCTTGAGGTTGAATATTGGCACAAAACCGTGATTTAAAGAAAAGTATTTTATTTATTTACGGCTTACGCCAGTTACACACGTTAGTATAATACATTATATGCATACAAAACATGACAAAAAGCAATAATAAAACAAAATTCACAACTTATTTCCACTACTAACACTTTTCATTAGCAATAACTCTCTCCCACACAAACACACACCCTCTCACACACACACACCCTCACCCTCTCACACACACACACACACACACACACCAACACAAACAAGGACACCCAACAACCCAATAATAACAATATGTAACACTTACTAACTAGTACCGACTCACTCAGCCACTGAGGATGATCGCTTTGCGGTTGAAAATATTTTGGCAAATTAAAATAAAATAAGTGATATTGCAAAGTTCTTTTTTATTTCAAACTCATGATTATGATTGGCTTTTGTACTGTTCTGGGGCGCACGGTCTCATTTGAGACATAGTGGTACCCCAAAATTTGTCGAATAAACTTTACACTCTGTATGAGACTATCAAAATCTTATCTAAAGTATTTATATTGAGAGAATGGAAAAAAGCAGGGGACAACAACTCTCTCCTGAACGTGGCCCTGAAAATATCCCACCTCGGGTCAAGAAAACCCTTGTAATGAGTGCTCCTCTGGAGAAAGAGAGAGAGTATCATTGAGTCCTCCCAGACTCTCTAATAAGTTGGGAGACTCCTTTTCTGGCCATCAGAAAGACTCAAGATAAAATTCTAATTTATTTCTATAAGTGTGCCACAGCTTTTGAGACTCTCTTCAGGGGGGTTATAAATTAACTGAGCAAGGTTCCTTCTATATAAATGGGAATACAATTTAAAATTCAAAGATCAATTGACTTATCAAAAATTTAATAAAGATCTTTCATTAACATAAAAACTTCCCATACAATTTCTCCAAGCAAGTTACATTAATAATTAATAGAAAGAAAACACAGGGATATAAATTCCCAAATTTATGCTATTACATATTATATACCTATCATTGTAACAAAATACAAAGATTGAAGATTTTTCATAATCTTCCCCTACCGAACTAATATTCTTTAGTTTCTCAAATTTTATATCTCAATATAAAATCGTTTCACATAAACAATTTTTCACACGAAAGTGACTATACAACTTGGTAGAATAAATTCTTTCCTTTAAATCTAAATTAATCTTTCATTATCACCCCAACTAATCAACATGAGCGCACCAAATGTTAAAAATTGGTAAAAATAAAGTTATAAAAATTTACTCAGCTTAAAAGACTCGATTGCTGCCATCTAGGAATCCTTTTCTGCAGAAGAAGTAGATATGTAAGTGAGGATCATCTAGGCTTCAATATAACAATCGACACATAGAGTGAAGATAGAATTGTTCAGAGGACTGCATACCGTCTCCCCCCTCACTTATGGATAACAAGTACCTTATTTCGCCGCAACTATAAACGTCCTTGTATTCCCCAATATTAATTGAAGTGGTATCTCTCGACATATTGAATTAAACATAGTCTCCTTGTCTAAGGGTCTAGCATCTCCCCGGTACTAGGACCGCATTTCTAAAATTTAAATTTCAGAAATACTTTCAATACATTTGAATAAAATTAATAACTCTTAACAATTTCTTGAGAACAAAAAATTGTCTCTAGTACAATATGTCACATTCTCTGTAACTCGTCGAAATATAAATGAGAGTTCACATACCTTATTTAATTGCGGTTCGAAAGAATCCGGAATTTGGTTATTTTATAAATAACAGAACAATAAATGATTTACACGGTTAATCCATGATGGATTACTCGTTTTAATTCACCATTATAACATATAAAAAAAATAAAACTATGGAGGTAACACAATAGTGTGACCGTTCCCCCGTGCTGCAGAACAAAATTCTCGTGTTCAAACGATACTTAACCCCACCGGTACCCCTCTCTTTCTCGCGTATAACGCTCTCCCTTTCTAACCCTACTACGTATGTCGAGTTAAACTCGCCACTGCTTGATTCAAGAAAGTGTCTCGTTACACCCTTTTGGACCAGAGCAAAGACTCTAGAGAACGAATAGTTTACGGTTACTCAGGCATGGACGGAGGAGTGGAGGAGCGCAGACGTTAGAAACATGCATCTTGTTGTGGATCCATCAGAGCGAGTCGCCGGCTTTGAGCTTGACAGAAAACAATGGTCGACCCTAAACCGTCTGAGAGTTACATCGCCGACCCCCGATGCGACTGCGGAGCGCTTACTCAAACTATATATAACGGCTCTTTTCAGAGCCAACCTGAGTACACGGAGTACCCAAAACGTTTCGTTCACGCATCGTATATTTCTCTCCGTGACCATCTCTTCACAGAAATATGTTTATTGAATTTATTAAAAACTTAAACAAAAATATTTATTTTCATTTTATAAGGTAAGATTCCAAAAATTTTATAGGTAATTGAATTAGATCTTTCCTAAGACTTTTACTGATAGGCATTAAAAACAATGATAACTTGATACGATAGATTACTATAATTACACACCTAATGACAATGACAAAATCATGTAGGAATAATAATAATTATCAATAATTTGATGGATTTGATAAGAAGATTCATTAAAATATTTTTATCATGTCTCAGCAGTGTAGTTGTGCGTACAGTTTTAGAAAATGGTGAAGAACACGAAACAAACAAAAAAACAAATTATAATTGACTTGGACAATTTTGATCTGATTATAAAGAAGTTGGAAACTTTGCATTTTATAAACTATTCATTACTCGGAGTAATGTTTTATTCCAGAAGAAACAACAGATTTTCAACCATAACTGGCCTCAGGGCATACTATATTCTGCTGTTGGTTGCGGTTTCGACACTTTCAATTGTAATTTATATCATCGATGACCTGTTTTTTGAGGAAAACAGTTATATAAATGATCTGGATTTATTATTTAGCGTGTTGAATTATTCATGTTTAGTTGCAGATGTGGGCCGGATGATTTTCAGCAAGACTCAAAACTTGAACGCCGGTAAATTTGTTAAAGTGTTAAAGGTGTTCGACGACTTGGAAAATTCTTTCCCAGGCGCTAACAGATTTACAAGAAGCAATATATTATCGTATGTAACGCAGTGTTTGATAATTGTATCATTCGTAGCGTTAGAAGTGTATGATGAAAAAATTTACGAATTTTCATTGTTTGGACTAGGAAGTATTATGGTGATGATTTTTTTTAAAGAGATTTCCTTTCTATTATCTTGTCACAACTTTTGTGTCGTGGCCAACACAATACAGTCCAATATGGTGATGATAAATGATATTTTGAGCTATGAGTATCTCAGAACTGAATGCATTACGGAGTTTAATGTATTGTTCTGGTTTCACAAATATAATTACAATATGACCATTGATCAAAAGCAGATTGTTGTCTCTATGGAGCTGAGAATGTTTACATTGAAAGCTTACAGAAAATTGATTGAGTATTGGGACTTATGGACAGAAAAATCATCCAAATTTGTAAGTATGTAACACGTTATTATATTTTTCAACAAATTGCATGGTATCTACATATATGTTTTATAGAACATATATTTTTTTAAATGAATCTGTGCTCACTCAAAGTGAACAAAAACACACTCTTTGACTCTTTCCGTTCGTTTTACGACATTCCGTTTCTGTTTAGCAAGATTTTATCCAAAGCAGTATTTATTTAAATCTTGGCGTTGGTAGTGTACACTAGTGGTCTTATATGGGAGATATAAAGATATTACTAATGTTGATGAAACAAGATTTTATCCAGAGCAGTGTGTATTTTAATCTTGACGTTGGTAGTGTACATTAGTGGTCTTATGTGGGAGATAAATAAAGACATTACACTAACAAAACAAGAAACAACCCTGATTGTGAAAATAATAATATTAAAAACAATGCCGAAAAAGAGCAAAAGAAAGTAAAAAAATATGTACTTAATCATAAATATACAACGGTACGCAGTTATAACACGTACCCACGCACAGATATCTACCATCATTATTATTTACGTTTACTGTACATAATCCAACTGTCGATTTATTGAAGAGAAATTATTTCTCGAGACAGATCGGCAGTATCAAGCCAAGATACGTGGGATTTGTATGGAATGTTGATGAAACAAGATTTTATCCAAAGTTGTGTTTATTTAAATCTTGACGTTGGTAGTGTACACTAGTGCTCTTATATGGAAGATAAATAAAGATATTATTAATGTTGATGAAACAAGTTGAGAATGTAGTTGACACAATATGACGCTGTCGATTCTTTTCAAACTCGTCACACAAAGCATTTTTTATTTGCATCTATCTCATGCTATATTTTTAGTCATGGACGTAGGTGAATTTGAAAAAAAAAGGATATTTGTAATTCAATTTTTCGTCCAAAAGTAGTGGACGCAGGTTCACTTGGTAAACACAGAAATGATACATCAAAAGATTCTCCATTGATATCTAAAAAATGTCAAATAGTGGATTTAATAGCAAGTTTGAAAAGCATAGACACCAGATGCACTCGAACTACGGAGGGGTTTCGACGAGAGGACAACTTCTGATCATCTACGACCTAAGTTGTTAAGAAAATCCGTGAAGGAGTTTCCGACGGAAAGGAGCATGACTCAATCGGAGGAGTGTGTGAGCTAAAGAATTATTGTATCACTAGCGGATACCCGTCTTGCTTTACGTTGTTGATTCGGATTGTCAGGCTTGATTGGTAGGTAATTAAACAGGTTCTAGTCTAGCTTCCCATTGCTTAACAGACCTCTATGTAACTAGAGACCTAGACCTAACATTCATAGACACAGAAAAAGAAGAATCTGTCTGTGTATGTTACATCATGTTACAATACTTCAATAATTGTAGAAACCTATCTCAATTATACCAATGCACGTTTTATTGAACTATTTTCATCTCACGTGGTTTATTTATTTATGATAAAAAACAAACAAGAAAAATGATAAAAAACAAACAAAACCTCATAAAAACAATAATCAAAAGAAATAAAACTAAAGAAATTCATACAACAGAAAATAAAAGAATGGGTTACCCAGTAACGCTATATGGAGTAAAGCGATAAAGCCAATTATATGTAGTTTGATCGACCACAATCTCTTAGGATAAATTAAAGTCGGGTTAGTGCAAACACTTCCGATGTGTGATTTATTGGATTCTTCTCCGCTCCGGATAACAGAATAACTAATAAAAAGTTGAAAAAAATGGATAAGAAATAATATAATATTAAAGTTAGTATGGAACGAATTTCGTGCGACGCCATCTTTGATTAAATATTACAACAAAATTATTGTCTTCTGCACCTGCACCCTCTCATTCTCGCATACGTAATTGCCACTCTTACAGCAGCCCATTTCACTTACTCCACCGTTTCGGACGTTTTAGAAATTTTTCATACAATGTCAACCAAATTGCGTGCATGTTTGTTGATTTTTTAATGTGATATTGCACATATATTTTTTTTGATTTGTTAATGGCATGAGATCATCCGATTGTGGATGAAATGCCAATGATAATAAAAAAAATATATTCTCGCGTTGATCCCGTCTGAGCTTTGAATACGAATGAAATATGGACGTTTTAGAATTTAAATTTTAAGGTTATTATTTAATTAGATTATTTTTGTTTCTGGAGGCGCAGTGCTCAATGAACGGGCCGCCTGTAGTTAAGACCAAAGGGTCCACAGGACAACCTCTGTCGGGAGAGCTAGTTAGAAATAAATGTAAATTGCAAAAAAGAGAAATCCTATGAAAAAAAAAACAGAAATAAAATATAGAACCATCATGTTTATTTAACTTTGAGTAGTTCTCTGAACCGAAATTAGATAAGATATAACTACATTAGAACCCTCTATGTGTGGAATTTTACAAAATTTATGCGAAATCAATTGATAAAGGGAGCTGTTTTATCGACGATGAAACGCCATACTCCGAAAAAACACTACTAAGTAAATGTTTAATATGGTTTGAATTATTTTTAAATTTATTTTAATCAATCTTTAATCTTTTAAATACATTTTCATTGAGTGATACTTCGGTTCTGTGCAACATTTACCTACATGAGTAATTTCGTTTTCAAAATATTATGGCTATTTGTGTTTATGTTACTATGAAGATTCTACAAAAAAATAGATTTTTTGAAACTGTTTTAAAAATATTACAGTAAATGCAGTAAACTGTGTTTACAAACAACACTCTGAGAGATTTTGCACGGCTTTGGGATGAAAAAAAATCAACGTCAGGTTTGTATTTTAAACCTGATGCTATGACATATAAAAATACATAACTGAATTACTATGTAGATGAAGCAGGAATCGCAGATCACCTTTAAAATGAACGATAAGCATATGCATTTGAAGGAGATTAATAAGGTCTTACGAGAGGAACGCTTCTGTGTGGAGTTGGTTGTTGTGAGATTGTATCTAATCTGGAACTACTAAAGCATGGGATGAAATCTGTATGAAATAATAATTTATGTGGTAACTAATTACCCGATGTAGGTATTTTGCACATAAGTACATAATAGGTACATTTATGTTCAATACAAATACAGTTTTTTTTTCAGTTATTGTTCAACGCTTCAACGTATGTTCTTTTCCTGATCCAGTCCATATCTTTGTTCGACAGCACAGTAAGTTTTACTACTTTACATGTAATTATTACCTATTTATTGCTTATTAGCTATGCGGGAGATACCTGTTTTTGGAGCAGTGGAGATTCTCTGTTTTTGTATCATGGTTTTATGGCGGGACCACACGTTATGCGGCTACGCTATATTCTCCCAAACATTCGTTATGTGAGCGAACAACAAACGTGCCATCAACATATTCGGACGGATGGGCGTATTTGCTATTCGCGTTTATGCGTTATGCGTGCGAGTATAGCAAATATTTCCGAAAAAGCTCTCCACACTTCGTCGTATGCGGCCGAATAACGCGCATAGCGAAGTGTGGTGCCGCCATTAAATGTTGCGTTGTTCAGTGTTCTGTTGGTGTCTCCTGTAAATAAGTAAATAAATATGTGTCGTTCGTGATGCGGTGGTACCATATTTTACCCAAAATTCTCCTGAAGCACTTCGTTTCAAAAGCGGAGACATTTTGCCTGGGCTTTGGTCAGACACTAAACGCCGACGCTTTATGTATTTTGGTATTGTAGTTCTTCCCATACCGAAACATATCGGGAGCTCAGCCCCGAGGTCACCGGACCAGGTACTTAAATTTATCCACCCGGGAGACCTGGTTTGGTCACCGTAGTGGTAAGAGTAAAGAAAATTCCCATTGAAATTTCATGTACTGTCATTTGTTTTCAGGACATGCTTGATTATGTGAGTACTGCATGTTGGTTACTGCACTCGTATTTCATTTTCTTCCTCATCATATCTTCAAGCGAAGGAGTGCAGTACGAATACAAGAGAAGCAGGATTATTATGGGGAAAATAATGACTACCAATACAATATCTTTCACAGGTAATATTCTATTTTTATTCACTCACCACGCCTCGTCCTGTTAGGGATGGATGAACAGAGAGAAGGGACCTCCACTCTTTTCCATCCAATCATGCTTCTTTCGCTTCTTCCACCATCATACCGTTTCTCATATAACCTCTTGTATTTCTTATACTTCTGATCTAGACTTTCTTAAGGACGAAATTGATGTATTCGATCCACGCCTTCTAAAAGGAAAGGTCCTTTTAGCCTTATAAATTCTCTTTGTTATTATGTTGCATCCATTCTTTCCAGATGCCCAACCCATCTCAACTTAATTTTAATTTTGGTACCAACACTAACTTCCATACCAAATTCTATTGTAACTCTAAAAATCACTTTAAACGAAAACATTCTCTTTTCATAACTCCGCTTGAGCGCAAGAGCTCTCTGATGCACTTGATCTTGCGCAAAAACCATGAATTCCTCCCACATTATGTTCACATCCCGAAGTTCAACAGTATTAATGATCGTTTGTTTTTTTTTTCAGAAAAGAAGCAACTTCAGGCTTTCTACAAATGGCTACAAAGAACCGATCTCAAAATACCCACTTACGCCCTGTCTCCCCACAAATTCTCTTGTCTGTTTGTCACGATGTCCATCATAGCGTATTACAGCGCAACGTTCTTGACCGCTAATATCATAATTCTATTCTAAATCTAAGGGGCAAAGAGAGGCAAACACGAGTCCACTGCGGTCAATAATGTGCAGTTTCAATAACCTCTCCGAATGCTTCAAGGTTAGCTTCGTTTATGAGGCAGTGATACCGATCGGTGATGTACCCTCTACTCTTTTGAGGTTCAGTTACACCCTGAGCCAGCAAAAGGAATGCGGACATCCATGATATATTACTATGATTCTTTGAACGTGCTGTAGCGTAAATAGTGGCACTCCGCTTCTCGGAACAACGAGGGTTTCTGGGTAAAAGGCTATTATTTAATACATATTTCTTTTCTGTTATCTTGTTACACTTTTATGTCGTGGCTAATACAATACAGTCCAATATGGTGATGATAAATGATATTTTGAACTATGATAATCTCAATACAAAGTTCAATGTTTCGTTCTGGTTTCACAATATAATTACAATATGTGTCGAAAATGAGAGAATTGGGCGACATGGGCGTTGTCTTTGATGGGCTTCATTTTGATAACCACATAAATGAAATTGTTACGAGGGGAAATGCAGCATTGGGTTTCATTATCAGAATGTCCAGAGAGTTTCATAGAACATTATTGACCCTTTATACTACTCTTGTGAGACCCAAACTTGAATATTGCTCAATATGGAAATCGCTGTATAAAAAATATATTCATAACATAGACAGGATCCAGAAAAAATTCATAGGTTCTTTGAGCGTAAATTTCCGGGGGTATCTCCGGGGAGCTCGTTAATGGATTTGACTGTTCGGCGACAAATTGCCGATGCCGTTTTCTTGTACAAGATCTGCAACTCATTGTTGTAGATAGTTCGGAGCTGTTAGCATTGATAGGTTTTAAGATTTGGACAAGAACGAGGTTGCAGCAGCCTTTCTGCTTGAGGGTTCCATCCACCAATGCCGGTGTGCGTGAGCCCCTGTATAGGATGACCAGAGACTATTGTGTCCGATTCCCCGATGTTGACATTTTTACAATACTACAGGTAAATTTACATAGATCACTCTCTCGAGAGTGAATTGCCACATTGTAAAGAAGAAGAAGAAGAAGTTAAATTTAGGTCAATGCTGTAGGAGTTCGTTGAGAGTTTTCTGATGTGATCGCTCACTACGTCTGTTTCTTTTCTCCTTTATCTCTTCTCTTCTTCACTTATCTTCTGCTTTCTCGCTTTTCTTTCTTGGCTTTTCTCTTTCAAATTTTCCTCTTTTAATAATATTTATGTATGTATACACGGTGTAACAGAAATAGTGGATAACCCGAAGCAGGGACGTAGAGGACCTCAATATCCATCGATTTCACCCCCATGTATATTCAGCTGTATTGGGTGGTCAAAAGTTATTAACGTTTTTGTGAATTTTGAACGAATTCCGGATTTTACACTAAAATACAGAACTGTGGCCAAACCATTGATTTTACGCTCTTGAATTTTTTTCTGAAAATGGTTCGGTAGTGGCACTAATGTTATGGAATATCTTTGTAAATCAGCACCCTATAGCTTTTGTTTTAAAAAATCTTTTCTTAATTTTTTTTTTCAAGATAAATTTTTACATAACTTTTTTTCTACGACTTATCTTAAAAACTGCTACTATTCATGGAAAACCACATCTGAAAATTTAATTCGGCTGGTTTAATGGAATTATGCTAAAACGCTCTCATAACTTGTGCAAGTATCAATATTCAACCTTTTTTCATTAAGACACAGCCTTGTTATATGGGTGGTAAAAGCCAGTTTTTAAATTATTTGTGGTACCTAACTGCACGTTTGATAAGATATTTAAATTAAATAAATTATTTTTTTGAAATAAAGATAATATATTGTAACGCACTCTTAAAACTAAAATTAAAATTATTGTACCTACTTTAGAATAAACAAATGGTTAGTTTATTTAGCCTGAAACAAATATTTGTTTTTTTTCTGTAGGTACCAAAGTAGCCAAATCGTCGGATATGCTTATGACCTCAACATAGTAGGAAAGTTCCTGATAGACAAAAAATAGGGCTTTGACGCCTTGGAAATAGAAGCAAAGGAGTTGGGACATATAGAAATCAAGCGAAAGATAGCAACAGGAAACAAAGCATTCTTCTCTACTCTACTGCCTGTGCTCAAATCAAGAAGTGTCCATAGGCAAACAAAGATCACCCTATATAAAACTATTATAAGAACAGTTATGACATACGGGTAAGAAGCATGGGCAATGACTGCAAAATCCGTGAAAATGCTGGACACATTTGAGAGAAGAGTGCTTTGTAAGATTTTGGAGCCCTTGAACGATAGAGAATCCTGGAGAATACAGTTTAAACATAAGCATTACAATCTCTTAATATGCTAGATTGGGCAAGACATATTGTTGGTTAATTTTATTTGTTTTTAAATAAAACTCTGTTAATTTCACTTATAAATTTTAGGAAGACCCTCTCATACTGTGTTCCGCTCCTTCGAAGCAGAGCTGAGGAATATGGACATGGTGTGGGGGGAGCTCATAAACATTGCGCAAGATCGAGCGCAATGGGGAGCTCTTGTTGCCTCCCTATGCCCATAAGTGGGGCCTTAAGGGAGTTTGGATTGGATTGGATACTTTTAAAGATTAATTAATTTCATTTGTACTGTTGAAAGCGCCCGAAAAAAAGTTGAAAGGGTTTTTCCGTGTTTTCTTAAATTCATTTTTATCTCTTTGAATCCTACTGGAGACCATCTTCCTACTCTATCACAACGAGCACAATACAAATTCATATATCTTTTGATTTCGATATCAGTACCACTATGTAGTATAAGTTTTCGATGATCGACTGTCGAAACGATCATCGAAAGAGTTTCACAAAAATGATCGAATGATTCGATCGTTTGATTTTCGAACACTATTTGCACGCTAATAAGCGCTTATTAGCGTGCAATTAGCTTTCGATTAAACTCGTACTAGCCACACAGTTTATACAAAAACTGTACATTGTATATTTGTTAGGAAATTTCGACAGCTGAATAAAATTGTTAAAAAAAACAGTACGTATTTATAATAGCATTTTCAGACAGAAGACAATAAATTGAGAAAAATAAGACAATTTGTGTGGTTAATGTAAATTGATTGTTGTTAATGTTAATTTAAATATACTTTTTTTTTTAGAAAAGAATTATCTTCAGATTTTCTACAAATGGCTGCAAAGAAACGATCTAGCAATAACAACGTATGCCCTTTAGATCTACAAAAATTGTCTTTTCTTTATGACACGATATCCATCATGGAGTATTACAGCGCAGTGTTCTAAACCGCTATTTGATATCATATTGTGATAAGAAAGAAATGTTGTGATTGAAACATGGACAGTATTCAAAACTTCACTCTCCCGTCATTAAGATTAAACATTTTTAGATAAGTAAATAAATTTAAAACTATGTTGTTTCTGTCACTAATAATTATTTTATTTTAGTAGACATATTATGTTTACTTAAAATATTCCCGTTAAAAACGACAACATCCCACACTGCACAAACCCCCGTATTCCACATCCCTCCCCACGACATTTTTTTTTTTTTTTTTTTTTTTTTTATAAAAATGAATCTGTGCTCACTCGAAGTGAACACAAATACACTTTTGACATCTTTCACAGTAAGCAAATGCTTGTGTCGTGAAAGCGGAAAATGGTCGACACGGCCGGGATTCGAACCCACGACCTCCGCACGAAACAGTGCGAAAGCCGGCGTCGTAACCGCTGGTCTATCAACCACCTCAAATATTACATATTAGTTAAACTTAAAATATAATATATGGATCTGTCTGGGATCTGTAGATTTTAAGTTAGTATCGAAAATGGCTAGTTAATAGCCGAAACATAATATGTCTACTCAAATAAAATTATTAGTGATAGAAACAACATAGTTTTAAATTTATTTATCTAAAAATGGATAACTGTCACAAAGTAAACCCAATGATAATTGAAAAAGAAAAGACTAATCATGTTTGAGTGAAGCCTTTAAATACATGACCATTGACCAAGCTATGGAAAGCGTCGGCTTAATGACGATAGGAAATTTAATGTTAACCGTTTGATGCGTGTGTGTTACGATTCTTCTACATTCTATGTGATTCTTGGCGCCTTACCAAAGCTTAGGTACAAAAACCTCAGCTTTCGAAAAAAAAGTCTCAGAATAATTATGAGTATAATATTGTTACATACCGTATCACGAAAGGGGCTATTTCCCGGCTCACCAAGCGCTGGCCCGTCACTTCTACCGTTTTGGTGAGGAGATGGACGTGGCTGGTACCTATATGCGTTAAGGATATCGAAAGACAGATGTCCGAAGTGAGCGCTGTTCTTCTACCTATCAGGTTCCATAGACTAGACAGACAAGGAAGACCTTATCGTACTCTCTGAAGTAGAGTCTAGACCAGGGATGCACAGACTTATAGCTAACAGGGGCCACTGGGGAAGTTTATGAGCCAGGACGGGCCGCAAGAAGGAAAGTTAACACCTTTTCTTCTTCTTCTTCTCCTTGGAAATTTTTATTCTCACATGATGGTGGGGTCTGCCTTTAGTATTTTATGCCGCCACTTACATAGCTCTGTCTTGGGTTAGCTCCGCAACTCCTCATATTTTGACATACCTACAACTTCACGCCAACTTCGTTTGTAAATTAATAACAATATTTTTTTAATTTGTAAAAATTATAATACTAATGATTAATGATCAAACACTGTAATCATACGTCCCTGTTGGGACGATGTGTCATTACTACCAAGTTTTACAAAAAAAAAAAAAAGAAACAACAATCAATGGCATGTTACAAATTACCTACTTTTACTTTTGGAAGAGCAATAAACTATGAATTTTGTACATGATGATTGAATAAAAACATAAAACAACATTGTTTAAGAAAATAGAAAAATATCAATGTCACAACACTTAACACAGAAATCTGGTGGAAACATTTTTACATACAAAACACGGATACACACACATTTTACACACAAATGGATAATTAAATAATTCCAAATGTCGCACAGAACATCAATTAACATCACAAACAATTCAAAAACACATGACAGACTCTGGCGTCTTCCCGGCGCGGCGTTTGTAAATGTACAAAATTATCTACTCAGGTATATTCTTTTGATTTTTCCAATATTTTGATTCGTCGGCGGGCCGCAGTTTGTGCATCGCTGGTCTAGGGATTTGGACATGAGGCGCGAAAGATTGAGCGCAATGGTGATTTCTTGTTGCCTCCCTATGCACCTTAGTGCATGGGATCACATAGGGGAATTAATTAAAATAGTTACAATAATATGAGTTCAAATAAATACCTACAATTATTGTTGAATCAATGTTGTATTTATTTTATTCATAAAAGTATGAAAAGTTTTTTATTTTTTTATTGGACTAGGTATATTTTATCTATAAAAAATAATATAAATCTTGAAGGATTTGAACAAACAAAATTGGTATTTAGTGAATGGACGAAATATCCTGGAGTAAAAACATGTTATTGAAATTCAAGAAGGCCACAGATGAGGTTTTCGAATGACATTTGCATTGTTGAGAGACAGAAAATCCTCTATGTTGGGAAGAGAGATCTATGTCGTATCTTCAATTCTGGAAACTGAAGAATGATATATTTTTCATACTTACATGCATGTGTTAAAACCAATCCCACTACTACGGAAAATATTTTTCATACTTACATTATTTGTCTTTCTGGATAGTAACTATGACAATAATTATAACATGTGTCTGCGGGAAATATTATATCGACGAAATAATATTAGGCAGGTATGTATTTGGTACTTGACCAGAGGTTGCTACATAAAACTTTTTCTATGGGAAGAAATGTCAAATATTTTAGTACCCAACGTGTAAAATGGCGGCCCTTTGAGAGATGGTATAACTATTCACATGTAACAATATATTATGATATATAAATCATTTAAATGAAAAAAAGCTTTGCAATAGCACTTAATTTAGAATAAATTTATTATACCAAAAGGTTATCTTCAGGGGCTTATTGATAAAAACTCTCATCTTGTATTATACATAAAAATGGAGAGCTATTTCCCGATGTCATCGCATCACGCCTAAACGGCTGGACCGATTTCGCCAATTCTTTTTTTTGTCGTGTAGGCTTTTATCAGGAGAATGTCCTTTTAGAAGAAAAAATTAAGAAAAATTCATGGAAAATTAGAAAATTAAAGAAAACTCTACGTAGACAACCTTATTAGTACTTTTTAGCTTATAATTTTTATTCCAATTTTGAAATTTCGACAGAAATTGTCAATTGGTCCGAATAACAGAATGCGGATGGAATTAACATGGTTTAAAACAGACGCATCGTTCGGAATCACATTGGTCAAATGATAATTAATTCATCACCATACAAATTTGGATTCAATATTCATAGTTAGGAACACAGGACAACGTCTGTTGGGAAAGCTAGTTTCAAATATTTTTTTTTTTTTTTTACCCATCACGCCGTTTCCCGAAGGGGGTAGGCAGAGAGTACGGATTTCCATTCTTTCCTATCCAAACAAACCTCTTTCGCTTCCTCCAAACGCATAACATTCCGCATACATGCTCTTCTGTTCCTTTTGCTCCTGACTTGGCCCTCCTTTAAGACTGAACCGATATGATCGGACCATGTCATTTGAGGTCGACCTCGTCTGCGTGCACCCATTCTTTCAGATTTGTATATCCTTTTTGTCATTCTCTCTACATGCCCAAACCACCTTAATTTATTAACTTTCATTCTAGTCACTACGCTAACATCCACACCACATTCCTTTCTAATATTCTCATTCCTCACCTTATCAATCAGTCTCTTTCCGCATATCCTACGCAGTGATTTCATTTCCACAGCATTCATTCCAACTTCCAGATTTTTCGTCCATGTCCATGTTTCACTCCCATACATCATGGATGGTATCAGGATTGCATTGTGCATCAGCTGTTTGGATTTAAGAGACACGTTCTTATTTCTCATTAGAGGTCTTAGTGCACCGCCAACCCTTCTACCAGCCAATTTCCTTCTTTCAATCTCCTTTTCACACCTTCCATCTCTGCTAAATAGACTACCTAAATAAACATACTCATTCACTTGTTCCATGTTCTCATCATTCCCTTCAAATATTATGTAGATACTGAATTATGCGATATTTCATGTTAAATTCTTTACAATGGAAAAATATTACAAAGTTATAGAAAGAACATAGAATGGAATAAATGATCTTTATCTGTACCTGTCGTCCAACAGGTTTTGCTGCTAGTTAAGAATATTGACTGGATATAGAAAATACCTAATATACTGATTGCAAATAAATGAAAACATAACTGAAAACAATTAATTTTGTGGGAGACCTTTCAAAATAATTGAATCATTCAGTTTTATTATCACCTACATAATTGATGGTGACATTACCACTTAAGCGATCAATATTATATATTTCACTAGCTTTCCCGACAGACGTTGTCCTGTGTTCCTGAGTATGAATATTGAATTCGAATTTGTATCGTGATGATTTTTTTTTTTTTTTTTTAAACCTTAATGCTTAATATAATATAAAATATTTGCCTTGAACACTGACTGACTGACTGACTGCCTGACTGACTGATGTCATTAACGCCGCTAGATGGCGCGCCACTCGCAACTAAAGACAAATTATATTGTTCTTCTAATACAATATGGCTGACATCAGTGACAACTGATAGTAACATAATAATATTATTATGCCTGGTGGCTGAGCACTTTTTTTAAAGGTCTTGACGTAGAGAAAAACAATTTTTTGGGTTATTAAAAAACTCACATGCGAAGTCAGCCATAAGAAAGCAAATTGTACCAAATTAGGAAACTTTTACGCACAGCGGGACTTCATAGTGAAGAAAACCCTTACTAATGCCATGAGTGCAATAAAAAGTTTGCGGTTTCAAGTAATTTAAAGAATGACATGCGAACTCATATCGGTGAAAAGCTATCTGAATGCAATAATTGCAATAAAAAGTTCAATCAATCAAATAATTTAAACAACCAATGACATGCTAAAAGCTATTTGAATGGTAAGTTTGCAATAAAAAGTTTAATTTCTTTTTTAAGTTTGCATAAATAGTTCAATTAACCGTGTGCTGTAAAGTATCACTTGCGAATTCGGCCAAAAAATTGACAAATCAGGAAACTTACGCACAGCCGGACTTCGCTTTACTAATGCAATGTGTGCAATAAAAAGTTTGTGAACTCATAGCGGAGACAAGCCATACGAATGCAACCATTGCCATAAAAAGTTTAATCAATCAAATGATAAATCATGATAAAAGCCATTTAAATGCATATTTTGTTAGAAAAAGTTCAAAATTTGTTATAAAAAAAAATATCAAATGCTTTAAAGTCTGACATATGAATTCGGCCAAAAGAAAGCATAGTTTGTATGAAAAAGTTTACCAAATCAGATCTTTAACTCACAGACGCGATTTCATTGCCAAGAAAACCCTTGCTAATGCAATGTGTGTAATAAAAAGTTTTTTTACATTTTTATAAATAGTTATATTATCATGAATAGTTATAATCTATCATCGAGTGCTTTACAGTCACACAAATGAATTCGGCCATAAGAAAACAAAGTTTCCATGAAAAAGTTTACCAAATCACGAATCTTTAATCCACACACACGAGATCATAGCGGAGAAAAACCATACGAATGCCATGTTTTCATTAAAAAGTTTACACACCTAGAGTAATTTTTTAAAGATTTTCATGTGAATTCGTAGCGTTGAAAAGCCATTCATATGCAACGTTTGTTATAAAAAGTGCAAGTTTTTTTTAAATTTTCATTGAGTTCTATTATCAAGTGGTTTAAAGTCTGACATATGAATTCGGCCATAACAAAGCAAACTTTGGATGAAAATTTTACTAAATCATAAATTTATCCCATAGACACGATATCATAGCAGAGAAAAAGCCTTACTAATGCAATGTTTGAAATAAAAATTTTGCACACTAGCGGAGAAAAGCCATAAGAATGCAACCATTGTGATAAAAAGTGTAATCAATCAAATGATAAATCATGATAAAAGCCATTTAAATGCATATTTTGTTAGAAAAAGTTCAAAATTTGTTATAAACAAAAAAATATCAAGTGCTTTAAAGTCTGACATATGAATTCGGCCAAAAGAAAGCATAGTTTGTATGAAAAAGTTTACCAAATCAGATCTTTAACTCACAGACGCGATTTCATTGCCAAGAAAACCCATACTAATGCAATGTGTGTAATAAAAAGTTTTTTTTTGCATTTTTATAAATAGTTATATTATCATGAATAGTTATAATCTATCATCGAGTGCTTTACAGTCACACAAATGAATTCGGCCATAATAAAACAAAGTTTCCATGAAAAAATTTACCAAATCACGAATCTTTAATCCACACACACGAGATCATAGCGGAGAAAAACCATACGAATGCCATGTTTTCAATAAAAAGTTTACACACCTAGAGTAATTTTTTAAAGATATTCATGTGAATTCATAACGTTGAAAAGCCATACATATGTAAAGTTTGTTATAAAAACGTTTTTTGAGTTTTCATGAAATATTCAATTAATCAAGTGTTTTAAAGTCTCATATAACAATTCGGCAATACGAATGCAAAGTTTACATGAAAAAGTTTAATCAATCAAATCGGTAAATACCCACATGCCAAAAGCTATTTGAATGTACAGTTTGTAATTAAAAGTTTAAGTTGTAGGTATTTGAGTTTTCATAAAGAGTTGAATCAACCAAGTATTTTGAAGTCTCACATGTGAATGCTCACAGCTATGCTATGATAAAGTAAAGTTTGCATAAAAAAGGCCATAGGTGGGCGCCACGGGCGCCTTTAAAAAACTAGTATAATATAAATATAATAAATAAATTTTTTATTTAATTAAATATAAACGAAACAATATGTCAAAATATAAATACAATAATTATTATAAAAATGCAGCTAATTTAGTGAACCTGACCACTGCCCCTCTAATAGAGCTAGGCTCGAGTAGAGAGGGGCGTGGCCACCTTTACGACATCAAAATTATTTATCACTAGCTTAAGTACCCGTGCGTTGCCCAAGAATAGTGCATTATGACCATGATACTTCAATTTATATCTGTGAAGTTATGTTTGATTAGGGCAACCCAATGCAAAAACGGCGCGGAACTCACAGATGAGCTCCTAGATGGCCAGGGACTCAAGCAAGGTGACTGACTGGCCCTCACATACCACAACAGTACAAATCCTAATATTTATTTCCAAAGTAGCCAAATCGTCAGATATGCTTATGACCTCAACATAGTAGGACGATTCCTGATAGCCATAAGAGAAGTCTTTGACTCCTTGGAAATAACAGCAAAGGAATTGGGACATAATATAGAAATCAAGCGAAGGATAGCAACAGAAAACAAAGCATTCTTCTCTACTCTACTGCCTGTGCTCTAGTCAAGAAGTGTCCATAGAAAAACAAAGATCACTCTCTGCAAAACTATTATAAGAACAGTTATGACATATGGATAGGAAGCATGAGCAATGACTGCGAAATCCATGGAAATGCTGGACACATTTGAGAGAAGAATGCTTCGTAAGATTTTGGAGCCCATGAACGATAGAGAATCCTGGAGAGTATGGTTTAACCATGAGCATTACAATGTTTACAAAGCTCCCAGGATCTATGAATATGCTAAATTGGGCAAGGCATATCGTTGCTTGATTTTATTTGGTTGGTTGGTTTTTAAATAAAACTATTAATTTCACTTATAAAATTTAATTTTTTGTGTCGCCATATTATACCTAATGATGTCAAATAAAATATAATTGCTATTATTAGGTGAGAACAAAAACAAATTTGAAGGATTCATCAATCACGTAAAGGAAATATGTTCGGCAAACACTTTCAAACTCACCAATGCCAAGGACAAACTGAAGAAATTTTAATGCCGATATTAGATTGACTTCGTTACAACAAATTTTGGTTCAGTACATCTTTAATGGAAGTTTTTCAGGGACAAATTGACGATTCGTTACTGGAAATTTCGTTAGGTACTTCGGTATTTGCTATAAAAAAATTTGATCTGTATTTGAATTTATCATACTTCAATAGTGACGATGCATAAAATACAAAAAATATATGTAGTAGGTTGAAGTAATAATATTCCAAATCATTAGAAAAAGTGCACTTATTTAGTCCTATTTCTTAGCTTAAAATCAAAGACACAAACAAAATACAATAAGACAACAGTCGTGTAAAGAAAATTGAACATATAATATTTAAGGATACATTGTGGTCCTAGTTACATAACCTCATCATCGCAATATTAAACTAAACTAAATTATGAAGTCTCAGGTTTGTATCCATAAAAGTAATGAAAAAAAAGGTTCCTGTAAGTTGAATAGACGTAAGGTGTGATAGACTATATTATTATATCTATAAAAATAAAGCCTTGTTCTTTTAACATATTTACAATGTAACATACAGGATTGTGAAATACTATAGCTAATTATATGCAATTACACATATTGAAAAGATTTAACGAATATAATATTTAGCGTACAGTGTGTGCTGTTTATAGTCTATCTAATTATTATATTGTCTATCCTATTGAAAGAAGAGCTGCTGGCCTGTCTTCTGTTTGTGTCGTATCGAGTCTCACGACATTGGCAACCACTACTTCAACACCCCCGCTGTTCAGGGTCCAGTCCAATCTCTCATGTTGGGCATCTAAGATATTTGCCTTCGAACGGGACCACTTTGACCATCCAACATTTTCATCGGCAACAGTTGAAGGACTCATATTGATCCCGATGCACTGTAAAAAAATATTATTC
This sequence comes from Mystacides longicornis, assembly GCA_963576905.1. Classification (NCBI taxonomy): domain Eukaryota; kingdom Metazoa; phylum Arthropoda; class Insecta; order Trichoptera; family Leptoceridae; genus Mystacides; species Mystacides longicornis. Next base: position 1,538,099 of record OY756428.1, read on the forward strand.
AATTAAAATAAACACAGAATCCATGAGCAACACATATTTTTTGTTGGGTTTTGAAGACTGGTAAATATTTAATGAAATAGTGGAATTATAAAGAAGACAGTGACAGAATTCTCACTTTTTAAATTAATATTTGTTAAATTTTGTGTATGAAAACAAAAAATGCTAATTATTATTAAGTTTGCGGGCTTCTTTTGATATTTGACAAAAAACCTCCTAAATGAATATGTTTTAACCTAACAAAGTGTAGTGTAAAAAGTGTAAAACACTCGAGGAGGTGTCCAGAAACCCCCCTAAAAACTATGTTCCAATCTTAAATTAACCTATTCAAATTGTAGTGTTATTATTCGAACATGTTATCAAATCCTTTAATTTATCCAAATAGAATAACCAAATGACAATGGCCAGCAATATCTTCATTTTTTAAACAAAAACATCAAATTGACAATCAAGAGATTGCATGAGAAAATATGCAACGTTTATATTTGATTTTTATTTAAAAAAATTGGTTGATAAAATGCTTCAAATGTTATCAAATCACTCCATAACATGCTTGTATAAAATAAAATTACCTTTAAATCTTTAGGATAGATTTTTCCATTTCAAAAATTCAAAAATTTTGCAGTGCAAAATATCCTTGATTCGTCATAATTGGTAAACACTCACGATTCTGTAAACGATGATAATAAAACATTAGTTTTGAAAACACAATTTATATAATAATTTATTATCCCATGTAATTTTACTTACCAGTTCGTGTGGATTTTTCTTTTAAACATTATAATCCATTATTTATTCTTATGATTGTAATAACTCGTACTGTATATTTTATTTGACATGTGTGATGATACGCTATTAGGCGCGTAGATGTGCGTAGATGACAGATGTCAGTAGCTTCTTCTTTTTCTTCTTTTTGGCATATCACTCTGCCATAATCTCAAATATTCAATTAATAAATAATGTTTTTTCAAAACTTTTTGATATATTTGGAACATATTAAAATAATCCGAAAGATCATTAAAAAATTAGGTGTTTGTTTATTTGTATTACATTCTGTACACGAAATGTAAAAATAGGATTAAAAAAAAACAGGATCATTACGTTTGCGTTTTTTTTTGCTGTTCTCTCTTATGGTAGTTCTATTGTCTGTGGTTGTCATCGCCAAACGTCAAACTTTTTATAGACGTCAAACCTCTCTTTCCTAATCTAAGCGTCAAACAAAATAGTATGGTAAAACCACAATTCCTTTTTCAAAATTCAATTAATGCATTCTGTTTCCTTTTATTTTTATTAGGTAGGTACTTAACTAATTGCACAACTTTCTTTTTGCTTAAATGTACTTATATTTTGTAACAAAGACTTATTTTATAACAATATACTTATTGCAAACATTATACAGTATACCTTCAGGGAAAAATGTTTAATATGAGGTTATACCAAGTCTTATTTATTAATTATTATTATAGTAGATAAGAGAAATGAATCATTCATTTCACTTACACAAATATATTAACTGTGGTGTTTAATCAAATGATAAATTTCCATTAAAGTAAATAATATTCCCCCCTTAAACATGCATACATAATCATTATAAAAATTGTATTCTGATGTTATTTGTTTATTTTAGGTTGAATTATGAAGACCACAAAATGCCACCTAAAAGAATATTCTCCAAGCCATTATCGTCCAAACTTTGACATTTTCATTCTGGTTTCAACGGAGCCCACAGAGATCATTCTACCATTAAAGCGTTGATCTTCTGAGAATTATTCTACTTATCAACAGAATGATAAAGCTATTCCTGCTTAGGAAGAATTGATTTATTACTTATAATATAATTAGAAGATAATATATTATATTATCTTCTAATTATTATTAATATGAAACGTTGTTGTTATATTCATGCGTTATCACATCACGCTGAAACTACTCAATCATACTGTTTGTAGTTACTTTCTTCATTAATGCATTTCAATATTAATACCTACCTACATATTAATGCAGACCTCTTTTATTATATTCCACAAGTTTTTTTTACAACGGCAACTCTAAATCTCCCAAAATTTTCACAATATGGAGGAATATGATGACATTTCATAAGTAAAATAAGCTAAATTGTTTTACTTTGTTGCAATGTTTTTACTTCTATAGAGGATTATTTTTTAAATAAATAGAAAGTTTATGCATTGTAGATTAAATCAAAACCATACATAATGACCAACGATACGTCTGAAGGATATTAAAATACAATTTCAAGATACCCGATTCTGACAAAATGGCAGGATGAAAATCTTAATTTGTATGGGAGATTTATGAAAAAATCTAATATTTTTATCGATGAATAACATTTTCCAAATATTCATAGCCTTAAACGTCCACTGGTATTATGACTCGCTATAGAGGGTATTACTTTACTTCTGGTGTCCCTAGTTTAGCCGTCTATAAAGGACGTTACATATATACGAACGGACTCTTTTATTTATATTGATTCGGCCAATATGATTCCGAACGACGTTTAAACCATGTTTATTCCGTCCGAATTCCGTCAATTGCGCCGATTGACAATTTCTGTCATAATTTCAGAATTGGAATAAAAATTATAAGGTTAAAACTGCTAATAAGGTTGTCTACGTGGAGTTTTCTTTAATTTTCTAATTTTTCATGCATTTTTCTTAATTTTTTTCTTCTAAACGGACATTCTCCTGATAAAAGCCTACACGAAACAAAAAAAGAATTAGCGAAATCGGTCCAGCCGTTTAGGCGTGATGCAATGATATCGGCAAAGAGCTCTCCATTTTTATATATAAGATACGTTAACAACAATAGGTAATCCACGGTCGTCGTGATTGGATAGATACAATATTAGCTAGTATTATGTCCTTTGTGTTGTTTCTTATTTCAAAATGCCGACCAATGAGTAGGCCGTAGTGATTTGCAATGACAAATTGTTTGTGAAAAAGTAAGAGCCGTTATTTTATATCAATTATTACATATGTATTTAGCTGCACATTTTATTCCAGAAAAGGAAATGTTTACAAACCTATCAGTGGCTTGCATAAAGCTATGTTCACACATCTCAACAAAATGTTGATATCAACATTTGACGGGTATCTATCAACTTTTTGTTGTAAAAACGCAAAATGTTGACGGATACTTTAATGTTGACCGCCGACTTTTGGTGGCAAAAATCAAAGGGAAATGTTGCTTATTGCATGTTTTCAAGATTCCCGTTTCAAAAGGGTAACTCGCCAAAATTTCGCGTTCATACCAATAGTTGAGGATGTTTGTGAATGTTGTTTACCTTTCTACATTATTTTTATAGGTTTGTTTTTAACATTTTTTATCAATTTTTTATTAATTTCAAATTTAAATATTGTACCTACCTACTTATTTTTTTTATTTTTTATTTTCTTTTTACCCATCAAGCCATAAGGGATAGGCAGGGAGAACGGACCTCCGCTTTTTTTCTATCCAGGCACTCTTCTTTCACTTACTCCGCCGACATACCATTTCGCATAGAACCTCTCCTATTTCTCTTACCTGGACTTCCTTGAGGACGAAATCGATGTATTCGATCCGAGTTATTAATTGAGGTGGTTGGTAGACCAGCGGTTACGACGCCGGCTTTCGCACTGTTTCGTGCGAAGGTCGTGGGTTCGAATCCCGGCCGTGTCGACCATTTCCGCTTTCGCGACACAAGCATTTGCTTAGTGTGAAAGATGTCAAAAGTGTATTTGTGTTCACTTCGAGTGAGCACAGATTCATTTTTATTAAAAAAAAAAATTTAATTAATAACACTTGTTAATAGTAATAACACTAATTAATACATAGGTTTCAGTATACCCGGCGGAACTTAATTCTTGAAGCATCCTCTACCAGTCAACCAGTCCCGTCCAATATGAGACAACATTCCAACCTCGAGTAGAAAGTGAAAATACATATTGAAAATTTCTGACCCAACCGGGATTCGAACCAGGGACCTCTTGATCTAAAGTTGACCCACTCGGGGGCATAGGGGGGCAGCAAGAGCTCTACTTCGCTAGATCTCGCGCCGCTTTTTTTATTATAAAAATGAATATGTGTTCACTCAAAAAACAAAAATACACTTTTTGACTCTTTCGCAGTAAGCTACTTAAAGCTTGTGTCGTGAAAAAGGAAGATGGTCGGCACCTGTGATCGAACCCACGACCTCCGCACGAAACAGTGCGAAAGCCGGCGCCGGCGTTGTAACCGCTAGTCTACCAACCACTTCACATACTCTGAGCTTCGATAGCCAACTTCAACACCAGATTCAGATCCCACTCTGATTCGAAGGAGCAGAACACAGTATGAGAGGTTCTTCCTTGTTTTCGGGACCCTGATGGTAGGAGGAAGAACAGCGCTCTCCTCGACCAACTGCCATTCAGCATCTTTAACACATATCCCAGCCAAGTCCATCTACTTTCAAAAATGGTAGAAGTGATGGCCCTATGCAAGGTGCACTGGCGTATAGCGTCGTTCGTGATGCGGTGGAACTATCTTATACCAACAATTATTCTGAGGCACCTCGTTTTGAAAGTAGAGACTTTTTGGGCATGGACTTTGGTCAGGTGCCAGGACTCACAACCATACAGGAGAATAGGGAACACACACACGCATCAAACAATTTTTAACATTTTAGTCTTGACACCAAACGCTGACGTTTTCCATATACTTATTGGTCATGTTGTTAAAGGCGCCCCTTGCCATACAGATGGGAATCGGGAGTTCAGCCCCCAGGTCACTAGAGATGGTTGGTTGCTCCCAGTTATTTGAACTTATCCACTCGGGATACCCGATTAACAGTCGATGATGTTCAGTAAATGTGAATCAGTGCAGGCGTTATTCACATTTCACTATAAGCTTCAAATCTGGCAATTTTCTAAAAATTTCCACATTTTTTAAAATGAATCTGAGCTTAGTCAAAGTGAATACAAATACGCTTTTGACTTATTTCACACTAAGCAAAAGGCTTGTGTCGTGAAAGTGGAAATGGTTGGCACTGGGGTTCGAGCCAACGACTTACAGAACGCTTCATTCATCATTCATTTTCATCGATAAGTTTGTTTTAATATACTATCGAAGAATATATAGGAATACAGGGTGTTTGGTAGACCGTTTGATAAACTGATATGGTACAAAGAGAGATCATTTTTGTAATATTTTATTGTACTTACTCAAAATATATATAGAGAGCTCCCTTTTTATAAGCATTTAAAAAAAAAAAAAAACCCATAATTTTATCTAGAGCTCACTATACAACTTTTTTTATTTATCAACAACAACTCAGTTCCATCTATTTCTTTTAAATTTCAAATCTTGCATAGATTAGAAAAAAAATAGCTAAATATAATCAAGAAAATGGCTTAATAAAAAGTTATATCCCTTCAAATTCCAAAGAACCGTCTACGAAATAAGTTTACTCGATTCATTTATGTTGAAAATTTTTGATAACATCGAAAATAAATTTCCAATTAATATTTTCATGAGAAAAAATGCTTTCTTTACAACTATTCAGAATATTATAACATTGCTTATGTTAGTGATAATATTTTATATCTACCTACACTGAGTTTAGAATCATTGTTTTAATTATATCAATTATGATTTTGTTTACGTAGTGCAGTCATACTATGTGACGCAAAGGCGCGAGCAGATGCAAAGATGTGGGGTGGGAAGTGGTGCAGCAGAAAAGAGTTTACAGCCTGAGCACAAGGAGAGCTGACCCTAGCAGTCTTCATAGACGCTAAGCTGGGAGCAAGCCAGGAAGAGAGAGAGTGCAGTCATACTATGTGTCATGCTATCAATATTGCATAATATCTAGTATCATACAATCGAATTTTAACATGATCAACGATATTCTATTCTAATTGAAAAATATCTTAGACCTCAGACTGCCGATGTGAACATTTTCATGCATCTACAAAGGGAATTTTATAAGATATATGCAGAATGATATATCCAGCTGCCTGCAAACATTAACCAATTTGATCTCATTGAGGTTTATGTGAAAATGATAAATGTTGTAACAATGGATAAGGTTGAATACTCCTGCAGTACCTAAGAAAGATTGCATCATATTTGATTTTAACTAATACCATAATACTCAATTATTGAGGTCTCCACATTCGACTTTTTTTTTCCTTATGCTGCATTTACACGCTTGCCACGGTTTGGCAAACCACCACAAACACCAACGTGTAAACGGGGTGTTTGCCTTGCCTTGTGTGAGCTTGCCAACGCTTGCGACAAGCGTCGGTTTTTACACAGATCAAAGGAATTTGCGGCAAATGTATGAAAATACCGACGCGCACGCCAACGTGTAAACGGCATCCAAGCGTTTGTGAAGGCTTGGAGCTTGTGGTGGTGTTGGTGCTTGAGGCAAGCGTGTAAGTGTAGCATTACAATAAATGCCTATTGTCTGAATTTCTGCGATCTGCCCCTCTAGACAATTGGAAATTGGCGTTTGATTAAAAACGAAGATTTCGTCAATGTAGAGTGCGAAAAAAATGAACTGTCCACTGGAACGTATTAACAATATTATTGAAACAAAACAGAGACAGGAAAAACAAACTAGACAAATCAATATAAAATGTGAACAGCTAATATTCTTGGCCTTGTTTCATTAATTAAATATATTATTATTTTTAATTTAATCATTAGGAGTATTATGAAAAATATTGTTTTCGTTTTGTTGAAAGTGCTATGATGAGCTGCTTTAATCTGATGTTTTACTTCCACATCTGCGTCTTGATTAATTTTTTTTAAACCTATAAAATTATTTTAAGTAGATTTAAGGAAGAGCCCTTGAGGTTGCTTTTTGGCACAAAACGGTGCATTAAAGTTTTTCATTTTATTTCTTTACGGCTCACGCCAGTTACACACGTTAATATAATGCGGTGTTCAGACGGGGCGAATATCGCCAGGACACCAAAATATCGCCAGCTAATTGAACCGTGTGAACAGATTGGCGATAAATCTGAAACGATAAAAATGATTGAAAGCGATATCGCCTCAAGTTGAACGCCCTTCAACTTTTGTATCTGGTGGAACGATTCACGCATGCGCAGATATGCGCGGCGTCCGTATGTTCTGTTTCTTGACAGTTGACAGCACTGCTCTAAATGTATTTCTCCTTAGAATCCAATTCCGCACCCAATATCTGCGTTTTTTTTTTATTTTTCCTCAATTAGGAGTCTTTTTATATCGTCTAAAACAATATTTTCAACTAACTCCAATTACTCCGCGACTTCTACCTCGACGTCCGCCATTTTTAAAACAATCAGCGCACCTGACAGATTGAATGTATGTCGGTGGACTCGTGTGAACACATCAGACGATCAATGGGCGACCGAACGATATTTTTTTTTATGCAAGCGATATCGTCTGGCCTTATATCGCCCCGTCTGAACACCGCATAATACGTTATATGCATACAAAAAAGATACACAAAATATATGACAAAAAGCAATAATACTCGTAAAATAAAATGCACAACAATTACTTAAGTACAGCTCTTCAAACAATTATTATTTTATTGTTTTTATTTCATACAAGCTCATTAAGAATGTAATAAAAAATATAAATCAATATTGAGTCGAACAATAATCTAATCAATAGATATTAAAGTGATTGCTTTCAAATTAAAATAAGTAATGAAAGTCTTACTCTTAGTAATTATAATAATTATTATCAATATTAAAAAATAAAAATATTGACACTAAAAAATTGTGGCTTAATTACATTTCAGATGTTTCGTTTAGAATAAAACAGTCAACTTCTGTATGATATTTTGAGATGTTCTAAGTGAAAAAAATGCGTCCAAAAGCAGAAACGATAATTTATAATCATCGGCTGTTTCTGAATAAATTAGAATGTGTGGGCTTTCTCAAGTTTTCTCTTTTCGGCGCATGTTTCTATTCTCGAAAAGAGAATCGCTTTACGGTCCTTACAAATATCGAAAATGTTTACGCTGTGATTCTGATATTTTATCCCTCATTTCTTCCGTATATAATTTTTAAATTCAATATGTTTCAAATAAAAGATCTTGCTTTTAATTCTCACAATTATATATACTTACTGTCTGATGTATTGTTCTTATTTTTTTCTTCATTAAAGGAAATACTTTACAGATGTAAAAATTTTAACGCAACAAATTCTATTCGAATGCTAAAAATGTTTGACGATACGGAAAATTCTTTTCCTCGTGTGAATCATTTCTTGAGAAAAAATTTCGTTTTTAAAACTTTTTTCATCATACATCTTTTCTTATTATTTGTAATCAATATCATAACTTTAAAAACATCATTTTTTGATTATTTTATGATGTTCGCATTTTTTCCAATAATTTTAATTTCTCTACTTCCTATAGCAGTGTTTTGCTCTGTCGTCCATATTATTCACTCAGTACTCAGCATGCTGAATGACACATTCACATTGACTGTATTAAAGAAACAAGTAAAAGACACAAATAGTTATTTATACTATTATAAACGAATTCTGGGTATGAGATGTAACAAAGATGAATTTTCTAAAATCGATTCCATTGATACAATATTACCGTTGTATTTGAAGTATTTGAATGTGGCATCATTCTGGTTTGAAAGATATTTAGTTTATGTAAGTCAGAATTTATTTTTCAGTCTGGGCTGCATAAAACAGAACTGTGAAATCTAAGGGTCTGTACAGACCTGAACATGCGCGGTAACGTAACCAATGTAACGTTGCATGTAACGTACCATATTTCCATAGTACGCTGACGAACTGTGGAACCGCGTACTATGGAATATTGATACGCTGCATTACCGCACGTGTTCAGGTATGTAAAGACCCTTAACTTTGATGAATTATTTTCAGCTTTTAAGCATTTCCATTTGTATCCTAACGTACGCAATTAAGATAATTTCAACATCTGGAGAAATGGTTAGTAAAAATAGTGGCTTGATTAAATCCATTTAAATTTTTGCTATAAATTTTCCAACGAAGGTGAAAGAAACAAAAGAAATTCTACTTCTAAAGAAATTAATTTTGTTTGAATTTATTTTATCGTATCGAAACCAGGAAAACCAGTTAATCTAATCTTCAGTACGCACTGTGCAGAAAGCACAGCACGCGGTGCCAAAATATATCCTCCATAGTGCATGTACCAGAAGGAAAAACTATGTGACCATTTTGACAAAACCAATAATTCATTTGACAAAAAAACATTTTTTACGAAAATTGCACGGACGTAGGAGTACTTATAAAATTTCACGCACTTATAGTTTTTAAGGAGAAGGAGTAGCAAATGCTAATATTTTTTAAATAACATATAAAAAATAGATTAAATCAACAAAAAAAAACATTACAAACACTACTGTATTTGTTATTTGTATTTGACATTGACACAGACGTATATATTTTTTTGTTTATCTGTGGTCAAGTTGAGAATAGATAAATGTTGTTTGTCTTCAATAATAATAGAAAAAACTTTGTACCTACATATTATTAACATTTCAAATTGGACGTATCCATGTCATTGTTTTTAAAAGAAAATTGTAAATAGCGCTCGCTCAGTCTATGACAATGGAACCTTGATAATGTTCAAACTTATACCTAATTTAATTTAGTTGTGGTGGAATTTCGAGCACTGGTCGACCACTAGTTATTAATAATACTTTGTATATTTTCAGGAAGAAGCATTAAAGTTCAGAACATTTTTTACTACGATTCAATTGATATTAATATTTGTTGTGATAACGAGTGCGTGTGAAGGTGTCACTCAGGAAGTTGGTAGGACAAGAAGGATAGTCAGTAAACTGATGCTTCAACTGGGCGAGTCAAGAGGTAAGTGCTGATTCATGGAGGAATTTACGATACCTCTTTTTTCTTCGTTGCCTTGCCTCATTGCTGAAGGTCGCGAAACATGGTTTGCGGGTTGCCCCATATCCGCCAAGAGAAATGTTGAAAGTATTAAGGGGAATCCTCATGATCATTCCAACCGACCTCGGTAGCCTAGTTGTACTAGCATGGATTTCAGATCACGAGGTCCCGGGTTCGATTCCCGGTCGGGTCAAAGTTTTTTCACTTGAAATTACTACCTGCGGTTGGCCTGTCTCAAATTCTACGGGACCGGTTGACTGGAAAAAATTGCCCCAGACAATAAGTTCCGCCGGCTATACAAACACCTTTGTATAGAGAGTTGTTATCGCCTCTTTTTTGTTTCTAAGAGGGGCCAAAGAAAGAGAATGTATACTCCCTTTTGGACTCCCCTTAGGGGCATAAGGAAGAAAAAGGGCCTCCATTGAGGATCAACCCGCGTTATTGCGATGAAATCCTCCCACTCCATGTCCAAATCGGACAGATCTCCTTCGAACGAACAAAGTGTGATAAAAATAAATAGTTAGTAGGTACTTACGGAAACGTATTTGAGCTACTCAATAATCTCCACATGACTTGGAAACAAGACTTAAGTCTCAAGATTCGTTTTATTTAATATATTATCATGTAGTAGAAAACAGCAGGAATAAATTCCCAAAATTACTTTTCACTTATTATAGGATTTAAAACACGTTTGATTGAAACACTAACGTATTAATTTTATTTCAGAGAGGAAGCAACTCCGTACATTTTGCAAGTTGTTGCAGAAGAATAAGCTGGAAGCACCCACCTACAGCGTTTGCCCTTTCAAATTTTCCTGCTTGCACGAGCTTCTCTCCATCATAGCTTATTATAGTATATTGTTTCTAACAACTGTTTCTTTTAAATAAATCACTTACTTTACGTCACACTACGTTCGCTCCCAGTGTGGAGAATGTGACATTGTAGACGCGACGAAGTTCCTTCAAGACCCTCTTTCTTATATCAGTTTCACTGCTTCACCCCAGCTTAGTCCAACCTCTTGTAAAACCGCTTTCAGTGCCTGCTTGATTGTTGATTTTGGCCTGCCTCGTTTTCTGTTCCATCCGTATTGCAGAAAAGGCTCGCGTATTCAAGGATCTCGGGGCACATGCGGAGAACATGGTCAAAACAGCTCTATCTGTGGTTATGGATTACTGAAATGATTGGCTGTTGTACTGTTCTGAGGCGCACGGTCTCGTTTGAGAGATAGTGGTACCCCCAAATTTGTCGAATAAACTTTACACTCTGTATGAGAATGTCAAAATGTTGTCTAAATAATTCCTTTTGAATTTATTAAAAACTTTAATAAAATTATTTATTTTCATTTTATAAGTTAAGATTCCAAAAAGTACCTAAGGGAAAAAAAAAACACACGTAGGTCATTGAATTAGATCATTCCTAAGACTATACCTAATTAGGTAGGTTGATAGGTACTAAAAAAATGATAACTTGATACGATAGATTACCTACTAATTAGTAATTACACACCTGCTCAAAATGACAAATTAAATCATTGTTGGTGCACAATGTTTTGCCATTTTTCAGGACTAAATCTTATCCCTGTATCACAAACCTTCGTCAAATTAACGACGCCGGTTTGTACTGTTATTGATATAACTTATTACTGTTACTGATGATGGATGAAAGTCCGAAAACGTTTTAACATTTATCTACATAATATTTTAGTCCGTTTATTTATTTATTTATAATTTTGAATGCGCATCAATCGTAGAAAACAGACGTTAAGGTCAGATATTAATATGCGAAAAGCCGCGCAAAATTCTGTAGAGCGTTCTTAAATACTCTTTGATATATTAACTTTAATATATTTAGCGCTATTTAAAAAACTTTATTTTTTTAAGATCTTCATACAAATTTTTCAAAAAAGACAGTAAGCCATCTTTTGGAAACAAAATTACTCATGTAAACGTAGAATGGAATCTTGGTATTACTGTATGAAAATGTAATAAAATAATTGGAGATTGATTTGTTATACATATAAATGTTATTCAAATCTTATTATTCTCAATAAATAAAGATTTAATGAAAGATTTTGGAAAAATATTTCCTCCATTTTGAATATTGACACATTTTAAAAAATTTATGGCCACAGTTTTTTTTCAAACTGTCGTAGCCAGATAGATGAGTAATTATGTGGGTACCAGATAAAATCATATTAAATATTAAAGAAAATGTATTAAATATTAAAGAAAATATAATAAAGCTAAGGTAATAAAATATATTAATGAAGATTTAATTTGAAATTTGTATGAACATCCATAATAGCAAGAATTGGATGGTAAAACAGTTTGCGTAGTGAGTACTTACCCACATCTAAATCTCAAAACATTACCAGAATATGAATTCACGAAACTGTATCGAGCTCAAAATTCTTATGTAGATAAATGCAAACTTATATTCTCTTACCTTTTACTTATTTTATTTAATGTTACATTCATCACAAAACAAGGTGGGTAATATTTTTAATAAACATAGCATGTTGTTGAATGTTGAAGCATCCGGTAAAAATTTGGCAGCGTTTCTTGACATATCCAAAATCCTTGCAAGGTTCTGACCTAGAAAAAAACATAATTCATTTAATATATGAAAGCAAAATAAAGTGATTACATGGCCATGGTTGCAAATATATAAGACAAGATTAGAAAATTTTGCATTTTTCAGGGATTTGTTTTAAAAATACACATTGTGAGAATTTGATTAGAATCAATATTAAGGATTTAGAAAGTATATCAAACTTTTAAGAACTTCATATTATATTAAAGTGTAGTATTTATACCTTTTAAAGATCTTCATAAAATCCATTTAGACTGCATAATGAACCATATTTGATATATTATGCTCTGCATAAAACCTTCATTTGGAATCTTTCATTATTTGTTTGAAAGTGTAGCATTTATACCTTTTAAAGATCTTCATAAAATCTATTTAGACTGCATAATGTACCAGGTATTATTATTTCAAAGCTGCTACTCCATGTCTAGAACATAGTATACAAAATAATCTTCAAAACCTGTCATATTTTAGTTACAGGGACAGCAAATTCAAAAAGTATCACATATTATGCCCCTATATCTTTACAATTCATGAATAGCCTAATCTTAGTAATTATATATAGCTTAGGTACCTACTTAGAAAAATATATTTCAATATATTAAAAGCTTACAATGTTTTTGAATTTGGAATTCAATCGCTGTTTCGTTTTGTTTGTATGAGCTGTCAGAATCTGAATCTAATGACAATCGGTCCGCGGTCGCCATAGATAGTGAGCTTCACGAGAAATCAAAAAAGAATGAAGAAATTTTTTATAATAATTTATTGAATGTTTTATAATATTTTTTTTACACAATAATGTAGTTTTTGTGTGAAAAATATTTTTTTAAATGAATCAAGTATTTAAAGAGGCCATTATAAAAGTAAATCAAAATATTATTATACCATAAAATAATTTTATAGTACTTATACCTATATTCTAACTAATGTTGAATTGTAATATTATCTTTTGTTATCCATGGATCACACCACGATGACAGGATGACACTTCACAATAAATCGTATTTTGTTGTCAAACGAAAGTTACGGTTCGATTTTGAAAATAATTATTTTCAATTGAGTTTAATGAAAATAAAACTGGTAAGTCATTAATTGATTAAAATATTTGTAAGCTTAAGCCATAACTTCAAACATTTATGCGTTGCAAATTGCAGAATAGTTATGTTATAAGGCGGAAAGTACCGAAATTACAGGATCTTAATAGTAATTAAAGTAATTAATTTTGTTTATATTTTTTCAGGTTCCTCTGGCAAACGTGTTTTCAACAAGACTAATTGCTTTCATCCCACCTTTTTGACATAGCAATTAAGAACATACTTCTAATGATCAAATTGATTGATAAAAGTGCATTTCTATTTAAACAAACTCAAAAGTTTTATTTTTGCAAGGCAACATTATTTAACAAAATGGTAAGCTATGTAAGAATTTCATTAATTATGTTTCTTGAATTTCTTTATGTGTATTTTAATTCAGAAACATTATGTTGCAGATGAATAATTTTAGAGAGTTCCTTAAAATTTCCCATTTAGTTGAGAAGGGAAATAATTGTATTGAAAAAATATTCAATGGCAGCTTATGGGATGTAAAGAAGATTGACCATAATCAATAACAGACTCTTGCGGGTGCCAGTGATTTTATCAATTTTTACTACATAATATCATTATAAATAAGTTCTCTTTCTTCTTTTGTGTTGTGGCCCGCTAAAAGCATATTATCAGCTTCATACAGAGTCTAAATGTATCTTAAACCATATTATATAAAAACATTAATGCTTCTGGCTCGACACAACACAAGCTGATACAATAGTGTGTTTCTAGCAAATAGATTTTTATATATAACTACCGAGATGGAGTACTCCAATAGCTCTTCATAGTAAATAAGTGAAGCCGATTTGGCCGGCAATTTTGACAGTACAGTAGTCAAAACGGAACGTAAGAAATGATGTTGACATTTATTTATTTATTTATTTATTTATTTATTCAAGTTTTCTACGGCTATAAAGCCTTTTACATAATACAATTTTACTTATACATACTCCATTAACAACACTTATGCTATTACAATAAACAAAACAAAAATACATAAAAAATAAACAAATTCTACTCAAAAACCAACATTGATAATAAAGTAGATGCGATTATTGTTCTGTTCAAACGTACATTGACAATATTGACATTGCTATCAAGCATCGCTATATATTATTATTATGTACGTACTACGCGAGTAGCAACGCACCTCATTAGCGCCAGCATAGGCCGGCGGTGACACTGCGTACCATACTATACTATTATATAAAAATTACATTCACATTGTAAAAACAAAGATACGTAATAATGAAAATAAACGTTACATATTGATAAAGAATCATGCATGCATCATAAAAATGGTTATACCTTAGCTCAGAGGCAGAACCATTACATAATAATATGTCAACTGGAAATTTATTCAGAAGTAATTTATTTTAAGTGCAATAATAAAGAGCAGGACACACAAAAAAAAAATAACAAAAACTATAGGCATAGATTATACCTTGCCAAACAAAAAAAATCATGTAGGTATGCCAGTTATACTGTAGCATGTAACAAGTACATATCAAGTGAAATAGAGAAAAAAAAAAAAATTATAATAAAAATAAAAAACAATAATAAACACAATAGAGAATGAGTAATTACCTCGGACTCTAAAGAAGTGTCATGGGAGTCATTCAAATGATGCATAGAATGTGGATATAAATACACAAGAATACAATACGAGCAGGAAGTGGTTCCCCCGGATTAAGCATCAGGAACAAAGAGGGACTTTAGCTGTCTGGTGAATTCAGTAAGAGAGCAGTTAAATATGTCAATATGTTGTAAATGGGTGTTGGCTAAACGGTGAGATCGTGGAACTATTGAGTTTTTTATATAGTTCTTCGTTAAGGTATCATTTTCGTAAAATAAATTCCGACATCTTGTGGTTCTTCTCGGGACTCTATACTCTACACACCCAGTTAACTCGACGCAATCAAAAACTGAATTTATTACTTTGTACAGGAACATAAGGTCATTGATAACCCTTCTGCTCGACAAGTCCGTCAACCCCAAACGGTTCCGAAGGGCACCGTAATCAATCCGCTCCGCCGGTATTCTAAGCTTATAATTAACGAATCTCAGAAACTTATTTTGTATACGCTCTATGTTTTGGATATGGATTCCATATGTGGGTGACCAGATAGGCGAACAGTATTCCAATATACTCCTAACAAGTGATGTGTATAATAATTTTAGCGAGTTGATGTTGTTGAAGTCTGCAGTTATTCTGAGTACAAATCCTAGCATTCGAACGGCCCTTGTTGTTATTTCGTTAATATGGTTTACGAATGATAAATTACTATCAAATACTACGCCCAGGTCCCTTACTACACTCACAGTTTGGAGTTTTTTGTCTCCGATAGAATAATCGTAAGTGAATTTGGTTTTGGATCTAGTAAACTGAATCAAGAAGCATTTATCAATGTTCAGATACAGCCTGTTTCTTTCACACCACACACCCAATTTGTCGAGGTTTCGTTGCAGTACCAAGCTATCATTTAGACCACCGATACTTTTGTAGATTTTGAGATCATCGGCAAATAGCAAGAAGTTAACGTCATCTAATTCCTCAGATATATCGTTTATGAACAGTAGGAACAATATTGGGCCAAAGTGACTTCCCTGCGGTAATCCGCTTGTGGCTGGAAACGATTTGGATGTTGCGGTTGGTAATTTGACAACCAAAGTTCTTTCACTAAGGTAATCATGAAACCACTCGTGGAGTGATCCAACAATCCCCATAGCTGCAATCTTATTCAGCAATATACAGTGAGATACTTTATCGAACGCTTTACTGAAGTCTGTATAAACGCTATCGACTTGATCACCCTGTGCCACGCTTTTAATTAAATCGTTCTCATAAACCGCGAGATTTGTCACTGTAGATCTACCCGAGATAAATCCGTGTTGTTGGGGGATAATGATTCTATTTACATATGGTAGTATCTTGCTAAGTACAAGGGACTCAAATAATTTAGGCAGGCTTGACAGAATGCAGATCGGTCTGTAGTTTGAAGCGTTTTCTCTCTCGCCTTTTTTAAAAATGGGTGTGATGTTACCATGCTTCCATGCGCTTGGGAAGCGGCCAAGAGTAAGTGACTTATTAAACACGTAAGTCAGTGGCACCATCAGTGCGTCCGCGCATCCCTTCAAGAAGGCAGGAGGAACACCGTCGGGCCCTGCACCCTTTTTTGTGTCTAGAGTCAAGAGACCCCTCATTACGCAATTGAAGTCCAAGGAAACCTCAGGGAAGTTTATGTGACTGTTATTATTTAGTGTAGGCGGTTCGACAACAGCGCGATCACCATCATAGACTCCGCCAAAAAAATCGGCAAATAAATTCGCAATGGCGGTGGGGCTATCTGCCTTTTCGCCGTCGAGATACATGATATCGGGAAGATCATGGTTGTCAGAGTCTAGCGAGCTCTTGAACCTCCAAAGGCTCTTCGAGTCCACCGTCGTGTCTTCGACCGACTCTATGTATTTTTTGTAACACGCCTCCCTAAGCCTCACGCACCTCAGTCTCAATTCAGAAAATCTATTATAATGAGCAGGGTCATACGTACTTTTATATCTTCGATGGGCAATTTTTTTCTCGTATATTAGGTTTATTAGTTCACTAGTGAACCATCTGGGGTATGTTGAAATTGTAAGTTGTTCTAATGGTACAAATAGTTCAATGGTTTTTTCTAGAATTTTATGCAATTCGAGGGTTATATCATCAATGTTTTCGCCCTGAATGAATGACCAATCAGAATCAAAGAGGAAACCGGTTGCACCCGCAAAGTCAGATTTTTTAAAGTTGCGGAAAATTACAGTCTTACCTGTATGTGTTTACCTGTACTGGAGAAGAAAAGAAGATCTTGGGGTAAGTCGTACTTTCTCCTTTTTTTCCTCTCCAGCTTTTGGCATTCACCGATCGGCGTGGAGACGCCTCGCATCACGTACATAAAGTTTGGTCCTAATCGAGTCGGATTAAAGTTAAAATCGTGGTTTTCTTGTCATATTATTATTCATTGCAGTGTGGAAATTACAAATTGCGAATTTTGTAAAGAGAGAGAAAAAAAAAAGTGTATTTTGCAGTGTTGTTGCATATCGTGCGCAAAGTGCGAATAGTGTAAAGTCATCCTATCATTATATATAAAAGTAAAGTTCTTGATATCTTATCGATAATTAAAATGGCTGAAAAAAAATAGCTGCATTAACGTCGCGAAGAGATAGGATATTGAAACGATTCGAAATTACATACGATCTTAAAGATGATGAAAAAAAACGTGAAATGTTAATTACTAGGCTAGAGAGAATCGATGAATGGTATGAAGAATACAATGACATTCAAAAAGATATGCAAGAATGTTTAATCACGCTTGTCAAAACGGAAGAATTACAACAGTGTTTAGATGTAGATGAAAAAGTAGACGAAAAATACTTCGAGTTGGTGGGAATAAAAAATAAGTTTAGTGCCGCGCAAAAACCAACGGAATCAGCTAGTACTGATGCCACGGCGAAGTCTTGTATTAACATCAGACCTCCTAGTATAAAATTACCAACGTTCGATGGTAATATTCGCGAGTGGAATTCTTTTTATTCATTGTTCAAAAGCCTAGTACATAATAATAATTCGTATAGCGGTATTGAGAAGTTCCATTATTTGCTATCGGCACTTAGTGGCCCGGCATTGACGCAGATAAAAAATCTTCCAATGTTGGAAGAAAATTATCAAATCGCGTGGTCAACATTAGAAAATTATTACCCCTCCAAAATGGCTACCGGTCGGTGGATTAAAGGACCACTTGATACCCTTTTCAGCAAGGTAATTATAAATATCATTGTGTGAAGACTGATGCGAGACAAATTTATACAATTCCTTCAAATATCGATTTGCCCCCACAAAATTAGTTCCATTATCACTTATGATTTCAGAACACAGTCCCCTACGAGCCACGAATCGATCGAGGGTGGCAATGAATCCCTCGGAGGTTAGATCTGAAACGACCTCAAGATGTACAGCTTTAGTGGCTAGACATACAAATAAACAGACGTATCCTTTTGAGATTTTCGCCCCTCTACGCTTGTGATCCTTTATCGAAAAAGGCCCACCGTAATCCACGCCCACTCGAGAGAACGGCCTACTTTGAAGTACTCGGGATGGAGGCAAATCCCCCATCATGGGAACCGAAGGCACGGCTACAAACTTAAAGCATACGATGCACTTCGACAAACGAGAACGAATTTTTTGTCGGGCAGACACGATCCAATATTTTCGTTGTATAATAGATAACAATGTTCTAGGTCCGACATGAAGGTGCAATTTATGAAAATAATCGATGATTAAATCAGCAAGATGGCTATCTTTAGGAATCAATATAGGAAATTTATGTGTATAAGGTAAGTTAGAATTCGACAATCTTCCGCCCACCCTGACAACACCATTTTCATCCAAAAAAGGCTTCAAAGTTTGAAATTCCTTAGTACATAGCTCACCTTTTC
Organism: Mystacides longicornis; assembly: GCA_963576905.1. NCBI lineage: Eukaryota > Metazoa > Arthropoda > Insecta > Trichoptera > Leptoceridae > Mystacides > Mystacides longicornis. The sequence goes on from OY756428.1 coordinate 1,557,124, forward strand.
TAATTTTCTCAATAATTGAAGAAAAATAATTACTCTGCTCGGTTTTAATTATGTTTAAAAGTGCTCGATTCAGTTCCCAAGTACTAAGAAACAATCCGCAATCGTGATTGGATACTGAAGATGTTCGACATCTATCCATAAAACGGAGAATCCAAGCCGTAACGCGCTGCAATCTATTCAAAGATGAATACCTACTGACGATTTCACTAGGTACTCTACTAACTAACAATGTTAGCTTTTGCTCGCTCTTTCGTTCTGGTAATTCGCTAAACGAATCAAACGAATTGGAAGTCTTAGGCCAGTCATTCACTGGCTTCGTCATCCAGAGCGGTCCGTTAAACCACATCGGGTGAATGATGAGTTCACTAGGCAAAAGTCCTCGCGAACATACATCGGCACAATTTTCTTCTGAAACAATATGTTTCCAGACGACGTTTGGTGCATTTTCATGAATTTGAACAACTCGATTTGCTACAAATGTTTTCAATAAATGTGGTGAAGTGTGTAACCACCCCAACACGATAGTTGAATCCGTAAATAAATAAATATTTTGAATTTGAGACATAAATTTAAGGTTCGACGTTATTTTTTTTATAATGTTAGATAAAAGGACTGCACCACACAACTCTAAGCGCGGTATAGATAATGTCTTTAGCGGAGCCACTTTTGATTTACTTAATAATAAATGTGACGAATTCGTTTCTAAATTCAAAAGGTATACGACCCCTGCATATCCTTTCTGTGATGCGTCACAGAACCCAACCAACATTAAATTACTATTCGGTGTAGTATCATAATGTCGTGCTATATTTAATTGACACAAACTAGGCAATTCCTTTAAAAAGGTTTGCCACCTCTGACGAATATTGGATGGAACGGTCTCATCCCAATCGATCTTGAGTGTCCACAACTCCTGCATTAAACATTTAGCCCAAAAAATAACCGGGTTGATCCACCCCATAGGATCGTATAAGCGCGCAATACAGGACAATATACTTCGCTTAGTACACACCTGTGATTCACAGTTCGGTTCGAGATCAATATTATAAGTAAAACAATCCTTACTAGGTATCCACCGAATTCCCAACAACTTAACTATCTTTTTATCGTCAGAATTTTCAAAGAGGTGAGGTTCGATTACCTGACACTCGTCACTTAATAAGGCCGGGTTATTTGAATGCCACTTACTTAATTCCAATTTAGCTAACTTTAATAATTCGACAATGTCATTTTTTAGTTCTAAAGCTGATTCCACTGATTCAGCTCCAGTGATAAGATCGTCAACGTAAAATTCCTCTAATACAGCCTTTGCTGCACGAGGATACTTGTCTCCTTCATCCCGTGCAAGCTGATGAAGGGTACGAATAGCTAGGTACGGTGAACTGGACAATCCGTATGTAACAGTTCTTAGCTGAAAGGCTATGAGTGATTTATTCGATAAATCACGCCATAAAATATTTTGATATTTTCTATCCGACGGTTGAATTAAAATCCCTCGATACATTTTAGTAATATCGCATGTAAAAACAATTCGATGAAAGCGAAAGTTTAAAATAATACTAAGTATATCGTTTTGCAATTTAGGTCCCGTCAATAAGAAACTATTTAACGAGAATTGATGAGGTGATGTAAGAGCGGACCCATCGAACACAACTCGCAGCTTTGTTGTCGGACTCGACGGGTTAAAAACACAATGATGAGGTAAATAAAAATAATCTCGATTTATGGTGACTCGTTCCATATGACCTAACTGTTCATATTCGCGAAGAAAGTCAGAATAACTATTTTTTAAATCTGGGTATTTTTCTAATCTATATTCGAGTCGCTTTAGTCTAGACTCGGCCAAGCTGAATGAATTATTTTCTGGCAGTAAATTATTTTTTAGTAATAATGGTACCACGTAGACAAGTATCCTCGTGCAGCAAAGGCTGTATTAGAGGAATTCTACGTTGACGATCTTATCACTGGAGCTGAATCAGTGGAATCAGCTTTAGAACTCAAAAATGACATTGTCGAATTATTAAAGTTAGCTAAATTGGAATTAAGTAAGTGGCATTCAAATAACCCGGCCTTATTAAGTGACGAGTGTCAGGTAATCGAACCTCACCTCTTTGAAAATTCTGACGATAAAAAGATAGTTAAGTTGTTGGGAATTCGGTGGATACCTAGTAAGGATTGTTTTACTTATAATATTGATCTCGAACCGAACTGTGAATCACAGGTGTGTACTAAGCGAAGTATATTGTCCTGTATTGCGCGCTTATACGATCCTATGGGGTGGATCAACCCGGTTATTTTTTGGGCTAAATGTTTAATGCAGGAGTTGTGGACACTCAAGATCGATTGGGATGAGACCGTTCCATCCAATATTCGTCAGAGGTGGCAAACCTTTTTAAAGGAATTGCCTAGTTTGTGTCAATTAAATATAGCACGACATTATGATACTACACCGAATAGTAATTTAATGTTGGTTGGGTTCTGTGACGCATCACAGAAAGGATACGCAGGGGTCGTATACCTTTTGAATTTAGAAACGAATTCTTCACATTTATTATTAAGTAAATCAAAAGTGGCTCCGCTAAAGACATTATCTATACCGCGCTTAGAGTTGTGTGGTGCAGTCCTTTTATCTAACATTATAAAAAAAATAACGTCGAACCTTAAATTTATGTCTCAAATTCAAAATATTTATTTATTTACGGATTCAACTATCGTGTTGGGGTGGTTACACACTTCACCACATTTATTGAAAACATTTGTAGCAAATCGAGTTGTTCAAATTCATGAAAATGCACCAAACGTCGTCTGGAAACATATTGTTTCAGAAGAAAATTGTGCCGATGTATGTTCGCGAGGACTTTTGCCTAGTGAACTCATCATTCACCCGATGTGGTTTAACGGACCGCTCTGGATGACGAAGCCAGTGAATGACTGGCCTAAGACTTCCAATTCGTTTGATTCGTTTAGCGAATTACCAGAACGAAAGAGCGAGCAAAAGCTAACATTGTTAGTTAGTAGAGTACCTAGTGAAATCGTCAGTAGGTATTCATCTTTGAATAGATTGCAGCGCGTTACGGCTTGGATACTCCGTTTTATGGATAGATGTCGAACATCTTCAGTACCCAATCACGATTGCGGAATGTTTCTTAGTACTTGGGAACTGAATCGAGCACTTTTGAACATAATTAAAACCGAGCAGAGTAATTATTTTTCTTCAATTATTGAGAAAATTAGAAAGGGTGAGCTATGTACTAAGGAATTTCAAACTTTGAAGCCTTTTTTGGATGAAAATGGTGTTGTCAGGGTGGGCGGAAGATTGTCGAATTCTAACTTACCTTATACACATAAATTTCCTATATTGATTCCGAAAGATAGCCATCTTGCTGATTTAATCATCGATTATTTTCATAAATTGCACCTTCATGTCGGACCTAGAACATTGTTATCTATTATACAACGAAAATATTGGATCGTGTCTGCCCGACAAAAAATTCGTTCTCGTTTGTCGAAGTGCATCGTATGCTTTAAGTTTGTGGCCGTGCCTTCGGTTCCCATGATGGGGGATTTGCCTCCATCCCGAGTGCTTCAAAGTAGGCCGTTCTCTCGAGTGGGCGTGGATTACGGTGGGCCTTTTTCGATAAAGGATCACAAGCGTAGAGGGGCGAAAATCTCAAAAGGATACGTCTGTTTATTTGTATGTCTAGCCACTAAAGCTGTACATCTTGAGGTCGTTTCAGATCTAACCTCCGAGGGATTCATTGCCACCCTCGATCGATTCGTGGCTCGTAGGGGACTGTGTTCTGAAATCATAAGTGATAATGGAACTAATTTTGTGGGGGCAAATCGATATTTGAAGGAATTGTATAAATTTGTCTCGCATCAGTCTTCACACAATGATATTTATAATTACCTTGCTGAAAAGGGTATCAAGTGGTCCTTTAATCCACCGACCGGTAGCCATTTTGGAGGGCTGTTCGAAGCTGGTATAAAAAGCACAAAATATCATTTGAAACGCGTTGTGGGAGAGACCGCGCTCACATATGAAGAGCTTTCCACTTTACTAACTAGAGTGGAAGCCATATTAAATTCACGACCGTTGTGTCAGCTAAGTACATCTCCGGACGAAATAGATGCCTTGACTCCTGGCCATTTCCTCATTGGAGGACCTTTAGTGTCTCTTCCGGAATACGATTTGACTGATGTCAATATTAATCGACTGAGTCGATGGCAGCATTTGCAACGACTAACTCAGACATTTTGGAAACGTTGGCACAATGAATACCTAAACACTTTACAACAGCGTATGAAGTGGTTTAAAGGACGCGAAAATATAACCGTGAATCAACTCGTATTGATTAAAGATGATCGCCTTCCACCAACGAGGTGGGTCATGGGTCGAGTGATTCAGGTTCATCCTGGAAAGGATGATGTAGTTCGTGTAGTGACACTGCGAACGGCTTTTGGCTCTGTGGTCAGGCCAGTGTCGAAGGTGTGTCCACTACCCTCGGAATGAACATACAAAGTAATCATTTCGATATTTTAGTTAAGTTTATATTATTTATTATTATTAGTTCGCACAAGAGGGTTATTGTTTTTTTTTTCTCTCGTAATATCCACACTGCAAGGATACTCGCATTTGTTTTTTGTTTCGTTCGTTTGCGTATTCATTTGGTAAGTACATGTGTAATTTGAGGATCAAATTAGGTGGGCGGTATGTTGGGTGCGAACCTACTTAGCTCATCCTTTATAGTCCATGGTTCCAATCCTACCTACAACCTAATTTGTTGTCACCTGTCCCGCCTAGAAGTCCCTTCAGGTACGACTTACAGGTCACCGGATCAGTGTTGATTGGATACCTCGCGCGAGAAGGTTGTGTTGCATTGTTCAATCGAGAACAACAAGTGAAACGAAATCATCGGAAGTTATTCAAAATTATACAGTTCATTGTTCCTTGGTGCAAGTGGAGAAGAAAAGAAGATCTTGGGGTAAGTCGTACTTTCTCCTTTTTTTCCTCTCCAGCTTTTGGCATTCACCGATCGGCGTGGAGACGCCTCGCATCACGTACATAAAGTTTGGTCCTTCGAGCCGGATTAAAGTTAAAATCGTGGTTTTCTTGTCATATTATTATTCATTGCAGTGTGGAAATTACAAATTGCGAATTTTGTAAAGAGAGAGAAAAAAAAAAGTGTATTTTGCAGTGTTGTTGCATATCGTGCGCAAAGTGCGAATAGTGTAAAGTCATCCTATCATTATATATAAAAGTAAAGTTCTTGATATCTTATCGATAATTAAAATGGCTGAAAAAAAAATAGCTGCATTAACGTCGCGAAGAGATAGGATATTGAAACGATTCGAAATTACATACGATCTTAAAGATGATGAAAAAAAACGTGAAATGTTATGTACTAGGCTTTTGAACAATGAATAAAAAGAATTCCACTCGCGAATATTACCATCGAACGTTGGTAATTTTATACTAGGAGGTCTGATGTTAATACAAGACTTCGCCGTGGCATCAGTACTAGCTGATTCCGTTGGTTTTTGCGCGGCACTAAACTTATTTTTTATTCCCACCAACTCGAAGTATTTTTCGTCTACTTTTTCATCTACATCTAAACACTGTTGTAATTCTTCCGTTTTGACAAGCGTGATTAAACATTCTTGCATATCTTTTTGAATGTCATTGTATTCTTCATACCATTCATCGATTCTCTCTAGCCTAGTAATTAACAGTCTTACCTGTTGTATAAAGATACTTAAAAATGATCTAATTTCACTTAGGTATTTCAATGTAAAAATATGTTTTATTGTAAAAAACACGACAAAATCGACTGAATAAATATACACCGTACCACGTTCTTTTGGGAACCAAACTGTCAAAAGTTGCAATATTTCGGCTTCATTTTTGAATGCGAATCGGGATTCTACGTTATTGTATAGAATTCTGTGTTCTAGCATCAGATTTATTTAAACTTTAAATTTTTGATTTCGGTTATGGAATAAAAATGATATAATGTTGGGTTAAGAAGTGAATAACTAATATAACGGTGGGTCGGAATATCTTTTCTGGTTTCCATTTGTTTGGGAGAATATTTTTTTTACTCTGCTGATTTAACAATAAAACTTTGAGATTATACATATTTTTTTTTTTTTATATAGCTTTTCAATTGTTGATTTTATGTTTTATGAATTAAATAATGATTGGACAAAAAATAAATAAAAATTTTTTCATTCATTCATTCATACTCATAAATAATACTACTACTAAAATGGTTCTACCTTGAAAAACTTGACATTTTTCAGAAGCCAATAACTTAAATTTGAATTTGTTTCCTATGTACATTTTGGTTCAAATTTTGTTTAATTTTAATAGATAATGGCATTTATCAATAAGGAGAAGAAGAAATACCTAAATTGGATATTGATATACCTGCATTGATTCATTGAAAATTTCCTTACAGGTAACTTCACATATTTTTTTAAATTATATTGTAGTGGTGTAGTTTTGTTTTGATTCCAATGCCTTTCTCAAAATGACATTAAATAGTTTTGCCTAATTGCCATAGAATTTTTCACCTAATTTTTCACCTAATTTTTCACATAATAATAATACAACATCTATTGACGTCAAGTGAGCATCTCGGTAGGTTTCGAATCCTACTATGGGCAATTAATTCTTCAATTTCCTGTGACGAGTCTGGGGATTGCAGATTTATAAGTTGAACCACCAAAATAGAGAGTATTGTTAATCTATGTAGGTGAGTTTATTTGCATAATCAAGTTGATTTTTATTCGCTCAGTAATAATCTACCAGATGTTGTTACTTGCATCTTGAAGTTATAACACATCAACCATTGATGTCAAGTTAGATGCAAAACTCTTCAACAATTTGTGGCGATTATTTTGAGTTTGATGTATCCAGACATGGAAAAGAAATTTATGGTAATCATAGATACAAATTTTTACAATTTCTCATATATATTTAATGTGATTAATAAATTTCTAAAATTACAAAATTTTCATAGTAAAATCTGCGTAAACACAGATGGCCATCTTTTGAAAACAAAATTACTCATGTAAATGTTGCATGGAACCAAAGTTTGACAGAATAAAAATGTATTTAAAAGATTCAAGGTTGTTTTGAAATAAAAATAAATGTAATTCAAACCATATAAAACACATTTTATCAACATTAAAATGAAAGTACATTTTCAGATTACTTTTCGACTAACGTTTGAGGTCGGTAAAACAGCTGCCTTTATCATTAGCCAATCGCATAAAATTTGTACCATTCCACACATAGAGGTTGTAGGGAATGTAGTCAAGACTCAAACCATATTGAGAGTAAAACTTTCATATTATTTAGGTAGGTTTGTATTATATTACTATTAAAGGAATTTTTTACCCTTCTATTGAGCAGTGGAATTGAATCAAGTGTAAGATGTAACATATTATGATACATGCAGTTTTTTCCATGTACCTAGGTATGTGGCAGACTATAATTTTTCTTCTTTCTTTTTTATAAACATTAAAACTGTCATTCTTCTCTCTTTTTATGAATTGTGAAAGTGTAATTCTTCTTTTTCTGTGCTTATGTCAGTTATAGAGGTCAGTTAAGCAATGGGAAGCTAGACTAGAACAATAGAACCTGTTTAATTACCTACCAATCAAGCTTGACATTCGGAATTAAAAACGTAAAGCAAGACGGGTATTAGCTAGTCTATAATATAAATGAAAGTCGGGTTAGTGCGAACACTTATAACTCGAGATCGACTCAACAGATTCTTTCGATTTTTGATTTATTGAATTATTCTCCGAGCCGGATAACAGAATAACTAATAAAATGTGGAAAAAATGCATAAAACATTAAATAAAATATGACATTGAAGTTAGTATGGAATGGACGTCATACGACGCCATCTATGAAAAAATCCATAACACAATTTTTATTTACTTGACAAGTTTCAAAATATTGGTAAGCAGATTTTTAATAGAATTTCTTTCAAGCTTTCAGAAATATTTTAAACGTATTTTTGTAGATATTATAAATGAAAAATTCGACATCAATGTTTATTGGTAAGGACTACAGGACAGCATTTGTCGGGAGAGCTAGTTTTTAATAAAGTTATTAAGAAGTGTTACTCCTTTTGGTCTATTTTATCTCCACAACCATTTGGGATATAGCTTCTGCTGCAAAAAAGGGAAAATATGTGCCATACGCCCCTCCTCATAGCATAAATAATGGCTAATAGGAGGTGCTATTGTGGTTGTGTGGCGAACACAAACTTTTATTAATTGATATTAGGTATATTTTTCTAAACCCTTTTTTTATTCTTTAGCTTGTTTTATTATTTTTAAATACCTATAATTAGTTTTTTTTAATATTACGTAATAATTTAAGACTGCGTAAAGTGATCACACTAAAGAAAAAATAACAACTAATGACTCTAAAAATTCATTACTTTAATGTTCGATTTTTAAATGGAACAAACCACTACGGGCTTACGACTGTCTTCTTCTGTTATTTCGAAGGCTGGCTTAGTGTGATCACTTTACGTTAACAACGTTCGCCATTAGGTGGTAATGTTTGTAAAACTCCTAATCATGAGAATTCTCAACATGTTCAACATGTCGAAAAATCTCATGTATGCAACAAGTAGAAATTTAATAATAAAATGAAAAATAGAGAGAAAAGTTGGAAATTATTGAGAACAAGAGAGCAACCAAATTTAAAGAATGCAACTGCTATCATGTATTTGGCGGCAGGATATGACTATATCCATTTTTGTTAATGTCTCATATTTATTGGCTATTGGCTTTGTTGGTGCACAACGTTCTAATTATGTTTAGATTCTTGTGACCTTTTCAGGAATAGATCTTAAAGAAAAAATAACAACTAATGACTAAAAATTCATTACTAATGTTCGATTTTTAAATGGAATAAACCACTACGGGCTTACGACCGTCTTCTACTGTTATTTCGAAGGCTGGCTTAGTGTGATCACTTTACGTTAATAACGTTACGTTAGTGTGATCACACTAAGCCAGCATTCAAAATAGCTGTAGAAGACGGTCGCAAGTCTGTAGTGGTTTGTTCCATTCAAAAATCGAACATCAGTAATCAATTGCAGAGTCATTAGTTGTTATAATAATATATTTCGTAAATTATTGTTGATTTTAAATATTACTTTATGTAGGAATAACAATTATACGTAAGTGTTTAATTTGATGGATTTGATAAGTAGATTGAGGTTTTAATGATTATAATAATTTGACTATGTCTGAGTACTAGTTGTGCGTACAGTTTTTAAAAATGGTGAAGATCATGAAAAAAACAAAAAAACAAATTATAATTGACTTGGACAATTATGATCTGATTATAAAGAAGTTGGAAACTTTGCATTTTATAAACTATTCTTTATTCGGAGTAACGTTTTATTCGAGAAGAAACAACCGATTTTCAACCATAACTGGCCTCAGGAGATACTACATACTGCTGTTGGCTGCTGTTTCGACACTTACAACTGTAATTTATATCATCAGGGACACGTTTTTTTCGGAAACAAGTTATATAATGAGTCTTAATTTAACATTTAGCGTGTTGAATTATTCATGTTTAGTTGCTCACGTTGGTCGAGGGATTTTCAGCAAGACACAAAACTTGAACGCCGGCAAATGCGTTAAAATGTTGAAGGTATTCGACGATTTGGAAAATTCTTTCCCAGGCGCTAACAGATTTACAAGAAGTAACAGATTATCGTATGTAACGCAGTGTTTGATAATTATATCATTCGTGGCGCTAGTATTGTATAATCGAATGTACGATCTTTCATCGTTCGGATTAGGAAGTATTCTGATGTATTACTTAATAGACATTTCCTTTCTGTTATCTTGTTACAACTTTTGTGTGATTGCCAACACAATACAGTCCAATATGGTGATGATCAATGATATTTTGTGCTATGATAATCTCAGAACTGCATGTAACACAGAGTTCAATGCTTTGTTCTGGTTTTACAAACATAATAACAATATGACCATTGATCTGAAGCGCGTGGATTCCTCTACGGAACTGAGAAAGTTTACATTGAAAGCTTACAGGAAATTGATTAAGTACTGGGACTTATGGACAAAAAAATCATCCACATTTGTAAGTAACACATTATTATATTTTTCAACAAATTGTATGTTTTTACAGGTACAGAACATTTTGTTTCTATTTTGCAAGATTTTATCCAAAGTAGTGTTTATTGAAATCTTGACATTAGTAGTGTACATTAGTGGTCTTATATGGGAGATACACACATACATACATTCTCCCTTTAAGGTCCCCCGCACACCGCAAGCCAGCCCGGAGGAGACCCATCCGCAGCAAACCCGACCTGCACGAAACCGACCCTAAGGGGTCGGTCGAGCTAAGGCTCGATTGAAGCAATCAAACCAAAAAGCCGGCCCCGGACAAATCAAGCCCGCCGCGAATCACCCCCAAACCAACCCGAAATGCGGGGGCATAGGGAGGCATCAAGATCTCCATTGCGCTCGAAGGCTTCCGATGCTAATTGTGCCTTTTCTGACCAGTTGAAATTTAAGGACGTGAGGTGGTCAACCTCACGTCCTTAAATCTTAAATCTAAATTTACTGGTATCTTATAGGTACTTATTATTTTTACATTAAATTTTAGTTCATAAATTTTTTTATAAACCGTCTCAGCACTGGCCTTCCCTAGTGAGGCGAAAAGTTCGGGGTTTTCTCGGGCTGGAATTACTTAAGCATGGGATGGAATCTGTATGAAATAATTTATGTGGGTATTTTGTAAGTAAGTACATAATACATATAAGAACAGACACTGAAATAAAATTACTCTTTTTATTTCAGTTATTGTTCAACACTTTGACGTATGTTCTTTACCTGATTCAGTCCATATCTATGTATAAAACCACAGTAAGTTTTACTACTTTACATCTATATAATAATTCAGAAATGTTTGTTTTTTTATTTGCCTTTGACAATACTTTTACCTTATATGTGAACATCATGCTCAAAATACAAATGCTACATCAGATATTAATATGCCCAGAGCCATACAAAATGCTGGAGAAGGTTCTTAAATACAATTTGCTGCATTAACTTTAATATATTTAGAGCTATTTAAAAAACTCTATTTTTTTAGAATCTTCATACAAATTTCTCAAAAAGACTTTTGGAAACAAAATTACTCATGTAAACATTGAATGGAATCTTGGTATTACGGTATGAAAATGTAATAAAATAATTGTAGATTGATTTGTTATACATATAAATGTTATTCAAATCTTATTATTCTCAATAAATAAAGATTTAATGAAAAAATTTGCAAAATGATTCCTCCATTTTGAAGTTTGACAGATAGCACAAATCACCCTCTATGGGTGGAATGCCCAATTAATTATCAAAGTAGGGAATGTAGCTAAGATTCAAACCACAGAGCTCTCTATGAAAACTTGCAAATTATGTCGGTAGGTTCGTATAATATTATGAGGTCGGTAAAAAAGTCATTCTTCATTTTCTGTGCTTATGTCAGTTATAGAGGTCTGTTAAGCAATGGGAAGCTAGACTAGAACCTGTTTAATTACCTACCGATCAAGCCTGACACTCGGAATCAAAAACATAAAGCAAAACGGGTATAAGCTAGTACATAATATAATTTTTATTTGCTATGCGGGATTGATATCTGTTTTTGGAGCAGTGGAGATTCTATGTTTTTGTTTCATGGTTTGTTTAAAATGTTGCGTTGTTCAGTGTTCTGTTGGTGTCTTTTGTAAATAAGTAAATTAATATGCGTCGTTCATGATGCGATGGTACCATCTTATAGCCAAAATTCTCCTGAGGCACTTTGAGTTTCGAAAGCGGAGACTTTTGTGCATGGGCTTTGGTCAGGTGCCAGTGCTCACACGCATACTTGAGAATATGTAACACACACGCATCAAACAGTTTACATTTCGTCTCGATACTAAACGCCGACGCTTTTCATATTTTGGTCATGTTGTTTAAGACAACACTACTTGCTTTACCAATACTTATCAGGAACTCAGCCCCGAGGTCACCGGTGGTGGTAATGGTTGCTCCCAGGTACCTACTTAAACAAATTTATCTACCCGGGTGACCTGGTTTGGTCACCGTAGTGGAATGAGTAAAGAAAATTTCCATTGAAATTTCATGTACCTACTGTCATTTGTTTTGTTTTCAGGACATGAGTCAGAAAGTGAGTACTATATATTGGATACTGCACTCTTATTTTATTTTCTCCCTCATCATATCTTCAAGCGAAGGAGTACAGTACGAATACAAGAGAAGCAGGATTATAATGGGGAAAATAATGACTACCAATATAATATCTTTCACAGGTAATATTCTATTTTTATTCACTCACCACGCCTCGTCCTGTAAGGGATGAGCAGGGAGAATTGACCTCCACTTTTTTCTATCCAATCACTCATCTTTCGCTTCTTCCACCATCGTACCATTTCAATTACAACCTCCCGTTTATTATGCTTCTGACCTGGACGCAAGAACGGAATCGTTGTATTTGATCCACGTCACTGGATCCAACACATTATGTTCACATCCCGAAGTTCAACAGTATTAATGATTGTTTGTTTTTCTTTTTCAGAAAAGAAGCAACTCCAGGCTTTCTACAAATGGCTACAAAGAAACGATCTCAAAATACCCACATACGCCCTGTCTCCCCACAAATTCTCTTGTCTGTTTGACATGATAGCCATCATAGCGTATTACAGCGCAGTGTTCTTGACCGCTAATTGATATCATAATGTGATATAATTAAGAAGAATTATGAATATAAGATTGTAAAGCTGGCTCGTCATTTCTACCATTTTGTTGAGGAGATGGACGTGTCTGATATGCGCTAAGGATATCGAGAGATAGACGTCCGAAGTGAGCGCTATTCTCTCAACTATCAGGTTTCGTAAACAAGGAAGACCCTCTCGTACTCTTTGTAGTAGAGTTTAGGGATTTTGACATGGTATGGGAAGAAGGCATTGAAGTTGCGAAATATTGAGCGCAATGGAGACTTCTTTTTGCCTCCCTATGCTTCTGAGTGGATCACAAAGCAGGATCCATTAAAATAGTTACAATAATATGAGTTCAAATAAACACAATTAATGAATCAATGTTGTCTTTATTTTATTGATAAAGGTATGAAAAGTTTTTATTTTTTTATTGGAATCCCTCGACAGATGTGTTAAACAATACTGAAGTCCTGAGGCGAGTACTGCGAGAATAAGTACCACCTTCTTCACATTATACTGACGGGAATAATAGAGGGACGCCGAGGGCCTGGCAGGAGACGATGTCCTGGTTCTGCAAGGTAAAGGGAGTAGACCGGCATCCAAACTGTGGAGGAGTTGTTCCGAGCAGCGCAGGACAGGGACAAGTTCGCCGAAGTGATCGTCAACGTTGGGGGGACGCGACAGGGCACGTAAAGAAGAATTGGACTATATTATATCTATAAAAATCAATATAAATCTTGAAAGATTTTAACAAACAAAATAATTGGTATATAGTAAATGAAGTGCCTAAGGAGAATTCTGGGCGTAAGATGGTACCACCGCATCACGAACGACGCTATACGCCGGCGCACCCAGCGTGAGCTCATCACCTCTACCATTGTGGGGAGGAGATGTACTTGGCTGGGACATGTGTTAAGGATGCCGAATGACAGTTGGCCGAGGAGAGCGCTGTTCTTCCTCCCATCAGGGTCCCGAAGACGAGGAAGACCCTCTCACACTGTGTTCCGCTCCATCGAAGCAGAGCTGAGGGACATGGACATGATGTGGGAGGAGGTCGTAAACATTGCGCAAGATCGAGCGCAATGGAGAGCTCTTGTTGCCTCCCTATGCCCCTGAGTGGGGTGTAAAAGGGAGAATTGATTGATTGATTGATAGTAAACGACCAAAAAATCCCTGGAATGGAGGCAAAGAACATGTTGTTGAAAACCAAATAGGCCACAGCTGAGGTTTTTTGTGATGACATTTTTTGCAGTGTTGAGAAACAATATGTCGTAATCCTGTATGTCGGTAAGGGATGTCTATCTTCGTTGATGCAAACTGAAGAATGATACATTTTTCATACATATATTGTCAAAACCAATCCCACTACGGAAAATATTTTTCATACTTAGGTAGGTAGATACATTTTTCGTCTTTCTGGATAGTGACTATGACAATAAATTATAACATGTGTCCGCGGGAAAATATATATCGACGAAATAATCATATCACAAAGTAATGGAAAACATAGAATCAAATAAAGTCTTTATCTATACCAGGACCGTCGTCCTCAAAGGTTTTGCGTCTATAGTTGAGAATATATTCAAGTGAAATAATTACTTGATATTTAAAATGCCTGATGCTGATTGAAAATAAATGAAAACACAACTAAAAACAATTAATTTTGTGGGAGACCTTTCAAAATAATTGAATTATTCAGCTTTATTATCACCTACATAATTGATGGTGACATTACCACTTATTGCGATCAATAGATTCCTTTAGGTAACTAACAGTTGGTAATCCACGGTTTTCGTGCTTCGATACAATATTATTGTGTTGTTTCTAATTTCAAAATGCCGACCAATGAGTTGACTGTAGTGATTTACAATGAAAAATTGTTTGTGAAAAAGTTAGAGCCGTTATTTTATATCAATTATTACCTGTTTTGCTGCACATTTTATTCCAGAAAAGGAAATATTTACAAACCTATCAGCGGCTTGCATAAGGCTATTTATATTATGTTTATATTGACAACCGCAAGTGCATCTTTTACTGCAGTCATATACAAAATATCGACGTTTTTTATGGAAGATTCAACAATGACAAATAGTACAATCGTTTTTTGTGTGTTGGAAATCGTATTGCAATCCGTTCAATTCGTACGCAATTCTGTTTGTAAATTTGTTTACTTGCGTGCGCGTAAACACGTTCTAATGTTGAAGATTTTTGATGACATCGAAAATAAATTTCCAAATGTTAATATTTTTATGAGAAAAAATGCTTTCTTCACAACTATTCAGAACACTATAACATTGATTATGTTATTGATAATATTTTATTTCTACATTAAGTTTAGAATGATTGCTGTAATTATATCAATTATGATAATGTATTACATAGTGCAGTCATACTATGTGTCATGCTATCAATATTGCATAATATCCAGTATTATACAATCGAATTTTAACATGATCAATGATATTCTAATGGAAAAATATCTTAAACCACAGAGTGTCGATGTGAACATTTTCATGAACCTACAAAGGAAATGTTATAAGATGAAAAACGATATATCTAAGCTGCCTGCAAACATTACCCAATTTGATCTTATTGAGGTTTATGTGAAAATGATAAAATGTTGTAATAAATGGATAAGGCTGAATACCCCTGCAGTAAGCAAGATTGCATTTATTATATTTCATTTTCACTAAAGGCACATTACCTGTGTTTTATGTATGTATTTGTCTTTGTATGTGTATGTATTTTTTGTATATAGAAAAAACAACTTCAATTAAAATGTTATTTGTAATAGGTTGGTTGGAAGAAATTGCCCCAGGCAATAAGCCCGCCAATTTTGGTTTGTTATTTTTGTATATTCATGCCAATAAAGTGTTTATTTTTATTTCAAATCATTTATTCATTAAATCACAATACATCATATGAAGTATACATCATTGTAAAATTTTTTTAATAAAAATAAATTAAAATTAAATACAATGCTATATACTAAATATAAAAATATCGGTATTATCTCTCATGATACATCACGATGTAATGTAATCATGAGAGATCTTCGAACTACAGAGAAAGGAACCTTCTTAACATCCTACATGAGGACAACAGAACTGCCTTTTGGATGGCATATCTGAGACCAGAACAGATGCCAAGTTTCCCTAGATTGTCTTTAAGAGACTTAGGAATAACTCCATTCGTCGATATCACTATATGTATTATGTGGGTGGTTGGTGTATGCCACATATCCTTGATTTCGTGAGCAAGATCAAGATATTTAATTATCTTATCCTGCTCGGCTTTTTTCAAATTTTCGTCATATGGTATAGTGATATCCACGAGATACGTTATCCCGTTCCTACGATCAACCAATACAATGTCCGGACGATTTGCGTTAATCGTTCGGTCAGTTTGTATTGGTATATCCCAATACAACTTTGTATTACTGTTTTGCATTACCGAAATTGGGGTGTACCTATAATAAGGTACTTCAAGATCGAGCAAACCATATTTCAAGGCAAGTTTTTGATGAACTATTTTAGCCACATCGTTATTATTATTACCCAATCTATTAACTACTAATATATAAAGAGGAAAGATTTGATTTTTTGTTTGTTTGTTTGTTTGCATCGAATAGGCTCCAAAACTACTGAAACGATTTGAAAAATTCTTTCACTTTTGGGAAGCTACAATATCGGCGGTGAACATAGGCTATATTTAATTTCCAAAAAAATTGGGTAACCTACGAAAACTTCAATAATGTAACCTAAGGTGTGAACAATTTACCTAAAATAGTCTTTTTATCGCGAACGCTGTGAAAACTAATGATGATAGAATAAAACAATGTACTACAATTTTGTAGAAGACATCATTATTTACAAAAAGTATCGCGACAGCATATGTCTAACTATTATAGTTATGCCACAATAAGTGTTTTTTTATTTTAAGAAAATCAATAAAATGTCACCTCTAGAAAAGGCTCTTTATTGGTATCTTGGTATTACTCCTTATTAAAATAAATTAGTTTATATTCAAGTCTGCTTCAATATGTTTGTATAACTTTTTGAATTATTCAATTCGGACATTCAATTCGGACATTCCTGTATGAAGACTGAATGTACTAAGAAAGTTACCTACTTTAACTTTTATTTTTATTCCGCTCAACTCTTATCATTCATAAGAACCTTCTGACAAAAGCAAACATGACTACGGCTATTGAACGGCTAGACCGATTTCGCTAATTCTTTTTTGTATTGTTTTCTTTTGTCAGGAGAAGGTATTTATGAAAAAATAAGAAAGTTTCCCGTAAAATTATAAAATTAACGAAAGTAGATAACCTTCTTAGTAATATAATAGATAACTACACTAGACAACCAAACTTACATCCAGAATCCAGATCAACAACAGCAAATTAAAGATATCAATTGAAATGATTTAAAAACGTTTGTAGCTTGAAAAATGCCCAAAGCCGATAGAAGTGAGTATTTTTAAAAAAGTACAAAATACCTATCACTTATTTCATTTTTATTCATATCCAGCAATATAACAATTGCTTTCAAATGACGTCATTTGGTGGAATAAAAGTTATTAGAGTTATGGGATTCTAACAGGACAATGTTTGTCAAGTCAGAAAAATATGGTAAAAGTTCGCGGGCTGATCCTATTTGTATATGAAGCACATATTTTTGTATTTTTATTTCAAATATAGATTGATAGTGACAAAAATATTATAAAAATATAAAAGGTAATTAGGATATTAAATGTAAATAAAAAAAAAAAGAAATATTCAGACTTCTCAGACAGTCTTGGCGAAATAGGAATAGGATTGCCTACCCCAAATAATGGGACATTGTTTTTCACGGCTTTCACCTTCTGAAGAAAGTGTTATTTGCCATAGGGGTTTAAAATTATGCAATATTATTTAGGGGCTTAAAATTAAACATATAAAGAAACAATTAAAGGAATCACACACTTCTGTCATATTCTCAAGTTGTTTCTTATTATAATTACTAGCTAGTTACCCGTGGCTTCGCTCACGTGTTACTGTATTTGCTTTCTCTTCCTAAGCAATGCAGAATTAATTATATTCGCATCAAAATTAATAATAATAAGAAACATCATCAACATTTCTTTTTTTAAATATATATTCTAAAATTTCCATTAAATTACTATATTTTTATTTATATTTGTCGTTATTAATCTGTATTTAAAAAATATGTGCTTCTTATACAAATAGAATCAGCCCGCAAACTTAAAAATTTCGCTAACTTGACTGACATTGTTCTATGAGAATCCCAAAAAATAACTCGAATAACTTTTATTCCATCAAATGACGTTATTTGAAATCAATTTTTATATTGCTGGATATGAATAAAAAAATATTCAGGTCTCGAAAAGCAATGAAATTAGTGATCTTTAAAACACTTATTTCTATCTGCTTTGGGCATTTTTCAAGCTACAGACGTTTTTTTAACATTTCAATTTATATCTTTCACGTTGATTTGTTGTTGTTTGTCTGGTCGTAGGTTCGAAATTTAGTTCATAAATATCTTATCCTGAGCAAACACGACATAAAAAGAATGAACGATATCGGTCCAGCCGTTCAGGTCGAAATAAATAACGTTAAACATGAAAACTGTTAACGTTCCGAACGTTAACGTTTACCAAATTGAAAATGGTTTCCAAACAAAAAAAAATGCGTTTCGTCTTCAATATAATAGCAGCGTCGTAATACTTCCAAAGATTTTGAGGTAACGTTAATTTTGAATAACTGACAGAATTATTTTTTTGACTCGGAATTTGGAACAGCATTGTTTAACGCACGTTGAACAACAGTTTTTACGTTATCTCTATGGAAATAACAACAAATTGTTAACGTTGGAGCTGTCGTTAATATTTCGACTTGGCCCATGCAAGCCAGTCCGGAGGAAACTAAACCGCAGCAAACTCGATCCGCACAAAGCCAAACCCTAGCCCGATTGCCAAAAAGCCAGCCGCACACAAATCAAGCCCGTGGCGGTTCCCCCCAAACCACCCCATAATACGGGAGGCCTTGGACCCACTCAGGAGAATAGGTTAGGCATAAAGAACTCTCCATTGCGCTCGAAGTCGTCCGAGGCTCATTGTGCCTTTTCTAACCGGTTGAGGTTTAAGGAAGTGAGGTGGTCAACCTCAGTATTCTAATGGTATAAGTAATTGGCGTTCGACTATAAACGAATTTTCGACAATGTAGAGTAGGAAGAAAATTAACTGTCCACTGTTTATATTTTTTATTAGATGAAACGGATATCGGCAACTATCCGATATCCGGTCTATCCGGCGGCGTAAATAATATCCTGCCGGATACCGGATAGTAAAAAGAGGCATGTTTGGATAACTCATTGATTTGTTTATTAAAGTATCACTTAAGAAATACACCTTATAATCACAAAATAAATTCTACAACTTAGAAAATTGATTATCAAGCATAAGGTAAATTATGGAGAGTAATTCTATATAATATTTCGTTATATAGACTATTAGACTATATAGAGGAAAACAGCAGCTTTGCTGGTCTTCGTAAGTAAGGGAAGTTTAATAAAACAACGTTTCGTCATAATAATATATCATCCTGGCTGAAGATGCAGATAGTTTCCGCGATTTTTGGAACAATAACGTTCCGGCAACGGAGTCAGTCCAATTGGTATATACCGCCTACGTAAGCATAATTCATGCGTTGTACCCACGGTAATTTACGCACTGGCCGGGCTCTAGTAAGGACTTCTTTAGCATTCTGCGAATTTTATAAATTTTTGAAAATAAAAACACCGATATTTTAAGGGGAGCGCTTTTCTTCCTACCGCAAGGGTTCCGAAGACAAAGAAGATCTTCTCATACCGAGAGGGTCTTCCTCGTGTTCTGCTCCTTCGAAGCAGAGCTGAGGAATCTGGAAATGGTGCGTGAGGAGGTCATAATATCCGGCTAACTGCTATCCCTTTCGTCTCTATTTTTTATACGTTCCAGTGGACAGTTAATTTTTTCGCACTATACAGTGATGAAATGATGTGGTAATTGACTTGCCAGCGTTTTCAAAACAATTATTTACGATCTATTCTAAAATGATGTGAGGATTTTGTAGATAATTTTAAAATTTAATATTTTGCACATTGACTACATTTGATATAAAATAATTTACCTATTGACTTCATAATACTATTTACCTTTTTTCAACATAATATTATATCAACTTGCTATTCATGGTTTACGCAATAAATTCAAAGCAAGATTACTCACATAGTTTTTTTTTGCTAGTGTTTTTATGAAATGGCTTCAAATATTTTGACAGATCAAGACATAAAGAATTGCAATACAATTCAGATTCTTTTCGTGAACTTACCGTAAATTATTTTAGTAGAGATAATAAATTACTAAAATAGGTAGGTACCTACATAATGATTTTAATGTCGATCGTAAAAAAAACAATTCAGAATCGCTGTACAGGATGCATGGTACGAAAAATATATAGAAGTAGGTAGGTACGTAAAGTGTTTCTCTGAATTCACGGAAAGTGTATTATCTCTTATATAAAAATGGAACGTTAATTTGCGCGGTCATCGTATGGGTAAGAACACGTTGAAAGCCGATTACGATCCGCGCCGACCAGCTCAAAGATTGTTGTCTATGGTTCCCATGCATTTAAATGGGCATGTCGGAAAGCGGGTTCCTGCTTTTTCTGTGGGTTTCCCCATTCAAATGCATAGTAACATTCTTTGCGCCGGTTGACGCTAGTCAGAATCGGCATTCTACGTGTTTCTTACCATATGAGAACAGCTGAACTTATATCGCCCATTTTTTTGTCGTGTTTGCTTTTTTCTGAAGGGTCTTATGAAAGAAAAAAGTTGCACGGGATAAAAATAAAACTTCCATTATACATTTTTTCTAATTTTGAAATTAAATCAGGCGTTTAACAGGAATCAGTTGTTTGATAAATGATACGATTCACGGAATGCTGATAGAAAATAATATAATGATATGTTTTATAACAGATGCATCGGTTACAGTAGGTAGTTAAAAAGGTATTAATGAATGTATCATTATACTAATTCAAATTCAATAATATAAGGACCACGTTGTCGTCTGTGTTAAATAACTTTAAACTGAAATCAACTTAAATTTATACATAAAATCTCGAACATATTATTTATATTCCAAGACGGGACGAAGTTTGACGGGTCGGCTAGTTCAAAACTATATTAATATTATAGATTACGCAATAGTTTCGACACGTGTATTGGAGAAAGTAGGTTGGGTTGGGTAGGTACCTACCTACGTATATATTCATTGGGTAGGAACACGTAGAAAGCGGATTCCGACCCGCGCCGACCGGCTCATAGATTGTTGCCTATGGTTTCAATGCATTTAAATGAGCATGCCGGAAAGATATTATATCATATGTGCTGTATATTGTTGCTAGTTTTATTATTACTAAATTCTATTAAATAAATAAGTGAATTTCTATTAGATAAATTCTAAATTCTCTATTAAATTAATAAATAAAAATACTTCGCTTTATTTTGTTTATATATGTGTGTATGTATGTATATGTCTGTATGTGTGTATATATGTATGTATATTTTGCGGTTGCGGTTGGATCATGTGTATGCACCGCTTTATTTTATTGTATTATTATATATGTATATATTTTTTTAGTATTCTTTTGATTTTGGTAAAAAGTGTTTATTTTTTATTTTTATACTTATATTAGTACTGTCCCAGAACAGATTTTTTATCTAGTGGGACGGTAAATTCCAAGAGGGATCTTAAAGATAATATTGATGAATTTATACTATATTTCTGTATGTGTGTTCTTCTTGGAAATAAATTTCATTTCATTTCAAGCGGGTTCCTGCTTTTTCTGTGGGTATCCCCATTCAAATGCATAGTAACATTCTTTGCGCTGGTCGGCGCGGGTCGGAATCGGCTTTCTACGTGTTCTTAGCCATACACCGCGGCACAGCACCGGCCCGGCTCGCCGAATGAGATCCAACTGTCGATGGCCTGAGTCGGTATGTTTATTGTATGAAACGATGTCGTCAATAAATTAAATTTTTACAAAAATTGTTAAGAAAAGTTTGAGATGTACTGCTATGATGTATGTATTTTTTATAGAAAAATAAATTATCTAGTTGTAGCGTTTCGGCGTTTTTCGATATTTTTATAAAATTCTGAAATATATGCACTGAAACTCGTAAATTTGTCATAAAAAAAATATTTTTCTTTATAAAAAAAGTTTGAGAAATCCTGGAACTTCTAAATTTAATTATATTTTAGATATTGTATTTTTCTATATACATACACAATTTTAGGGTTCTAGATTTTATGGTTTTCGAGATATATGGAAAAATTTAATAAAAATTCAAAGTTTGATAACCCCTGACTGAAAAAAAAAATCAAAATTCTGAGTATACAAATTTTGTATCCTTAAGGTATTCAATATTTTCTGAAATTTTAGGATCTGTGCATCAAGCGAATCGAAAGTTATAAAGAGGGGACGGATACACACACATACACGTTGGAAAAGTGCCCCTCACCCCCTCCCCTCTAATTACTGATATCTTTTGAAAACAAAATAGTATAATTTGACTCTTTCTGTAGAAATCATTTTTTTGAAATTTCGATAAAACCAGTTTTAAACTTTTTAGGAGGCACTTAAAAATCATCCCTTTTTATATGTGCCCTTTTTTGTCCCTTTTAGTTAAATTTTGGAAAAATTGCCGAATATGCTAACACTCATTTCTATAGAAGAATTCATATGCCAAATCTCAAGTTCGTACCATGTCTAGTTTCCGAGATATTCGCATACTTTGAAAAACATTCAACCCTATTTTTCACCCCCTTAGGGGTGGAATTTCCAAAAATCCTTTCTTAGTGGAAGGTTTTGTATTGAGACCTACCTGATTTCCAAATTTCACTTCTCTACGATTAGCCGTTTGGGCTGTGCGTTGATGAGTCAGTCAGTCAGTCAGTCAGGCACTTTCCTTTATTATTATAGATTATTGATACGATTCTGCATTGTTGATATGAAAGAGATGCTGGATACTATATTCATTGCTTACGACTTCCACATGTTAAATTAAAAAAACTGTTAAGACAGTTCAAATGAAGAGATATAGGTATAACGTCTATCTCCAGCAAAAACTCACCAAATTGAGTTTTGGTCAAAAATGAGTTGCATACATAATTTTATTCGTCGTATCGTCTTCTATTAGGCAAAAAATCGACAAATCTTAACTATAAGTAGTTTTCGTTAAAAATATGATTTATTAAAATCACCAAATAATACGTTTCTGAATTAATGTTTGCCAGCAAAAAATCACCAACGTATTTGGTTAGTTATTGGCGAAAATACTACACCAATTAGCTTGAAAACGTAAAAGAAATCTTCTTTCTATCACCTTTGGTTATAAAGATACGAATGTTTCAATTTCATGAAATTTTTTACTGAATTGACAATATCTCCATAGTGTGTTTTTGGTATTTGGTGACTTTTTGCTGGAGATAGACGATAATTTCAAATGATATATCTCTTTATATAACATGGAGCCTTATATCCCTTAGAACATTCTTAGTGCTTTTGACAAAAAATATTCTACCTTTAAATTTGAATTTGCGTTTGACATAACTGTAAGTTAGTAGATAGTTGGCGCGATAAAATGCTCCCTGCGTAGCAAAACAAATTTATTTGAAGTGGTCGGTAGCCCGTCGGTTAAGTCGACAAAAAAAAATATAACTCGACTAAAAAGTCGTTTAACATACATTTAGGTATTTGAATACCTCTAAAGGGGTTCTGTTAAGGTTTTAATTATTATATACAGGTGTTAGCGTTCAGCCAGTTTAGGAAGAGAAACCAAATAACATGTGAGCGAAGCCACGGGTACCAGCTAGTTATTAATAAACAAAGTCAATAGTGGGAATATGCTTGGAATTTGGTTATTGACAATCGTATTTTTGTGTCTATGTATTTCTAGTGCCTCGAGTGTGTTCATTTTTTGTGTTTTGTGATTTTGTATGTGAAGGAATTGTGTGTTAATGTCAATGGTATGTCCCGTTTCCCTACAATGGTCTGCTATTTCCGAGTTTATTCCGAAGTTTTTCAAAGCTCTGTGGTGTTCGTTAAGTCTTGTTTCAAATTGTCTTCCAGTCTGTCCTATGTATCCTAAATTGCAGTTTTTACAGTTAATTTTGTATATTCCCGATTTTTTGTTGATGTCTATTTTCTGTTTATAGTTGCACAGTCGTTTCCTCAACGAATTGTTTGTATAGAATGCAGGTCTAAAATGTTTATTTGTGTGTTTGTTTGTAATTTGGTCTGTTATATTGTCTATGTAGAGTATTCTCCTCCAATTCTCTTCTTCTTTGTAATTTATTTTGGGATATATTGGACATAATTTATTTTGGGATTATTATAGGACAGTTAATTCTCTTCCTACTCTACATTGTCGAAAAATTCGTTGTAGTCGTTCGCAAATTTCAAATTGTCTAGGGTACCTCTGTTTGTTTCAGTCGTATTAAATCGTACTTCATATTATGGCCTAATATTTCTACATTGGTAGTTTCCAAAACGCACGCAATTATGTTGATAAGTCACTTACCTATCTTGACTGATATATATTTTATATCCACGGCGCAATACGTTCCCAATAGAATGAGTCGCCGGTAATCTAGAAAAATATATAAATTTTATTTTTTAAATTGTTGAAAAAGTATGCACCTCGTTCAAATGCAGGTTTTTAATTAATTAATATGAATAATCACTTGGGTTGATTTTTTTTAATTTTTGTCAATTTTGTGCACTAATATCTTGGACAAGTTACGTGAGATGGAGCGGACAACCTGGAAATAATGTTTCTGGCTGGGAGAGTGGAAGGCCTCACCTATGAGATGACCAAGTGAGGGATGTCTGGGGAAACCTTTTATGGGGCACTGCAGTTCAAAACCATTTTTATTACTTGTTTAGTAGCAATATTTGTTTATACATTATTTGATTTATATTTACTTTAGTTCTTGAGTCACTTCCCCCTAGGGGATGTGATCGTAGTTAGTTTTTAGGTTTAATTTTCGTAATAGTATTTCGTATTGTTTTATTATTGTTACAAATAAAAGGCTGCCGCGGTGAACGCGGCCGCTATGTCATAATATTTCTTCTACAGGGTGCGAGTTGAAGATTTGCCCACTGTATATATATTTTTTTTCTTGCCCGGGGATCGGAAGAGATCAGGTAGCGTGGACTTTCCACCGTTACCTCCTTCCAAAATAACACTCCAACCACATCCATCTTTCCTCCCTTCAAACCTTTCCTCTCCTTCTCCTCAACTATCGACCCATTCACAACCACCTTCCCAACTTCTACAATCCTAACCGTTATCTCCTAGCCTATCTGATTCTTGTCAACCTGTCACTCCTCTGCCAATTATTCCTGAAAACCAACCTTCTCAAGAATTTACAAGCATATCACCTTCTCTTTTTTATAAAGAGACTCCCCCTGGGCCTTTCGTTGTTTTTGTTACCGGGAAAAACGATTCCCCTATTCGCCCCATGGCTTTCGGTACTCTTGTTTTTAAAAGCAGGATTCCCAACGTCGTGTCGGGCAGTATTAAATCTGAAGGTAGATACAAAGTGTCAATTTCTTTCCACTCAGCTTCTTCGGCTAACGATTTCATGTCCTCTGATTTTATAAAAAACAATGACCTCAAACCTTTTATTCCCAGTTTTAAACTGTCTAAGATTGGTATAGTGAGAGGTATTGACGTAGACATCCCAATCACTGAAATCATGGAGTACGTACAGGTTCCGATGAACATGTGCAAGGTAATTTGAGCGAAACGTCTCAATTACAAAGACACCACCAATGGCGATAACATATGGAAGCCTAGACGATAAGTCCTCTTAACATTTGAAGGCCAAATACTGCCGCAGAAAATCAACCTGTTCCATATTTCTATTCCCTTGGAACAATTTATCTCTTCAACAATCCTTTGTTTTAATTGCTCACGTTTTGGGTACTCAAAGAAACAGTGTCGGTCTTCACCGCGCTGTTACCGCTGTTCCGACAACCATCCAGGAGCAGAGTGCACTTTAACGGAATATACATGCGTTAATTGTAAAGGCAATCCTATGTATAAAAGCTTTAGTTGTCCAGAATATGGAAGACAGAGATTGATAAGACAAGATATGGCTTACCAAAATCTGTCATATAAAGAAGCTTCCGAACTACATCATCCAAACAGCAGTTATGCAGATAAAGTTTCTCTTGCCCCGAAAAATAGTTCTCAGTCCTCGAAAATAAGTTCAGTTCCAGAGTATTCCAGCCCAAATTTAATTGCTTCCAATCAAGTAAAACCCAACAAATTCCAAAAAAAAAATCCAAAATAACAAAATTTAGCCCCAAAAATTTAAGTAAATCAACAGCACATAAATTCCCTCAACGTCCGTATTACCATTATGAACTGCAATCACTTTTATCATACAATAATGACCATCTAATTAATAGTCCCTCTAGCGGTCTTCAAGCCCGCGATTCACAGACTCCCAATCCGGTCATTTCCACAACAACTTCAAGTGAATCCCCAGTCTCCTATCAAGACAATGAACTAACTATTGGCTATGCTCTTCATCTTCTTGCTCTTGTCATAACTGATCGTAACAATAACCTTCCTCCTTCTGTGGTATCTGTAATATCGGCTCTTCTTAATATGATGTCAAGTTCCTCTACAAGTTTTGATGAATGCTTACAGTCTACGAGTAATTAGCTCGTACATTGTGAGAACCATCTTGTTAAAATACTTTAATCATAATGTATTATAGACCAAAAAATAAACAGCCTTTGAGAATTTTACAATGGAATTGCCGTAGTGTTCACTCAAGTAAGAGTGACCTGATAGATCTTATAAACAAATATCACATAAACTTAATTGCGCTTAATGAAACTTGGCTTTTTCCGGAATGTCCTTTCAACATTTCCTCTTTTCATTGCCTCCGTGAAGATCGCCTTGAAGCTAGAGGTGGTGGGGCGGCCCTTCTTATCCACTACTCCCTTGTCTTCAAACCAATCACTTTACCCCAAAACGTAGTATTTCAAGCAGTTGCAGCAAATGTAGCGGACATTACGATCCTATCTTTATATATTCCTCCCCAAAAACCTTTTGTGGAAAATTACTGGAACTCCTT
This sequence comes from Mystacides longicornis, assembly GCA_963576905.1. NCBI lineage: Eukaryota > Metazoa > Arthropoda > Insecta > Trichoptera > Leptoceridae > Mystacides > Mystacides longicornis. The sequence continues at coordinate 1,584,111 of OY756428.1, forward strand.
AGTCAAAGATATTCCGAAACCATATTTATTATTGGGTGACTTCAACGCTCATTCACCTGTATGGGTTGCTCCTTCTCAGATCGAGCAGGAAATTCTATCCTCTCATTCATAGACTCGAACAATCTCTGTGTTCTAAACGACGCTAGTCCCACCAGATTTTCTTTTCCATCACAAAATCCCAGTGCGGTGGATATATAAATTGCCTCAGCTCCACTGGCATCCACTATCAATTGGATGAACAGTGGTCCAGTGACCATTTCCCAATAATTTTGACAACTTCGGAATCTATTCCATCACATATTGGGTCGGGGCTGAAACGTCTTACCGAGGGCGTTGATTGGAATGTATGTGCTGAACTATTAAAGGAAAAATCCAAAAACCTATCGACAGAATCCCATTTGGACAGTGCCGCTTCATACAATTCTTTAGTATCTAAAATAAAAAACTCAATATCGGAAGCATCTCTTCCCAAATCTAATAGTAGTCAGACCCAGTATCCACCGTCTCCCCCTTGGTGGGACGTAGAGTGTTCCGACATGATAGCGAAAAGAAAGAGTGCTATGCGGAAATATATGTAGAAGGAACGTTACCGAGAAAACTATGTAAGTTTTAAGCACTTACAGGCACAAACTAAAAGAGTACTAAAGAAGAAAAAGAGAAAAGGTTGGGTGGATTTTTGTAATTCGTTATCACCTGATTCCCCTTTGTCCACTGTTTGGTCTTCTATCCGAAAATTTCGTTCTTCCTCCATTCCTCCAAAATTCAACAGTTTAACAGACTCATGTTTGGAACAGTTTTGCGACAATCTAGCCCCCCCTTACCCCCCCCCCCCCAATTTTTCCTAATTAGGTACGTACAATTCCTTCTCTTTCTGCCTCATCACCCAGTCTGTCTGAGTTGGATTCCCCATTCGTTTTGCAAGAACTTTTGACACCATTTACCACCATAAGTTTTTTGATTCTTTCTGCTGATTCGGTTGTGGTTTTTGTGCAAAGTACAGTGAAGTGATCAGATCATCCTGCTCTTTCTACGAGAGTTACTCTTTCCGCGGAAAATTACCTGTATTTTGGGAAAAACGTTGAAATACGAAACTGTATCAAATAGTGCATACACATAAAATTGTAGAGGTACAGTGGATAGCGATTTATTCGACCGATTACCATGTCCGATCCAATGAACGATACAGACCCTTTTGAAAAGTCAACTATAACCCCAAGATCACCGCCGCAAGAAACTATTGAGGCTATCAGGGAGGTGCGAGAGGGGACCATTGACTCTGTAAGAAATAGAGAGGAACACGCCATGGACCGTTTTGAAAAAGATGTAGATGATATTAAGCTGATTATTCTAGATCATAAAGGAAGAGTTAACGCAACATCCAGGGACTCTATATTCAAAAAGCTAAACAACATGAAAAATTTATTTATGAAGCTTACTCTTGAGACGTCGGAGATGGGTGGAAGATTGAAGGAGTTGCGTCCCATTGTGGAAAATATTGGGGAAGAAATAAAAGAAATAAAGGACAAAATTGTTAACTATTCTAATGAGGTAGAAAGTAATATGTACTCATCAGCAGTCAAGAAGGAGAAGTCGGAAGGGCGTGAAGGAACACATGCGATTATTGTTAATGCTAAGCTTGAGGGGACAACTGCGGAGAGCATTGAGGTTGCAATAAAGTCGAAACTAAGATTAGCTCCTCTGGGAGTGGCCGTTACTAGGATAAGAAAGACGAAACAAAACGGACTACTGATTATATGCCCTACAAAGAATGATGCCAGAGTTTTTGCTGGAGCTGTTGAGGACATGTTCTCAGATCAATTTTTAGTCGAAGTTTTGAAAAAAAGAAGACCCAAAATGTTCATAAAGAACCTATCTAAGAACTATAACTTAGACGACTTACACGAAGACCTGAAGTCGCAGAATCACGAATTGTCTGATCAAGAGGAAAATGTTAGTGGCATAATTGTCAAAAGAGTCATCCATCCAAAGAATAGCGACGAGAATGTCCACGTGTTGCTGGAGATGCCTCCGTGCGTGCGGCGTAGGTTGATAACAACAAAGAAGATAAATTTGGGCTATCAGCGACTCTCGATAGTGGATGAGGACCCCGTGATGCAGTGTTTCCATTGTTTACGTACGGGTCACACGGCGATCAAATGCTATGAGAATTCAGCTCCACCCAGATGCTCACATTGTGGAGATGAACATCCCTATAAGATGTGCAACAAGGAGAAACAGCTTAATTGTATTAATTGCCAAAGACAAAATAAAATTCTAAAAAGGTTCGATAAATGTGATCATAGTGCTTTTGATAAAGATAAGTGTATGTATTTAAAAAAAATGAGTGTTGCTGCCAGGGAGAGAATAGAATATTGACTGGTAAAGTGTTGTTATTTTTATGATGTAATGATTGAATGCACACGCATAGACAATGCTTGCAATAAATTATATCTAGCGTTAATCAAGGAAATCGAAATAATTTCAGGCGGTATACCTGATTGTAAAATTTGTAAAATGTGTATGGCATTTTTTGTTCTCCTCGCGCTAATTGCGGTTCTCATTGAACCAAATAAAAAGAGTCTCACTGTACTAAGTGTAAAATGTTTAAATGATGTGGTGGGGAGGGAGATGACAACAATAATGTTAATTATTATAATGTTTGTCAACTCTGAACAATTCTGCCAACTTATAATTATAATGTATTATTCTGCTCTACCAATATGTTTGAAAAATGAACCATCGGTTGGCGCGGGGAGAATGCTTGTGTCTTTTTCGTGCTTTTTTCCTGGGTTGTTTCTGCACTTCGATAATTGTCAAATTACAAAATGTTCCACTGTAAACACTAATTTAATGCAAACAATATGAATTTAGAAACCCTTTTGGAAAATGTTGATGAATCATATAAGATTCACGAAAGTGTGCACGAAATAATAAATGATAATATTTTTAAGGAATATGAATTTGTACTTCTTAGTACAAATATACGCAGTATCAAAAAAAAATATGACGAGTTTTTGATAGCACTAAATAATTCTGAATTAAAGCCGTCATGCATAGTTTTGACTGAGACGCACTGTAACGAGTTGTCATCATGTTTTAGTATACCTAGTTATAACTACTTCTGTGCCAATGAAAGTATAAACAAGAACAGCGGCATTGCCGTATATATTCACGAGCGATATTGTGACGTTATTGTGAATGAAATAACTAGTATAAACAAGACTAATTGTTTGCAAATTGTCATTAATGTTGATGCCAAAATAAAATACCAAATTTTTACTATTTATCGAACGCATGAGTCTGTTGTGGAAAGATTTATTGATGAATTGCATGACATATTGGTCACTGCACACAAAGTTTTTACAGTAGTAGCGGGTGATTTTAACATCAATATATCTGATAACTCGACACACTCACACAAAGATAAATATCTGAATATGATGACAGAATTAAATTACAAAAGTTGCATTTCTAATTATACTCGCGAAGTGGCTAATCAACAGCCGTCATGTATTGATCACATTTGGTCTAACTCGAGACACACACAGAATATGATGGGCGTCGTCTGGAAGACGTCTATCACAGATCATTATACTTGTATTTACGGCCACAAAATGCACGAAATCGCTAAACCAAACTCATCTAAAACCTATAAAAAAAATTTCATTGACTATCTTTCACTACAACGTCAGTTAAAGAACGAGACATGGTCATCACTGTATTGTATAAGTGATGCCAATATGGCAGCGCAACAGTTTGAAAGTACAATCGAACAACAAATAAAGCGGGCAACTCGCGTGAAAGTGATTGCATATAGAAATAGAACTACAAAGCTGAAACCTTGGATTACAAATGGGTTGCTCGTGTCAATTAGACATAAGCAAAAATTATTCATTAATACTAAGCGTCATCCGGATGACAGTAGCATACTCTTGTTCTATAAAAGGTATAGAAATATACTAACAACACTAATAAGAACTACTAAAAATGAATTCTATGGTAGGAGAATAGTAGATGCCCAAAACGATTGTAGGAAATTTTGGTCAGCTATAAATAGTGCACTTTCGAAGCCTACTAAATTTAAACAGTTACATATGATTAGGCGTGGTGACGAAAACTTAGACACAGGGACGAGACCGGCAGAAGTGGCGGATTTGTTTAACAGCTATTTCTCGAATGTTGGGAGGGAACTGGCATCTCGGATCGCTACAGATAGTACTGGAATCGGTTGATTTTCGGCGAACCCAGAATCCCACATTCTCGGTGTTTAGTGAAGTCACAAAGGATCAGGTTGAAAAGGTAATAACTTCCTTAAAATCCGATACTTCTCCTGGTTTTGACGGAATAAGTGCTAGAACGCTCAAACGACTCATATCATACATAAGCAAGCCGCTTTCTTTCATATATAACAGTTGCGTTAGGCAAGGTGTGTTCCCCTCGAACTATAAAACCTCCATCATCACGCCCGTATATAAATCTGGCGATTCGTATGATGTGGGTAACTATCGGCCAATTTCAGTGATATCAAACGTGGCTAAGGTTTTTGAGAAAATTTTGAAGTCAGAAATCCTGTCGTTTATTCAGGAAAATAAAATTATGAATGCCAACCAGTTTGGTTTTCTACCTAACCTGGGCACTCAAGACGCCGTCGCTAAATTGACATCAGAAATATATACATGTCTAGATCGGGGAGAGAAATGTATAGGTACATTTATAGATTTGAAAAAGGCATTTGACAGTATTTCTCATTCAAGGTTAATTGATAAGCTGGAATGTTTGGGGATAGAAGATAGGGCTCTGTCACTTTTTAAGACATACTTAATTGATAGGAAGCAATTCACTAAGATAGGCGACACACTTAGTAAACCGGCCACATCGGAATTCGGAATTCCACAGGGAACAGTACTGGGTCCGATTTTATTTATAATATACGTCAATGACATGTTTAATTTGAACTTAACCAGCTCAATAGTGTCGTATGCAGACGATACGGTACTGTTAACCAAGGGCTCAACGTGGCAAGAAACGGAGAGACTAGTCAATATCGACGTTAAAATCCTTCAACACTGGTTTAATATAAATCTACTATCGTTGAATGTAGATAAAACAGCCTGCTTACCCTTTGCCATAAACAGTCAGGGACTACTGCCGTGTCCTTTTTGGGGACAACAGCATTTGGGGATATAATAAGAAAGAAAAGTGTGGAAAAATCAAAATAGTCCTTGGGAGGAAAAATTATACAAAATACTTATCTCTGTCGAGGTTCTACAACTGCCGGCTAGCATAGATCCATGTGAAAGAATAGAGTTCTTATGAGCAGAGACTTCTAAATAAAGGAAAGATTAGTATCATCCTTTATGATCTTCAGGGTGTCCAGAAGGAGGAGGAAGTACTAAACAACCGAGACAGGTTGTCGTGATATGTCCTTATGTCCAATAGATAAAACCTTGCAATAGATAGTGAGGTATGTACAGTCACCAGGACTCTTCTAAGTTTTATATATATAGATTTGGGGATCCAAGTCGGATCGCTCCTTTATATAGGTGTAGTGGTTAAGATGATGCAATCTCTACTTATATGAGCATTCTGTAGGTACTTAGTGGTGGGATGGAAAAATATGGGTGATATCAAATCAAAAGCTAAGGTTATATTACACACAATCAATCAATTTATTCTTGATTTTACTGGTCAGATATTACACACAAGGGGAACATTATTACTGTACAGAATGAAAATGTCATTAAAATTTATATTAAAATAATTGCTTACATGACATGAATTGGTCGATACGATGAGAAGATTTCAGGTGATGTGTCAGCCCTCTTAACGGATGATAATACGCATGTACGCACTGATTGGATCCGGACGAAAAAGGGTTCCTCTAGATAGATGAAGGTCCTTACACACGTCATCATGAGGTGGAGCCAGATGGACTCAGGTGCAATAGGCGTCAGGTACGAACGGAGATGAGACGGTCATCGGGTTCTAACAGGGTTTGATATCACGGTCAGTGGAATAGGAAAACTACCACTTCGCTGTCCAAGGAAGTAAACGGGCGTCGAAGCTGCCTGTATCACTATTGAAGGTTTTTAGCTGGATTCGAAATGGAACTGGTCACTAGCACACTATAATGTCTAAGTATATTGCTAGATATTATCTTTAGAATCGTCTGAACAATGTTTTCTGAACTTCACAAGCGCGGAAGAAAAGGGTTCAAATCGTTGTAAAGCTTGAAGTTTAAATTGCATTTTAACGGTCAACTCGAAAGAGCGGGAATCAGCGCGTCCTAACGATTTCAGGATATCACGCCACCACACAAACTGAGAACAAAGATTGTTTGTTTATCTTTAAAACACCATTTCACAGTTCACTAATTCAGTTCTCTTTTGATTATTTCAATTAATTGATTTTAATTATAAAATTCGAATATAACAGTTAAGAATAATATAGCCGGGACGCTTAGAGCGTGCGCCCGGCTATTATCGACCAAGTCCGAGCGAAAAGTGATTTTATAAAAAGAATGAAATAGAATCTAAGTCTATGGGCGGGAGCAACTATACACGGGAGTAGTGGGAAATAGGCATATTCATAAAAAGGGACCGCGTATTAAAATGACCGGCGATTGGACATGATAACACCGGGGGCTTTCTTTTCGAGGAGCGGGTTCGTTTACTGAATGTTGCCGATAGATCGTGGACTACGGTGGGGAACGGCTATATGAATACATTTAAAATGTTACAAAAACTCGGGCGCATATACTATGAAAGGACCATGCTGAATATAGCTACATATTTGATACTAAAATCGTCGGGTCCAAAAAGAGTCACGACATTTCCCCCCTCCTAAAATTAAACTTAGCGTGAGCAAGTTTAACACAAAAACATCTCAGTAAGAAAGAAAAGGCAATCACGAAGGCATGAAGAGACACATCCCAGAAATCAACCATCGCATCTGAAAGAATACAAACATAAATGCATAACAACATAAGTATGGAATTCAAATAAAGAGTTACAAAAAAAAATTTTTTTTTTTTTTCAAGTCGTCATATTGACGGGCCAATTACTAGTACATTTCCTCTGCTGCGATATATAAACAAACCAAAGGTTATATACCAGTTTACAGATGTTAGGGCCACATATGAATTACCACATTACTATCTCTCGAGTGTCAAGGGATACATAATAATTAATGGACACTCAAATTTGCATGTTATGAAAGTATAACCAAAAATTGTTTTACGTTAAACGTGAATTGAACAGTATTAGAGTTAACAATACAAGGGAATAAATGATTTTAATATTATGAAACAGTAAAGAACTTTGCAATTTAAACAAAAAGAAATGAGAAGAAGGTCTGATTCGAAATTAGTTGATCTCTCTAGGGAGACAACGATATTATTCGGCACAGATTTTTTTTTTTTTTTTTAAGTAAAAGATGAATATTTGAAATACATAATATATAGGCATGAAAGAAATTTGTTTGAAGACATACATATACGTACATACGCCACTGCGACCCGACTTGAATGATGGTTATTCGCTCTAGCGGAATACGACACTGGTCAAATCACACCACAGAGGCCATACAAACATGAATATAGTATAGAAAATATAATTAATAACATATCATACACAAATAGCATAATATAGTAATTTAAGGGGCTTGACGCGTGGAAGGTTTGGCTCACGCCTTGCTTCCGAAAATATGGTCAAGACAATTAATACAATAAAAATTGGTTTGGAGTCCTCTTATTTAGATTCACTTCAATGAATACATACAGTCAGTAGACAAAGAAATGTACAGAGGGTTTATCTCCGGTTGTATTCCTAATTTACAACCAACTGTTCGCGCAAGGCGCAATTAGATACAATGCGTCAATATTACAATTTTTTATATTTAAACACAAGGGGATAAAAGCTGAATCGAATTTTGAAAATAATAGAAAAGAAGTAATGACGCAATTCAATACAGTCATTTAGTAGTACAAACATTGAGAATCATATGAATTTAGGAATGCCAAAGAAAATTAATTATTGAGTACAGAAGATTAAGTACATTTGATCGCTGGGACCTGACTCGAGTTCAGTGCAGACTGCTATAGCAGAAGACGACAATCCCGGGTCAGTTCACAGAGAAAACATAACAAAAATATTAGAACATTTTTACAATATATAATTATTATTAAACTATAAGGTACATAACATTAATTTATATGCTCGGCTCAAAAGAAGCACGGTTCACGTGATTTCCGATATTACAGCCAAGACAAATAAGCAATAGAGAAAATTCGGGTTTGGAAGCCTCATATAGATACATTTAACATGAACATCCAGTATGATACATGTTGAGACGTATAGAGGTACATCCAGATTATATACATAGGTATAATCTCAGCAGAGCGCAGAGCGCAAAATTTTAGTGCGCACTATTTAATATAAAAGGGCAGGGTACCAAAATTAATACATATAACAATTTGACTCTAAAGTACAATAGTTCAGTGACAGATAACATAATGTAATCGAAAATTCCTGAACAATTCTACACAAAATTTTTAAGTATGGGGACATCTCAAGATATGCCAGTGGAGCAATCCTAGCATTAAACGGAGTTGCTTCAGCAGACATGAGAGATCTTATGTCCCGATTCTGTCCCAGCAGAATCGTAATCACGCATAACGTGTATGGTTCCGTTTGAATAGGTTAATATTCAAACAGTACCCAGGCTTCACTAGCCTACATGACAACTTGTCATCGACCAAGCACAACGCTGGTCCGTGGAAAAGCTTTCCACCGTACAACCTTGGTGATCAGCCAAGCCTTGTACAAACATAAATATACAACGGTACCCTTTTACAATATACATAGAACATAATTAAAATACATAACATGGACTTTAGGTGGTCCCATGTCAGAATACAACATACATAGAAGGCAAAGTATCACATGGACTCCTTACGGTCCCTATATACTTATATAGTTATATTGAACATATAACAGAACCCATATATAACTAAATGGCCAATTTATATTATTATTCTTATCTCAATAATATCTTACTTATGTCTTTACAATAATTACCAAACATATTTACATAATCATCTGTTTCTTAGTTATCATAATTTATACATATACTTATAAGTATTTTTTGTTTTTAATTATTTTTTTTTTTTTTTGTTTTTTTTTTTTTTTCATAGAATTAACTGGCAGTAAAACAATATCCAGTACTTAGTTACAATTTAACACACAAAAGACTAGCTCAATTTTATCTCAGACCAATAATTTAAATGTGGGTCATTCTCACGCAAGTACATAACATGGAATGTCTAAAATTCCTACAAATATGACAATACATAACAATGAAGCAAGTGTATATAAATATACCACCAGTACATGCAGACAACAGTAAGTCATAAACAGAAATTCTCAACATTTTCTGAAAAGGCAATACGCATACTTTTAAAAACTTACGTGAGTTATTCTATCAAATCTATTATCTTTTTGACCTTACAATTCTTTAAACAAAATGGTCTGGTTAGTTTCCAAATCAGTTACATCTCAAAGGGAACAAAATTAGGTGCCACCCAAATTCTACATTAATTATATTTAAAAGGTTCTTATTTCTATACTCGTTGGTCATGTCTAGAATTTGGGAAGAAAACATCGACCAAGAAAACTTATTGGTACAATTTTACAACTATAATCTTAAGTAAAGTAAATTATTTTACAATTATAGTCAAGGTTTATATAATGGATAAGAGAACGTGGGTAACCATCACTCAGTTTGTCAAAACAAACAAAATTGACCAATCAAAACAATAATGTAACTGAATTTGAAAATCGTACGACCTACATTCTTACATACATACATATTCTTTATTTTAAACATACATAGAGCGCTCAACTTACATACATCAACTTTTATCACAAAATTTTTTACAAACATAAGGTTCCTATCATCATAATAAGTCGACGATAGACAAAACAATATATACTCTAACTAATCTATAAAGACGGATGGTGAAACACTGATTCTCTCGTCCCTTACACAACAATTTAATTCGTAATTTATAAAAAAAAACTATTATATCTAACTATAATATAAGGTTGGCAGTGATGCTATCACATAGACACTCTCAGTTTTTTCAAAATTATGTACACCGATAGACGTTTCATTAGGTGACGAGAGCTCTATACAGTATTATTATTAGCAAATTATCAATCGTATAACTGAGAAATGAAAATGAAATCAATCTAAGAGAAAGAATTGAATAAACGAAAAATTCGGCACACGAACTACCTGTAGCTGTACAGTTTCTAAGTATGTAGGTATGTAGTGACCTCGCCTCGCGAACAATACAAACATATCCATACTCTATAGTAGACCGGATACTAGGTAGGCATACATAACATTTCAACGTCGCGCGCGCAGTTCCCTCAATTTTTACGTGGGCAGATCTCGACCAACGGTCTCTGTGCAGGTTTATTCCTGTACAAGGGGTAAAATATAGCTAACCGACGCGTCACACACACACACTCACAAATATATACTTGTATCGGAGAAATAATCATGACGCGAAGCATAGGTAGGTACATATCTCGGTTTCCTGTGCAAGTCTCAAGGTGAACAATGACCGTTGCCGGTTATTTCACAACACACACTTACACACATACAAAACATCCGCTCTCCCAGTCAGGTTCAAACATGCAGCTTCTAGAAATTTGGCTACACGTGCAACAGAATACTAGCGGAACGGTGTGAACGTTCTCGCTAATGCAAAAGAGAAAATTTTTGTTACAATTATTTTTTCAATATTGGTTCTAAATAATTATACAATTTTATTTACTATGTTCCACCATATTACTTACAATGATTTACAATTTTAAATCACCAAATCTCCCACCACCCCATACCTCAGATCTCATCATATACCAGTTCACCATTTGATGAATAATAGAATTTATTTACCTATCTATTGCAATGGATGTGGACAATACTGGACAAAAGTGGGCAAGGAATTTCAAACGGAATCTTTTAATTGAAAAAGGTGTCATGAATGCTGTGGCATCCGTGAAACAATATCGAGCTCCACAGCTTGGCTGCGACGAAAATCGAGCTCCACGTTGGCTGCGACATAATTGCCGTGTCCTTTTTGGGGACAACAGCATTTGGGGATATAATAAGAAAGAAAAGTGTGGAAAAATCAAAATAGTCCTTGGGAGGAAAAATTATACAAAATACTTATCTCTGTCGAGGTTCTACAACTGCCGGCTAGCATAGATCCATGTGAAAGAATAGAGTTCTTATGAGCAGAGACTTCTAAATAAAGGAAAGATTAGTATCATCCTTTATGATCTTCAGGGTGTCCAGAAGGAGGAGGAAGTACTAAACAACCGAGACAGGTTGTCGTGATATGTCCTTATGTCCAATAGATAAAACCTTGCAATAGATAGTGAGGTATGTACAGTCACCAGGACTCTTCTAAGTTTTATATATATAGATTTGGGGATCCAAGTCGGATCGCTCCTTTATATAGGTGTAGTGGTTAAGATGATGCAATCTCTACTTATATGAGCATTCTGTAGGTACTTAGTGGTGGGATGGAAAAATATGGGTGATATCAAATCAAAAGCTAAGGTTATATTACACACAATCAATCAATTTATTCTTGATTTTACTGGTCAGATATTACACACAAGGGGAACATTATTACTGTACAGAATGAAAATGTCATTAAAATTTATATTAAAATAATTGCTTACATGACATGAATTGGTCGATACGATGAGAAGATTTCAGGTGATGTGTCAGCCCTCTTAACGGATGATAATACGCATGTACGCACTGATTGGATCCGGACGAAAAAGGGTTCCTCTAGATAGATGAAGGTCCTTACACACGTCATCATGAGGTGGAGCCAGATGGACTCAGGTGCAATAGGCGTCAGGTACGAACGGAGATGAGACGGTCATCGGGTTCTAACAGGGTTTGATATCACGGTCAGTGGAATAGGAAAACTACCACTTCGCTGTCCAAGGAAGTAAACGGGCGTCGAAGCTGCCTGTATCACTATTGAAGGTTTTTAGCTGGATTCGAAATGGAACTGGTCACTAGCACACTATAATGTCTAAGTATATTGCTAGATATTATCTTTAGAATCGTCTGAACAATGTTTTCTGAACTTCACAAGCGCGGAAGAAAAGGGTTCAAATCGTTGTAAAGCTTGAAGTTTAAATTGCATTTTAACGGTCAACTCGAAAGAGCGGGAATCAGCGCGTCCTAACGATTTCAGGATATCACGCCACCACACAAACTGAGAACAAAGATTGTTTGTTTATCTTTAAAACACCATTTCACAGTTCACTAATTCAGTTCTCTTTTGATTATTTCAATTAATTGATTTTAATTATAAAATTCGAATATAACAGTTAAGAATAATATAGCCGGGACGCTTAGAGCGTGCGCCCGGCTATTATCGACCAAGTCCGAGCGAAAAGTGATTTTATAAAAAGAATGAAATAGAATCTAAGTCTATGGGCGGGAGCAACTATACACGGGAGTAGTGGGAAATAGGCATATTCATAAAAAGGGACCGCGTATTAAAATGACCGGCGATTGGACATGATAACACCGGGGGCTTTCTTTTCGAGGAGCGGGTTCGTTTACTGAATGTTGCCGATAGATCGTGGACTACGGTGGGGAACGGCTATATGAATACATTTAAAATGTTACAAAAACTCGGGCGCATATACTATGAAAGGACCATGCTGAATATAGCTACATATTTGATACTAAAATCGTCGGGTCCAAAAAGAGACACGACACTACCAAGTGGTTTGAATATAACTATACACAAATGTAGCGATGGATATTGTAACTCATCATGTGCCCCTTTGAAAATAATACAAAGCACAAAATATCTGGGTATTCTTATCGATTGTAATGTAAAATGGAAAGTGCACATAGATGCAACTGTCAAAAGACTACGAAAACTTTATTATATATTTATTGAACTGAGAGACTTACTGACATTGTCACAGTTAAAAGTAACTTATTACGCTCTGGCCCAGTCACTTTTGACATATGGTATCATCGCGTGGGGAGCCGCGTATGATAGTACTCTGCACCCTTTAAGGGTTGCCCAGAGAGCTATTCTTAAAATTATTTTAAAAAAACCTAGGGACTATTCCACTGCATTGCTATTTTCGGAATTTCGGGTGCTTGATACCACTCAATTGTTCAAAAGAACTGCTCTGCTTCAAACTTTTAAAGAAAGAATAATTTGCCCTGAGCCTGAAGAAAATAGCAGCAGAATCCTTAGATCCATAAATTGTTTGCCAATACCCCTTTTTAGGAAAGATGTGAGCCAGCACCACTACCTGTATATGGGGATCAAATATTTTAATGATCTCCCAGCTGAGACGAGAAATTGTAAGGAGTATAAACTCTTTAAAGATAAAATTACAACCGTTATTATAAATAATAACGTGTAAAAAAAAAATAGAAAGTTGTTCTTATAAATTGTGTGATTATTGTACTTGTGTGTTTTGTGTTAAATATTATTATTGTCGCATTAATGTACATGCAGCTGAGTTTTTATGCACTGTTTTGATGTCATGAAGGTGGCCGCGCCCCTCTCTACTCGAGCCTAGCTCTATTAGAGGGGCAGTGGTCATATTGTTCAGTAAATTAGCAGCATTTTTATATTAATTGTACTTATATTTTGACATATTGTATTGTTTATATTTTGGATTAAATAAAAAATTTATTATTATTTCAAATCATTTATTCATTAAATCACAATATATCATATGAAGTATACATCATTGTAAAAAAAAATTAATAAAAATAAATTAAAATTAAATACAATGCTATATACTAAATATAAAAATATCGGTATTATCTCTCATGATACATCACGATGTAATGTAATCATGAGAGATCTTCGAACTACAGAGAAAGGAACCTTCTTAACATCCTACATGAGGACAACAGAACTGCCTTTTGGATGGCATATCTGAGACCACAACAGATGCCAAGTTTCCCTAGATTGTCTTTATTATTATTATTAAAATATGTTAAAAATACTTCTCCCGGCTTAGATAACCTGTCATACAAGGTTCTAAAACAACTCCCACCAAACGCATTGTCCCAACTGCTTTCGTTTTACAATTATTGCCTCTCCTCGGGTACAACGCCTGAAGAATGGCACATTCAGAAGATTATTCCAATCTTAAAAAACGGAAAGGATCCTTCCCTAGGATCATCATACCGTCCCATAGCTTTATCATCATGTGCCTTATTAAAATTGTTGGAACATATGATAAAGAAACGTTTGGACTGGTATATTGAGAGAAATGGTCTGGCCTCCCCATTCCAATTTGGTTTTCGTAAGGCTCGATCCTGCCTCGACAACTTGAGAATATTGACTACGGACATATGAACGGCATTTGTAAAGAAAAATTCTCTTATAGCGGCGTTTTTGGATATAAATTCAGCATACGATAATGTTAGATTGGAGCATCTTAAAGAAGCTTTAATGAACATTGGGGTGCCTTCTAGATTGATTTCCCTTATTCACAATATTCTTGCTGAACGACGCATACAGATATCTCAAGGCGATACGATACATACTAGGAACCTGTTTAGAGGCCTCCCACAAGGGTCAGTATTGAGTCCAATTCTTTTCAAAATCTACTGCTGCGGCCTTGCAACAGTTATCTCTGGAGGATGTAAATTTTTAAAATACGCGGATGATATTGTTATATACTGCTGTGATAAAAACCCGGAAACGGCAAAACGTATTGTTGAACAAAATCTCGCTTCGGTTTATGATTGGTTAGGATCTGTAGGTCTAGGTCTTTCTCCTACTAAGTATCAAACAGTTGTTTTCAGTAAAAAGCGTAAACTTCCTGCCCTCCAGTTGCGAATCAAGGGAACGCCAATTCCTTTAAAAAATGAGGTCAAATTTTTGGGGATGATCCTAGATAAAAAACTATCTTGGAGACACCACATAGACTATATTGTTTCGAAATGTGAAAAAATTATCAACACGCTGAGAGCAATCACAAGAGTGTGGTGGGGATGCCACCCTTCTACCATGAAACTTATGTATAATGCATTGGTCCGAAGCCATCTTGACTACGGGAGTTTCCTGGTTCTAAATATTTAAAATTGAAATTGGACAGAATTCAATTCAAATGTCTCCGACTGATATTGGGAGCCATGTCATCCACTCCAACATCTGCACTGCAGGTGGAGACGGGTGAGATGCCTCACCATTTTCGGAGACAATTTCTATTAGATAATTTTTTACTTAAGCGATTAGTCTTGAGCGGCCACGCTCTGGTGGAGTCGATTACGTCGTTGTCGTCAGCGAGAGCATCGGGGCCTGCTTCATCCGTGGGGAGGGGGGGGGGGTCGACGGAGACTGTCCAAATCTATTGAATAGTTTTACTTATCTCTCGAGTTTGCCACATTTTCCAAAAAATCTGTCTCTGTTCCAATATATGAAATCCCATTGGAAGCATTCTCTCTGGAGGCATATGTAATAGAAAATATAGGATTAAGTAAATCTGTGGCCAACACCAAAATATCACGAATACAGTTTCAAAATTTCCAGTCAGAATATCGCGAATTCACAGAAATTTATACGGATGGTTCAAAGTTTTCACCAGATTTAGATGTGGGTGTAGAAATTTATGTTCCATCTCTCAATATTAATTTAATGTATAAACTGCCACCTTCTACCTCAATTTATACCGCAGAACTGTTTGCAATCAAAGAAGCTTTAATCCAAGTTCACTCAAACAAAATTAAAAAAGCCCTAATTTTATCGGACTCATTGAGTTCGATTAGATCAATTACTGGAAACATATGTGTATACATTTGTATTATTAATTATATAAATTTATTACTATTAATAGGTAATTATTTATTGTTTTCTAGTTTTTATCTATTTATAATGTGATTTTTGTTTTATTTTATTGTTTGTTTTGTCATCACTCATCGCAAAGGCGAAAGCTGTTATGATGAGTGGTGTTTATTTTTACTATAATAAATAAATAAATAAATATGGGGGCAACCAATGAACCGACTTTTAGCTGAAATACTAACTGAGATCCTCGCCATCCGCTCTGCAGGGTGTGAAGTTTGGTTGGCGTGGATTCCATCGCATCATGGTATACATGGAAACGAAAAAGCTGACGATCTGGCAAAAACTGCGGTTTCGGAAGGTGGTATCCCAAGGTCTTTTGGTTCCTCGGTTGGTGATACTTCTCTTGTGTAAAGGACTCGAGTAGCCAAGGCTTGGGATCTGCTTTGGGAAAATCCAGAGAAAGGTAAACAATATAAGGCTATTCAACCAAAAATACCTGGGAAACCGTGGTTTTATAAGCATAGATACCATAAAAACACCATATCGGTTATTTACCGGATGCGTTTGGGACACTGCCTGGTGGCCTCCCATCTTTGCAGAATCGGAATAGTCGATGATCCATACTGCGAATGCGGTCTGGACATCGAAACGTTGGATCATATTTTTTTTGGTTGCCCTATCGCTTCTAATACGGATTTTTACAATAGTCTGGTTGGATGTGAACGTCCAATCAACATCTCATATCTTCTTTCATTAAACTCTCAAAAAATATTTAAACAACTGGCGGGTTTTATTAAATTAAATAATTTAAAGATTTAAATATGCAGTGGTAAGTCTAATCGCGTCGTAGAGTGTAGGGCGGCCGTGGTGGCGATTCGTTGACGTTGTACCCGCGACTGCTCCTGCACTGTGTGTGGATAGGCGCGTAACAATATTTACTTTTTACATTTTTGTTCCTCAATAGTTCTTTTATTTTACTTTTGACTTGTGTCACTTGTATATGGATGAATGGCCAAAATCATTCGATATCGGGTGGAAGGCCTCAAGAAAAAAAAAATTAAGATTTAGTTTTGTTTCAGTTTCTATGCAACACCCTCGTTGGTATATTTTTGCTGATAAGAGGAATATCTCAGAGCACATTCACTGTAAGTATTATTTAAACTCTCTTGCGATAGAAGCATTAAAGGTTATGTGGGTTTTGATATATCTCGAAGGCATAAATTCTTTGTCTTTCCCGGGATTTTATTATCAAGATTTATTAAGAAGATTGGTGCCCTAACCAAACGAACTTTTGTGGTTCTGGATATTCCTCCATTCTTCCATATCTTGTCTAATCTCGTCATGGCATTTTTGACCATTTTATCTCTTCCGCACTGTTCGTTGTCCAAGAGTAATGACCCGAGATAAACAAACGTCTTTAAAACCTCCATACTATGTATGAATGTTGTATGGAGAGTAGGTACCTATGGAGGTTGGGTTATCAAAACGTTATACTTTAACTATGTAGATGGTCTCCTTATTGTTTTTATCAATGACTATCTGGTGTTTGCTTAATTTCAACAGCGGCTCTGATTGAAGGATTCATGTCATTGTTATTTAGCTATACGTAGGCACCTCAAGAAAACTGTACTCAACTGTCTATTGTCTATTCTAAAAGATACCCTTCCCTTCTTTATCGCTATTACTCATCAGTGAACAGCACTATACTTCTTGATGTCATAAGACCATTTCAAACGATTATCCAATACAGTAGATACTTTGATGTTTAATTATTTACGAAAATCTATTCATTTTAACTAGAGTGATATGTTTTGTGCATACTGTTTCAGTCATATTATGAAAATATTTCCACTGCATATTGGATTCTCAACAGTTTCTTGATCACATTAATCCTGACTTCATCTGCTGAAGGCGTGAGACAAGAATTTCAACGCACCCAGATAATTTTATCAAAAATTAAAATTAAATGTAGCGGGCATTTTGAAGGTCGGTATCTATATAATATTTGCCTTGAACACTGACTCACTGACTGACTGACTGCCTGACTGACTGACTGACTGCCTGACTGACTGACTGATGTCATGGCGCTAGATGGCGCGCCACTCGCAACTAAAGACAAATTTTGTTCTACTAATACGGCTGACAGCTGACAGTAACATATTATTATGCCTGGTGGCTGAGCACTTTTTTTAAAGGCCTTGACGTAGAGAAAAGCAATTATTCCGGTTATTTAAAAACTCACATGCGAAGTCAGCCATAAGAAAGCATGCTATGCCTATAGGGTTCGGGAGACAAAAATATGAAAATATTATGAAATACCTATAAGCGAAACAAACAGAAAAATGTCAAACTACTTCGGTTAGTATACTAAAACCCGTGGGAGGTATTGTGTGAGGAAGGTCCTCCCTTACCCCCCTGAGAATATCCTTTCAGAGGCTCTTCTAATGAATTTAATTTAATGGTTACACGACTGTGTAACTTGCAACGCAAAACAAGTAAAATTTAAATCCTCATACAATACGAACTTGGGTATGAACGAATATTATGGTTAGTAAACTAGATACTCAAACCTCTACTGCAACCAGCCAATTAATCCAATTTGGTATCACTACACAACAACTCTTATTTATTTAAACACTACTAGCAAATAAACTCAATCACTAGATGTAACTATTAATCTCTACTTGTTTACTTTAATACGTCACTACGCGATTACAGTATACCCGACACCCCTCTACGCTTATTACCAAATATAAACCCAAAATCACTTCCACCGAATAACGAATTATTTTACAATAACTATACGTATACTGTCGAATCAAAATACTACGTCAAACTCTAAAACAACACAGGCAAGCGTTAGCAGTGTAAGTCTAAATGCGTGCAGCTACGTATAAGCGTGTTATGAGGGCTCGCCTTGCGATACAGCTATTTTTAAGAAAACTTCCGAGAGGCGGAGTCAGGACAAGGAAGGGGGAAAAATGGAGTCAAAGGATGATCTTATTGGTGGAGGCGCCTGTGATGTAGTGTGCGAGGGAGACAGGGTAATTGTTTTTATAATTGCTACAAATTGTCTACGCGCGAACAACTTATAATGAAATAATTATACATAGTTTTTATTTATGAATCTTTCATATACCTAGTAATTAATAAATCTTTTCTTTATATCTCTTATCTCTTAGTAATAATCTTTTGAAAGCTTAATTCAATCTTCTAATCATGTTATGCTAATTTATCTCTTAAAATTAATTACAACCTTGTGAATATAATTGTACATCGAAATCTTATATACTAGACATGTTCAATAATTCTCTTAATATTAATTATTATTAATCTTACTAGTTTTTTAAAGGCGCCCGTGGCGCCCACCTATGAACTTAAACTTTTAAATACAAACTTTACATTCAAATAGCTTTTAGCATGTGGGTATTCAACTATATGATTGATCAAACTTTTTATTTCAAACATTGCATTCGTAAGGCTTTTTCCGCTATGAAGTCGCGTGTGTACGTTAGTTTTCTGATTTGGTAAACTTTTTCATGCAAACTTTGCATATGTATGGCTTCTCTACATTATTAATTCACATGAGAATCATTAAAAAAATACTTTAGTGTGTAAACTTTTTATTGAAAACATTGCATTCGTATGGCTTTTCGCTGCTATGATGTCGCGTGGTGGAATAAAGATTCGTGATTTGGTAAAAATTTTCATTGGCAAAACTTTGTTTTCTTATGGCCGAATTCATATGTAGGTAAGACTTTAAAGCACTTGATAATAGAACTCTATGAAAATTAAAAAAAAACTTGAACTTTTTATAACAAACTTTGCATATGTATGGCTTTTCTATGCTATGAATTCACATGAAAATCTTTAAAAAATTACTTTAGTGTGTAAACTTTTTATTGAAAACATGGCATTCGTAAGGCTTTTCTCCGGTATGAAGTCGCGTGCCTACTTTTGAGTTTCCTGAGAGTTTTCTATGTACACAGGTAATTAAACTATTAATTTATGCAAACTTAAAAAAACAAATTCAAGTTTTTATTACAAAGTTAGCATTGGCATTTAGCATGTGGGTGTTTAAAATTCTTTGATTGATACAACTTTTTATTGCATATATTGCATTCGTATAGCTTTTCTCCGCTGTGACTTCGCATGTGAATCATTAAATTAGTTGAGTCTATGAACTTTTTATTGCAAAGATTTCATTCGTAAGGCTTTTCTCCGGTATGAAGTCGCGTGTCTACTTTTGGTTTTCTGAGAGTTTTCTAAGTACACAGGTAATTGAACTATTCATTTATGCAAACTTAAAAAACAAATTCAACTTTTCATTACAAAGTTAGCATTCAAATGGCATTTAGCATGTGGGTGTTTAAAATTCTTTGATTGATACAACTTTTTATTGCATATATTGCATTCGTATAGTCTAGTTTTTTAAAGGCGCCCGTGGCGCCCACCTATGGCCTTTTTTATGCAAACTTTACTTTCTCATAGCATAGCTGTGAGCATTCACATGTGAGACTTCAAAATACTTGGTTGATTCAACTCTTTATGAAAACTCAAATACCTACAACTTAAACTTTTAATTACAAAGTGTACATTCAAATAGCTTTTGGTATGTGGGTATTTACCGATTTGATTGATTAAACTTTTTCATGTAAACTTTGCATTCGTATTGCCGAATTCTTATATGAGACTTTAAAACACTTGATTAATTGAATTCTTCGTGAAAACTCAAAAAACAACGTGAACTTTTTATAACAAACGTTGCATATGAATGGCTTTTCAACGCTACAAATTCACATGAAAATCTTTAAAAAATTACTCTAGGTGTGTAAACTTTTTATTGAAAACATGGCATTCGTATTGAATGTATTCGTATGATCTCGTGTGTGTGAATTAAAGATTCGTGATTTGGTAAACTTTTTCATGGAAACTTTATTTTCTTATGGCCGAATTCATTTGTGTGACTGTAAAGCACTCGATGATAGATTATAACTATTCATGATACTATAACTATTTATAAAAATGCAAAAAAAAACTTTTTATTACACACATTGCATTAGTAAGAGTTTTCTTGGCAATGAAATCGCGTCTGTGATTTAAAGATCTGATTTGGTAAACTTTTTCAAACAAACTATGCTAAATATGGCCGAATTCATATGTCAGACTTTAAACTAATTTTGAACTTTTTCTAACAAAATATGCATTTAAATGGCTTTTATCATGATTTTATCATTTGATTGATTAAACTTTTTATCGCAATGGTTGCATTCGTATGGCTTTTCTCCACTATGAGTTCACAAACTTTTTATTGAACACATTGCATTAGTAAAGCGAAGTCCGGCTGTGCGTAAAAGTTTCCTGATTTGTCAATTTTTTTGCCGAATTCGCAAGTGATACTTTACAGCACACGGTTGATTGAACTATTTATGCAAACTTAAAAATGAAATTAAACTTTTTATTGCAAACTTACCATTCAAATAGCTTTTAGCATGTCATTGGTTGTTTAAATTATTTGATTGGTTGAACTTTTTATTGCATTCGTATGGCTTTTCTCCGATATGAGTTCGTATGTCATTCTTTAAATTACTTGAAACCGCAAACTTTTTATTGCACTCATGGCATTAGAAAGGCTTTTCTTCACTATGAAGTCCCGCTGTGCGTAAAAGTTTCCTAATTTGGTACACTTTGCTTTCTTATGGATGACTTCGCATGTGAGCTTTTTAATAACCCAAAAAATTGTTTTTCTCTACGTCAAGACCTTTAAAAAAAGTGCTCAGCCACCAGGCAATAATAATATCATTATGTTACTGTCAGTTGTCACTGCTGTCAGCCATATTGTATTAGAAGAATAATATTATTTGTCTTTAGTTGCGAGTGGCGCGCCATCTAGCGGCGTTAATGACATCAGTCAGTCAGGCAGTCAGTCAGTCAGTCAGTCAGTCAGTCAGTCAGTCAGTCAGTCAGTGTTCAAGACAAATATTATATAGATTACAAATGTTGGCCATTAATCAATTCTATCTTAGGTAATTCTTAACCTACACATAGGTATATTCCTTCTTAATTAAGATGCTTATCAGTAATTAAACTAACGTGCCTTAATCAATAATTAATCTAATAGTCTTATAATATCTTATATTACTCCTTAAGCATATGTGTTATAATTTATCATTTCAAAACAACATTATAATCTCTACACATTATTTATTCAGTATTTAAGTCTTGTTTAAACCATAGTCTATTATAGAACAACAACATACCTACTTCTGTTAATTTACAGTTACAACTACATAGGTACATAATTTGATAATCAAAATACAATACATACAATTAAATAAATACAATCTAAGCAATTCTATTTGTCATAACAAACTTTTATTACAATGGTTTTTTTCAATTAGCCCAACATAAAATGCATGCACTAAAGATATTCCTTCGAAGCATTAAAACCCATTTCTTGAGAATTTTTGTGTATCCTTTATATTTAACCATAAACAACAGACTATGTTAACTATGTAAAACCCTTATCTACGGTATCCGAGTAAATTAACAAAAGGGCATTGTAATCCATATTGCCTGGTCAAAACCTGGAACAGGGCCATGTTCAATTCGGTCGCGCCTTCCTTGTCTATACGCAGAACGTGAGTGAATTTACTCTGAGGTATTGCAAAATGCTAAGGTACTGAATTTGTAATTTATCCAACAGTAATGTGACTCTAATATGGATCGCCAACCCACTTCAATTTATTAACCTACTATACATTTTGTATTAAAAAAAAATTAACCGCCCATGGCAAGTGCCTTCCGGCATAAGCCCGGGGCACGCCTCTGTTCGTCTTCACCCAAACTAACGGGAATTCTGTTGTTTACCATATCGGTGTTCTGGGATAAGCCCGAGCCTTTGTTTATCTATCAGAACTTTCTAAAAATTTTACAATGCATTCTACCACACTATTTTTCTAAGAACGGATTTTTGGACGCTGTAGGGTGACCACAACAAGCAAAGTGTACTAAATTAGGAAACTTTACGCACAGCGGGACTTCATAGTGAAGAAAAGCCTTACTAATGCAATGTATGCAATAAAAAGTTTGCGGTCTTATGTGGCTGACAGCTGACACCTGGTGGCTGAGCACTTTTTTTAAAGGTTTTAATGTAGAGATAAACATTTTTTCGGGTTATTTCAAAACTCCCATGCGAAGTCAGCCATAAGAAAGCAGAGTTGACCAAATCAGGAAATTTTTAGTCATAGCGGGACTTCATAACGGGAAGAAAAGCCTTACTAATGCAATGTGTGCAATAAAAAGTACTAAGAAGGTAACCTTCTTAGTACATACTTTTATGAATATAAATTTTATTTCAAATTCCGAAAATTTGAAATTAAATTAAATTTTGACAGGAACTGTCAGTTGTTTGATAGTTGGTGCGATTGACAGAATGTTGATGGAAAATATACGGTTTGAAACAGATGGATCGATCTAAATTACATTGGTTTAAAGGTAGTCTTCTTATATATAAAAATGGAGAGCTATTTCGCGTTGTCATCGGATGGCGCCTTAACGGCTGGACCGATTTCGCTAATTCTTTTTTTGTCGTGTAGGCTTTTATCAGGAGAGTGTCCTTTTAGAACAAAAAAATTAAGAAAAATGCATATGAAATTAGAAAATTTAAGAAAACTATAAAAAAGGAGATTTATTTCCCGATATCATCGCATCACGCCTAAACGGCCGGACCGATTTCGCTAATTCTTTTTTTGTCGTGTAGGCTTTTATTGGGAGAAGGATGATTTAGAAGAAAAAAATTAATAAAAATGCATGGAAAATTAGAAAATATAAGAAAACTATAAAAATGGAGATTTATTTCCCGATATCATCGCATCACGCCTAAACGGCTGAACCGATTTCGCTAATTATTTTTTTGTCGTGTAGAATTTTATCGGGAAAAGGATGATTTAGAAGAAAAAAATTAATAAAAATGTATGGAAAATTAGAAAAATTAAGATTACTATAAAAATGGAGAGCTATTTCCCGATGTCATCGCATCGCACCTAAACGGCTGGACGGATTTCGCTAATTATTTTTTGGTCATGTAGGCTTTTATCAGGAGAAGGTTGTATGGGAACAAAAAAATATGAAAATTGCGTGGATAATTAGAAAATTAAAGAAAACTCTCAGTAGGCAATCTTTATAGTATGTACTTTTTACAATGTAATTATTTTGTTCTACTTTTGAATTTTAGTTAATTGACATTTGAAAGAACTGTCAGTGATTGTTGTTGCAATTGATAGAATGCGAATGTAAAATATATCGTATGAAATAAATTGATTGGATAAGTCATATAATATTCATTGCAGTTAATTTTTATAAGGAGTTTTGGTTAGTTTTAATACAAGGAATACATTATTGTAACGAAGTGTAAGGAGTTTTGAAAACTTTCTTTATTTACAGAGATTTTTAAAACCGCCAGCAAACAGAATCGTATTTATAACATTGCAATTAAGGAGTTATACTTAATTGAAGTTCATTTTATAAGGAGTTTTGATAAGTTTTAACACAAGGAATACATGAATATATTGAAAAACAAGTAGAATATTTTTTTTGTTTGTTTGAAAATCAATTCTTCGTTTATGTTCTGATTTTTATAGAGGAAGGACATACGTTCATATAACGTAAATATAATCTGCATCGTTAATATGTAAAAAAGCTGGATATTATTTGCTAATGACCTAGCATTTGTTTCTTTATTGAAAATAAAAATTGCTACACTTCCACCATGTTGTAATAGAGGTTAGAAAAAAATCACAGATACTGCATTAAATGAGCTTTTTAATTATTTCCACTGTTTTGAAAGAGAAGATTTAAGAACGCAATGTTGTGTGAAAGTGAATGTCAAGAACTTGGAAGTATGTCTATTTAGGTAATTTATTTAGAAGAGATGCAAGGTGTGAAAATGAGATTGAAAGAAGGAAATAATTAGCTGGGAGAAGGGTTGGCGGTGCACTTAGACCTCTAAGAAGATATCTCTGAAATCGACAGTTGATGCACAATGCAATCCTGATACCATCCATGATTTATGGGAGTGAAACTTGGACATGGACGAAAAATTTGGAAGTTGGAATAAATGCTGTGGAAATGAGATCACTGCGTAGGATATGCGGAAAGAGACTTATTGATAAGGTGAGGAATGATAATATTAGAAAGGAATGTGGAGTGGATGTTAGTGTAGTGACTAGAATGAAAGTGAATAAAGAAAGGAGGTTTGGGCATGTGAAGAAAATGATCGAAGAGAGAATGACTAAAAGGATATATAAA
This sequence comes from Mystacides longicornis, assembly GCA_963576905.1. NCBI lineage: Eukaryota > Metazoa > Arthropoda > Insecta > Trichoptera > Leptoceridae > Mystacides > Mystacides longicornis. The sequence goes on from OY756428.1 coordinate 1,609,294, forward strand.
TCTGAAAGAATACATAGGTGCACGCAGACGAGGCCGACCTCGAATGACATCGTCCGACCGTATCGGTGCCGTCTTACAGGAGGGCCAAGTCAGGAGCAAAAGGAATAGAAGAACATGTATGCGGAATGTTATGCGTTTGGAGGAAGCGAATGAGTTTGGATTGGAAAGAATGGAAGTCCATACTCTCTGCCTACCCCCTTCGGGAATCAGCGTGATGGGTAAAAAAAGTATTGACACCTCAATGCGTATTTTGAATCGGTACGGAGAAGTTCCTTATCGTACTTTGATCAATCAATCAATATTATTTTAACTGAGCAGAATAACTATTAAAATATCTAATGTAATGACATACCTACATTCTTTTTTTACATATTTACATTAAATCAATCAAAATTAAAATTCCCTTAAAACTCTACTCAGGAGCAAAGTGAGGCAATAAGAGCTCTCCATTGCACTCAATCTTGCACAATGATGACCTCCAACACCATATTAACATAGGCTAAGGGTGGATCTTTTGAGCGAGCATTATAGAGTCAAATAAGTTTTAATGGAGGATTAACTCATTAACTCACTAATGTCCCATTAGAGAAAAAAACGGATCTTTCAACTGTCAAATAGCGGCGATTGGAGCATTAAACACCTTAATGAAAGATTAAATTTAGTGGGCTGCTCTAACAGCCAATAGCACACTAATGGACAATTTAGAACTGTCAAAATGGTTGCCAATTTTGTCTGTTTTCATACCGTTTTTCGAAATTGTTGATGATTCTTATTATGAGAGAGCCCATTTTTTTCGACCAATTTATAAATCGGATTACAATGCTTTCTATAAAGCATCAAAATAGGAACTATGCAGTACTAAAATATCGTCTATTTTATAAAAAATATCTCACTTTTTTAGTAATGCTAAGTGAAATGTCAAAATCACAAGATGACGCACGTAGTACATAATATTATTATAAACCAATGGGAATAATCTCAAAATACTTATTTTTAATACAGAAAATAATATATATGAATTATTTTATATATTTGTTTGGGTTCCCTTTTAAAAATATTTAAATAACAGAAATAAAATAAAACTTGACTTGACAGTTGCAGTAAAACAAACACATAAGACCTTGTCTGTCATCCCTTTCTAACGAATGGTGTTTACCGCGCGTCTCGCTCTCACACATGTATAGAGTGAAGATAGCAACAAGTTCAATATTGCCAGTCGCAAAAAAAAACAAGATAATTGTCAATTAACCAATGGTCCATTAAATTTCTCATGAAAGACCCGTTTTGAGTTAGTGGAACCTTTAAAGTTATATGTCCATTTACTGTTGGGCTGTTTAATGCTCGTTCGAAATACCGGCCCTAAGAGTTTATGATGTAAAAATAAACTCAGACACAATAAATGCAGCGTGGTATGCAGGTTTTGCTAATGCCAGTAAATAGTCATTTGTGTTAAATTACTAAAAACCGAATTTGAGCTCTGTTGCATAAAACCTAGAATACCCATATTATTTATTTCGATACGAAGTTCGACGGGTCAGCTAGTAAGCTTATAATTATAGGTACAAATTCGAATTCAATATTGATATGTAGTTAGGAACACAGGACAACAACTAACGTCTGTCGGAAAAGCTAGTATCTCTATAATTATTGTAATTGATTTACAGACAACAATTTTTTTGTATACCTACTCTGACATAAAGATTCTTGTTTTTAATCTTTTTTAAATTTCAGGTAGAAGGACACTGGATAAGTTTTTTGACTTTTTACAGAAGAGCCATTTGGATTTTCCAAACTTTTCCATTAGTCCTCATCGGTTTTCAAATTTACATGATAATATTTCGATAATAACCTACTACAGCATATTGTTCTTGGTGACCCTTTAATTAAAAATGTTAGTTTTATTTATTTTAGATCTAACATAATATTAATATATTACATAATATTAATAATTTGACAAAAAGTTTAAAATGTTATCATGTTATTGTTTTTTGTTGATAATATTTAATATATTACATAATATTAATAATTTGACAAAAAGTTTAAAATGTTATCATGTTATTGTTTTTTGTTGATAATATTTAATATAACATGTATAATTAAACAATATACCTAGTCACTTTTTAATTTACTTTTCCATATTGCCTATTGATTTAATTACAAAAATCGTATTCTACACATGATTGAAAAAAAAAGCTGAAACATTAGACATGGGTAGTTCGTTCAATACCTAATTCATTCCTGATGTTCGATTTTCAAATGGAACAAACCACTACGGGCCGTCTTCTAGAGTTATTTTGAAGGCTGGCTTAGTTTGATCCTGATCACTTTACGTTAACAACGTTTGCTATTAGGTGGTAATGTCTCCGAAACTCTTTAGTCATGAGAATTATCAACATGTCAAAAAACCAATGTATCTATACGATTAGTAGATTTTTAATTATATTAATGAGATATAGAGCCAACTGCTGGAAATTATTGTAAACAAGTAGTGCAACCAAATTTAAAGACTACAACTGCTGTCATGTATTCCAATAGATATATTCAGATTTCGTTCAATCGATCTGGTACTTGATTTCATTATATATCCTAGCTCTAATAATGTTTTTTGGTTATAAAGCGCACAAAACAAATGAATGATAACCTTTATTAAAAAAATAACCTCCAATCTTACAATATAAATGAAAGTGGGGTTAGTGCGAACACTTATAACTCGAGATCGGCTGAACTGATTCTTCCGATGTTTGATTTATTGAATTCTTCTCCGCTTCGAATAACAGAATAACTAATAAAAAGTTGATAAAATGGATTGGAAATATTATAAAATATAATATTAAAGTTACTATGGAACGGATTTCTTGCGACGCCAGCGCCATCTATAAAATTTCCGTAACAACAAAATTTTTATTTACCTGACAACCAGAGTTTCACAACACTGGCACGCAGATTATTGATAGAATTTCTTTCAAGCTTTCAGAAATAATTTTTCATCATTCAAAATTATTTTAAATGTATTTTTGTATAAATTACCTACGTATTCGAAATCAATATTCATAGTAAGGACTACTTACAGTACAACGTATGTCAGGAAAGCTAGTAAAAATATATTAGTAAAAAGGTACTTAAACAATAAATTACATTAAGCAAAAAGTGTTACCTTATTAAGGAAAAAAAAAAACAAATAAAGTAGGTTAGATAATGCATATTAACATAAATTTCATTGTTTTTTATGCATTTGAGTTAAACAATGTAGGAAACTGTTATCTAAGTAGTAAGTATACCGTTATCTTTTAGCCGCTTTGTCTCAGTAAAGTTTATCAATAATTTCCCGATAGATTTATTGATCGCATTTATGAGAAGGCAAACATGTTTTTTCTTCGTCAATTTGCTTCTATTAACCCCGATTGGTCCCGTCCGTCCCTCGGGACTTATGGGGCGCCGCTACGCCGGCCATCGCTCCCCAAAACCAACGCCGTATTATAAGAATTGGCGTCTTATCAACCGCAGCAGCTAACCCTCTTGTATTAATATTTATCAGATCCTAATAAACACTAAATTTTGTCTTCGTAAAAATACTTCGAAAAATAATACCATTTTGTCGGGAGAAATGATTTATGTACCTACAGCTTTTATACCATATATTTTTGGATGTTATCTACTGCCTTACCCGAAGCAAACAAGTTGAGTGCATCTAAGTCAGCTTTAAGTTATTCTCTGCTTTTAACTCTCTAATTTTGAATTGATTGAAATAAAAATAAAAGAATTTGAAAATTGATTTGAATTAATTATTTTATTAAATCACTACTTTACTTATCAAATCAACGTGGAAAATCGTGATAATATGATTAAAATGATGAAAAACCAATATCTATAAAAGACAATAATAATTGTTTCTATGTTAGCTATAAATTCGGAAACCATTCAACCGCTATGCTTCGAACCGCGGTTTCAGAAAGTTAATAAAGTGAAGATAGATTGAGACCACTATCCATATTCTATAATATAAAAGAAAGTCGGGTTAATGTGAAAACTTATAATTCGAGATCGGTTGAACAGATTTTATCGTGTGTAGTTTATAAGATTTTTCTCCTCTCCAGATAACAGAAAAACTATTAAAAAAATCGAAAAATGGATAGAAAATAGTATGGGATGGACTTCATTCCATCTGTGAAAAATCCCATAACAACAAAATAATTTTTTATTTACCTGACAACCATTGATATTTAAAAGATTGGTATACAAACGCAGATTATTCATAGAATTTCTATCAAGCTTTTAGAAACTTTTTTTTAACATTGAAACATACTTTAATCGTAGGTATTTTTGTATTTTTAAACCATTGAATGGATCATTTTCTCGTGTTTTTGTTGTGCATAAAATTTTTAAACGTACCTGGACATTTGACATTACATAGATGTGAATTTTACATGTTTTGTAGTTATATTTTAATGGCCTATGGCCGTGTATGATTATAAAAAAATAAATAAATATCCTGACTAGTTTCGCAGGTACAGTACGGTATGGTCACAGGTGACTAAGAAATTCTTATATCTCTTAAATGAATTATTTTTATACTAATAATAAATAATAACTATGTATACCTACCGGTAATACTGCAAAGTACAGAATTGTTTTAAGTAGGTATCTATTTAAATTAGTATAATGACCAAGTGCCTATAAAAATGTTGCAAATAATAATATGTTTGAAAGATGATTATTATGTCATAAATAAAATCCAGGAGATATAATAATTATTATAATAGGTATAATTCTAATCAACGTTGAAGCGAAATATGTTCTTAAATGCCAGCAAACATCTTTAGATTAATGTCCCTGGTGAGTAAAATAAATACGGAATTTAGTATGATTTAGCTCGAAATGAAATTAGAAGAATTACTTTCTATGAAGGATATTCCTTTAGAATAGATAAGGCAGGCGTCTCCATAGGGATCTCTTGCGGTTTGGTGCCACAAGGACGGCGTCGGCGTCCCATGGGGAGACGCGTTGTCAAGGATTAAATTATTCATCTTTTGCTGTGCTATCAGATATGGCATACCACCCCATCTAACTCATCTTATTAGCATTACTAAGCTTGTTCTTTATCTGTAGGGGTCTTTTTCTGTGAGCTCTCATTAACTACCCCATCTTTTTATCATTTTTGTTTTGATTTCTTGTATCACGTGCCTTTTGATTTTATCTGCGCCTCATGTTTTCTCTAGTATTCAAATAGCCATCACTGGAACAATCTATAAGCGAAAATAACTTGTCTTCCAGGATGATATAATATTCTATTTCTCCATAACACATAATCAAAATTTGTTGAAAAATTATTAATACCAATATATATTGATTATAAGATTAACGAGGATATTGTAATGTGAGAAAGACAAAGAAGACGGTATGGAGCGATCATGGCTCAAGAATGGAGGATACAAGAACCGCAACAATTGCTAGAGACAAGGAAACACAATGGAAAAGACCTCCAGAGTGCATCTTAACGCGGAAGATAATATTTGTTTATGGCTTCCGAGGACGATTATGCAGCAGGAATAACAGGTCAGCAACCCTTAGCAAAGAAGATGGAGGATTTTGTATGCGTTGAATTCTGCTAAGAACTATTCTGCCTCAAGTAAGGCGGAGAATTTAATAAGAATCGTCTGACTTGACTAGTGTTGAACTTTTAATGCTGATCTTGATAGCCTGAGTCCTAAATCAAAGAACGCTAAAAAAATAATATATAGGTACTTACCTACTCTCTCTATACCACTAGAAGAAGATATTGCTCCATATTGGTACAAAAACAAAGAACTGTCAAAAAACATCACATGTTAACTAACGATTGACTGGCAGTAAGGTGGTCAGTAAGTGTCAGTAAAATGTGTCTGAAATTCAACTCATGGATGCTTAGACCCTGTCCTTGATATGATCACATGAACGCGGACGCCCTTTTCAAACATATAACATTGTATGAACGTGTCCTAACTGGGCAGACGGACAGACGTAAATTCGATCGTCCGATCGGTGCCTTGTTTGAAATGATCGCGCGTCGCTTGTATTGTTCTGTTGTATCGATAATTAATATGACACCTACTTGCTAAAAGTTCTTACTTACTTACATTCATATTTATTTGTTTGCGTAGTCAAGAAAAGTGGACGCGCGATCATGCGATGGCAGTAAGGACACACAATTTTTCATTGTGCGATCACAAATTTGTTTGTGCGTTCATGCGATCATGCGACCAGCTAGGACAAGGACTTATGGTATCGGCCCTATCGGATGTTTATCGTTATATTATTATTATATAACCAAATTTTAAATAAATTATCTACTTTTGGTAGCATGTGGATAGCGCTAGGTTAAAACTGCCTTTTAGAATGCTGGAATAAAATTTTTTAAACATGTAGGTATAGATTTTTGTGCAGTTTTTTCTGGATCTTAACATAGGATTGAGATAAGAATTAAGAGTCTTACCTCTGAGTCGTTTTAGTAAAACGAAGATAAAAAAACAACATCGATTAGATTTCATGGCAAAGAATTTCTGTGATGTTTTGCAGTTAGAGTATTTCTCATAATAAATTACAACGATGTTCTTTCTTTGTGTAGCAATAATAATGTGTGTTTTGTTGGTCTGAGAATCCTAACCGTCTGGCGTTGTATGATAAACGGTGGAAAACAGAAAGGACTCCCGGGCTATTTCAGCGGCAATATTTCCATGTTATTGCGGCGGATCCTTAAAAGCTTCCACAGAATCCTTAAAAGGACCTCTTTAGATGTCCTGGTTGCACAAAGCCTTCAGATGATTCACGCCCCATTATTACTTCTGCTTACTTAAAGCCGCTCCTTTTTTCCGCTTTGTGGGTTATAAACTTCCTTTATTATCTTTCCTATCTTCTCATTTCACCATTCAACATAAACAAATTGTCATCGATGTAATATGTAAGTATACAAAAAACTTCAAAAGTACCAATGTAGTCAATTTATAAACCTACTTATCCAAAATGAGTATACATATGAATATGTAACAATTAATGACTTTAACGATTCATTACTGATGTTCGATTTTTAAATGGAACAAACCACTACGGGCTTACGACCGTCTTCTACTGCTATTTCGAAGGCTGGCTTAGTGTGATCACTTTTCGTTAACAACGTTCGCCATTAACCTTCTACTGCAGTTGTGCACGTCTGACAGACATCTCGTTACGAATTGATTAGATATCTTTCTTCCGCCAATCCATCCCCATCCCTCACTAACAATACCTTCCTGTATCCTAGTGACCTATCAATCAGTCGGCATTGCGTTGTCGTTGTGTGTGTCGTGTTCCTGTGCTGGGATAGTTACGTCTCACAAAAGTCAGGTCAGTAGTAATGTGATTTTATGTACACGTCTAATAGTCGTTACCACGCATGTTATGTTTTTATGTCATTGAGTTTCACAGCCGTCTCGACTATTTCAAATGAAATTTATAATAAAAAATGTTTCATAATTTGGTACATAGTACTATAGTAGTATTTCACTGGTGTGTAAAGAGGGATGCCGACCCAAACTTTTTCGTAGAATCGGATCAAATCACGGAATCGGAGCAATCAGAGGAGGAAGTTGAAGATGTGAATATACAAATACCATTGCAGGATGAAACATAATATAATAATACCTAATGAGCTACCAGAAAACCAAACAATTGAAGCTGCCGAAACACAGTACTACGTGAATTCTTACTTGAAGAGTACTTACTTGCTAATTTTTTAAGTGTTTATTTTAATTGTTTTTTTATGTCGTATTATTGTTAACTAGTCTATATGCAATAAGGATTTTGTATTTTTTTACATATTGATATTTCATGTAAGCCTAAAAACCGAAAAATATAAGTACCTACCTGTATTTGTCATTGTATTTATTATTTTATTTTATTTTTATTTAATCATTGTCACATCAAATTCATACATATTATACAGTTCAAAACAATAATACACGTCAGATACAAAAAAAAGAAAAAAAAATTGCCGCCTCACTAGGTGTGAACCTGTGTTGAGGCTAGCATGCATATACGACTAGGCACATTAAGACATTTCTTAGACCTCATAATAAATATTTGTTTTAAAATGTATGTGCATTGTTTTAATTTATAAATTTCCTATTATGTGCTTGCAAATAATCTATATTTAGTAATATTGGCTAAGAAAGTCGAAATATATAAAGCCAACATTGGCTATATATATTTCGAATTTTACATCTGTCAGACTGCACCACTGTGCTAAAATTATAGAAAATTACCACAGTAGCTAAAGGTCTAAGTGGTAATGGTGAAGTCTCCAAAACTCCTAATCATGATAATTCTCGACATGTTCAACATGTCGAAAAATATCATGTACGAGTATACAATAAGTAGAAATTTTATAATCAATGAAATATAGTGATAAAAGTTGGAAATTATTGAGAACAAGAGATCAACCAAATTTAAAGACTGCGACTGCTGTCATGTATTTGGCGCCAGGATATGAATAAATCCATTTTTGTTAATGTCTCATCAGAGTTTACATAAAGTTGATATAGACGTAAAAACATTAGAGTGTGGTAGATGGTATACAAACCTATAAACATTAGAGTGTGGTAGATGGTATACAAACATACAAAATTTAGTAGAATAACGTACGAAAAGGTTTTTTTAATGTAAAGTTTCCTGAGGAAAGTTCGCCACACAAGGTGTGTTGTGCGGGTTAGCTATGCCAATATTATGTGGTTATTATTATTTATATTATGCATCTACAGATTACAAAATATATTTTGTTCCCGAGGAAATCCACACGTTACAATATTATGTTTCATCTGACACAAAACTACCCCGCAAGTAATTAGAGAGTGAACTTTCATAAATAAAACATTATCCTGTCGAATTAACACACTTCTGTACAAATTATTCTATTTTTATTTTCAGGTTTTGGAACTATCATAATTATTTATTTTGTAAGTTGTACGATTTAAAAATCTGTCTGAGAATTCTGATTAAGAAAGAAAACGAGCGCATTGGTCTACAGATCAACAGAAACAAGACGAAAATAATGCACATTGATCAGAAGCGATTGCTTAATGAATCAGATGGTCTGACTGATAAGTTGGTTACGAATTTCGAAGTGGTACTTACAGCCTTCATCATGTCTTGTTTGGATGGACTTATTTCATAATAATATCGTTTTCAGTAATACAGAACCAGACGGTTGTTTTGACGGTTCTGGATCCTTACAGATTCCACGTTTTCAAATATCTTGCAAACTGCACCTAAGGTTAACAAGAAAGGATCCTGGAATTGATCGCTATTGTTTGGAGAAACTAATTGTTTGCATTAAGATGGATTGCAAGAGTGTGATTAAATTGCATTTTTTTCATTAAATGTTTAGAATTCTTGTTTTGTTTGGGTTCTGTTTTATTACTGCACCACTTAAAATCGCGTGGTGCCAGCGACTTTCCAGCGTAATTAGATATTGAACATAAAATAAAATTCAAGTCAACTACCTATTGAAGCAATATAATTCCCACCGATGCGTCTGTTTTAAACGATTTTTTTTTATAAAAATCAATCTTTGCAAGTGAACACAAATACATTCTTTGACTCTTTCACAGTAAGCTACTTAAAGCTTATGTCGTGAAAGAGGAAGGTTGGCGGCATCTGGGATTAAGCCCACGACCTCCACATGAAACAGTACGAAAGACGGAGTCGTAACCGCTAGTCTACCAACCACAACCATTTGTAGCGCGCATTATTTTAATCCAACCACTGACAGCTATGTCAAACGCTAATATATATGTACATAAATTAAAAAATATCAATGCTTTATATAATTACTAGCTAGTTACCCGTGGCTTCGCTCACGTGCTTTTTGGTTTCTCTTCCTAAGCTGGGGGAACGCTGACACCTACATTCACTGTGTATCAGCATTTTCTAATTCGTCAAAGAAGATAACTCTTGTATGTATCGTGAGGCGGATAACTCTTGTGTAACGAAGAGGCGGTTCGTTGATATATCTGCATAATGTGCACTGTGCTCCCTGCTAAAAATACATTATTAATTCGTCTTATTTAAACTAATAAATTAAAATCATCATTAAAATATTTCGGAAACAACATCCATATTTTATTTTATTCGTATCCCAGGTGGGAACAAATAGGCGAGAAAATATACCTCGCCTATGAAATATTACTACAGTACTGCGAGTTAACATTTGAACGTGCCCGAGAATTCGGTTGATTTTGTATGAAAATTTCTAAAACGTCGTAAACGGTGGAGTTTGTTAAAAGAAAACAATCACGAAATATAACCAGGGAAGAGGGGCGCCTTTTGGGAAAATCACGTGCATTTATTCTTTTTTTTTCAATGTAGGTACCATCAATATAGGCAAACTTATAGCACACCAATAACAGCCGTATGTAAATTACCTACAGTTTGGGAAAAAGTCGAACCTATTCATAAAAATAATTTAATGACGTCATTGGTAGGTAGGTACCTACCTACCCAGCCAACTCCCGATTACACAACAGAACAGTGTCCTTGTTGGCTTTCACGGCCATGAGGCGTGCTCGTGTTGCTATAAAAATAACACCGAGGTACGTATGTAGGTACCTACATAAGGATAAAGAAATACTGGTGATCAATTACAGTTAGGTACTTAAGCCTAGTTCACAGTAGCGTAGTTTACGTTCGTTGAGTGTTTTAGTCGAGTGACGAATAATTTAGTAGGGGAGAGTGTGGAGGTATGGGACAGTACTCGTATTATTCATATTTGGCGCAGTTATATATTCATATACTTGTCAAAAGATGTATATAGGGGTACGTTTAGTAAAAAATCATTGACGACATAAAAAGTATACCGATTACAACCCATCCTTTTGGGGGAAAGTAAACCAAAGGTAAGATTATTTTTATGTTTTATTCCTAAACCTGCGATAATTATTCGTCATATTAACGCATTGTTTTAACATAACTTAAAACTTATTGTTTTAAATTATCTCATTTACCATTTTATTGTTCATGGTGGAGGTTTCGGACAGTTCATTGAGTGAGGTATCGGACATACCCCATACCTCCTGTATGTGAATATTTTTGCACAATTAGTTATTTTTTATCAAATCAATGAAATGAGTCGTATAGTATCAAACATCAACAATCTCCATATAAAATCGAAATTGAGATAATGATTGAATCAGATAGAGCTCAGACTATAGATTTATTTGAATTATTAAAACATTATCAAAAACAACGTTTTAAAGTAAAAAAATCGAAATAAAAATTTCAGTTGGTGTCAAAAATCAACAATCTCCAAAAAGTTAGTATCAAAATCTACAATGTCCAAATGGACCAATGGGAGGCTTCCATTCCAGAAGAATTTCAATACATTTTGGCGGTTTCACTACTCGCGTGGTGTGGAGAATTTCATCATTTATTTGGTGTATGAGTTGTGTTTTCATAAATAAAAACATTTTTATTTAAAAAATGGAATGCCATCCTATACATGTGAATAAAAATACCGCTAGAAAGAGGACAAGAAATCCTTGAAATTGGAAGCAGAACTTCGCCAAAGCGAAGAGGTTATTTCGAACTGACATTAGTTTTGTACAGTGACGGCACCGTTTGCTTTAAATATTTATTTTATTATCCTTATTGTGTTTTTATTTTGGTGAATACTTTGAATTTATTTTGCACTAGGTATGCTTTTTTTTAAATAACAAATTTCAAATTTCTTTACCTATGAAATTGACAATTTTTAGTACTGATCATTTCAAATAAAAAAAAGTTTTGAATGGCTGTGAATTAGAAATAAATAAATAAAATATAAATAAACACTTTTCTATACAAGTTGTCAGTAAAACGGGCGGAACTTATTGCCCGAGGCATTTTCTTCCAGTCAACCGGTACCGTCCGATCTGAGAAAAGCCAACCCGGGTAGAAAATTTAAGTGAAAAAATTATAACCCGAACGGGAATCGAACTCGAAACCTCTTGATAAGAAGTTACCGCCTACACCACTAGGTTACTGAAGTCGGTAGGTACATCAGAATTTTCAAACAACCAAGTAATCAAATTACTATCCTCATAAAAATAATATGTAGGTACATTGTACATATGAAGATTTTTTTTTAAGTATCTTATATTTTAAAATAATAAATATACAATGAGTATATTAATGTCTACCTATAAAAAAACTAAGAAATGAAAAAGAAAATATTAATTACAAAAATGATAATATTATAAGGTCGCCGCCACTGCCCACTCTCCCGTATACTTCTATCATGCACTGCACACGTGAATCAAAAGGTTGCGTATCATAAAATTTTTTGTATGATTGAAGAGTATATTTGTTGATTTTATACTTTGTTTTATATATATATTTTTTATAGAGTATATTTGTTGATTTTATACTTTGTTTTATATATATATTTTTTATATATTATGTCTGATGAGGATATTTATTGCTTTGTTTTATATTTTGTTTTTTGTATGACTGATAGGGATATTTATTATCTAAATAGTTTGTTTTATGTTTTATTTTATTTTATTTTTTTTTATGATTGATGATGATATTTACTAGTTTTAATACTTTGTTTTATATTTTATTTTTGTATGACTGATGAGGATATTTATTGGTTTAATGCTTTGTTTTATATTTTATTTTTGTATGACTGATGATAATCTTTATTGTTTAATACTTCGTTTTATATTATACTAGCTAGTTACCCGTGGCTTCGCTCACGTACTTTTTGGTTTCTCTTCCTAAACTGGGGGAACGCTGACACCTACATTCACTGTGTATCAGCATTTTCTAATTCGTCAAAGAAGATAACTCTTGTATGTATCGTGAGTAAACTAACGAAGAGGCGGTTCGTTGATATATCTGCATAATGTGCACTGTGCTCCCTGCTAAAAATACATTATTAATTCGTCTTATTTAAACTAATAAATTAAAATCATCATTAAAATATTTCGGAAACAACATCCATATTTTATTTTATTCGTATCCCAGGTGGGAACAAATAGGCGAGAAAATATACCTCGCCTATGAAATATTACTACAGTACTGCGAGTTAACATTTGAACGTGCCCGAGAATTCGGTTGATTTTGTATGAAAATTTCTAAAACGTCGTAAACGGTGGAGTTTGTTAAAAGAAAACAATCACGAAATATAACCAGGGAAGAGGGGCGCCTTTTGGGAAAATCACGTGCATTTATTCTTTTTTTTTCAATGTAGGTACCATCAATATAGGCAAACTTATAGCACACCAATAACAGCCGTATGTAAATTACCTACAGTTTGGGAAAAAGTCGAACCTATTCATAAAAATAATTTAATGACGTCATTGGTAGGTAGGTACCTACCTACCCAGCCAACTCCCGATTACACAACAGAACAGTGTCCTTGTTGGCTTTCACGGCCATGAGGCGTGCTCGTGTTGCTATAAAAATAACACCGAGGTACGTATGTAGGTACCTACATAAGGATAAAGAAATACTGGTGATCAATTACAGTTAGGTACTTAAGCCTAGTTCACAGTAGCGTAGTTTACGTTCGTTGAGTGTTTTAGTCGAGTGACGAATAATTTAGTAGGGGAGAGTGTGGAGGTCTGGGACAGTACTCGTATTATTAATATTTGGCGCAGTTATATATTCATATACTTGTCAAACGATGTATATAGGGGTACGTTTAGTAAAAAATCATTGACGACATAAAAAGTAATAGTATACCTTTTACAACCCATCCTTTTGGGGGAAAGTAAACCAAAGGTAAGATTATTTTTATGTTTTATTCCTAAACCTGCGATAATTATTCGTCATATTAACGCATTGTTTTAACACAACTTAAAACTTATTGTTTTAAATTATGTCATTTACCATTTTATTGTTCATGGTGGAGGTTTCGGACAGTTCATTGAGTGAGGTATCGGACATACCCCATACCTCCTGTATGTGAATATTTTTGCACAATTAGTTATTTTTTATCAAATCAATGAAATATTGAAGCTGTAATGTATTTTTTGTAGATGCCGATTAAGGATAAAAAAATATAAATTGAATAAGGAATTATTATACAAAAATTCGCCAGGCTGTTCAATTACAAAATAATGAAGTACAGGTATTGCCATCACCTCAAAAACATGGCAGTGCAAAAAGAATGCAAGAAGTTTTTGCATTCGAAATAAAATTTGATCGATTTAGCGAAATTAATTAAATAAGTTACAATTTTATTTGGATACAGGATATTTTCAACGTATTTTTAATTTCACAAAAATAATCTTTAATTTTGGAAACCACTGTTCTGGGCATTACAATAAGGTACATGAAGTATGTATATACCTAGCCGCACGTGTAACTTCATCGTGCCGCGTTTCAAGCTTAGGATCTCAATAGTATTATTTTGTTTGTTGCAAAAATCTTTATCATACCATAACACTGCTTAAAATAAATCTTTGACAAAACAATGAAACCGGTCGATTTTTATTTTAAAGTAAGATTCTGTATATTAATTTACAGCTTTCTCACTTAATTTATCTAAGAGATATGGTTTTTCGAAAAAAACTACCACGCACCCTAATCGGAATTATAAAATTTGACTCTATCTGCAGTTGAAGTTTCGATAAAACCAGTTTTAAACGTTTCGGCTTTTTTCGATATTTTTATAAAATTCTGAAATAGGTATAGGCACCGAAACTCGTAAATTTGTCATAAAAAATGTTTTACTTTATAAAAAAAGTTACATGTAAAAATGAGATCCAACTGTCGATGGCCTGAGTCGGTATGTTTATTGTATGAAACGATGTCGTCAATAAATTAAATTTTTACAAAAATTGTTAAGAAAAGTTTGAGATGTACTGCTATGATGTATGTATTTTTTATAGAAAAATCAATTATCTAGTTGGAGGGTTTCGGCGTTTATCGATATTTTTATAAAATTCTGAAATATATGCACTGAAACTCGTAAATTTGTCATAAAAAAAATATTTTTCTTTATAAAAAAAGTTTGAGAAACCCTGGAACTTTTTCATTAAATTTTGTTTGAGATATTGTATTTTTCTATACACATACACATTTTTAGTGTTCTAGCTTTTATAGTTTTCGAGATATTCGAAAAAATGAAGTAAAAATTCAAAGGTTTATTACCCCTGACTGAAAGAAAATTTCAAAATTCTGAGTATACAAGTTTTGTAGGCTTAAATTATTAAATATTTTCTGAAATTTTAGGATCTCTGCATCAAGCGAATCAAAAGTTATAAGGGGGGGACGGACACACACACACACACATTGGAAAAGTGTCCCTCACCCCTCCCCTCTAATTAATGATATCTTTTGAAAACAAAATAGTATAATTTGACTCTTTTTGTAGAAATCATTTTTTTGAAATTTCGATAAAACCAGTTTTAAACTTTTTAGGAGCCACTTAAAAATCATCCCTTTTTATATGTGCCCTTTTTCGTCCCTTTTAGTGAAAATTTGGAAAAACTGTCCAGGAAACCTACTACTTATTTCTATAGGAGAATTCATATGCCAAATCTCAAGTTCGTACCATGTCTAGTTTCCGAGATATTCACATACTTTGAAAAACATTCAACCCTATTTTTCACCCCCTTAGGGGTGGAATTTCCAAAAATCCTTTCTTAGTGGAAGGTTTTGTATTGAGACCTACCTGATTTCCAAATTTCACTTCTCTACGATTAGCTGTTTGGGCTGTGCGTTGATGAGTGAGTATGTCAGTCAGTCAGTCAGTCAGGCACTTTCCTTTATTATTATAGATATACAACTATACTATGAATATAAATATAATTCTGCGCGGTAAAAGCGTTTTAAAAAAGAGTTTTTAAAGCGCTGACTTGAGAACATAAACTTGTGAATGTATTTTTGTTCTATTTCAACGCATTTTAAACGCGCGTTGAATAGGCGCTTGTGTGAACCAGGCCTTAATTTTGCGTCGTTCAAGCAATTGCATGTAGGTAGGCCCTCTGCAGTTCCAAAATTTTTATTTACGATCTATCCTAAATTTATGATTATTTTGTAGATACTTTTAAAATGTAATATTTTCAAATTAGCTACAATTTTTCATATTAAATAATCTATTGACTTATTCGATTTACATTTTTTCAATATTACCTATACTCATGGATTACGCAAAAAATTCAAAGCAAGGTTTTTAATAGTTTTTTTTATAACCATTTAGTTAGTTTTTCCATTAAATGGGTATATTTTTTTTTACTAAAATGACTTCAAATAATTTGACAGATCAAGAAATAACGAATTATTATATAACCCAGGTTCTTCCCATGTACTTGCCGTAAAAAAAATTGAAAAAATTTTTTTTTACCTAAAAACCGCAAAATAAAAAAAAATATTTGCGTTGTTTTTAGACCTTTCACGTTCCTGTATTATTTAAGTTTTTTTTTTAAATTTATTTATTTTACTTTGTGGTGAAAATGGAAACTTTTAAATATCTCATACCTACTAAAAATACCTATCTCTTTTTATTATTTTTTTTTGACAATGGATATTTTCAACTTGTTTTAAATTTCACAAAAAAACTCTTTAATTTTGAAAGCCACTGGCGGTGGGACTGTACAAATATTAGCTGGCAGCACGTGCACCGTTAGGTAGGTCTCAAGGTCAAAGTTACGACACTCAATGTATGCTGGTATGTTTATTGTAAGAAACAATGTCGTCAATAAATTAAATTTTTACAAAAATTGTTAAGAAAAGTTTGAGATGTACTGCTATGATGTATGTATTGTTTATAGAAAAATAAATTATCTAGTTGTAGCGTTTCAGCGTTTTTCGATATTTTTATAAAATTCTGAAATATAGGCACTGAAACTCGTAAATTTGTCATAAAAAAAATATTTTTCTTTATAAAAAAAGTTTGAGAAATCCTGGAACTTCTTCATTAAATTAAATTTTAGATATTGTATTTTTCTATATACATACACAATTTTAGGGTTCTAGATTTTATGGTTTTCGAGATATATGAAAAAATTTAATAAAAATTCAAAGGTTACCCCTGACTGAAAAAAAAATTCAAAATTCTGAGTATACAAATTTTGTAGGCTTAAAGTATTCAATATTTTCTGAAGTTTTAGGATCTGTGGATCAAGCGAATCAAAAGTTATAAAGAGGGGACGGACACACACACATACACGTTGGAAAAGTGCCCCTCACCCCCTCCCCTCTAATTAATGATATCTTTTGAAAACAAAATAGTATAATTTGACTCTTTCTGAAGAAATCATTTTTTTGAAATTTCGATAAAACCAGTTTTAAACTTTTTAGGAGGCACTTTAAAATCATCCCTTTTTATATGTGCCCTTTTTCGTCCCTTTTAGTTAAATTTTGGAAAAATTGCCGAATATACTAACACTCATTTCCATAGAAGAATTCATATGCCAAATCTCAAGTTCGTACCATGTCTAGTTTCCGAGATATTCGCATACTTTGAAAAACATTCAACCCTATTTTTCACCCCCTTAGGGGTGGAATTTCCAAAAATCCTTTCTTAGTGGAAGGTTTTGTAATGAGACCTACCTGATTTCCAAATTTCACTTCTCTACGATTAGCCGTTTAGGCTGTGCGTTGATGAGTCAGTCAGTCAATCAGTCAGTCAGGCACTTTCCTTTATTATTATAGATTATTGTCACTAAGCAGGTAACCTTCGTTAAGAATTTTCTAATCTTTACAAAACAAAAATTAGAAATTGGCCCAGCAGTTTGATGCTTTAACCGATGGAAATAGAGATCCATTTCTATATTATTTGCATGAAAAGATGATTATGAATTTGAAGGAGTTCGAATAGGAAACTCGAGCGATTTTGTCTTTACTCATCTAGGGACACATTGCATAGGAAAAAATTGAATGATCTATTTATTTATTTTTATTGTGTGTCCTCGTGTTAGCGGTTAAGAGCATACCTGCAAAGTGAGAATAATCCGGGGTTAATTAAAAAATAATGATGTACGAGCATATTGAAATAAGCTTTCTGAAACATTACTATCTAAAACTCGTATTACCTACATACCAATCTACATATAGGTAGGTATATTTGTCTGTCATGTACATAATATCTACAAATTACTTCATGGTGAATAGTAAGGTACTCATACACCTACTAGCTAATCAATTAAAATATATATTATTGGTATTGATAGCCATCTATATTTTAAGCTTTTTGAATAAAAAAAAATGTTGTTTTAAATAAAGGTTTGGGTGTAGTACTACAGTGTTGCCGACAAACTTATTTCTTATTTGAAAAATAAGATACGTAGATTTTGACCCGGTGGAAATCGAACTAGAGACATCTTGATTATGTGTCTGACTCAAATAATTGAGTTGCCGACGTCAGTGCACATAAGTACTCGTAAAAATAAGTCATTTACTTATTTTGTGATTTTAGTATGATGAATCATTTTACACTGAAATTCACAATCGAACGATCTACAATAAAGTAGGTACCTAACTATTTATTTTGGTGACAGGAAATTTGTTGTAAAAACAAAAGTTCGAGTAGACACTCAATTTTTCTAATGCTCAATTTGTAAAATGCTCTAATTTTTCGAATGGCTTCGGCTTACAATAATTTTCTTTAACTCTCGATGTAATCAATAAATAATATTATTATGTTTTTTAATTAAAAACATAATATTCAACGTTATTCCAGGCGATACGTCATTTAGGTACATGAGCATTCAAAAAATTGTGTTTCGGTACGGCGAGAGACGCAGGTTCGGTACGGCGAGAGACGCAGGTTCGGTACGGCGAGAGACGCAGGTTCGGTACGGCGAGAGACGCAGGTTCGGTACGGCGAGAGACGCAGGTTCGGTACGGCGAGAGACGCAGGTTCGAATCCTGCCCGAGCATGGAATTTTTACACATGTTGAAATTTCTCATAATATTTGGGAATTTGAACATTACCACCACCTAGTGGCGAACGTTATTTATGTGAACACACTAAGCGAGCCTTCGAAATGACAGTAGATGATGGTCTTAAGCCCATAGTGATTTGTTCATACCATTTAAAAAAGTCGAACAGTATTAGGCGGTCATCAGTTGTTGATATATATTGTTTCGAATAATTTTCAATTTAATTTTCTTTTAGAATTTCTTTTGAGGTTATTTGTACATACACGAATATCATTGGCATAATAATTATGCGAAATATTTATAAGACTATGTATTAACAATCAAAGAAAATGTGACCAATTGGAGAGCTGTTTTCAATGCTATTGGAAAAATAAGGGAAATCCACTCTCCAGCGGTAGGCAACCAATTTGATGTAAAAGCTCTGTTTAAGTAAAAAAAAAATTGCGACATCCCCTATTTTTTCTGCGAGGGCTCTTTGGTTCCATCTCAGACAAGTGCTAGGGGGTGGGGGGTAGAAGTATTCAAATTTTGTCGCAAACCTTTGGTATCGTAATTGCCGAAGGAAAAATTTAATTGGAAAAGCTGAAGAGCTCTCCAGAGCCATTCTTGAGGAGTCGTAGAAGACGGCACAAAGTACCCGGAGCTTCCTCTGATGTTAATAAAGCCACTGTGCATCACAAAAGATTTAGACATTTTTGAATGGTGATTATGGAAAATAGGTTCTTATAAATAAAATTGTTATATTTTTATCAACCTTTTTGTTCTGGGGTTTTCTTTTCGTTATATTTTCAGCTTTCAGGAATTAATCTTTTAAGAGTGCGCTCTATCATAAAAATTTTCAACATTAACAAACTGCTGTGGAAAAAAATAGCTCAGCGATAGACAATATTACGATCAAGCTGTCGTCGAGATAGTTTAACGCATATCGCTTGATTGTTAGATGATCTCTGTAGATTTTGACCCGCCATACTGGTTTAACGTCAACTGACAGATGTTTTGAGTATACAATAACGCTTTTTGTAATAAACACACTGTTTTTTAGTTTTGTCCCCGTCCAAATATGTGCTCCCCTCATAATTCGGTCCATTGTATTTTGGTTTATCATTTTAATAATTGGAAATTTAAACGAATAAAGCAAATATGCATTCCCGTAATTATTCGAGGGCTTACAACTATGATGCACCAACTAAATTTATAAGAAATATAATGACGTTTTGAAGAAAATATTCAAAGAATACTTTTTAAGTAGGTAGGTACAAATATTAAAATTGAAGTGATCAAACATGAATGTGTTCAATTTGGCTGAAACACAAAGGTTTCGTATGATTTAAAAAGGACTTATTAACTATGTTTTGATATAAAATAAATAATTAAAATAAGGTACCTATTCTGCATCAATAACAACTCGAAATCATTCAAATCTGATATAGCGCATTTAGGTTGTAAACACTGGCGTTGCCCGGCTACTATTTTGTTTGTTTACAAAATTTTGTGTGAAATGAATGTCATCTTCATGATAACAAACTCGGATTAATTAATTTTTTATAAATAAAGTTAAAACTGATCAGTGAGCTATACGTAATCTTACGATTAACGTTTTTTTTTTTATAAATAAGACTGTTAGTACCAAAATACAGGAATAATAATTATTCCTGTATTTTGGTATTCATTTAGCCCAATTTCAAAAACATGGACTACTATTTTTATAGTTATAAAGTGAGAACAATCTACGTTGTCAAAAGCTCCTGATGTTCAATAACTGACTAGGCTTTCCAAAGCTCCAAAAATTTTCAGATACATACGTACACATTGGCCCTATTCGAAATAAATAAATAAACGATTTTTTTTTTGAAAACCAACATAATGGTTTATTGTTTAAAACAGTGAAAAGTCAAACAATCATACATTTTAATTCACTAGGTTCATCACCATAATACATCTGATACTAATAGCAACGTCATTTCATATTCACTAAGATTGCAGGTTTATTTCATTTGCACATTGTTCCAAATCTATATATTGATACGTGAAGGAAAAACTTTGCGACAAATTTTTACGAAAATTACGCGGACGGAGGAGTATGAAATTTCGCACACTTATAGTTTATATAGAGAAGGAGTGGGGAATGCTATTTTTTTTTAATTATGCATAGCAAATTGATTAAATCAATCAAAAATACGTTTTGCAATTAGGACACGCCTAATTGATTTAAGATTTGCAGCAAATAGATGGCGCTATCTATGATCTCATTAAGGGTCTGTACAAATCTGAACATGCGCGGTAACGTAACCAATGCAACGTTCCATGCAATGTATCATAATTCTATAGTACGCGGTTCGTGATGAACCCTCGCGCGTGTTCAGATGTGTACAGGCCAAAAGAGTGTTCTGAGACTTTTTAGATTACATGAATTTAGTGCAGGATGTTGTCATCTTGGATTATTGCTAACAATAATGAAACTATCTTACTACATAGTTGTGTTTTGCCAAACTACGTTGGATACATGAACATTATTTTTTTAATACGTTTACATGTTACAACCAATATTGACTCGTTAAGTATTTGAGCTAGAGTAGGTATATGGAAACAGGAAAGAGAAAAAAAAAAATAAAATAAAAAGAGTTATTCAGAGAATGTGAAATAATGAGTCGTTGCATTGAAACGAGCCGTGAATGGAGTATAGGTATGAGTTCAATGTGTACGAGCCATTCCTATTCACACGAGAGCCTGATGATAGCATCACGTTACGAGTCGAAACCTACGTCCGATGAAGTTCAATAAACGATCTGAAAAGGGTAGATATACTTATACAATCTTTGTATAAGTATATAAAAATAGCCATATTCCTATGCAAGGCGTTGTGAGATATGGTCTACAGATCTCTGGTAGGTACTATAATATTGTTTATGTTTTGTTGCCTGAAAAAATAATGAATTATTAAAAATAGTTTTAATACTCGTAGGTACCTAATTAAAATATAGTAATTAATTTAATTCAACAATTCTCGTTAGTCACCTCCAAAATACACATTTTTGCATGACAATAATTTATTGTAGTTTTATGCACATTCACCTTTTTAATCAAAACCTCACATTCGTTTACGAGTTCGATTTGGCTAATATACATCATCCGGTCTAGACAAAAAAATCAAACTGGCGTTCGACTACAAACGAAGATTTCGTCAATGTACATATAGCACGAAGAAATTGAATTGTCCATTGGAACATAATAATAAACAATTATTTAAACCAAACAAAGATACTTTTATAAAAGTATAGAAGTGGACAGTTAGTTTTCATCCTACTCTATATTGTCGAAGAATTCGTTTGTTGTAGTCGATCGCCAAATGCATTTTGTCTAGGCCTGCTTGTCCTCTGCGAATAGCTTAAATTGTCAACAATGATCTTATTTTTTTTGAAGATTCATTCAACTTCTTTAAACTGATTATGAATTCTTTCTTCTGAGCTCTGTACGTATATGTCTATTTCAGGTCAATTTATAAAACAGTGTCTTTCAGTTTTGACTTCTTCATCTGACAATATTTATGTTATACTTCAAAAACACTTATGATAATCAATCATACCCTGATGTATTTATTTGATGGAGGTTTCAACATCATCGAGAATTGGAAATCCAGATGGGAGGAGACTTCGGACCCGGTGGCGCGCTGTTTGCCCTGCATATCTGACAAACCACCTGGCTTTGACCAGCCCCGAAGACTGTGGACAGCCCTTAACAGAGTCCGTACTGGCCACGGCAGATGCGCGGACTTCTTCTTCAAGTGCGGTTGGCTGGACTCCCCCGAGTGTGACTGTAGAGCGGAGAGACAAACCGTCATATTGTGTCCGAGTGTGTCCTCAGGGCATATGGGGGTGATCTTACCGACTTCATGTCCCTGAGTGAAGCGGCAACCGAATATTTATTTATTTTTTTTATTTTTTTTTCACCCATCACGCCGTGTCCCGTAAGGGGTAGGCAGAGAGAACGGACCTCCACTCTTTTCTATCCAAGCATACTTCTTTCGCTTCTTCCACCGACATACTATTTCTCATACAGCTTCTCCTATTTCTCATACTTCTTACCTGGCCTTCCTTGAGGACGGAATCGATGTGTTCGATCCACGTCATTCTCGGTCGCCCACGCTTTCTTACACCTTACCGAATATCTCAATAATCTTAATTTCAAATTTTAATTTTTGACAAACATACTTGTGCTGAATAATATGTCTTTGTTGTGATGTACTATATTGCCGACGCCACTCAAGGAGATTTACCCGATTGTCGGTATTGCTCCTCCTGCGATCAGAAGAAAGGTGGCAGCTGAGTCAGAAAGACATAAACAACAGTTCGACCACAGACATCCCATGTTCGGCCGCGAAGTCCAATTGTCCCGATTGAAGTCCAGAAAAGGTTTCGTTGAAACGACTTCTGCGTTGGCTGGCGAGCCGGAGGCACGCCGAGTTGAGTTGTGGCGTGGAGACTCGTCCGACTGTATGCATGCTCAACCGAAGGAGGAGATGGTCGCTGGCTCCAACCTGCCGTACCCCACATGGAGAACCGTAAACAGGCTGAGAACAGGAGTGTCGCGCTGCTATATAGTAACCTAAAAAAATGGGGATACAGAGAGGACGACACTTGTGAGTGTGGGGAAGTGCAGAACCATGACCACCTTCTGGAGTGCCCGAATGTTGGAGAGGGGTGTACACAGGAGGACCTTGCTGATGCCAATGACAGGGCCATACATGTGGCCAACCACTGGAAATTCTTGGTCTGACAATCCGGATTCGGAAAGTAAGTAAGTATATTGTGACCATAAGATAAATAAATAAATATAACGATGTATCTTTTGTATTAACATTTGACACAGCACAGCCATAATCATTTTTACATTACTTACTTACTTTCCGAATCCGGATCGTCAGACCAAGAATTTCCAGTGGTTGGCCACATGTATGGAACTTTCTCTTGGTCTCTCCATTTTTACATTTGAGATTAAAGTAGGTACATTTCTACATATGAAGCAGTATCAAACGTAGGTGTGTTGTAAACATACCAAATATTGGTCTTGGGTTAAACTGGAAATCGATTGTGTTGGTAAACTCCCCATAGAATTTTGACGGGAGGATTATCAAATATCGTCGCTTATCGAACAACACCGCTCAACTCATTTTTACCAACTTTTCAGGAGAGTGAAAAAACTGCCTATTTTGTTGAATTTAAGTGTTTATTTATTTTTTTTAATTCAATTTGTCATATTTTTGAATGAGTAATACTATTATTTGCTAATATTAATGTTTTTTCAGTTAATTATAGTTTTAAACCGACTTGGGCGGTATTACACTAATATTTTATAGACTTAGGCGGTGTTGAATTACAAAATTCTAATGAACGAACCACTAGGAAACAGTTATAATTTCAATATTATATTGTTACTTTTAAATATAAAATCATAAATAACCAAGCACATAGCAATAACGATCCAATTTTGACTCAAAGTATCTAGGAACATTTTCATCCAAGAGCATTATTGAAAAAAAAAAAATAAGTTCCGCTTCCTATGACGGTCGATTTTGGTTCACAAGAGAATAACAAAAATAATCGTCTATGTTAAGAATTCATGGTCTTCCAAAACAAGAGCTTTCATTGTTCATCACTTAGCTGTAGTTCGATTCCTT
This sequence comes from Mystacides longicornis, assembly GCA_963576905.1. NCBI lineage: Eukaryota > Metazoa > Arthropoda > Insecta > Trichoptera > Leptoceridae > Mystacides > Mystacides longicornis. The sequence goes on from OY756428.1 coordinate 1,633,847, forward strand.
CTATTCATGGAGGTTTCATGCTTCGAGCAGGCTTATGGGCACCATGTTTTACCATTCTTTCGGCTATCTTTCGCCTTTCCGTCACATCTTAAACCTCAACATTCATTCCATTTTCTTTCTTATGTTGCGTTTATATGTACTTACTAGTTTCTTTTGTTATCTTATAACATTACCCCCGTGCTCGTTCACTGCAGGTCATAGGCCTGCTCAGTGCTCATGTCACTACTCCCTGTCTCTGGCCATCTGGACCTGACGGCCCGTATGATGTCGTCGCTCCACCTCATCGGCTGTCTATCTACTCTTATAAGGCCAGTCTCTTGTCTTCAGTCTGTTGGTCTCGTAATCTACTGTTCGTCGTCTCCAAGTAATAGGTACATGACCAGTGTACTTTCATTTGAGCTTGGCAATTTTATCACCCTCATCGCTGACTCATGTGCAGCTTAGGATATCAGTATTTCTGGTTGGGTATCTTATTGAAATACCCTTCTTCTGATCATAGATCTTTCCATGGCATGCTGTGCGACTCTCATCTAATGTACCTATGATATGTTTTATGAAAGAGCATGCTTTACACTCATAAGGCAATGTAATGTCGGGATTTCATCACCTTATTTCGTAATTTAATTATTATTGACAAATTACATCATCGTCAAACTTTAAAATCATCTTACATCCTTACTAATTAATTTATTTATTTAAAGAAAGAAAATTCAAAGGATAACAACTTTTGGAGACTCGTCAACATTGATTAGCGCTACAGAAGCGGCAAACGTGTATTTAAAAGTCTTCAGGTGCCACAGTTCGTTTCGAATGGTATAATATAGAGTGGAAGCTAGTGGATTGTTGCCTGTTCGTGATACGTAAGGTGTCCGGGGATCATCAAGAGGTGATTTTTGGTTTTCATGAAAATATTGGCTCTACCAATTGGTCATCAAGCGGTGGCTGTTGAAGTTGGGGATTCTTGAGAGGTGGCTGTAGATCAAGAAAGTGTCACTGAAGTGCTATTTATAATGGAGTTTATGGCAATGTTGTTTTTTTATAAGAATGAATCTGTGTTCAATCAAATTGAACACGAATACTTTTTTACCTCTTTCACTTTAAGCTATTTAAAATTTGTATCGTGAAAGAGGAAGATTGTCAGCACCTGGGATCAAACCCACTATCTCCAGTACAAAACAATAGGAAACTTGTCGGAACTGTTAGGCTACCAACCACTACCAATCAATTATGTAGTCCGGCATCTTGCAATAATTGATATATTTCTTCATCTTTATGCCTATACTTCAAATACCTTACATCCATGGGACATTTTATTTCCAAGCGCCTATAGAAAACTTGATGTAACACCGCCTAAGTCATTTCACTGGGCCAAGAAAGTTAATGACAACACCGCGTAAGTAATTGATAACAATTTTACTTGACTTTAACTTGGAATAACATGCAATAACAACAGGAAACTAAGCATATTATAAGGAAATCAATATCTAACATGTGTTATCTATATGTTAATCAGCTCATAGCACAAAGAAAACAGAAAAACCACGCGAAAAACAATGATCAACACTCGAATGGCAAAAAACTTACGAACATTGTATGGCGGAGTGACTACTTGAGCGGTGTTACAGGGCTAAATTACTTGGGCGCTGTTACTATTTTTCAATTATGGCCTTTGATTGGTTGAATTTTAATAAATTGGACCTATGGGTACACGCGGGAGAAGTAGCTCTATCTTTCTGCATTCAAAAGTCAAAATCGTCATTTTTCGACTTGGGCGGTGTTGTTCGATAAGCGACGATATCCATTAAGTCAGTTTACCACGGCATTCACCAAACGACCTTAAAAAAACAGCCCATTTACCTTTTGATAAAAATACGAAACGAGGGAACCTCGACCAGTTTGCGACATAAAAAAGGTCAGGAATTGATCTTCAGGTCTGTACCTGCGATAGTAGAATGTGGTGAAAGGTCATTTGTAATGATGTAAGAATACAACCTTCTGAGTATACCTAATAGTAGGGACATTGTGCTGATAGAAAAGAAATTCAAATCGTTTCATTCAATATTATGAAAATATGAAAATAAATAATAGTCGACTTTCTTTTTTTAAAACATGTTTTCGTAGGTTTGGAGAATATTTTTTGGTGCCAATGCCAATTTTTACATGTTATTTCAAGAGCGTCACCAGCCCGGGGACCAGGGTTGGGGGGGGGGGCAATTTGACATATTCATAGACTATTGTACAGTATAGAGAATGAAAAATGTACAGTTGCCTATATTTTTTATTCTCTAGGGGGGGGGGCAGCTGCCATTACAGCTGGCATTATGGAAGATAGTAAGAAAGCATGGCCGACAGAGAATCACGTGGATCGAACACATCGATTTTGTCTTCAAGAAAGACTAGGTTAGAAATAAGAGAAAATAGAGAGGTTTTATGAGAAATGGTATGTCGGTGGTAGAAGCAAAAGAAGTGTTCCTGGATAGAATAGATCTTGTGTCGTTTTCCAGAATAGATAGCTTATCTCAAAGAAAAACAAGTAACCAAAATTATTGACGCATACGTACCTACATGCACTTTTATAGCATTAAGAGGTTACCCTTACATTTTTATCCTAGATTCAGTTTATGTTTGGAATGGTAGGGATGGCTTTATGGTTGTATTATTATGGTAGCAAAAGAATCCAAATGGCTTACTCAATGATTTTATTATATAAGCCTTGCTTTTTTTAATTTCCATAATATGTAGGTTTGTGTATCAGGAGGTACAATGTAATGTTGCTGCATGTATGAACCGTGTACTAGCGCAGGTGCCTACCGGAGGTCAGGCAACATCGCGTGTATAGCACAACAGACAATATTGTTCATCAAACTGAAGACTCGCAGATTCCCAAACTATACGAAGCTTCAAGCAAATGTTATTTTGTTACAGTTTCGCCATTTTTATACCTGCTCCATTAGCTGTAAGCTATAGTGATCAGTGTTGGGATCCTCGGAATGGAGATCCAGAAAAGAAGAAGAAATACACGAGTAGGTTCCTACATAAAGTATCTGGTACTTAGAAATAGTTCAAGGTACCTACCTACTCGATAAAGAAAATTCTGTATTTAAAAAATTTCCACAGAAAAATAAGGATGATATTTTGTAAATGAGGAATTGGTGTGAACCCAAAACATTCAAAATGAATTTTCTTGTTCCCTTTTTTCTGAAGACCTTGTTATTCTATATATTATTGTACTACCACTCCAGCTTTTTAATACATGCATCGACTTGCAACTATTTAACCATTTTACAGTAGCATTAAATGCCTTCCCCATTTTCTCTTAATTCTCTTCATTACATTCAACCTAAGTCTAGTCTGAGAAAGGATTCCAACTCTGAGTAAAAATTTCATGTGAAAAACGCATAGAACATTATTTCTGATATGACCGAAAATCGAATCCGGGACCTCTTGATCATAAGTTGGTACCAATTTATTTATTTTTATTTATTTATTAATTAAAAAATATATACAAGTACAAAACATAATATATAGGTACATTAACAAATATATCAAATGAAAAAGTCAATTTTATATGCCCCATTTGAAGTTAGAAAATGCTAACTTAATTAATGTAACTTATATACAGCATTGGATAGAAAGTTTTATAGAACGCTTATAAGCGCTTATTAGAAAATCAAACTGTGTTCTAAAATCAAACGATCGAATCGTTCGATCATTTTATATGGATATTTTTTCCAAACTCTTTCGATGATCGTTTCGATATAGAAATATTATTATTATCTAAAGTTTGAGAATCGTGAGGAATAAAAAAGATTGCTTTCATAAAACTGATCAGAAAGATGTTCCAAAGTTTACCATCAAATTAGTTTGGAAAGCGATTGCCATAGTCTTCATAATAAAATAGAAAGAAAAAATTTAGCATATTCCCTGGCTGCGATATGTCTTCTTATCACGACACTGCTTTCAATACTTCCTTACCATAATACTGCTTCCGTTTCTGTCCGTAAGACCACATGTTATGCAATACAGTATTATTAGCTTTGGATTGAAATTATAATATAAAAGTACATTGTACAAAATATTATGTCTTTTTTCTGAGCTGAAATATGCAAAAATAAAGATTTGATGTCGGATATTAAAGGAACATGTTGACAAAAGAGTCAGGATATCCTTCCTTTTTTTGATAAAAGGATTGTTTAAAATTAATACGATTGCTACTAGGTACTTACTTAAAAGTAGCGTTTTTTATATGAAATTAAGTTAAATAGCTTTTCAAAGAAGAAGCTTTTTGCTTGTGTATCTACCTATTTGGATTATAATTTGCGTATTATTATTTGATACATTACCTTTATAAAGTTAGATACACAAATTGAATATTTGAATGCTGAAAATCAATTATACCTAATTGTATGAAAGTAATCAATTGTTAGAATCATTAGTTGTTACATTTGAAAAATGGTCAGAAGAATCTAGACATGCACCAACGCTGTGCACCAACAATGCCAATAGGCAATAAAGATGAGACATTAACAAAAATGGATATAGTCATATCCTGGCGCCAAATACATGACATCAGCAGTCGCAGTCTTTAAATTTGGTTGCTCTCATGTTCTTAATAATTTCCAACTTTTTTCTCTATGTATATTTCATTAATTATTAAATATCTACTTGTTGCATACATGAGATTTTTTGACATGTTGAACATGTTGAGAATTCTCATGATTAGGAGTTTCGGAGACAAACATTACCACCTAATGGCGAACGTTGTTAACGAAAAGTGATCACACTAAGCCAGCCTTCGAAATAACAGTAGAAGACGGTCGTAAGCCCGTAGTGGTTTGTTCCATTTAAAAATCAAACATTAGTTATTAATTGTTAGAGTCATTAGTTGTTACATATTATTTTAACGTGTCTTTCTGAATTTAAGTAACACGTCTGTTCCAGTTTTTGAACCCCACAGCATCAAAAGCATACCTTGGTGTAAAATATAATATAGTACTAGGTGTCATGTGTTATTATGTTCACTTCGTGAAGAGCGTCAAACCATAGCAACGCAAGATTAACGAAAGAACTCAAATAAAAAATACTTAAAGTCAATAAATTTATCGTGGTTTTACTTGTGTTAACTGTATATTGTAGAATGATGGTGTATATATTTGTAAGTACCTATGTATTTTTGCGCCGAAAATTGCTTAGTAAATAAACAAATGTGTTTTTTTTTTCAAAATAATATAAGCAGTTTTCATCTATCTATCAGTTTTTTACAGTGAACTGTTTGTGAAAAAAACGTTTGAAACCGACCATGTGGCGATACACGTGACTATCAGAGCCACACATTCTAATTATTATGTCAAACACAAAACAAAGCTTTTAGCCCTCACCACAAATTAAGGTTTAGTATTACAGACAACCCTCGCGCACCCCCAGAAACAAAAGAACAACTTTTCCTCCTCTCTCAGAAATTTTCCTAATTCCTTTCCCCGCTATTCTTCTCCAGTCTTACCTTCGCTGCAGCGACGGAGTATACATTTCAACTAGGCTGGGGAAGTTTGTATCCCTGCTCCTGTCTGAGGGTAACGATCCATGCTGTTGGTGGGTCTGCCTAGGTACCTAGTTATCTTCCTGATACGGGTGGCCCTTGCCTCATTTACCAATCAAGAGAGTTCTGACGGATATCTTTATTTATAAGCTCATCCGTAAAACTTGTGGAAATACTGAAAGAAAGAAAAAAACCTGCATAAGTAATATAAAGTTGGTTAATTGTTAATGATCATGTATCTATCAAAGTCGTTTTTATCCTTTGTTTTTTTTTTAACATAACGACGTATCCCGAAGAAGGTAGGCAGAGAGTACGGACTTCCTTTCATTCCTATCCAGACAAATCTCCTTCGCTACAAACAAAACTCTTTCTTTTTATCCTGTTGTGTAAGAAATTATAAAATTAATTTTTGGAGGGTTTGTGTATTTACGTAGTGAAAGTTCATTATTATGAATTTAATTGAAGTCTCTTGACAATGTCTACGTGAGTTGGACGAAAGCGCTCGAGATTCAATATAAATTTTGTGAATGTTATTAAATTGTGTGTTATTAAATTCATAATTATAAATTGTATTAGAAATGAAAAACGAGTCTAAATTTTGTAATACCACGTTTTATTTTAACAACCATTAACCGGTTTTCGAAAGCGACTGCTTTCTTCCTCAGATGGAGTTAGATGGAGTTAGACTAACTCCATCTGAGGAAGAAAGCAGTCGCTTTCGAAAACCGGTAAATGGTTGTTAAAATAAAACGTGGTATTACAAAATTTAGACTCGTTTTTCATTTCTAATACAATGAATAAATACTACCAAGCACCTTCGGCCCAAGCAATCGAATACATAATTATAAAATTTATTTTAATGGACTATTAGTTTTCTTATTATTCTTACCCCGTGATATGAGATATTTGAGATTTAAAGAAAAGGAATTTTATTGCAATATTGAGAATGCCTTTACTTATGAGATATTATTATATTAGGTTAAAAGTTAATGTTAAAACACAATAATGTTATCTACTAAATAGTACGAATTCTATACAATAATAATTCTTACCTGGTTTGTAAGATGTAAATTTTACCTAAATTTATGTGTGAAATTCAACGTGTGTCGAAAATTTTCTTCTTTATTAATTTGCTGCCGCATTTGATTAATTCGCTGTCATACTTCAAGAACTCGGTGTTGTCTAAGTAAAAAATATGTATTTATTAAGATGAATAGTGACGACAAAGAAAAGAGAAATGAGCATGTATTAAGGATAGCACACATGAGTTGTAGAGGCGGCTAGAGATACGGTTCCACCATCTTATAGACATCCACGACTACCACCCAAAAGATGGAGAGGTTACTTCCCCAACTGAGAGTCCACGTCACATAAGGCGTATGTTGCAGGAGTTTAACAGGTCTGAGAAAAGAGATAGAAGAAGATGAAGGATATAGTAATATGGATAGCATAAGCTATTAACAACGGTGTATATTCTGCATTTCAATCACAATACCGATCCAATTTCAATCTAACCAACGATGCCATGATCACACTAAGATTTTGGTTGCTATGCATAAACATAGTTCTTACATGGGTATATTTTACTTCCTGTACCACTAGTATAAGTTTTCGATGACCGAATATCGAAACGATCATCGAAAGGGTTACGAAAACTTTCCATACAAAAAATAATCGAATGATTCGATCGTTTGATTTTCGAAGACTATTTGCACGCTTATTAGCGTGTAATTAGCTTTCAATTAAACTCGTACTAGCCCCACTGTATTGCTTTACGAAAAAAATGGTATAAATTTATACTATTAAAAGTATGGACGGTCGACGTTGAGATCGGGATTGTGTTTCAAGAGCCACCCCCTTTGAAAAATTATTGTTATTAATAATATTAAAGTTATTTATCCATGTAAGTAATTAGGTAAAAATAAAAATTTGGATGCAAAAGCGTATTAAGACAAAATAATTGGATTGATTTAGGATAAAAAAGTAAAAAAAAAATGTAATCTATTTACCACCAAAACGAACTGGAGAGTTTGATCCTCGATTTACATTACGTAGGTATAGCATGAGAGTGTGTTATTATCAGTTAGGATCTATTGGTTAAATTATTTAGACATTCGGGTGTGACATATCTCATTAACTACCAGCTAACTAGCTCTCCCTACTCCCGGAAACTGCCAGATAACATCAGAAAATTAACTTTCCAAATTTAATATTTATGTCATTCCTATTTGTTAGTTAATTTACGTACCTTCTTCGATAATATCATTACTTTAATTCATAATATAACATCGGTTACCTCTATTACGAGTTAAGTATATTAAGTAATAAATTAAGATAAAAAGTATATTAAGAGTAAAGTAATCGATTTTCTCAGATGGATAACTTAAACGAATCTGTACAAAAAGTTATATTATGTTTGTTCAAAGTATTTTTTAATCTATTTGATGGAAAGCTTATTTAAAATCGTTTCAAGGTTCGTGAAAGAAACACAGAGAGAAAATACTCGCAATTTTCAATCTAAATAATGGACATTGGGCTTTTTCCATAAGGGACAAGGACACATTGTCCTTCAAAATGCAATCAATTTAACTGTAATTTTTATTCGGTCACGATTCTTTCAAATAATTCTGATTTAAAGTAGTTAAGTACCGTATTTCTAATAATTAGCTACGACAAGCCTTTTGATACTTCTTTGAATGCAAACAAGCAAATCTCTAATATAAAAGAAAGTCGGGTTAGTGCGAACACTTTAACTCGAGATCATTTTTGGTTTATTGGGTTCTTTTTCGCCACGGATAACAGAATAATTAATTAAACATTGAAAAAAAAAAAATCGAGTCAAATAATATGAAATATTATAGTATTAAAGTAAGTGTTGAACGAATATCGATACACCAACGCCATCTATGAAAACTTCCATAGAAACACAATTTTTATTTAGGTACCTGATAACCATTGACATTAAAAATATTGACATGCAGTTTTTTTTTTAATTTGTTAACATTGAAGCGCATTTTTTATAAATTAAAACGCGAGAAGTGAATAAATCTAATTTTAAAATCAAATTGTCGTTTGTCACAAACTGCAGTTTTTTTTTTCCTTTTTTTTTTTTTTACGAAATGAATCTGTGCTCACTCAAAGTGAACACAAATACACTCCTTGACTCTTTCACAGTAAGCTACTTAAAGCTTGTCGTGATCACTTTATTTCACCTACATTTAATAGGAAGAGAGTACTTATTATTTATGTTTGTAAGTACATAGGTGTGTATACCAGAATGATCTCTTCTGTATACAGTGAGTAGCGCAGAGTTCAGGTGTTTAAACAAGATTAGTAACTGACTCTGCAAATAGTTACTTATACCGGGAACCGGTGTGTGTAAACTAGTAGTCAGAAATCTCCTTTGAGAATATTTCATAATGTTATCGCGTTGTGCTGTTTGGACGTCCCATATAAAGTGAGATCCTCCAGAGATAGTGCGCGAAACTAGGTAAGACAGTTTACGGTAATTATGCAGTCATTACTGCTTACTTATAAAGGTAAGTAATCAAGTCAAACCATTTATTTGTTTATAAGTATCATCAGGTAGTAAGGTTAAGTAATTTAGTAATTTTCAGTGGTAAAAGAAGACGATACCTCTATAGGTCAACAGCCTTTTCGTTATATGTAACTCCGAAATGGTGCAGTCCCTGTATGAAGAAAACGAATGTACCGTCAAAACGCCATGTGGTCCTGGTGAAGCTATATGGATAACAACGGGAGTTACTTCTTCCTCCTTTCTTCTTCTTCTTTCCTTTTCTTGCTAGGATCAAGACTCAAATGGTATACCACAGAGATACCCTAAAGATGGAAAGTGCGAATTGGAGCACCTACCAACGCGGACGACCTATAGTGTTGTTCAGTATGTACGAAAGCGTAGGAATTATTACAGTGTAGTGTTTCAAGAATCTGCGGCAAAACAGCAGTAACAGCACGCCTTGCCCTTTGAGACAGCGCAAAAAAGACGGAGTTCTTCCTCCTGTCAGGGTATAAAATACAAGGAAGAACCTCTCACAATGTATTCCGTTCCTTTAATACTGAACCGCTGATGTTATTTATATTTTTTTATTGTAAAAAAACTTTGAATAAATTTTCTATTATCTAATCTTGCAACATTGTGATCAACTTGAAATTAATTAAATAAACTCGATGGAGATAAAACCGAAAGTAAAAAAAATCTAACCTAATAAAAACTAACCTTTTATACGGCCATAAATTATTTATAATTTATATACTTAGAGTTTTGACGGATCATAAACATAAAATTAGGTAAAATCCGAAAGTTTCCATCGAAATCTTTACAAAAGAGGGTGAATCGGCCGAAAGTTTGGGCATAAAATACAAATTGCTAATAAATCATAACAATAAGGGATGATGAACAAAAAAGGCGCAACGAACTTCTAATCGCTAATGAAGTCAATCACCGAGAAATATTTTTACAAGCTGAAATAAGGGCTTAATTACTTAAAAGCTTGATTCCACCCCCAAAACTGCACGCTCAGACAACTCTCTTTCTACGTAGGCACTAACCTAAATCTAATTTATTTTGGTTCATACAGTATCCAGGTGTCTTTTCTTTTATGATTTTTTTAATTGTCAGATTACTGAAGTAATGTCTTAAAAAATAATATTGTCCAACGAATCGCTTCTCTCAAACGGTGATGGGCAGGTCACATGAGTAGAGATATAGAAGATTTTTTGTTTTGTAAAGTTTCATAACTATTTTTTTTTATGAACAAATGTACGTCGATCTAAATGAACTTTCGCGACTTTTCAACAAAACGTTTACATATTTTAATACATTCATTCATTGAATTATTTCGTAAATTATCACCATTTTGCATGTTTAAAAATTCCAGCTGCATTGATTATGGTGCATTTTCGGGTGAGGCAGAAAGGAAAGGTGTAAGAAAGCGTAGCTGACCGCCAACAATAAATTATGTGGATCGAACACATCGATTCCGTTCTCAAGGAAGGCCAGGTCAGAAGTAAGTAGTATTCTTGTATAGAAAAGAGTGGAGGTCCGTTCTCTCTGCGTACCCCATACAAGAGACATATTGAACGGATAGCTGAAAAAGTCCGATAGAGGTACCTAATAATAATAACCTTTGGAAAGTCTGAAAAAATCTTGAAAATCTCATATCATTTATCATTTTTTTTTCAACATAAGCGAGATTGATGTCAATAATTTTGTAATTTACCAACTTTGAATATTGCTATAGAACTCACAATATTATGATACTGAAGGAATGCATACAATTTTGTTATAATTTTTGAATTTGTATCTAATTTTGCGTTCAATTAATTTCACACGTGCATCATTTTATGCGTGCAACCACGGAATAATATTGAATTTCTTGATATAGGTACTATATTTTTTTTTCCTATTTTCAAGAGTGTTGGCACAGTGTGCGCTTTGTTCGGCTCTTAGTTCATTATTATTGCCGTAAGACCCTATTTTTGTAATAATTTTAAAGTTAACGACGTCCCGCGATTGAATTATAAAACAATGAAATTTTGTCTCGCGCCATTGTTGCCTTCAGTTTATTACATTAATGGTCTCATCTTTAATCATTTACTTTTATCTTATTTTCACTTCAAAGAGGATTTCAAAACCAGCATCCCGAAGAGTACGTTGAGATGAAACAGACTATTAAATAAAAGTCCTAGACACCATTTTTTTTAATAAGTAAACCTGGCATACAATTAAGACGAAATAACGACATGTTTTTTTTATCCATTGGCTGAATGATTGTTTCAGTAGTTTTTGAGTGATCTATGTATTATTTTTTAATCTTTCTGCCATATGCAAAACCGTCAAGAAATTCCCTACCGATATAAATTTAATTTAAGGGATTCTCTAAAATATATTTTGTTTAAATTAAATTAGAACAGAAGGTTTAACAACGCAATGTTTTGTGAAAGTGAATGATGAGAACTTGGAACAAGTGGACGAGTATGTCTATTTATGTAGTCTATTTAGCAGAGATGGAAGGTGTGAAAGGAGATTGAAAGAAAGAAAACATACAGAGTTACATTTTATAAAAATAAATAGGTATTAATTAAAATCAAAATTTTGAATACAATGAATATCATAATGTTATTTTTCAGCTTTGTAATAATTAATGTTCATGCTTACTATGTCAGTTTTTATTGGTTGATAGCTTTCGTTAGAAGTGGTAAGATCGTTTGGCTAAAACCGTAATTATTTCACTTATAACTTATACCCGTCTTGCTTTACGTTTTTGATTCCGATTGTCAGGCTTGATCGGTAGGTAATTAAACAGGTTCTAGTCTAGCTTCCCATTGCTTAACAGACCTCTATAACTGACATAAGCACAGAAAAAGAAGAATGACATTTTCACAATTCATAAAAAGAGAGAAGAATGACACTTTTAATGTTTATTAAAAAGAAAGAAGAAAAATTATAGTATGCCACTCACATGAAAAAATCTGCATGTATCATAATATGTTACATCTCACACTTGATTCAATTTCACTGTTCAATCGAACCTACATACCTACATAATATTGTACTAGTTTTACTCTCTCTATGGTTTGAATCTTAGCTACATCCCTCTATGTGTGGAATGGTACAAATTTTAGGCGATTGACTAATGATGAAGGCAGCTATTTAACCGACCTCAAAAATATTATACGAACCTACCTACATAATTTGCAAGTTTTACTCTCTCAATGGTTTGAATCTTAGCTACATTCTCTACACCCTCTATGTGTGATAAAGGCAAATGTTTTACCGACCCCGAATGTCACTAAAATATGTCAAACTTCAAAATGGAGGAATTATTTTGCAAATTTTTTCATTAAATCTTTATTTATTGAGAATAATAAAATTTGAACAACATTTATATGTATAACAAATCAATCTACAATTATTTTATTACATTTTCCATTCAACGTTTACATGAGTAATTTTGTTTCCAAAAGATGTCTTATTGTCTTTTTGAGAAATTTGTATGAAGATCCTAAAAAATAGAGTTTTTTAAATAGCTCTAAATATATTAAAGTTAATGCAGAAAAATGTATTTAAGAACCTTCTCCGGCATTTTGCACGGCTCTGCGCAGATTCATATCTGACGTAGCATTTGTATTTTGAGCGTGATGCTCCCATATACGACAAAAGGCTTGCAAAAGGCAAATAAAAAAACATTTCTGAATTATTATGTAGATTAACTATTGAAAACTTGTGTTGGATTTATAAATAACGAAATTAAAATAGCTGGAGATAACTACCTACTGTTACTAATATTCACATTAGCCCAAACATAAAAGAATGATATCGAGAAAGAATTATTGTGGCATTTTTTCTGTCTTTACGAGTGGTCATAATATTGAGTAGAGCGACTCTATTGTTTCTCAGTTTGATTGATGAGTCCATTCCAGAGCCAACAATAAAACACAGAATGGAGTGACACAAGAAAATTGGGACGAAAGTAATGATTGGGTATACGTTTGAGTGTATTGGACGAGTTGCAAAAATCCGATATGTCGGACAGAGAGACAAATTGATGTTGATTTATTTACTCTTAGAAAGGCCAATGATAATTGAGTTCTCTCTTTTATTTGAATCTAGTAGGTACCATTTTATCATACGTTTTTTATATACCTATACATTCTCCTTTTTAACCCTACTTAGGGGAATAGAGAGTAAAAATAAGAACTCTCCATTGCGCTCGATGTTATTCATACATAGGTACACCATATCCAAATAATTCCGCTCTGCTTCGAAGGACCGAAGCACAGTATGAGAGGGCCTTCCTCGTCTTCGGGAACCTAATAGGAGGAAGAACAGCAATCTTTTATGTCAACTGTTAATCAGTATCCTTAACACCTTAATGTGAAGTGTTGATAAATAGTAGGCAAAAATGATAAGGAAAACTCAATCGTTTCGCGATTATTGCACCGATCTCGGTTCGTTGACTTAGAGGCAACAGGTCCTGACGTTAAGATTTCTGGCTAGATCAGAACTTAAGCATTAGCTCTAAGTTGTTCCAGTGGCTGCGTCCCTACAAATGACATTTATCGATACGGGTTCTAGTACTGCCGGGGCATGAGGTTTTTTGACAGTTGAGGAGATCGAAATTCTAATGATGGGAATTCGAAGATTTGGAACTTGACTGACCAAATGACTAAAATAAAGCATTTTTAACTTAAGTCATTTTTCGAAACAGCAGTATAAGACGGTTGGAAGCTTCGATAACATCAAGATGGCAGACTATTCATTAAAGAGCAGTGTCTCTGGAACACTTCGTTTAGGCTATGAATCATAATATGACGTAATTTTTTTGTTGAACTTTTTAGTATTCTTAAAAAACCATGCAAGTAAAAAAAAATTAAAATTCATGTTCAAATAATCTCGTACAAAAATATTCTTCAAATAGAAATTGAAAATTGCCTAGTCAGGCGAGTGGCGGGCATAGGGTAGGTACCTACCCATATGTGGAGTGTTTCTTTGCACGGACCTGCTGTTTGGTTAAGACCGTGTGCTTATTCAAATACCGTAGACGATATAATATTTATTGGAAAGTTGTTTAGAAAGAAAGGGCTGCAGATCAAAATGTAAGCAAAATGCACAGCCAAGCGATATTATTTGTTCCAAGTTCAAATCAAATTAGGATCTTTTATACAAAAGTTTTGAGGCATTCAGGGGAGATTCTTTAGCAACCGGACAATCGAGATTTCTCATTATAAAATTTACTTTATTATAAAATGTCCTATGTGCGTTGATCACTTTCATTAAAATTTAATGAATCTGGTAACTTAGTGGCTATGTTTTTTTTTTATTTAAATAGGTAAGAGAAGATATTCAATTGTGCGCAAAATCATGACAATAATAGACACCTACACATAAATTAAAAGGTCATACAAGGCAATTTTTGCAAAAATATGCTACATGTATTAAATAAGTAAATTCTTCACAGAGAAAGACCATTGAAGTCTTCTTCATCAGTCCCTCAATGCTGAGGATCGTGATCATGCACATCCACAGTATCCGAAGTAGATCCACAGTATGCGAAGGAGGTGTCTCAAAAACGTCAATTCGGTTTCGGTCACGCAAATTATTGGCGGTCCATGTTTCAGCATCGTACAGAAAATAAAAACAACGAATTTTTTTTAACTATGCATTCGTTTTCGAGTGATTCGGCAACAATGTATTTATATCTTCTTTTTTATCCATGTCCGCTCCCTAGTTGGAGCATAATATGGACTCCACAAGTCCTCGCCATGCGGTCCTGTCCCCTGCAATTCCAGCAGTCGCACCCCAGCAAACACCAACGTTCTGAAGGTCAGCCTCGTAGAGCCTTTTAATTGTGTGGAGGGGCCTACCGCGTCTTCCATTGCCTTCTGGATGGTAGTTGAGACTAAGACGGGTTATGTCCTCTGTAGGCCAAACTATACACTACAATAAACTCTTTTTATCGTAAAAAGACGTAACGAAATTCCGGTTATCGGGTACTAGGAGAGATTCCTCCCATCTGATGGCGGTGTTTTATGTATTTTCCCTTATGGTCTAGTGTGTTTTAGCGCGGTTCGTTACACCTGTCTTTTGCCCAACTGACTGTATCTCTTGTTGACTCAATAGAAAGGTAATTTCTTGCCATACCAATTACAGGTATTATTCTCTACATATGCTATTCTTAAAAGATGCCTTAAAACACATACCTACGCATTTCGTTTCTATTTAACTTATGCCGGTTTCATAAAAACAAATATAGTAGATTTTAAGTTTCCGTTAAAAAATAACAACAACAAAATCCAAATCAAAAGTCGACTTTAAGTGCCATCAAAGTCGCTTGGTTCTAAAGTCGACTTTAGTGCAGTTCAATCTTTTACTTCCGGAACAGCAACTTTCTTGGCGTGCTCTCTAACAAAATGTCACATTAACGTGATGTAGGTACTTATTTATGTATTCAGTTAGTTATATGAACAGTTTGTTAAAATCACGAATCGATGTGAGATCGATTATACAAAGCGCATGAAAAACAATATTTTCTAAAAATTTAGTAAGAATTACCTATAATTAAACGTTGTTTTTTGAAACTTCTTTTAGTCATTTTTTAGTGTATAAGTATCAGTCGAATTTCGTTTTACATAGAGGAGCTATGAAATTATTTTTTCTTAGCCATAAAAAAATAGGCCAACCCCATCAATTATAGGCCAAAAGGCCTAAATTAAGAAGAAGACACTATCCAATAGCTCAAAATAATCTTCCACTTTTTCAACACAAACTTTGCTGTAAGTAAGTATATAAAAGATGTTGAGATTTTGTTTGTGTTCACTTTGGGTGACTCCAGATTCAAAAAAGTCTTTTGAGATATTATGTTTATTCTTAGAATATCTTAATCATTCTATACTGTACCTACCAATATTGTTCTATAGGTACAAATCTTCAATATCCTAATATTTCCTTTTTCTATTATTGTATTATTTCATTCATCCAGTTTTAATAAAGAATACAAAAGCACTTCGTTATGAGGTTGAGTACAATCGTCATTGACTTCATATGTAGGTGGGTAGGTATATGTTTTTTCTTTTATCTGTTAGATAAAGCATGCGAATGAAAATAGCAGTAGCATTTAATAATAATTATTAATTTCCACATTATAGTAACAGATAAATAATCTCCTATGAATAAAAAAAGTGAGTAGGTACCTACATCCTACATACCTACCTAAATAAAGTTGAGTAACGGTAAAACATTGAAATGAGGCTCAAAAAATATTAGTACGTCCGCAAAAGCGAAAGTTCTTAAGGTCCTGCCAAAGTTTAACTAAGAAGTAATGAAAATTTTAAATCCAATCGTGTTTAAGTTTACAGGAAATCTTCACATTTTTTCAAATCTACTGAAGTCCAGTCCGTAGATAGCAGGGCACGAAAGAAATGAAGAGAATAGGCAAATGGATCGATGTCAAATTTTGAAAATTTATCGAAGAACTTTGCTGGCTGTCTGTGATGATTGTTACATTCTGTTTGTGGAATTTTAAAACACTGGAGTTCTTTCTTATTTTTCACTTAATATGAAGAAAAAAAAAAAATTATTTAAATGTATTTAATACGATTTATAGTTATTATTTATTTCTCATAAATACTATGTCTACCTATTAGGGATTTATTTTCTTCTAGAAGAATAGTTTTTTCAAACTCATGAAAACGTTAATAATTTGGTTTTCTTTTCATATTTCTGCACAATTATCTGCCTTTTTATTTTCCTACTCAACAATTATTTTTTTTACAATTAGCAGAAAAAATATGTTACAAGTTCTCTTGACAACCGCTTTTGGTACTTATACCTTTGGAACTTTTAATGATTAAGCAAAAATAGGGGCTAAAGATAAAGCCATGAACAGGCGTGGGAGAATTGGAAAGGAAATGCTTAGTTCTCTTCTCAAAAGAAGCTCTTATCCCAAACTAAGACTTGAGGAGTTACTGAATTTCTTCAAGAGATTAGTCAAGAAGAACAGTACTTGGTGTCCTCAAATGTAAGGTAAATTCTTGATATCCCATCCTCTACCACCTCTTTCTCCGAAAACCGTTTTTTTCATTGCGTTTACTTTTTAGTTCGATGTCCGTATAAATGTTGAATGTAATATCGGTGTTTTAGCCGATGATACCGTCACTACACACTTTTATAATGAACGTATATGAACTTATTGCGTATAACATTTTTGTATGTGCTTTAAGAATGATATTATAAAATAAACTAGCCTTTTTACCCGTCCATAAAATTGTTGATGAAGTTTGTTGAGAAAAATGTGAATTACAGAACCTGATTTATGAATTAATAAAATATGGTACCTATAAAGTATGTCCCTAAGTGGAGTAAAAAAATGGAGAATTGATTGACTGATCGAGTTTGCATTACCTATAAGTCAGAGGATTTGAATTGGTAAATAGGTAGATATAATTAGATAGTATGTGAAATTTGTAGAATTATTGCTGTGGAGGCAGAAAAGGTGAGTCATAAACATAGCATTTTCTATACCTTCCCCATCAAGTACATTTAGATAGAACACTTGATTTCTGTAAATGCTTTAGTTGTTCTTCTGCAAAAATTAATTATGTACCTACAAAGCTTTATTTATTCTTAATATCAAATTTAACAGGTAGGTACATAATTATTTTAAGTGTTAAGACCTCTACCCGAGCCAGTGATTTTGTACCTAAAAATCTTTTGTATGAAAAATTGGCAGTATAGCCAGCAAGAAAATATTGCATAAAAAACTCCTATAAATATTCTGACCCATCTGGGAATTGGAACCAGAAATTTCTTACCAGAAGTGGGTGTTAATTATTTTGAGCATAGTAAAGAATTTTGTGGCCAAGGATTCGAACCTGCACCTCACATCCAGCCTTCGTGTGAATAGAAAAATCAGTGTAGATTGCTTATTAAAAATATAACACAGGAATAGGGTAATAATAAAAATTTCAAATTGCTATGGCAATAATTCCACAAATTTATTAAATCCCTATGCCCCTAAGTGGGGCGTAAAGGGAGTTTGGATTTCACAAATTAATTTTACTTACATTAATAAAACAATCAATACAATTGGTAAAGAAAAATAATAATAATAAAGAAAAACACTTTTATAATAAATAACTAAGGTATTTTGCAGTTGATCTTTAAACATCATTTTTACAGGGTAAAACTTTTTAATAAATGATAATTTTGAGTATAAATATTTAGGTACTTCTAGAGAATTAGAACTCTCATCTCTCATAGGTGCTTAATATAAGTCATACTAAGAGTTGACAATTAATAAGAGATATACAAAACATTAAAGTAAACGTTATTGTTGTGAGAATTGTTGAGAGTATCTTGAAAATTTTGACACACTTTAAAATTCTGTAGACATTTTGGCATTGCATTCATGATAAGATATAATCCTAGGAATCTCAGCTCCATAGACGAATTATGGAAGGCATAAATGCAACGGGCCGTTGGCCCGGTGGCTAGCATCTCAGCAGATTGTTGAATTTGTCGAATACTCAAGGATTTCAATTTGACCACCTAAATAAGGAACGTTGTTAACGTGAAGTCATCACACAAAGCCATTCGAAATAGCAAGAGAAGAAAGTCATAATCCAGTTAGTACTGGTCAAATTGAAAAAAAATGGCATTTTAAAATTGACCATAAATAACGGTCTAATGTTGAATCTATCAGTCTGTAATAATATGACACTTTTCGATGTTACAGGAAAAGAGGTCTGATTATAGAAACTTCAACTAAATTTCAACAAAAAAAAAACAGGTTTACAATAATAATAACTCTGAAATTAAAATAATCATATATCTAAATTTAAAAACAATTAATAGTTTGGAAGTTAAGCTGCTTTCGGCTAACAATTGTCCTCCAATGCAATCACTTGTAAGTTAATGATGTTGCTAGGTTCTTTTAACAAATCTATGAATGCTCTTTTTAGTACTTACGTACTTAAGTACTTACTTAATACACATAATCTGCAAATTAAATATACATAGGTAATCTTCATATTCATAAGAATGATATTAAAAATTGTGAAAATTTTTTATAAGTACCTAAATGACGTTTTAATCGGCCTGGTGTTGGTTATTTTAACATAATATCTTGTTAAGATTATAAGGCCTATTCCAATTAAAATAATCAAAGTGTTAAATATCAAATAAATATTTCTTCTTCCGATGGCGCTACAGCCTAATTCAGCCTTGGCTTCCAATACTCAACGCCTAGAGACAACTCTGTCTCTACTTCTGTCCTGATTTCGTGGGTCAAGAAGTTTCTCGGCATCCCTCCTGACCTCATTCTCTCATCGCAGCCTAGGTCTTCCAGTTCTGCTGGATGTCCACCCATAATTCTCTTTGGTGCTCGCAATGATAGCATTATCTGCTCATGTCTGGCCCAGCGTAGTCTATATCTATAATAATAAAACCAATATTAGGATGGGACTTTCTAAGGTTAGATAGGTATCTCAAAATTTTCTTATGCATAATTTTAAAACAAATAAGAGATTACACTTTTTAAATAAAGTAATGGATATAACATGAGTTTAATTAAAAGAACATATTTTAGGAGTGAGAAGTATAATTAAATGTACTGAATAATAAATTCTAAAATAATATGTTTCATATTTTATTTTTTGTATAAGTAATGGGGATATTTGTTGAGTTAATACCTGCTTCGTTTTTTTTTTGTGTTGCTGATGAGGATATTTATAATTTGATGCTTTGTTTTATATTTGATTTTTTTTATGTGGGACTGATGAGAATATTTATTAATTTAGTGCTATGTTCTGTATTTTATTGTTTGTTTTGAATTGATATGATCATGTAAAAGGCTTGTAGCCGTGTATTGTTGAAATAAATAAATAAATAAATCTATAATTTTAAATAAACATTGATAAAGTTATTATTGAGAAGATTCAATACTTAGAATTGATTTGTGTTCAAGCAAAGTTATATTCATCATTCTTATCAGTTCATCCCCTTGTCAAAATATTATCAGATATTGCTCTGCCGTCTCTGTGATTCCTTGCAATGACTGGCTCTTTCATTCTATCAGGCTAGAAACTTATCTGCAACAAAAAAATTATGTGTGTGTTTTTATTTAGCCTTTTAAATTTGCTGCATTTAATGTCTATTTCTTTTTATAATTTCCAATAAACATTGGAAGGAATTTGGAATAATGTTCCACAGGTTGAAAATGAAGGTGATGTTTGAATAATATGTATTCATAATTATTTTTAGGTTATAAATTATATGTTTTTTGAAACTATGACTAAATAAATAAAAATACATGAAATAGGTTACCTGAAGACCAGAAATCCAATATTAATGAATTTAAATCACAGTCCATCCATCAAACTCATATTGACATATCGACGGTGAGCTGACAATACCTGCTAAGTCCACTTTAGCAAATTTTTCAGGAGAGACAAAAAACTTCCTGGAATACGCATTTCTCAACTTTTCGAAAATGTAATGATGCAAATATTCTTAAATTAGTGTACTTGAACATCTGAATATGCTATTTTGTAATAAATATTACTGTAAATACTGGATACTGCACATAGCTGATATTGCTTTCTGAAAAATGGTCACTTAGCAGCTATTGTTATTAATAATCCTATATAAAACTTCAATTTTCTATCAATTCAACTCTCCTAAATCACATTACTTTTTAAATACATCGATTTTATGCATAAAAGCAGAATTAAAAAATGCATTTGTCATTACATTATTCAATGAGTTGTACAATCATTTAAATTTAAATCTAAAGGTAGGTTTTTTGCAATATAATAGTGCTCCGGGTAATCGATCAAGCTGGACACAATTGTAGACCTTGTGACAAGAGTCAGTTTCTTTAATCCTAACACTTACTTCGGACGAGTTGTCTTTCTATTACAAGGTCTGATATTTATAACACAAAAAGAGAAATTCGAGCAATGGCAAATTTAAGTCAAAGAGACTTTTTCAGAGAGTCCTTCAGCACATTGAAAACCATTACATTAACCAGTAAATATGTTTGGGAAATCCTGAAATTTGCTTCTATATTTACAATATCCCATTTTATTTTGATTTTTTTAAAAAGAATACATAATATACACGTGCATAAGACACGACAAGGCGAAGAAGAATTCTGACTGTCACAACTATAGGTATAGGCAATATGAGAAACGCTCAAAGAGTTAGGTCAACAAATTACAGTTTGCTAAAAGACTCCAAAAGTGAACTGTGTATAAGTGCCTATTAAATATATTCAATAACCTAACTAAGGAAGTGAGGTAGTTTATTGCATGATCTCACATTTCTGATGAAGATACGAGGGTAGGTATTTCGTTGGAACGTCCTCTTACTCCGTTGACCACATGCTGAATAACAGAAACTCATTACTTCATCTTGTTCAAAACTTATATGTGACTTTCGTTTACCTTTTTTATGGCACCTGCGATTGTACCCACGACCTCTAATACGGTACAGTAAGAAATTTGGCCCCGGAAGCTCTAGGCTACCAATCGTTTCAGTTAGTTTAAATGAAGTTGAATATTGTTTTATACAAATATATTTCTGTCAAGAATTATTGTTTCTTGTTTTATATTCTTCTTTCGTAATAATAAATACAATTTTAATTCACATATTTAATTATTGTGGACGAAATTTTTGTGGCATTCGATGTTGGTGTCGACTAATCAGCTTGTAAATCCATTAAAAATGAATTGATGATTATAATTATAATTATCTAGTTTTATCTTGTGTCCAGATCAACTGGAATATTGTATCCTATGTGTCATAATAAAAAATCATCGTTTGCGTTATTATTTTCATACTTGACTTACAAAATAATTATCAGTATTTTTTCAGTGAAAATATTTTCATACGGTATTCATGAAATACGTCAATGAACTTTTATCATAGACAGTTTTTTATGTTTTCCTTCTAAACATCGATATTCATTATATCCAATTCCTTTATTATAGTGACCTGATGCTTCATTTAATGCCTAAAATTAAATGAATGAAAAATGAGCGCCTTTTTCCCTATATATTTGCAAGGAAAACTGACAGATAGCAGGTATTGTCATGCTTTTTATTTGCTGCCCATATGGCAGCTATTGTTTTTATTAAAAAACACTAGGTTATAATCATTTTTTCACTTATCTGATAATGTCAGAATGTGCGGAATTCGATTTAGAATCGAATGGAACCAAAAAACGCATTTCCCAAAAATTGTCAGATAGCAGGTATTGTCAGCTCACCGTCGATATGTTTTTCCAAGGAATGAATCAGATTTGATGTCTATTTTCGATAAACCACTCTCACATTTAAAATATATATTTTGTACTAAACTAATTCGCTATATAACTCAACATTACACAAAAGTCATAACTTATTGTCAACACAAACACGATAATATCATTACCGCCAATCTCTTCGATTATTGCGTTTTCGTGCCAAATTGCGCTGGCGCACGTATTTGGATTTGCGTATAAAATTTGACAGCTCATACGGAAGCAAAAATACCATAGATGAAGATAGTGCATACAGTACAGAAATAATTCATTATAATATTGTAAAAATATTTATAAAATTGATTATTGAAAATGTTTTCTATTCATATTTAAATAATTAAAACCTTTTTTTATTTAATAATTAATTATGACGTAGCAAAGTAACTAATTAATTATAGACGACATTTTATTCCGCTATACATATATTTTCTTTTGATAGTGTCTGTAAAACCAACCTTCATAAAAATATAATATGAAGTAGATGTCATTTACACATAAAATAAAATATATAAATTGGTTAAGCAATATTATTATTTTTTTTATTATTCTTAGGCAACCCATCCTGGAAGAATGATTATTTGTGAAAAATACGCTGCTTTATTTTAATTAGATTATAGTGCGCCACTCAACCATAGATTTACTAATACATAGATTAGTAGAATTCATTGTCAATGTCACTCAATATTGATAAATATTGATCTGTCAAAAAAAAATAAGAGAGTGATGGAATGCTTCCAATTTCAAAATTAAAATAATTATTTGCTGCTCAATAGATATTTTCGGTAGGTACCTAATGTTGTTTAATAAGATTTAATATATTATCACTTCTTTGTAATTTTTAAGTACTGACTCAGAAACATAAAAAATGATGACCTTTTCTGTAACATTCTTTCCATCACTTAGTATTTTATTTTTTTAGTTTAAGAATGCATGAATCCCTTTGAAATGTTAACCGAATTGGAAACAAATAAGCTAAGCCAATCATACTCTTTTTGAAAATATATAAGCAATATGATTTATGCTAAACTATAAGATTTGATTTTAAATTCAACCATTAGTGCAAAGGGGTTAGTAAAGAAAAATAAACGCAAATATTTACTGACTGATGATTAATTTATTCATTTTCAGTGTCACAAACCTTGGTTGCTTTTATCTGTCATCAAATTGGGCTGTGACAGAGTCACTTTTGGTTTTTTTTTGCGTCAAAACTTGGTCGAAACCTGTCAATCTGCACATACCACATCCAACGATTGCAGTTTTGGTCTTTGAAGGATTCTTTATTCTACAGGATCATGTTTGAGATGTATAAAGAGAATATGTTGTTGACGGAAGAAAGTACTACACCAATTATCCCATACCATACTTTTTTAATATAATGCTTCTTGTCGTATTATGAAACATACGTGAAGATTGTTATATTAACGCAATAAAATATATTTGTAACATTGTTTTTAATTTATCTTCATACCTATTATATAAGAATTTAGATAATTTTGTTATTATAATAGCAAATAAAGTGATCTTCGAATAAAGTGATATTCGATGATTCTATACACAAAAATCTGTTTTATGTGATTAATTCAGATATGAATATTATACAGTATTTCTTAATTATTATGAGGTGGATAAATAAATATATTTTTTACTATAATAAACATGCACAAATACCTGACAAATCCATTATGATTTTGATAAACAGGAACGTCATTAGTTCCTGTCAGATTCGCTTTCTTTCAGAGTTCTGTTTTATCGACCAAATCTACTAAAGAATTTTTATACTCATTTCAATTTTCAAAAATCATTTTTACGATTAATATATTTAAATGTATTATGAATTTAATGTATCTTTATTATTTACCATCATTTAATATGATTTTATCATGTACTTACTCATCTAATGGCTACGACGGTTTTACACAAAATGTGGCCATAAATTTTTTAAAATGTGTCAATTTTCAAAATGGAGGATTTTTTTTTCCAAAATTTTTCATTAAATCTTTATTCATTGAGAATAATAAGATTTGAATAACTTTTATATGTATAACGAATCAATCTCCAATTATTTTATAACATTTTCATACCGTAATACCAAGATTCTATTCAACGTTTACATGAGTAATTTTGTTTCCAAAAGATGGCTTCTGTCTTTTTTGAAAAATTTGTATGAAGATCCTAAAAAAATAAAGTTTTTTAAATAGCTCTTAAGATATTAAAGTTAACGTTGCCAATTGTATCTTAGAACGTTCTCGAGCAAATTTCACCGCTCTGCGCAGATTCATATCTGACGTAGCATTTGTATTTTGAGCGTGATGTTCACATATACGGTAAAGTATTGTCAAAGGCAAATAAAAAAACATTTCTGAATTATTATGTAGATAAATAAAAACATTAGGATGCGTTGGAGAATGTCTGATAGTGATACCATGAGATGATTGGTTTTATAATCTGTCCGCTTGCGTAGCATGTCTTTTTTTTTAATGAATCTATGTTAACTCGAGGTGTAGACAATTATTAGACTTTTGATATCTTTCTCACTAAACAATAGCTTGTGTCGTGAAAGTAGAAATGGTCAGCACCCGGATTGGAACCCACGACCCCCAATAATACGCTGTACCTACGAAAGTCGGCGACTAATACCATTGAACTAGCAATCACCCTCTTTGTAAGTATACTCTTTATGAGTACCAAAATATATACACACATACATATAAAATACTCTACTCAGGATCATAGGGAGGCAATAAGAGCTCTCTATTGCGCTCGATATTTCGCAATTTTTATGACCTCCTCCCACACCATGTCCAACTCCCTCAGCTCTGGTTCAAAGGAGCGGAACACAGTGTGAGAGGGTTTTCCTCGTCTTCGGGACCCTGATGGAAGGAAGAACAGCGCCTCTCTCTGCCAACTGTCATTCGGCATCATTAACACATGCCCCGGCCAATTCCACCTCCTCTTCACAATGGTAGAGGATGGTGATGGGCTCTCGCTGGATGCGCCAGCATATAGCGTCGTTCGTGATGCGGTGGTACCATCTTATACCCAAATTTCTCCTGAGCCACTTCATTTCAAATGTAGAGGTTTTTTGTGCCTCGACTTTGGTCAGGTGCTAGGACTGCCAAATATATGTGCTTTAAATTTTTTTTGCGCAGTAATAGGCTTGCCGTTGCACTTTCGTCCAATAAAAAAAACCATTTAAAATCAGATTTCAATGATGGGTGTCTGATAAGCGGATGTGACCCGCTTTTAATTATAGAGCAATATAATTTCTACGAAGTGCGCGTAAGCTTACCACAAAATTACGAAAGTGGTTCATATAATAGTGCCGTATGATGTACGGAGATCGTATTGTTATTCTGTTTGTTTATCTTATTGTGATAGTAAAGTTAATAGAAAATTCTCCTCTTATCTCATTACTTATTTATTTATCCCGGGGACGCAACAATAATAAATAATTCGAGGACGTGCGATTATTCCAACAATACTGCGGCAACTCGTGTGTGCGGGGGAGGTTATATTCTGAAGAGTCCGTACGCCATGAACCTTCATAACAGACTCCTTCAGATATTAAGGAACTACCTAATATTTTAGGTTATATTACTATGGTAATTTTATAGGTTAGGTACTATTTAGGTAAATATTTTCTTAACAAATCCTTTCCATCTTTTGCCTTAAGTAGAAGCTTTCAGAATACTTGCTTGATTTTGTCATTTTCTTCTTCCTTTTTCTATAGACCCTGTTTTTGACGTCGTTTAAGTCTCTTAGGAGGTCCACTGTCACTGGTAATCTGCCTGGACTATTTTCTGCATTGATGGTTATTGCTCTTTATTAATAACTATCTGACTTCATTCTGTCTTACAGTAAATATGAAAATGTTGTACTTACTACTTAACCATTTAGTGTAATAACCTGAACCTAGATGCCATTCTGTTCGAGTTTATCTTTTCATTGAGAACATTTTTTTCTTGAGTTAGTTATATGAAATGTTAAGAAAAGATTTCGAGTAGCCCAAATCGACACACACTTTTTCCCAATCCTTTTCGGACTATTACGAATTTGTTAATCACCAATTAATACAAAACACTTATCCACTATTTTACTGGATTATTTAAAATGATTTTTGATGTTAAAAACAATAAAATAGAATATAATCACAGCACATCTTTTTTTGTAATTTTAAACCAGTTTACTCTTTCAATACGTCAAGCTCTATATTTATTTATCGTATGGTATACAGTACATCACATCATAAGTTATTCAAAATAATGGTCATTTAGAAAAATTATAAAAATGTAAGCTCTATAGTGTTGCCAACAAACTCAATGAAACAAACTACGTGATACACTACTTGCAAACAACAAACTCAGTGTTACCAACAAACACAATGTTTTAAAACTCAATGGTTTTCAGGTAAATAAAAATTGTGTTGTCATGGAATTTTCACAGATGGCGGTGTTCCGTCCATTCCATACTAACTTTAATATTATGTTTTATATTATTTGCTGTGCATTTTTCATTTGTTATTCTGTTATCTGGAGCGGAGAAATGAAAATTCGTGATCTTCATAAGTCTCGTATTTTTGAGATCTGTGGGGCTAGTACGAGTTTAATCGAAAGCTATTTGCACGCTTATAAGCACTTATTAGCGTGCAAATAGTGTTCGAAAATCAAACGATCGAATCATTCGATCATTTTTGTATGGAAATTTTTCGAAACTCTTTCCATGATCGTTTCGATATTCGATCATCGAAAACTTATACTAGTGGTACTGGCCTGCTTATATCTTTTAATGCGTACATACTGAACAGTTTACGAGGATGTTTGTATAAGGATGAACAAGACCAAGATTAACGCTGCATGTTACCTTAAGGGTGTCATCAGCGCATTTCGTTTAAGCTATGTACGTTGAAATATTAACGAGATTACAGTAAAGCCTTTAAGCAAATATGACACACATCTGCAAGGATTAAAAATGGACCTTCTTTTAGTCCTAAAATGACGTCTATGAAGGTGTGTATAGAGCGGAAAAATCGCTTCATAAATCTTTATATTTGAACCCTTAGGATGTATTAGATACGATGGGGTGGGATTATGTGACACATTATTTCAAACAGGGAATTAGTGTTGGATGCTGGAGGGTTGGAGGCTGCAGAGGACGTGACCACTCGTTCAGCCCTACTTGCGACTGCGAGGAAAGTACCAGGATCAGGTGGTCTCCTGGTGTTGTTAGGTAGACTCTCAAAAATACGTGGATTATGTTGTTATTGTGAATTAGATCTGAGTAATGTGATAGACTTGTAAATATCTCTCCAAATGTAAACTCCAATTCATACTTTCAGTAAGCATAATAATTATTGTAGGAATATGTTGTTACTGAATTCGGCACAGTTTCCTTGTTGGTACCAGTTGAAAAGTTAAAAATAGTAACGATTTAGATGTCTGAGGAAGTTTTTAAAAGTAACAGAGATTTTAATGAAAATTTAACACTTTTTTAATACAAATTAATATGTACAATACATTTTTTTTTACCCAGTATGTAATGAAATATTATAAAGGAAAATCTTTGTTCTTGTTTTTCAAAAGTAGCGGTCAATTTAATTTACCATTTGTCGGAGCCAAATAAAATTCTTATTGCACAATATTATTTCCAAGTTCTGCTATAAGCTTCTTAAACATTAAAGGCTCTCAAACTGTGTTTCTTTCTTTCAAAAAAAGAGCTGAGTATTTGGAAATTGCGATGGTGGATATTATCAACAAAATCCTAATCCTAATGAATTTGGAGAATCATGTGCAAACGCAACGATTCTAGAGTCTAAAGGGACGCAGACCACGCAGAAGAGATAGCGAAAGTTATAACAGGTCATCACAGGACCAGTGAAAAGGTCTGAAGACCTAAAGAATAAGAAGAAATTTTTAAGACTCATAAGCTGAAAAAGACAATATGTATACCTGACGGAGAACTTAAGGGGTGGACGAAGGAAAGTAGGCCCAGAGGAAAGGATGAAAATAGCTTAATTCACCAGGAATTTGATTAAGAAAATAATGTTTTATACCGGGTAAAATAGCTGGTGACAAATTGAAGAGTCTTGCATAATGATCTTGAAACGCGACACACCACACAGGGTGTCTCGTTATGTGTACCTACCCCTTCCCAATTCCGAATATTGAATAGCTCAAAGCATTTTTAAGCAACATTTTGTCTCATAGTTAGATGGCATGATCTCAGGTGTCAAAGGGAAGATTATGTTAAGAACCGCAAAAATTTATATCAATGGAATACGAGGTGTAATGAAAACATTGGGGGCGTATTCAGATTAAAAACTACCCATTATGTTAAAATTAACCCAAAACAGCAGAATAGAAGCCTGCACAAGAAAACTAATTATCACCTTAACCGAACAAGAATTTTCAATTATAATAATTCTTGAAGTGTTTGGTTCATCTAACAAGGTTAAAACAACGTAGTTGCACTTTGACAATGTTTGTATGTAAAGGAGTTCGAGCGCTTTTGTCAATCTCGCGTTGACATTTTTTAAGGGAATTTTTTTTTCAATGAATCTGAGATCACTCGAAGTACAATCTTTGACTCTTTCACAGTGAGTTAAAGTTCGAGAGAGGAAACGATTCACTGTAATCAAGATATAGATTTAATATTTCGATTTTTTTGTGGCAAATTTAGAATAATTTAATAATATATTCAATAAAATAAATTGAAGTGGTTGGTAGCCCAGCGGTTACAACGCCGGCTTTCGTGCTGTATCATTCGGAGGTCGTGGGTTATATCCCAGGTGCCGACCATCTTCCTCTTTCACTACACAAGCTTTAAGTAGCTTACTGTGAAAGAGTCAGAGAGTGTATTTGTGTTCACTTTGAGTGAGCACAGATTCATTTTTATACAAAAAAAAAAAAAAAAAATGATAACTCTTTCAATACCTTTCACATAACTCAAAGCTTGTATTGTGAAATTGGAAATTGTCGGCACCGGGATTCGAACCCTTGTCCTTCAAAACGCTGTAGGTACTCACGAAAGCGCCGTAAACTGATACCACTGAGCTACCAACCGTCTCTTTACCTAAGAAATTAACCGAACAATTAGAAAAAAAAGGAATTGTAAGAAGAATGAATAGCTCAGAAGAATGCAGTATAAATGCAGTAGAGATGAAATCTCTACGAAGAATATGGGGAAAAGCTTTATGGGATATGGAAAATAATGAAAATATTAAGAAGGAATGTAGTATGGAAGTAAGTGTTGTGACAAAGATGAAAGTAAGTTGTAATGGTTTGGCATGTGGAAAGAATGGATGCAAACAGAATGACAAAGAGAATTCATAAGGATGAAAGGAAAAATTTGAGAAAGCGTGGCCGACCGAGAATGACGTGGATCGAACAAATCGATTCCGTCCTCAATAAAGGCCAGGTAAGAAATAAGAGAAATAGGAGAGGGTGTATGAGAAATGTTATGTCGGTGGAAGAAGCGAAAGGAGTGAGTATACTTGGATAGAAAAGAGTGGAGGTCCGATCTCTCTGCCTACCCCTTACGGGACACGGCGTGATGAGTAAAAAAAAAGGAATTGTAAAAAATGACAAGGATGTAGGACGTAGGTTTCTCATAGAAAAGTTTGCACGATGGCGGTGCCGAATTGTTACATGATGAAGTTTATCTAATAGATGGAGTGATGGGGAAAGTATAATAACACCATACACGTGTCTTGGTCCGCGGTGTCATTACAACGAAATTGGGGGGAAGTTGTACTCATAATAAACATCATTAATCCCATTGTCACGTGATCAGTTTAGTGGCCACAAGAAGAGATAAATAGTTGGTTTTTATAAGCATAGCTAGAAAAACTTCAAAAACCTGTTGTTCTCTATTGCGTACATTTATTGTAAGTTTAATTATTATAATTTCATTTAAATATTAAATCAGCAACGTATTGATAGATTTTACAAACTTTTATAAAGATACAACAGTAGGTACTAAAGAAAATACTGTGATAATGGTTTTTGTTACAACTTCATTTAAATAAGTAGTGTTTGGTGGTTGAGCACATCATTCGATGACTTTCATTCATCCTACTGAAAATCTTATGTTTGAATTCCGGTATTGACCATCTTCCTCACTCGAATCACTAGTTACAATTCAATATAAGTGAAAGACTTTAAATGTATTTTTGTTAAATTGGACTTCGGGAGCACAAGTTCGTTTAAAAAGATATAATTTTTTTAGATAATTATTACAATCAGAGACAGGCCAACCTCGGGTAATAATTTAATTTGGACAAACACAAAAATACTACTCGAAAATGATGCTTTCGTATTTGACAACTACTATGAGTTAGCTTCCGAGGTCGGTTATGTATATGGTGTTTTTTCCAAACAAAAATTCCAAAAGCAATTAATTTTGTAGAATTTTTAAATATCAAATTGATTTTAGATAGCTAGCTGAACTAGAGGGAAGAATTTTGATAATAACTCATTCTTCGTGACCTAAAAATACATATCGAAAACTTTGAAAAAATAATGTACACCAGTCAATCAATAAAAGGAATATTTTTCTCACATTTTTGCGGCCAAAGAAATATCAGGTACCTACCTTAGACTCTAAGGCTTAGAGCATTGGCTTTTAACGTCAGGTGTCAGGCGAAATTTGTGACCCCTTTTTTATACTTTTCCATGAAGAAATACCTATCTCTCGAATAAGAAAAACGTTTGATCCAGATTTAAATCATTCGAATTAAAAAATATAAAAAGAACAAAACATACCAACAGGTACACAGAACATAGGTTTAAAAAAAACAAATGACGTCTAAATATTCGAGCATTTGTTTTAAATTTGTAACGTGTCAGTTAGGGATTTAAACTTCGCCCTCTCGCGTCCCACCCCGAAAGAGAAAAACCGGTTGAGTCAATTTGAGAAACACGATTGACCATTAATTAGTCCAACCCGTCGAATCAATCACAAAACCGGGGACTAATGGGACATTCGGTAAGTAGGTACGTACCATAACCCACCCTTACCGTTAGGGATGTTTTCTACCCACATCTTTCAGAGCACTGTGTTATAAATTTGTAGTCGCCTTAAACGTTTAGATCTGATAATTAACTAGTAATATTGCGTTCAAGAACAATGCTAGAAAAATCATAATATTTTTACCTATCGTATGAGGTAAAGACTCTTCTTCACAAAACAATTGAAAAATCCTTACAGTCCTCTAGGTACGTGCCCCGGCTGAAGTATCTACATACGAAGTTGTCAGTTGGTTTTTTTGATATTCTCAAAAGTAAAAATATGATATTAGAAACATTTTTCAAAAATTTATTCGTATCTGGGTTGGCTGGCAGAGATCCTTCGGGATAAGTCCGCCATTTAGACTGTCAAAATAACCGTCGCCGCACTGTTCTTTTGAAAAATAAAGTTATATTTATTTATTTATCATTCTCTGTATAAATATTTACCTTTCTTAGAGTACTACTTATTATTTTACAGCTAAAAACAAAGCAACTAGTTAATTAAATAAATTAAATGAAGTATGTACATTTCTATACAAAACTGTCACTATTGTTGGCAGAGTTACTGCTTGGGGCAACTTTTTCTAGCCACCTGCCCCGTCCAATCCGAAACAACCCAACTCCGGATAGAAATTTCTTAAAAATATCCTGACAGGCAATCAAACCCGAAATCTCTGAATCATAAGTAAGCGCTATATGTTACGGAACCGCGTTTCATGCACTACGCTGTCGGTTGTAATAAAACCTTCAAAGTGAGTTACTACTTACTTTACTTTTCGAGTCCGGACTTCAGACTTTGCCACTCCAGTATCTAGCAACGGATATAACCTTGTCATTCGCCTTCTTCAGGTTCTCCACCCCACAAGTCAACTGCATCGACGATTCGACGGGCACGTCAACAAGTGCAGGTCGTCCTGATGCAGCTCCCCACAGTTGCAGCTCACGTCCTCACCCTCAACGAATCCCTATCTTCGTTAAAATGAGTTAAATAAGCATGAGCCACATTCGTCAATCTGGCATTGACATTTTAAACTGGCAACTCTAGATAGACGAAAGTTCTCCATTTGATAGTAAATTGTTTATCTTAACCAATTATTGTTCTGATAACCATAATATTATAGGTACAATATACAAACGATGTTTTGTATATTTTTCAAAACATTTACAAGGTATTTTAACTTGTTCTTTTTATTGAAGTATAAATAAAACAACAAAACGGAATTAACTTAATTCGGGGTCCCGGATGTGCTTTTGAAACCTCCAAAAAATAGTAATAAAAATATATTTAAAAGTAGGTGGGTACGTGGGACGGCAGCCATCTAAACAGATTTTACCCCGAAATTTAAAATATACATCGACCCTGATTTTTGGGGATTAAAATTTATGTTTTCCCTATTTAAAATATTAGAGGGGAAAATATTACAAGAAATAAACGAACAGAGAGCGTACGTAATCAATCTAATAAAAAGCTCTTGAAATTTCATTAATTTCACTGAATAATTAAAAATCCTCTTAGCAATGGGAACGAAAAAGGCTGGACGTACTTTTTATATCAAAGATGAGCAATCGTATCTCTTGGAACGGGAGCATTATTATTCTCGTCTTGAATATTTGATTCTCTGGATATGTCTATTTTAGGAATTTCTTATTCTTCAAGCAAGAAAATTGGTAATCGTTTATTTTTAATTATTTTAAGACGGTCTCTTTAATTTGATGAATTATTCTCCTTAATAATTATCATCCTTTACATTATATCAATTAGAGGGATATTTTGATGTTTTATAAATCTACTAGCTTTCCCGATAGACGTTGTCCTGTAGTCCTTAAAATATGAATATTAATTGTTTTCTTACTTGTAATTTATACAAAATTACGTTTAAAATAATATGTTTGAATGTTAAAAAATTATTTCTGTCAGCTCGAAAGAAATTCATTGAAAATCTGCGTACGTATGTTTTGAAACTTAATGGTTGTTATATAAGTAGGTACCTACACAAAAATTGTGTGGTTAAGGAATTTTTCACAGATAGCGTTGTTGTATCGAAATTCATTCCATAGGTACCTACTTTAATATTATATTTTATATTATTTGCTATCCATTTTTCGATTTTTTATTAGTTATTCTGTTGTCCAGAGCGGATGAAAATCCATTAAACGAAAAATGATAAAAATCTGTTTAGGGTATCTCGAGTTATAAGTGTTCGAACTAACCCGACTTTCGTTTAGATTAACCGCTGGGTATCCTCGACTCCGAGGCCCAGCTGCGACTACAACAAAAAGATTAACGCCGTATGTTATAAAAAAAATAAAACTTTTAATGCGTGATGATTATTTGCAATCTATTCCCTTAAACGGGGTGTTACTTTGAGATTTAATACACAGATGTCGGTGGTGTATTAGCGTGAAGTGGTGGGTGTTAGATTTCCCGGGTGAAGTTGGAACCGTAACGACGTGCGCTCATAAAGATGTCTTCAAAAATTTGTGTCAGGGCTCGTCTCACCCCGCCACTCTCACCCTGCTAGGGATAATTTATGTAATACGATACTTCACCGAGGGCAATAAATATTTTAAACACGGGAGCTATTATGGGTTATGTATGAGAACCTATTACAATATACCCTGTTCACCTACCTTCACATCATTACTCCATAGGACTGTGCTTAGTTTGTTTTCAACCAATATTTTTGATGATCTAGTTTGTTTTTTGAATAAGTTGACAACCAATATTTAATGATCCGATCCATTCAGACGTCTCAGCCCATTTGGGAGATGGTGCTAAAATACCCATTCCAGTTTTGGCAGTTTTTCTATAGATATACTTAGTTTTTTTTTTAATTTGGGTTAATAATACTGGTACAAAGTTTGTTGTTTCATTTATTTTGAGAAAGAAAGATGTCAAAAACCAAGTTAAAAAAGTTCATAATAATAGATATTCTATATACAATTAATGATTTAAGATTTTTAAGAGGTTTAGAAAACTGGATTTTTCCTAATTACTAGGGCAAATCGAAGCATATTGGAAATAAGATCTTGGACAACTTGACAGCACACAGGAAAAAAAAATATTTTTGTTTAATATCTATCATAGCATTCTGTTTTGAAGTCTTTTTATGATAAAACAATATAATATTAATTTTGGTAGAAATAGTTTAACATGACTAAATAAGGATCGAAATTTCGCACAATGAAAGATGCACTGAGGCATTAAATTTTAACTTGTGAACTGATAACAATGCTATAATATATTATAATAATTTGAATGTTGAAACGAAACCTTTCCCGGCAAACAGGAAGGAACAGTGACCACCACAAGAAGAGCAGAGGGTTGTTTGATTAACCTATTAGGAACAATAAAATCCATCCTTCGACTTTTGTTGGAGAACGTCCCTTCACGCTCTGTCGCTTGATGTGGAATGTTTTACCCCGGTGGAGGTAAGAACGGGTTTCCTTTTATCCCCTAATTAATTGATTAACCCTTAATATATCAACAAGAAGGCAACTGCACGTATTCGCATACACTTTTAAGAAAGTCTTTGTATGTATATTGTACTTGTGGAGAAAATACGTGGGCTTACTAATGTTATTTTTCTAGCATCAGGAGTGATATTCATGAAAAAGACTTACTAATGATCTAGCTGCAATATGACTCAAACTTTAGCCTATCCTTAAACGTTTTAGATTAAACAATATATCTACCTATCTTTTAGACAATCACTTCTGACTCATCAATAAACCTGGCATAAAATTCAAATAGCCTATTTAGTTGGACATTTTTTTTTTAATTTAATGGTTTTATAATTAGTCAAGATTTTAATTGTCAAGATAACAGATGGTTCGTATTTAGATCTTTCCGTGAATATCCCTCACAATTTACATTAAATAGTACCTACTCATATAGATTGTGATGTCCACAACATTATATTATTAAACGGGTAATCATTTTATGATGAATGAAGTTTGACGGATCAGCTAGTATAGAGTAAACAAAAACATCTAGGATGGCTGCATTAAAATTATGTATGGTGTTTTATTTTTATCATCGATTGCAGTTGTTTAAACTAGAATCGCAAGGCAATTATTATTAAAGTATTAATAAATATGTATTTTGCGTTTTGTATGTTGAAAAGAAACTGCAAAATTGCGAATGAAATTTTTGTGCAACTGAGTAAATACTGAGTAAGACTAAGTTAATTTGGGAAAGGAAAATATTAATTATTTTGTATGTTTGTTCTTTGATTTTCCAATGTGAATCAATTTTTGTTGATTTTCTTCAAAAAACCTACGATTTTAAGTTTATGATGAATAAAAGCAGCATTGTGTAATAGATGTTTCAGGTCTAAGTGAATTTCAGCCCATAAATTTATAAATGAGTTTACGATGTAAATATCTCAGCTTTAATACGACCCTTGAGTAAATTTAAAGGTTCTTTAAGTGCCTGATATTAGCCAAGTCATAATTCGAAATAATGAATATCATTGTGTTAAGGGTAGTTTTACCTGGACCCAGTAGTTGTTGCGTGACCATTTAAGCCCGAAGTGGATAATATGAATGGGTTTGATCAGAACAAAACACAGTATTACAATAATATTGGCATAAAATAACTCTAAAATAATAACTAAATTAGTTTGAAATTCAATTTGTATGAATTAAACACTAAACAGGCTATTGTAGAAAAGGTTTGTTATCAGGATATATAATATAGAAGATCTTAAAATAAATTTTCTACTTCCGAGTGTGGTCTGCTGAATTCAAAGGCAAACATGTAAATTAATGAATAGTTTAATCATAACCATTGATGAACAAATTGCAAATATATACCTATATTAACCTGGAAATACATAAGCTGTAATTAAATGTGTTACATTTCAATAAACAAAAAACAAGCTTAACTACCAATTTTAAGCCTATCAAAGAGTCAAAACCAAGATTTAGAAGCCTTTGGTGATTCCATGTGATTTTGATATTGTATTTTTACTCCTTCCCACTATCCCGCAGTATACAAGCGATAATTTTCGTTGCTGCCACCAAATACATAAATAAATAATGAAAGCAGTGTTGTATAGAGTTGGCTAATGGAGTGAACTCCGCAGACTCAGCGTTGAGGCATCGCGGGTGTTGGTTAACAGCGGCGCTGCGGTTTCGAGGGCAGAACTTTGCAATTTTCACAATAAACTTTCTTTCATAATACAACATTCATTCACTACCAGAAGAGTAGGTAGGTAGCTATAGTAAACCTAATGAACTACTCTAACCAAGAATCTACAATATAATTCAGTAATGTATTTATTTATTTGTTTGTTTGTTTCACTCCAATTCTATATTGGAGCATCACGCTAAAACCGTAGGTTCTGCATTGGATTTTTTTCTTCGCAGTTTTTCGCAATAATTGTGGTAATCTGAAATACAAATATTTACATTTCATTAAATATATTTTAAGTTATTAATGAATTTCTAATATTATGAAATCTTCATAGTAAAATTTCACTAAACACGGATCTTTTGAAAACAGCATTACTCATGTAAATATTACACGGAATCGCCTATGTGATGCTTGTCAAAAAATTTGGTAATTCATAAAATAAATCATTTTGCTTTTCTGCCAGACGCTGTAGGTTAACTTTAAAAACACTTTAAGACTTGCGTCCAAAACTATAAGAAATTACATGATACGTTTTCTTTAAAATGACCTTTATAGACGACAAGATTGCAAATTGCTATTGCATTATACCTACAAATTGCATTTTGCAAATACAAAATTCATAATTTTACCCCTAACTTCGTTAGCACGTATACAACAATACTAATGAGTCTATACTGTCATTTACCTTCCAGGGAGCTGTAAAAGTTTCCAATCTGTTATGAAACCCTCCCTCCTAGATCCCAATACAACAATGGGTTTATTTAAAATATCATTCGGTCAGTTGATCGTGTGGAGGTGTGGAAAAACCGGAAACTTCCAACTCTACACCAAGCCTTATCATCGATGAAATATTACCATCGAATCCGGTCATTTACGGACCACGATGTTTATCTCTTCAACACTGTTCTAATGTACACAGCACAAGTACTTACTAAATGCAACTGCTGCAATCATACAAATGTAGAAGGTTGAACCATTTATAAAACAAAAGCACATCGATTTATTTTCGCTTTCAAAATCAACAGCTATGAAATAATGTTTGGTAGCTTTGTGGAATAACGTTCAAATTTTACATTGACGTATGTGGGTTCAAAAACTTGGTGCCGAATATCTTCTTCTTTTACGATACATGCTTTGTTTCATTTACAATATTTCAGAAATGTATCATGGCTTGATTCAGATGATTCCAACTTAACCTAGACAAAGTGGTTGGTGACCCAGCGGTTACAACGCCGGCTTTCGTACTGCGGACGTCGTGGTTCGATCCCAGGTGCCGACCATCTTCCTCTTTCACGACACCAAGCTTTAAGTAGCTTAATGTGAAAGAGTCAAGGAGTGTATTTGTGTTCACTTTGAGTGAGCACAGATTCATTTTAAAAAAAAAGGCATAAGTATTCTCTGATAGCCAAGTAGCGATAAGTGATTTGACCTCTAACATAACGCCAACTCTTCAAATGCTATGCTAAATTTAAGTGAATAGCATATCAATAGACTTAAGGTACAAATGCTATGCTAAATTTAAGTGAATAGCATATCAATAGACTTAAGGTACGATGTTTGATTTTTTTTTTTTTTATTTTTTTTATTAAACAAATATACAAACAGTGATTTTTTAACAAACAATTACACAAATAGTATGGACAATAAGAACACCAGTAAAGATTTTGGACTTGATAAACTTCAATCAAGCGATATTAATTAAAGCGTCTTTTCCGATTCATATTAACGTATCTTTATGAAACCTTGAAACCTTCTACAATAAATTATTTTAGAAATTACTAACTATAATAATATAATGGTGTATGCATTGTTTTCACAAATTATTGTCGTTGTATGTGAAAATATACATTCTTTTTTGAGTAAACAGATAAATCGATGAGAAAGAGATCAAAATTTAGCCAATATAA
The DNA here is from genome assembly GCA_963576905.1 of Mystacides longicornis. Taxonomy (NCBI): domain Eukaryota; kingdom Metazoa; phylum Arthropoda; class Insecta; order Trichoptera; family Leptoceridae; genus Mystacides; species Mystacides longicornis. Next base: position 1,672,258 of record OY756428.1, read on the forward strand.
GGCAGAGCGAATCTTTCAAAAACTTAGCTTGCGGTAGAAAACCTTACATCCCCAAATTTGGATTGCACTTTAATGGGATTTTTTTACCAAATTAATATTCCTTTTTGCCACAATCAACACTACTCTATAGATTGGGAAAGTATACCCGATGTAGCCCATATAGGAAATGCTATATAGACTGACTGATACAAATTATGTAGGGTACTACGTCGTTATTATGAATGCAGCATTATGACTAGATAACGGACTGCAGTTACCCCCGTCGAACAGGAAATAGCGGTGAATGTAATGGACAATCATATCTAACTTCCGGTTCCATATCATAATACTTCGTAATATTATGGACAATACAATATTATGTAGGTGTTAAGTAATCGATATTGTTTTGAGTTCATTACATGATTTTTTGCTTTATATTTTTTTTTCTGGATATCACTCGAAAACGAGTGCAGAGCTAAAAAAAAAAAAAAAAACCTACGTTGTTTAAATATAGGTAGGTACCTAGTTGTAAATTTTTGAATTTTACATGTCCATTTTAGGGTGCGAAAAATACCTAAGTACTTATCGTCAAAATATCTATTTTTAAAATAGCCTAGTTGAGTTTCAGATTTAAAATTAACCACATGATTGATGAAGTCATTGAAGCCTCGTAAGGTGGAGGGCTGTTGTTGCCTGCCCATGTCCCTGATTGGGGTCAGATTTTGAATATTGATTGATATTTTTGAGAAAACAGCAGAATATTAAGGTATAGCTCGAAGATAATAATATTTTCCATATAGTTGTCTATGTGGGCTGTCGAAGGCTTTTTCAAAATCTTTGAAGCAACAAGCGACTGGAGAGTTAAACTATTTACACTGTTGAAAAATGCACTTGGCACAGAAAATCGGGTCCGTGCAGGACTTCCCAGGTACAAAGACGTATTATTGCTCTCCATATATACAAGTTACCTTCCAAAAATTAATACTTAGGTACTCGGGAGGTAAGAGACGATTCAGATGGCTCTAAATATATCATAATTATCCAAAGTATACACGTATTATAAAGGAATTTGCGTTGGACCATTTGATTAACCCAGTGGATATCATCTCTGCATGCGACGACTAGGGAAACATGTTCTTATCCCACCGGGAGCAATGGGATTTTTCCACGTGGTGAACAATTAGTTTCGGGGATTTTAACATTATTAGCATTAATGAAATCTGTGAAAAAAAACCAATAAGGTGTTTTGAATTTAACACCTACTTAGTGTGTTTACTCGGGTTGCCAAAAAAGCTTGTGCGTGAAAAAAAAAACATCAAAATTGAAAAACAATATTGAAAAAGTACCTATGTCACAATTTGCTCATAAAGTGTATTACAAAATATATCTATTGTGATGTGCTGCACTTCCATATCCCAAAGGATTCGAGAGGAAATAGCAGCACCAAGCTATGATCAAATGTGATGCCTCTAAAGTTCTACTTCAATTTGGAGAGTACCCTCTGAGGATATTGGGTTACTAATTGTTTTTACAGTGCCGTATCCTATTAGCCGTGACGAAGTCTGGTGCAGTATGCCACTGCCGTCGTTGTTACCAATATTGGTGGTTGTTTTATTACAATACTAGCTTTCACGACAGACTGTGTCTAAATTAATTACAAAATTATACTGTTGCAACCATTTTTTAGTACTAAAACACAAAATACAGTTTAAACATCTTTCTTACTAAGCAAAGAATGCTCGATTTCGGGCATTGACCCGACACTACTAACTACTTTGAATTTTATTCAATTGAAACATTTTCATTTTAACGTGACTATGTTATATTTATCGAAATTTTGTAAATGCTAATAATAGGTACATGAGCATTGTTTTAGAGTTCGATTTTGCGAAAAAGTAGTTTAATAATAATACATTTCTAAAAAAAACAGCAACCCCAAATTGAAAGACCGTTATACAAAGAAAAATCGAATGTTTAATATTACTAGTTGCATGTATGTAAACATGAGATCCAATTGTCGATGGCCTTAGTCGGTATGTTTATTGTATGAAACGATGTCGTCAATAAATAAATTTTTTACAAAAATTGTTAAGAAAAGTTTGAGATGTACTGCTATAATATATATATTTTTCACAGAAAATTAAATTATCTAGTTGATGTGTTTCGGCGTTTTTCGATATGTTTTTAAATGCTGAAATATAGGCACTGATACTCGTAAATTTGTAATTAAAAAAATATTTTTCTTTATAAAAAGAGTTTGAGAAATCCTGGAACTTTTTCGATAAATTTGATTTGAGATATTGTATATTTCTATATATGTACACATTTTTTGGGTTCTAGCTTGTATAGTTTTCGAGATATATGAAAAATTAAGTGATAATTCAAAGGTGGATTACCCCTGACTGAAATAAAATTTCAAAATTCTGAGTATACAAGTTTTGTAGGCTTAAAGTATTCAATATTTTCTGAAATTTTAGGATCTGTGCTTCAAGAGAATCAAAAGTTATAAGGGGGGACGGACACACACATACACGCACACCCACCCTGACACACAGACACAATAAATGTTCTCCTCCGAATTCTGAGTAAATCCATATACGGAACATATGCTGCGAGGCCTCTAATAGGTGTTTCTTGTCGTCAAAGTTTGAAAAACCGTTTAAAATCTAGACCTGGCCATAAAATCTCACGTATCTTGGCTTGATACTGCCGATCTGTCTCGAGAAATATTTTCTCTTCAACAAATCGACAGTTGGACTAACTACATAATGTTATTGCAAAAGTTTTTACTTAGTTCACACATTTTATTTCAGAGGGCATCTTGTTTGCTGCGGTACCAAGCTATACGCGTATTAACACTAAACATCAGAATTACGCTGTCTCTTTCCCGCATTCATTATTTAACTGCCAATAGTGAAAGAGATATACATAAAGATGACTACAGACACGACTTATGCGTCCGAATATAGACAAGACGATACGAGTGCTATGTTTCGATTGTGAGATTTTTATTTGTGGTTGACTAAAATTGTATTGCACTCAGTTCTGATTTTTTGTCATTTTTAATTTATCTTCAAAAAAAAAAAAAACTATACAGATGTAGGTACTTACGTACTATCTAAATTTTACATGCTTAATAAATTTTTAGCTTTGACAGATATTCATAAAAATAAATTGTAACAGCGATTATGAGGCGTGACTTCAAAGAAGCAGACCTACTCAAAGTTTGATTACAAATTATAATAGTTTGTACGAAATTTTATGGCATTCAAACTAACTCCCCGTCTATATAATATAGGTAGAGCGGGTAGAGCTACATTGTTAGTGAAGACATTTCATTCGTCGGTTAGAGAAAGTGAGAGGATCAGCCTGAAATATGGTGGCAGACCTTACGACCTGCTGCCTTCCAGAAACCAGACGCAGCCCCACCCTCGTCTCCCCTCCCGAAATACCAGAACCATGGAGGTTCCGCCACATAACTCCTGAGTTCTTAATTGCATGGGACACTCCAGCCAGGTTAGATTCATTCTTCACTGCAACTACTTGACATAATAATATATTATTAGGTATATAAATATTATTCAATATAAACCTAAACATAAATCTATTTTAATATCTTGAACGGGTTTTTATTTTTTTTTGACTTTGCAGAAATAAAATACTTTTCTTATATTTCCACTCACAATTATTATTGAGTGATTTATTAACTTATTTTTTTTTATCTATATTTACAAAAATGAAACCCTATTTTCCATAGTCATCGCATCACGTGTGAATGGCTGAACCGATTTCGGAAATTCTTTTTTTTAATTGTATTTTTATTTTGCTATTGACAGGAGTAGGTACTTATGAAAGAAAAAAGTTAAGTGAAACTATAGAAAATAATTCTTATTGTGCTGTGTTTTTCATAACCCTATGTACCTATCAGACTATAGTCAATGAAGTCGCGCAAGATCGAGCGCGGTGGAGGACTCTTATTGTCTCCCTAGCCGTCTTAAGTAAAGGCCGGATAGTAGTAGTGGGAATATTGATTTCAAATTTGTAATTGATACAAAAACACGTTTTAATGTGAAAAATAACATTTCTAAAAGCCCGAAAGAAATTCTATCGAAAATCTGCGTGCGAATGCTTTGAAATACAATGGCTGAAAATTGAAATTGCGTTGTTATGGAATTTTTCACAGATGGCGTTGTTGTCAGTAAATCCGTTCTATGTTATATTTTAAATCATTTTCAATCTTTATTTCGATGTTTAATTAGTTATTCTGTTATCTGGAACGGAATCCATCGAGTGTTCGCACAAACCCGACTTTCTTTTATATTATAGATAAAGTGTGTTTAGATAGAAAAAATAAAATGGTGGTCCCTTATTATTTATTTTTTAATTTACCAAAATATTCGGAATTTCAAAACATCCCTAGGAAAAATTTTATTTTAATAAATTGTAAATGAAATTATTATTCCCAGCATTTGGATGTCTCTTATCTTTATTTTCAAGTAAGTAATCGAGATCAAAAGAAATTTCTTATCCTGTTATTCCCAGATACGGTGTGGGAAAATATCTGAGAAATTTACTTACTGCTTAAATTATAAATAATAATATACCAGCCGTCTAAATATATAGTACAAAGTAAGATAAAACAAACTTTGGAGGAGTTATTCTTAACAAAGTATCTGGTAGAAACGAAATATTATTAAATTTCACGCAAATAACCTACCACGGGAGATTTTAAAATAATTTAAAGATTTATTATTCCTAAACGAGAGAAATGAAATTTTTTGTGAAAAAAATCTTCTTCTTCTTCTTCCTAGCCTTCCCTCCACTGCTGGATGTAGGCCTCTTCCATTTGTCTCCACTTCTCTCTATCCTGGGCCGCTTCAACCGATTTTTTCCCGGCGACCGCAACAATATCGTCGGCCCATCTCTTCTGTGGCTTCTGTTTAAAAATTATTACATAGTAAAGGTACAGTTCCTGTTACCTGCTATTGTTGCATTCGGTTTTATTAGTTCAATTTTTAAGCCCATAGATTACGCCAAATTCAGCAGAGCAACTTTCGTTTGTTCAAAATATGCAAGAATGTTGACCCAAAACAAAAATACTATAAAAAGAAGAAGCAAGAGTTTTTCACCAATTCATACTTTCTGATATAATTAAGTAAGTATATAAAGTTCATAAAATAAAACTAGAAACACCCACCCACCTACACCCTATAATAAAAGTTAGGTACTAATAAGATCAATTCATATTATGATAAATTTATGACAGTCGCTAATTACAATAGTTTTTCATGACAAGCTTGGGACATAAATAAAACCGAAGTTTATAGTGTGTATAGAGCTTCAAGGTTTATGGCCGACTTAATCTGAGCGAGAGGCTTGAGGAGGAGTTTAAGCGCTCGTAAAATTGTGTGTAAACCTTGGAATCAGAGACAGTTAGACGCTCCCTTTTTGTCATGCAATTAGTCTCCATACAACAGCTGAAACCAACTGATATGCTTACATAAATGCTACAGATTAACAATTTATGATATGTTTTAAAATGTGTTAGGTATATTAAAAAAAAACTTGATGTGGAATTGCGTTACGCAAAATATATATGATGATGCCTACATTGCCTACATGATGCCTATATTGGGCTTTATTGGGCTAAAACCAACCGATATGTTTACATGCTACAGATTAACAATTTGTGATAGGTAGGTATGTATTAAAATGTGTTAGGTATATTAAAAAAAAACTTGATGTCGAATTGCGTTACGCAAAATATACATGATGATGCCTACATTGGGCTTTATTTATTTTTTATGTACCTACCTACTATTTATTGTTATTTTACACTTCTGTAATATTAAATTTGGATATGAGAATGGTTGGGCCCTTTACACCCATGTGTGTTTTACTGTTTAATTTTGTATATTCTCTGTGTCATATGTTAAATTTTTGTAAATTTTATGTTTTTTTTTTTTTTGTAAAAGTTTGACATTCCCCAAGTGCCCTTGAGTGGGTCTATGGTGGATGAATTAAATAATAAAATAATACAAATTTAGTTAAAATGCTGCTTGAAATGGTCAAAATTTTCAAAATAATTCATTTTATGTAGGTACTTCATTGATTGTATTTTTTCAACCGCTAATAAATATGACTACTTATGCAGTGGGTTTCTAGGGAACGGTCCGTCGTCTGACAAGACGGCGTCTTTCAAAATTATATGACAACGTTTTTTGTTACTACGGAAACAATATTGACAATGTTCTCAACTGACATATTTACCGCTGTTTATAGTAGCGGCGTATCCGTAGGAAAACATACCATAACAGGCCAACCGCTGGTATCCGCCACTATAAAGACTGACCTAGTTGGGTCACGTACTTAGGAAGACTACGGAGCCAACTCAATTACCATCCAGAAGGCAATTGTAGACACGGTAGGCCCCTGTAAATATTTAAATGGTTCTACGAAGATGACCTCCAATCCGTTGGTGTTGACTGGGATACGGCTACTAGGGATATAACGGACAACAAAGCATGGTGAGGAGTTGTGGAGTCCATTATGCTCCAACTAGGGAGCGGCCATGGACAAAGGAGTAGGAAAATAAATAAATAACATTAACTTTATAACTTATTTGAACAATAATAATGTGGAGAAAAATATTTAATTTGAAAGATTTCTGCCAATCATCCCAGCTAATACGATGTTAGTAGAAATAATAGATTGCAACTGGTCCAATCGGCTGACGCATACACAAGCAAGAATTCAAGTAACTCAATAAAAATGTTGTAAAATGTAGTAATAATACATCATAGCAATTAATTTTGTTTCAAGTTCGTCTAACAAACAGGCTTATAATAATAGGTAACCTTTACCACCACCGAGCTGTGGAGCCGCGATTGAAATCCAGAAAAAAGCTCTATTGTAGTTGCATCTCCAAGTGAGTTCTCACAGCAACGTAGACGTGAGCTCTAGAAATCGGAATCAGGAACGGTCTGATGAATGAACCCGCATGAGGGAATCAAATTTGGCACAAATCATTTAACATACTCAGTGTTGAGGTCTCTAAATCGACTGATACCTTCCTCCCTGCTTTTGATGAAATTCGATGTGAATGTGGGGTAATACAGGGTAGTAGCTACCTCCTGATTTCAGCATTGATAGGAGAGTGCTGTAGTCTTGATGACCTGATGCTAGTTTTCAACAAGGCGATTTCTGAATATTGAATTGGAAGAATATTTAAAGCTGCATCTAGTTAGAAAAAATAACAACTAATGACTCTAACAATTCATTACTAATGTTCGATTTTTAAATGGAACAAACCACTACGGGCTTACGACCGTTTTCTACTGTTATTTCGAAGGCTGGCTTAGTGTGATCACTTTACGTTAACAACGTTCGCCATTAGGTGGTAATGTTTGTCTCCGAAACTCTTAATCATGAGAATTCTCAACATGTTCAACATGTCGAAAAATCTCATGTATGCAACAAGTAGAAATTTAATAATAAAATGAAAAATAGAGATAAAAGTTGGAAATTGTTGAGAACAAGAGAGCAACCAAATTTAAAGACTGCGACTGCTGTCATGTATTTGGCGCCAGGATATGACTATATCCATTTTTGTTACTGTCTCATATTTATTGCCTATTGGCTTTGTTGGTGCACAACGTTCTAATTATGTTTAGATTCTTGTGACCTTTTAAGGACTAGATCTTAAAGAAAAAGTTGTTAAATATTTTGTTTCAGCGTCACTGTTGCGTTTTAGTTACAAGTAAAGATCCTCGTGTGTGCTCACCTTAACGTTCTAAGTGCGTACCTAATCTTTACGAGTTACTTTAACGGTTTGGTAATTACAGAGGAGAGAGACAATAGGTTCGTGAATATGCTGAGAGATTATTTTCTACTAGCTGACACACGCACAATTTTGAGGCTCCCTTTATTATAATAATTTTATATGTAAAATAATATTATTTGAAATGTTAATGCGCACATAAATAAGATGACCTGAATGTGAGACATATTCGATAATGAGTAAAACGTTTGAAAATTAAATCATGATAAAAAGACAAATAAACAACAAGAAAAAATGAAACCACGTATGAAAATGAAACTTTCAAGATAATAATAAGACATAAATACTCAATACTCGTACAAAAAATATATACTTAAAATATAATTAACAATACAATTTTTTATAAAGAAGGTCAAGGGAACATAATATATCCCTCGTGTTACTGGACTATATTAGATCTATTGTGACATCCTTCAATTCATTCATGAAGCGCTGCCTCTTATTGTGTCTCGTCTCCAGAGGCCTCTTGCAGAGTTACAGTGCCTCTCCCCAGCTACTTCCCTCCGCATGAAGTCTCCTTAACATTATTTTTGATGACCCCGAAAAATGGGTCCAAACAGGATTCCCATCTCCCGGTTGCAACAGTTTGTTGTTTGTGGTCATGTGACCGTACGTCCCTTTTGACCACTGATGCGGAAGTAGCCATTATATCCACTACATCAAGTCGTTTTTACAGAAGTGCCAGGTTGATTCTCCATAGTCAGAGCTAGGGAAGTAAATGTTCGCCCCGATAGATCTCTGAATGTAGGTGTAAGGCAAAAAGTCACCCAGAGGTTGCCTAGTATCAGGGAGCCTCCGTTGGAGTTACATACCCGTTAGTCAGGCATCCTTCAGTACGGATCAATGACACCTTGGATTGGTGATTTTTTGGGATGATAGGACTAGAAGAATAAATATGAGAGGACTCATAGAAGGCAGGAGGATAGGATTCATACCCTGAATGTTTGACAGCTTTGCAAGGCACTCCGTACTCTATACGGCAAGTTGACCCTAGCATCCACGGGGATCGATTGTAACGTAATAGGATCCACCGCTTGTAAGTAGAGTCGAGTTGAAATGTAGTAGGTATCTAAGAAGCATTAAATGCTCTTAATATTGGGTACCTATAACATTTATTTGGACCTCATAATTCTACCCTTACTTCTATATGGAAACATTTGAAGAAGGTATTCCTAAATGACATCTATACATTAATACATGAAGGAAAAACTTTGTTACCATTTTTACGAAAATTGCGCGAACGGAGGAGTATGAAATTTCGCACACTTATAGTTTAGGGGGTGGCGAAAGCATTTTTTTAAATTTATACATAAAAATAAATAAAATAAATAAAAAAAAAACACTACGCACACTACTGTAATGTTATGTATTTCATACTCACACACACTTCGATGTACCTATTTGAAATTATTTTACACAGATCTTTTGTTTAATTTGTCGTCAAATTGAGAATAGAACACTAACAAATTTGACTATGACAATTTCAAATTAGACGTAAACATGACATTATTTTTGAAAGAAAGTTGTGAAATCTTTGACAAAGGAATCTTAATAATGTTCAAACTTATAATCTCATTTAGTTATGGTCGAATTTCGCGCACTGGCCGACAACTGGTACACATTATCATTTCAAGGAGTAAAGGAGAAAACAGTTGAACGAAATCAATGGTTATATTTATGAAGATAAGCCTCGGCTGTTCCTTTTGTCCTTGTCTTCTTGAATATTGTTCCAAGTTCATTTAAATTGTAATCCTGCGGCGGGAAGGAATCGAGAGGAGAAGACGGAGGCGGGAGGGGCGGGACGAGACGATATGAGATGGTGTTATAAATAATGGTTTAGGAAAAGGTTAACATTTTCCATTTTAGCGTTGTCAACATAAATCATCTCTTCTGTATAAGATATCTGCCAACATTTTCCAGTCCATGTTCTGTACTACGACCAGACTTGAGCTGCACTACAAGGTTTCTTGCTATAAGGACATATTTAAAAAAAAATCTGTAGAAAAAATTACTTATTTAATTACTAGCTTTCCCGACAGACGTTGTCCTGTGTTTCTAGCCCAAAGTGGCCCGTTAATAATATGTACATGATGTGCACTGCGCCCCCGTTAAACAATACAAAATTAATTCGATTGTGAAAATAATAACATTAAACTATTTCTGAAACATCCCTATTTCATTCATATTCAAAGCTCTGGTGGGAACAACTTGAGAAAAATGCGCTCACGTACACACCCTACCTCGCCTATTACCAACACGAATATGCCCGATAATATTGTTACCTTTGTATGAAAAATTTCTAAAAATATCGAAGCGGTGCGGTGGAGTAAGTGGGATGGGCTACTGATGTAAGAGCGTATGCGAGAATGAGAGGGAACTACCCGCGATGTCGTGGGCGCGTCCCAGTAACCTTTCCATACAAACTTAAATATTGTATTTTACATCATTATTATCCATTTTTTTTTTACTTTTTATTAGTTATTCAGTTATTCGGAGCGGAGAAAAATCCAATAAAAAGAAGAATCTGTTGAGCCAATCTCGAGTTATAAGTGTTCGCACTAACCCGACTTTAATTTATATAGTAGATTTCAAACAAGTTGCACATATTATCGCAAGTGCAGTGCTGTAAAGAATTTTACAAGTGTAAGATGTCTAATAATACAAAAGTTGTGAACAAATAAGTTTTTTTTATTGGCTGGATTATTGATGAGTAGGTAAATAATTATAGTGAAGTTAGCGATCAATAAGGTAGCGGATTGCTAATGAGGTACATAATTTATCCAGTTTTATTGCTTAAAACAGAATAATTTTAAAAGGACAGTCAAATTATTGTTCATTCAAAGATTGTTCAAGTAAAAAACTTTACTCCAGTTACAACTGTTAATTTTCAAAATATCCTGTGATTTTGTAAAGCTTGTATCTACGAAACATTTTGGTAGTAGAAATAAAATTGTGGATAGGTAAGTTCTTTAAACTTAAATTCATTATAAGTAATTTTAACAACTATTAAAATTTAAAAATTCTTTTGGGATTTAATTATAAACATAATATTTTCTCTCAATTTTCTATGTTCCAGTTTGTACTAGGCTTTTCCAGTATTATGTACTTACTGAGTTTCTTGCTAATGTCAACACGACATTGTCAACACAACTTCTCTAGTTATTTGTTTTTTTTTACTTTACATGTAGACTTTTTTAATATTGTTATGTACCAAATATTGTTTAAAATAAATAAATAAAATAAAAATATAAGAATTCTCTACTAAATAGGTCGTTGATAAAAATTAAATAAACTTTTGAAAACATTTTGAAAACCAATAAATGGAAAATGAAGGGTTTTTTCTATGGTTCATTAAATTTTTAAATGATATTATATCAACAGCTGATGACTGACTAATACTGTTCGATTTTTAAATGGTATGAACAAACCACTATGGGCTTACGGCACTTCTTCTGCTGTTATTTCGTATTTTTTTCTGTTACTTTAGTCAGTCTTCAGTTGTTGATATACCGTCCATTGGACACAAGAATCTAAACAAACTTAGAACGTTGTTTATAAAATGTAGAGTGAATTTTCATTTTGATTAATTGAAGTATCTATTTGTTATTTTGATATTAATAAAAAGAAATCATCATCAGCCCTCCTCAGTCCAGTATTGGACATAGGCCTCCCTTCCCGACTTCCATTGCTCCCTTCGGCAGCCACCCTGTGCCACTGGTGTCCAGTCACCTTTCTTATGTCGTCGGACCATCGCATTTGTGGCCTCCCTGGGTTTCTGCTACCGGTTCTCGGTCTCCACTCCAGGGTTCTTTTGGTCTACCGGTCGTCTGTTGTTCTGGACCCCTATTCTGTAGCAAGTGTAGGGTAGTCACTTGAAAAAAAGTGACTACTAGGCGATAAATTTTGTATGAAAAACGTCTATATGCGATTCTCGCATTCGATACGTATAGACGTTTTTCATACAAAATGTATCGGCTAATAGTCACCTTTTTCAAGTGACTACCCTACACTTCCTACAGAATAGGGGTACTGACCACATATCCAGCCCCGCTCCATTTCAGAGATGCAACTTTTTGGACAACATCATAAAAAGAAATGAAAAATAGGTAATAATAAGTAGGTATAACTGACATAGGTGTTTTGATAATGAAGTTCATTTCTATCACTGAGCCGGATAACTTAAGACCAGAAAAGTCTCCAAAACAAAGCCAAGATACGTTGTAAGTTATTGGCCAGACTAAAAATGGGAGGAAACAGGACAATCTAATAAGAGTGAGACGATGTTAAATTGTTATCTAAGAGCTTTGAAAAAACGCGGTCATAACATGATTTAGAAATGAAAATGGATGTGTGACGTTTGTATGGTATCACTTAGCAAATTTGACACAGTCAGGAGGTGTTTATCTTACTATTTTATTTATTAAATGATAAGACAAAGTTGTTTCTTTACCTTAATTCTGAAAATAAACAAAACTAGTAGTTTATCGAGGCCTTTTTTTGATATAATGGCATTACATCCAAAAAGAATGATGAAGCCAATGACGTTATTCCATTATGAGTATTCAAATTCGATTAGAAATCATACAACAATAATTAATTTACTTCTTATTATATAATTTAGTTTTTGATGTATCGCTATAGATTTTAATGATAACAAGCAGGAAACATTTATTGGATACAATATTGTGTCATCAAAAAGTAGGATTTTTTTCACCTACATGTATCGCACCTACGTTTTTGCAAATATCTCGGTTAGCAAGACAAAATGTGGGTTTTCTTGATCCCCGTTGGATCTCAACCTATTTATTGAAGGTATCTACGTGGAACACTGTCTAAGAAATTTTCATGATTTTATGTATGGTTTATAATTTAATGTAACTATAAAAAGCATGTTATGTACAATAATTATTATTACGTTTAGCCTTGTGGTAAAGGCCCTGACTTCTATCTAATCAAGAGGCCCCGGATTCGATTTTTCTACTCGGGCTTAGACGGGACTTATGGCTAGAAAAAAATACCACGAGATTTAAGTTCAATTGGCTATAAAATTTACACAGTACTTTTTTGTGTTTATTTACTACTAGTTTTTTACAGGCGCCCGTGGCGCCCACCTATGGCCTTTTTTATGCAAACTTTACTTTCTCATAGCTGTAAGCATTCACATGTGAGACATCAAAACACTTTGTTGATTCATTCTTTATGAAAACTCTAAAACAACTTTAACTTTTAATTACAAACTTTACATTCAAATAGCTTTTAGCATGTGGGTATTCAAGTATTTGATTGTTTAAACTTTTTCATGCAAACTCTGCATTCGCATGGCCGAAATCTTATGTGAGACTTTAAAGCACTTGATTGAATTCCTCGTGAAAACTCATAGAACAACTTTTTTTAACAAATTTTGAATACAAATGGTTTTAGGATGTGGGTGTTTTAGTATATGATTGATCAAACTTTTAATTTCAAACATTGCATTCGTAAGGCTTTTTCCGCTATGAAGTCGCGTGTGTACGTTTGTAGTTTTCTGATTTGGTAAACTTTTTCATGCAAACTTTGCATTTGTTCTCTTCACTATTAATTCACATGAGAATAATTAAAAAAATACTTTAGTGTGTAAACTTTTTATTGAAAACATTTCATTCGTAAGGCTTTTCTCCGGTATGAAGTCGCGTGTCTACTTTTGAGTTTCCTGATAGTTTTCTAAGTAGGTACACAAGTAATTGAACTATTTATTTACGCAAACTTAAAAAACAAAAAATTCAACTTTTTATTACAAAGTTAGCATTCAAATGGCATTTAGCATGTGGGTGTAAAATTCTTTGATTGATATAACTTTTTATTGCAAATATTGCATTCGTATAGCTTTTCTCCGCTGTGACTTCGCATGTGAATCATTAAATTAGTTGAGTCTATAAACTTTTTATTGCAAACATTTCATTCGTAAGGCTTTTCTCCGGTATGAATTCACGTGTCTGGTTTTGAGTTTCCTGATTTGTTAAACTTTCTCATGCAAATTTTGCTTTGTTATGGCTGAATTCGCATGTGAGACTTTACGGCACACGGTTCATTGAACTATTTATGCAAACTTTAAAAACAAATTAAACTTTTTATTGCAAACTTACCATTCAAATGGTTTTAGCATGTCAATGGTTGTTTAAATTATTTGATTAATTAAACTTTTAATTGCAATTATTGCATTCGTATGGCTTTTCTCCGCTATGAGTCTTATTACTTGAGACCGCAAACTTTTTATTGCACACGTTGCATTAGTAAGGCTTTTCATCACTATGTAGTCCCGCTGTGCGTAAAAGTTTCCTAATTTGGTACACTTTACTTTTTTATGGCTGTTAATAACCCGAAAAATTTTTTTTCTCTACGTCAAGAACTTCAAAAAAAGTGCTCAGCCACCAGGCATAATAATATCATTATGTTACTGTCAGTTGTCACTGCTGTCAGCCATATTGTATTAGAAGAACAATATTATTATTTGTCTTTAGTTGCGAGTGGCGCGCCATCTAGCGGCGTTAATGACATCAGTCAGTCAGTCAGTCAGTGTTCAAGGCAAATATTATATAGATAATAAAGGGATTAACACAATAAAGTAGAAGCCGATATTCAAGCTCTTTTGCAGATTTTCCATAAATACTCAACGTGTTTAATATCTACGGTAAAAACTCCATAATAGGTAGGTACTACGTTGGTATGTAGGTATTTGTGGCATATAGGTACGAGAAGATAAAATATTCAGTTGGTTTTTCCAATGAAATGGTCTGGTGGCTTTGTGATGGTGAATGGCCACCTCCAGTAGGTATCTACCCCATAGTTCCGTCTATACCTACAACCAGCGTACCTACTATATTTACCTACGGGTATGTGTACGTTAACGTCCGAGTGTGTGGTACCTACCTAGCAATGGACCAGTGAATTGCAATGCATCCTTGCTATGTAGGTAGAAAGTTACAGATTCAGTATAGTATTATTATATACCTCATGACTTTTTAATGAAACCATTAGATAAATTATAATATCGATAACATTTCTTTAATGAGATAATATATAAAACTGAGGAACTCTAAGACATAAAAATATGTAGATAATGTCGAAAATGAAAGAAAGATTTTCTAAAGGAGTAACTCGAAAAATCAATTATTTCCCTAATCTTAATATTCTATAACAGCTCTAGAATCCTAACATACATAATTATATTGGAACCATGCGTTTGATTTTTTTCAGGAATTTCTTCTTCTTTACGTGCCCTGTTGGGTTCCCCCAACGTTGGCTCTGTCCCTGTCCTGCACTGCCCGGAACAGCTTCTCCACAGTTCGGATGACGGGCCACTCCATACATTGCGCAGCCAAGACAACAAACTGTCTGCTGCCAGGCCCTTGGCGTCCCTCTATTTTTCGTTTCAGTAGGTACTTGTGTGGTGTACAGGTGGTGTACTTTTCTCTTCGCAATACATGGCCCAGATATTATATTTTCCAAACCTTGATAATTGACAACAGTTATCTTTTAACCCCAGCTCGCCTCAGGACTTCAGTATTGGTTGCTATATCTGTCCAGGGAATTCTTCCAGTCTGTTAATTGAGTTGACTTTCAAGGTCATGTTTTACTCCCCTACAATATTTTACAATATGTAGGTTTATCTACCTTCCTTTTTATGTTTTTGTGTCGTGAACGAGGAAAAAATTTCGAGAACCAAATCCTTTTAAAATTTGGTGTTGATCTTGTTTCGAGGTAATTTAATAGGTGTCAGAGTAGAGCGTAGTTTTTCCGCATCGCGTGACACCAAAAGCGCACCGCTTGTGCATTCAACCTTTTTATACACAAAAAGGATTTGTCTACGCGGCGTAGATCCGTAGACCGTGACGCCAATAATAAACGCACATCGATACATGCAAGTGAATGTTCATAAAACATCGTCTCGTTTGGGGGTCACCGTTTCAGGCAGGTTATAGGGGATGTTTTATTGGAACAACACTATCGAATGTCAATATTGGATCTATAAATAAGCTCACTCAATAACATTTTTTTAAATTTTAACGAAAAAGCTCTCATGAGCATAGGCGGGAAGACTATCAGAGATAGAGTTAGAAACAGGAGGTTAAGGGAAATAGAAACGAGGTAAACGGAATCGTTCAAAATCCATTGCAGCACAACTATCTATGTCTATGTTTGCCATACATGTACCGAAATATCTTAACGTAATCAAATACTAAATCGTTTTACCAATTTAAATATTCAAAACTTGCTGTATGAAGATAATTTTTAATCTTCTTCTTCTTTCAACGTGGCAATCCACTCTCGAGAGAGTGATCTATAATTTTTAATCTGGAATACATATATTTTTGACCGACTTCAGTGGAAAGTTTTTGTAAATTGTTTTTTAGCATTGCATCATATTATAATATTTAGAATCCACTTTCATATATTTTAACTTTTATCTACTGAGTATTGATAAGCAATAATTGTTGGATAATGTCAATTTAAACTGATATTTTCGTCCAGGGGTGCTTTGTAGTCCATTTTTACTGATATACTTAGCAATAAAAAAAAAAAAAACGAGTCTACCTTCAATTTTAGTTAGCCGCTCTCAAAAACTAGTTTATGGTTATATTTTAATATGCAGCTACACAAATTAAGGACTTATTTTTACAATCAATCAATCAAATCTCCCTTTACATCCCACTTTGGGTCATATGGGGGCAAAAAGAGCTCTCAATTGCGATAGATCTTGCGCAATGTTCATAAACATTTTATTTTTTTACGTCAAAATACTCAATAGAGATTGATAGAAACTTTTTATTGAGTTTAAGGAGTGTTGAATTTGATTGTATGTTTGTGTAGAAAAGAGTGACGGAACGCGTTCTCTGCTTACACTTTAAGGGATACGGGTTGAGTAAAAATAAAAATCTCGGTAGTCTGTATAATATGTGCACATTCTCCGTAACCTGACTTGTCACCCTCATAATATTGTTAAGGGTGGAGATAGTATTATTATTTCCATACACCTTCATCATCTAATTTTCCACATGATTTGTGATAAATGGTCACAGTTAAACACCAACAACAGCTGCCAGCTCTAACGATGAGCCCGACACAGGTATATCCACGTGGGGCAGGTCTCTATACATAACTGATTTATTCAGGTGTTGGAATATCGTTCAATAAAGTGTGAAATATGAGCAAGTTCACGTTGTCTTTGATTTATACAAAGCCAATCTAATTGATCAGTCAGTGATAATTATACCTAGTGACATTTTGTGAATGTCAGTAATTTTAAACATCCCTTTTCATTATTGAATTGATAAGTTTGTATTTTAAAGAAATTTCGGCTTTTTAACTAACGAAAGTGTATTTTTTATACTTCATAACAAAAATAATTATCTACATTATTTAAAAAAAGGTTGGTTGATAGCCTAGCAGTTTCGTCGCCGACTTTCATACTCGTGGGTTCTATCTCAGGTGCCGACCATAGAGTTCACAACTCTGTGCAAAATATAAATTTTAATGTTTTATTTGTGTTAACTTTAAGTGAGCCCAGAATCATATAAAAAAAAACTTTGTCATTGTTTTTTTTTCCTTTTTTACATTTCATCCACACAAAAAAATAATTTAACCATAATAATCATTAATTTAAAAACTTATGTTTGCGCAATTATAATGATATTCATCATGTTGTTGTATTCGTTGAGTTTATTCTTAAATAAATAAATAAACACTTTTCTCTACGAAAATATCAATATAACCGGCGGAGCTTATCGCCTAAGGTAATTTTCTCCCATCTCCAATCCAATCTGAGACAGGCCAACCCGGGTAGAAATTTTAAGTGGACAAAAAACTCTGACCCGACCGGGAATGGAATCCGGGACCTCGTGATCTGAAGTCTACGCCTATAACAAATATTGTAATCATATTTTTCTCATTTACAATAAAGATGAATTACAAATATTATTATTACCTATATGCTTTTTTATATTATTTTATTCAAGACCCCGGTTCATAAGCGAATAGTTGCGTGTGCTTTACCACAAAGATGAATAAGATGAGTTTTTTTCGCCCCGGCTTCTTGTGGCGAGCGGTCGTGTTTACGTTTATTATTATTATTTCTTGTGCAGGTGTTCAGTAGTGACGTCATTTATTTACATTGAAATATCGCTGGAAAAAAAACAGATATTTATAAAACCATTTATTATTTTTTCACTTTAATAATAATATTATTGTTTTTTTTTTCTTTTTCACTTATTAGTGTTAAGTAGGTATAAGTACCCATTTATTTTTTTCTCTTTTTCATTCTAAAATTAGATTTTTTTTTTGTTGTTATTTTTTTTTTTTTTCTTCAATACTAATGTAGCATCATGGGAGATCCTCCCGACCCCGATAAAATCAGATTAGACGATGTAAACTCTAGCACCAAGAGAAGAAGAACGGATGATTCTTCTCTGATGTCCGCTTCTGGGACAATCATGGATGCTCAATTTCCTTCATCAGTACCTTCTCCGAGTACCGAGGCCCAACCTAACCCAGAAGGAAAGGCTCCGGCCAGGTACCCTCAATCTTCTCATGCTCCATTTTTGGTCATAGTAGAAAATAAAAACCCTGACAAACATCTTCACCCAATGGTATTTGGAGGTCTAGTGGCTAAGAATGGCGTTAAAGGCATCGTAAGTGGTGGCGTGCGTTCAGACGGTAGAAATAAAATAGCTGTGACTTTTTCATCTGCAAATTCAGCGAACTCATTCATTTCTAATGATATTTTATCTACATACAATTTGAATGCATTCATTCCAAGCTATAAATTGTATAAACATGGAATCATTCGCGGAATACCAACAGAGCTTAAAGACGAAGAAATCTTTGAGAATATTGAGGTTCCCTCTTCTTGTGGAAAGCTCAATAAACTTCGAAGGCTAAACAGAAGGATTACAGCTCCAGATGGGACTACTATATGGAAACCATCTACCACTATTTTGTTATCATTTGAGGGCCAATCCCTACCTGAGCATATATATTTGTTCTATAACTCCATCAAAGTGGAGTTGTACGCTCGTCCATGTTATATTTGTCATCGTTGCCTTAGATTTGGACATACTAAAAAGAACTGTACCTCTTCCCCTAAATGCTTCCGTTGTGGTGAAAATCACCTTGGTGAATCTTGCCCAGATAAAGAACTCCCTCCAAAGTGTTCCCATTGCAAGGGAGAACACTTGACGACAGATGTTTCTTGCCCTGAATTCATCAGGCAAAAGAAAATAAAATACATTATGGCATCTGAAAATATTTCTTTTGTTGAAGCCGTCAAACAAACTCCCCCTTCAAAAAAATTTTACAGTGAGGTGGTTTCGTCCTCACAAAAACAGTATGGTTCATCTACAAAAAATAAACCTACCACCCCTGTTACACGTCCTGTGGTAAAACCAAATCTAGATAAAAGAGCCACAGAGGCCCTTCTTTCATATTCCAATGGGCAATCCACAAATCTCCAAAATGGCTGCGCTCTTAAAAATATAGAAACCGTTCCTTCCACGCTTTCATACGATTCAGAAAAAAACCAACTATTTAAAATGCTTTCCCAGATTCTCTCACTAGTTATTTCTAGTCCTAAAGATGATGTTATTCCTTTGATTCTCCCTATGCTTACAAAAGTATTTGAAAAGATGTCTGAGAGCGAGAATGATGTGTTGTACAACCTTAGTACAATGCATTAATCGATCGTTTTATACATTTATATTTCAATAAAAAAATAATCATGGCAAATTTACAAGATAACAATAAAAACAAAAGAGATCATTTAAATTTATTACAGTGGAACAGCAGAAGTGCCGTATCAAATAAACACGAAATAATTCAACTCCTCCATGACTTGGACATTGATATCGCATTGATCCAAGAGACATGGCTCCTTCCTCATTTCAATTTTAATGTACCAGGTTATGTATGCTCGCGTTCAGATAGACTATATGGAAGAGGTGGCGGAGCTGCCATATTAGTTGATCATAGAATACCTCACTCTGTTATTAATTTACCACAAAACCCGTACTTGGAAATAGTGGCGATCCTTGTCGATGGGATCGCATATGTATCAGTTTATATTCCTCCCAACACCGGCTTCGACGTCGGATTCTTTGACGCTGTTGTCGCACTTCTTCCTTCATCTTTCGTTATCTTAGGAGACCTGAACTGTCACTCCAACGTTTGGGGAAGCTCTATCTCAGATAGAGCAGGGAATTCTGTCCTTTCGTTTTTAGATTCTCATAACTTATGTATTGTCAACGATGGTTCTCCAACTAGAATGACCCCTCCAGGCCAGAACAAAAGCGCAGTAGATTTATCTATTTGTACCAATAACTTAATGGCTTCCCTCCACTGGTCGATTATGGATGACCCTCGATCCAGTGACCATTATCCAATTGTGATTCAATTTCATACTAAACCTATCAAAAATTCTCCTCACAGAAGACAATTATACAATTTGAACAAAGCAGATTGGAATGCCTTCTCTAGACATCTAGATAATAACATTCCATCATTAATTTCAAAAGGAAACGAATGTTCAAATGTGGATGAAGAAAATACTGTATTATTAGAGTTTATTTACTCAGCTGCGGATGAAAGCATTCCTAAAAAGGCATGTAATAATCGCCCTAGAAGAAATGCCCCTTGGTGGGATGAAGAATGTTCTGAGCTCATCAGAGATCGAAAGGAGGCTATGCGCAAAGTTCGGAAAAATTTTAGTTTGGATGCCTTCTTAACGGCTAAGTCTATCCAGGCTAAAGTCAAAAGAAGATTAAGACAAAAAAAGAGACAGGGATGGCAGAAATTCTGCTCTTCGCTGTCTCCCCATTCTCATTCGTCATACGTGTGGAGCATGATTAAGAGATTTAAGGGTTCTTTCTCTCCTTCCTTCCCTAAGGAAGGAGTAGAGACCTGGTTACCTGAATTTGTGAATCTCTTGGCTCCCCCATATGCGCCACGTATTGATCAAATTTCTCCTCCTTGTTTAAATTACTCCAGCTCAGAAACATTCTCTTTTCTTATTTCACCCTTCGTAATGGGGGAACTAATATGCTGTCTGCAGCGTGTAAAAGACTCTGCTCCAGGTTTAGATTTGATCCCATATACATTTTTCCAAAAGGCCCCACCATCTTTCCTAGAATATTTTTTGTCTTTTGTAAATAAAATCCTCATATCTTCTTCTGTTCCTGTAAGTTGGAAAAAACAACTTATCATTCCAATACCTAAACCAAAAAAAGACCCTTCTTTAGGCTCCTCGTACAGACCTATCGCCCTCTCGTCCTGCATTTTGAAAATTCTGGAACACCTCCTAAAAAATAGAATTGAATGGTTAATTGAACATAAGTCAATCCTTCCCAAATCCCAATACGGTTTTCGTAAATCCCTTTCTTGTATTGATAATCTTAGCTTACTTATCTCCGACGTACATATAGCTCTTTCCAAAAAAGAGTTTACTATCGCAGTATTCCTCGATATCGATTCCGCATATGATAATGTTTGTCTTTCCACTCTTTATAAAAAAATGATAAATCTTTCCTTTCCGGAACCCTTTGCCAAATTAATTTTCAACATATTTTCTGAAAGAACCATCGTCGTCAATCATGGTGAGAAAAATGTGAGTAGAAGCGTGTGGAAGGGACTTCCTCAGGGATCCGTTTTGAGCCCAACTTTATTTAACCTGTACTGTTCTGATCTGGAACCTCTTTTTCCACCTAACTGCTCTATTGTCCAATATGCTGATGACATCGCAATATATACGTCAAACAAAAATCTCTCCCTTGCTGAGGAGTGCATATCTTCTGCTATTGATAAAATCAACAAATGGATGTTTGATAATTCCTTGAAACTTTCGGCCCATAAATCACAATCAATAGTATTCTCTAGAAAACATAACAACCCTTCAATCGTACTAAAATCTGAAGGTCTTCCAATTCCTCAAGTAGAGGAAGTCAAATTTTTAGGCCTTTTCATAAACAGGAAGCTATCATGGCATTCCCAAATTAATCATATATCTCAAAAATGTGAAATAGGTATCAATATGTTGAGAGCTCTGTGCAACATATCCTGGGGATCACACCCTTCCACATTAAAGCTACTTTATAATGCCTTAATCCGAAGTCATTTGGATTACGCGAGTTTCCTATTTGACCCTCTCCCAAAAACTTTGGAGTCTAAATTGGACAGGATTCAGACAAAGTCCCTGAGGTTGATTCTAGGAGCTATGCAATCTACTCCAAATAACGCCCTTCAGGTCGAATGTGCTGATATGCCGTTGAGAATTCGACGTCGGTATTTGTCGGATTGTTATTACTCGAAAAAGATAATGTACGAAGGACATCCTTTAACCAGCAGAATTGCTGTACTCAATAACATCGTAAGAAATGATAGATTTTGGTTGAAACGACAACCACCTAATCTGTGTGAAAGTTTTTCGAGCATCAACTTCCATGTACAAAAATACCCATTTCCCTCCCCTATATACAACCTCCCATTCGAAGCTTTAATCTTTAGACCTGATACCGTTCCACACATGGGTTTAGACAAATCTTGTTTGATGTCTGCCCAACAAATAAACAGTGAATTTCAGTTTCAAATTGAGTCTAAATGGCCAAAGCATATTCAAGTTTACACTGATGGCTCCAAAACTACTTCCGAGGAATGCGTGGGTGCAGCAGTCCTTATTCCCTCTCTCGACATAAAAGTTCTAATCAAGTTACCTCCAGAAGCATCGATTTTCACGGCGGAGTGTGTTGCATTGCTGAAGGCTCTTGACATCGTCAGTGATCTTAAATTCGATAAAACGGTTATATTCACAGATTCCCTCTCATTGGTCCAATCACTCTCTTTCTCAGACCCATTTCGTATGGATAATGAGATATTATTACAAATTAAGAAGGAACTATTTGATCAAATGAATAACCACCAGGAGACAGTCATCACGTGGATCCCATCACACAAGGGTATACAATATAATGAACAAGTTGATTCTCTAGCGAGATCAGCATCTATTTCTGGGACCATTCTTGGGGAATTTGTTCTTCCTATAAGTGACCGGAGGCGCATTATGGAGGAGGCAGCCTTTAAAAGATGGGAAATCTTCTGGGATAGAGAGAGCCTTACCAAGGGATCTCTATACAAAGCTATCAAAAATAGTATCTCCAAAAAACCCTGGTATCATAATTTGAAGTTGACCCGACCTCAAATCGTTAACATTTGCCGAATGCGTTTTGGTCACCATAGACTGAACAGTCATTTGTTCAAAATTAATCTAGTCGACAGTCCATATTGCGAGTGCGAGCTGGATCTGGAGAACTTGGACCATGTGTTCTTTGACTGTCCTTTAAGAGACAGATACGAATTGTACAATAGAATGAATATTCAACTCCCTATCAATATGACCCATCTCTTGTCCACTCCTTCGAAGAGCATATACAAACATATTTTGGTGTACATAGAGAAAAATATGATTTTATTATAGATAGCTATTTTTTTGTTTAGTAATTATTATTTTTTTTTTTTTTTCTTTTCTCTCTATGTCTATTTTCCGTCTGTGAGTAAGTCTTACTTTGCTGCCAGTTGGCACAAATCGTCCTTTACGTGACGTAATGCCATATTTATATAATAATAATAATGAATAAGATGAATAATTGATACCTATATACTTTTATTCCTTTTTTTATTTTATTATTATGTTATTGTTTTGTTATGACTGTTTTTTTACTGCCATTATTTGATTTTTGTATTCCATTTATTCTTGCTCATGGATTAACTTCTTAATACAGATGAAAACTAAAGAGTTTCATAGGATTAATTAGAAAGTAACACAAAAAAACATGTACGACGTACCTACGTAAAAAAATCAAAATTAATGTCCAAATGTAAAAACATGAGAATGTAAAGAAATGTACGGCACGTTTTGAAAATTTAATCAAATATGAAAAATATTGTTTATTATTTCACTATGTGACACGAATTGACGTATTTTTGGTTAACTATATAATAAAAAAAGTAAAAAAAAAATATCGTATTCAGAAACAACTTCATTTGAAATTCAACCCAAAACCAACGATTTCGAGTAACGTTTGATTTTCTTATCAATATCACCGGATCTTTCTCACGTAACATATAGAAAAAAATGTCTCATTTTGTGTGTTGTGTATTTTTTATACGTTTAGATAATCTAAAAATATACACAGCAGGAATAGAACTAGGAGGTGGAAGGTGGGAGCCAGGGTGACCCATCCATCAGACGAAGGCTGCCGTAGTCCGTAACCCTCCACGGTCTTTGGACCATGAAATTACCCTGAAGCCTCATTCGAAAGACGAATGAGACACCATGGAACAGGACGCAAGATGTTTACAGTATTTCAGATACAGAGTTGGCGTCTATCATTTTTTGCCCTTTTAATTTCTAGTTTTTTTTTTTTAACTTAAAGAATGAGATGTTTGATGTCAAGAAAAAAATTGGTTGAGTTTTTACATTAAGTTGACAAAGATATTTGTTACGAAGTAAATGAAGGTGACAAAATCTTTTCCTTTAACTATTTTTTTAATTGATCACTTTGACTTTAACAACGCTTGTCAGTTTTCGAATTCAGGAGCCTTATTCCCGTAATCAATCGCTTTTAAAAATCACTTAACGATAAGATTAAGCATGATCGCAATCAGGTCGCCCTTGAATTTGACGTTTGTAAGATAGTTAGGGAATGCCGATTACATAGCATTTTTATACTAATATTTCAAACATAACGAATTTTTAAGATATCTGCTAGATATCTTGTTTTGTGAATACCAATCCGCCATTTTAATATTGTCAATCAAGATAGGAGCGTATTAAGACCGCTACGA
Source organism: Mystacides longicornis (assembly GCA_963576905.1). NCBI lineage: Eukaryota > Metazoa > Arthropoda > Insecta > Trichoptera > Leptoceridae > Mystacides > Mystacides longicornis. The sequence goes on from OY756428.1 coordinate 1,696,940, forward strand.
GAATAACCCTACAGATGCTCATGAGAAGCTTCAATTTGCTCAACATGTTTAAAATTTCTTAGTCCCTGTCCTAATCAAAAAGTCCGAGCGGCGAGGGATCATAAAATGTTCTCAGTTTGAATGGTCCGTCCGCGTTTGAACATAAAAAGACGCGCGGAAGCGCGATCACTTCTCAGTTAAAACACACAATTACTTATCCTCTGCAGATTTCGAACCTTTATAAGCTTACACCGATACTCTGGTAACTGTTGTATTGGGAAACAATATCAACAGACAACGAGTCTATCAGATCTTGGACAACAGAACTGAGGGCTTACAACCTCCTAGGCCAGGTTAAAAGCGCTTTCTATTCCTAGGGAACTTTCTCTGTTCTCTGTTCCCAATTGTCATTTCGTTGAAACTTTTATATAAACAGTGAGTGGGGAAATATTATTTAACCTGGCCTAGGAGGTTGTAAGCCCTCAGCTCTGTTGTCCAAGGTCTGATAGACTCATTATCTGTTGAGATTGTTTCCCAATACATTGGTTTGATTACCTATGTTACTAGGAAAAATCCAGTTTTCAATCCGCGAGGATATAAACAAGATATGAGCTGGTAACTGTTCCAACCATGTCATGCTTATAAGTTACATTTATATATAGGTCCCTACGACCTACGTCAACGAGTTTTCAAGGGAAAGGAATGACCACATAAAACCTAAAGGATGAAGCTTGTTTGTGTGTTCGGCATTTTTCCATCTATCCTATGATTTTTAGATTTACGGTTATCCAGGGTTTTTCTGAGATGCTCTGGGTCGTCAGCAGTAGGGGAATTTCCCCATTTTTTATAAAGGGAAAGTAATATAAGATTAGTACAGTGATGATTAACAGATAATGAATTTGAACATTGAACACAAAACACCTGAACGCGGCCCTGTGAAGTTCTCTCCCCTTCAGATTATTTTTTTCAGCATCGTACCTCACCCCGCTCCACCCCTATTTAAAACGAATACATCTTATTTTTGATTCTATTACAGGAAACGTTGGGAGGAATGAAACAGACGACGGTTGTACTCAACACTATGTACTCGATGTTTTTATAAGTCCGCTGTGACATCTGATAGCGACAATAAAACGACAAACTCTTGCCTACAATGTCGCTTCTAATGTCTTGTAAACTTCAATAAAAAATAATTGACGAAAGGCAATTTCGTTGAAATGTCCTTTGAGCAAGTTGCAATGTAGCAGCTTCACAGTGTTGGGAATTAAGATTAGTTTTAAGATAATTTAAAATAATTGCTAAATCTAATTACCTGTTATGGATATTTTTTTTTTGGAGGCTCATCCATCCATTTGGATGTTATTTTTTTTAATGAATCTGTGCTCACTCGAAGTGAACACAAATACACTTTCGACAACTTTCACACTAACCAAAGGGGATACTCACTCACACACTCCCCAGATACATATATTATTTTGTTTATCTGTGGTCAAATTGAGAATAGATTAATATTTAATATTAGAAAAAACTTTGTCGACACTCAACAGTGTTGCCACTACTGTAAAATTGAAAATTATTTTGTATTCGGAAAGGTGAAATATCTTTAAAACGGTCATTTAATAAACATAATATGACCCGGATTATTGATTTCGCCCGGACACCCGGATGCACGTCACGAAACCCGCACAGGTGGCAACACTGCATTTCAACATTTCAAATTTGACGTATCCAATCATATCATTGTTTTGGAAAGAAAATTGTGAAATAGAGCTCGCTCAGTCTTTGACGATGGAACGTTAAGGCCCTGTCCTAATTGCAAAACGATCGTGCGTCCAAGCGTCGAGCGATTATAATATAATGTTTTCAGTTTGTCCGCGTTTGAATATATTATTATGACGTTCGACGCGCGGACGCGCGAACTCTTTCCAATTAGGACACACACTAATAATGTTCAAACATAATCTAAATCGGTTATGGTCGAATTTCAAGCATTGGTCGACCACTAGTATTAGATGGTCTATTAGCTGCATCTATTGAGTGTAATCAAACGTTAAATTTTCCTCAAGTTTTGGTAAGTCTTGCTGGCTACATTTGGTTTATCCGATATTCAGTTGTTTTTACTGGATAACAACAAAGGAATTGCATTGATTATGTTGATTGATAATCACAAATGAAAACATTTTATTGATGTACCTAGGTAATACAGATATCAATCAGCTACACAGAATGAAAAAAGAACAGTATTAAACGAAAAACAAACCGGAGTATTTTATATATAGGTAGTTAATTAGTTAATTAAAAAACTAACAGCTAGTTTTCATGTATCCATTCAACCGATTATATTGAAATATTAATTGGTTGATGGAGTTGATTACTCTGCATATTATAATTGTATACAGAAAACTCTATTGCAGCTTACGTTGTGAATTTAAAAGAGTCAGACCGAATCAATGGTCCGACTCGCTGTTGAACAAAACACCGTAAAAATAATAACGCGAATAAAAAGATCGATGTGGATATTGAAAAACATTTTTACATTAAATTAGTACCTTTACGAGTTTTGTTCATTTACGATTTCATACTAACTAGGGATTGCAATCCCGCACCATTTTCAATCCCGCGGGAATTTTGCGGGATTGACACCAAGATAGATAGAAGTTAGATAGAATTGAAAAAAAACCTTTTCTATGGTATGTAATAAGCGAATATTTATTGAAAATTGCAAAAATTTAATAAATTTAAAACACCTCAATGTACATAATTGAATAAATATTATAAAACTTGACTTCTCGTCTACTTATTTAATAAAAAAATCCAAAAACAATAGCAATATGAATATATTTGGTAGTAGGTTCTTTGATAAATATTTGATAGTGAGTTCTTTGAAATAAATTGTATATACAAAGGTATCAGTATTATAGCCGGTAGAGTAGGTAGGTATATTGCCCGAGGAAATTTTTTTAGTCAACTGGTTCCGTCCAATCTGAAACAGGCCAGCCTTGGTTTTTTTGACGTGAAAAACGATTAAAAACACACAAAGATTTTAAACATTTGATAGAACAAACACCCAACCAGAAATTAAACCCGTGACCTCTTGGTTAGAAGTCAGCGCATATAACACCAATTTTTATCACCTAGTTAATTAACTAAAAATATTATTTGTAATCTTTATTTTAGGTAATTATCAGATCAGTATTCTTTATCATATTACCTACTATGCAAATAGTCTTTTTTTCTTACGAATTAATCAATCAAGCTCTAATCATTTTTATTATATTGACAATTTATCAAGAAAAACAAAAATGTGCTTATTAATTGAATTATATAAACTGTGATGAAATGGTCATACGCTAAATAAATAAATAATCAATCAAGTATAAAGTATCAAATTTTAAAAGAACAAATAAAAAGTCACTTCTCCTTCTGAAAATATGATCGTAAAAAACAAATAGCATCATCGGTGTTTTTTTCCAACGACCGAAAAGGCACTTTCTGACTCCATATTTGTTGATTTGATAGTTAATAAATTGTTTTCTGCATTAACATCGTCTGGAACTACAAGTTGTACATTTTGAGAGTCTTCTTTATGACTCGATGTTAATTTTTTTTTTCATTTCTTTTAATGAATTTACGCAATTGTATGCTTGCGGATCCGCACTTGCGCTGTTGCGGGATCCCGCAGGCCCTAAAAACGCGCGGATCCCGCGGGATTGCGGATCCCGCATTGCGGGATTGCAATCCCTAATACTAACCTCTGTAGCCTAGTGGCGTTAAATTCTGATATGATGGGTATGATTCCCAGTTAGGTCAGAATGTTTGAAACTGCTTTCATTTGAAATTTCTGCCCCGAGTTGGTCTGTCTCTGGTTGGATTATACCGGTTGAGTATTTGAAATTTCTGCTCCGAGTTGGCCTGTCTCTGGTTGGATTATACCGGTTAAGCAGTTGAAATTTCCTCAAGCAATAAGTTCCGTCGGATGTAATATACTAATAGATTTCAAATCTTTTTCAGTAATCAAAAACGCTTGCCTTGTTATTTTATTTGCCTTGTTATCATCAAAATAAAAAGGCAATTGATACAATTATTATGTTTGTGAAAAAGAATGAATAATTAAAATATGAAGTCAAGGTTGTTTAGATATTCAGTTGTCGCATCTCTCAGGGTCATGAAGTCGGAAGGACCATCCTCATACGATCTGAGGGCACATTTGGACATAATATGACCAAAAGTCTGTGTCTTCGCCCCACAGTCACACTCGGGGAGTTCAGCTAACCGCATCTAAAGAAGAAGTCCGTGCATCTGCCGTGACCGGCAAGTACGTACTCTATTCAAGGCTGTCGACAATCTTTGGGGCTGTTTAAAGCCAGATGGTCTACCAGAGATGCAGGGGCAGCGAGTTAGTAGTGTTAAAAAGGATAATGGTCGACACCTTGGATCGAACCCATGACCTGCAGTACATTCAATACGAAATTTGGTGATTGAATTGCTTAGTTTTCTACCACTTATTATTAGATTTAAAAAAAAGTCAATGTCAGAATTTGAACATTAAAATGTTTTTATATTTGCTGTTATGGACTGATTAATTCTCATATTAGACTGATTGAGTGAATACACGAAACAAAATGGAAGAAAATTCTCTACGTTACACTATCCGTTTTTGTTTTGAAATCGATGTTTATATTCTATATTTGATATTATATATCCGTTATCGGAACGTTTTAATGCCGTGATTGAATCGGAGATTGGTCAAGCAAATAATTATTAACACAAAATAAGTACCTACCGATTTACTGACTCGGCTAAGAATCGAAACAACGAACTCTTTGTAAAAAAAATCTCGGCCTATCAACTAGTAATGTTTATCGTGTTGAGCGCGTGAGACGAACTGATGTGTAGCATAACTCTAAATGAACGTACGTTAAAAAACACAGATTGTAAATGATTATTTTTCAGTACGAAATTGCGTTTTCCATTTATTATCAGATGTAGGTACATCTGTGGCTATATCGGGTCAATTAACGAGCGGATGTGAAGCCTGGGTCGTTTCTCTGCTTCATTCATGTTGCATCTACCTTCAGTTTTTTCCCCTTTATTTTTTCTTCGAAACGGAAGTTCATTTTTTTCAGATCCGTCTGTTTAGAAAATATTGTGAAAAACTATTAACAGCTAGAAAGATACATTATACCATAATAAAATCCTAAGTGATTTCGTAAACCTATTTCCATCTTTTTTTAAGTGGTTGGTAGACTAGTGGCTACAACGCCGGTTCTCTTATTGAATCGTTCGGAGGTCGTGGGTTCGATCTCAGATACCGACTATCTTCCTCTATCACGACACAAGCTTTTTAAGTAGCTTGCTGTGAAATAGTCAAAGAGTGTGTTTTTGTTCATTTTGATTAAGAACAGATTCATTTAAGAAAAATCTATATAATAATTTAGAAATGTGTTTTTATTTGCCTTTTGTCGTTGCTTTACCGTATATGTGAGCATCACGCCTAAACGGCTGAACAGATTTCACTAATTCTTTTTTTGTCGTGTTGGCTTTTATCAGTAGAAGGTTCTTATGAAAGAAAAAATTAAAAAAGTTGCGTGGTAAATCTACATAATAATTCAGAAATGTTTTTTTATTTGCTTTTTACCTATGTCATAGCATCACGCTCAAAATACAAATGCTACGTCAGATATTAATCTGCACAGAGCCGTACAAAATGCCGGAGAATGTTTTTTAATACAATTTGCTTCATTAACTTTAATATTTAGAGCTATTTAAAAAACCCTATTTTTTAGGATCTTCATACAAAATTTTAATAAACATTAAAAGTGTCATTCTTCTTTTTCTGTGCTTATATCAGTTATAGAGGTCTACAAAGCAATGGGAAGCTAGACTAGAACCTGTTTAATTACCTACCGATCAAGCCTGACAATCGGAATCAAAAACGTAAAGCAAGACGGGTATATGCTAGTAATAAATAAAACTAAATAAATAAATATTCTTAAAAGTTAAGTTTTATAAATGTCTAAATTGCATAAAGCAATCTTGTTACCATAAATGGTGTATGGATGTGAAACATATACAAAAAAGATGAATGTAACAGAGAAGAGAAGTCTACGAAGAATAATACGCAAGTATATGGAAAGACTCTTTGCGGACATGGATATGAATGAGAATATTAGGAAGGAATGTGGTATGTCAGTCAAGACGTTGAACGTTGTTAGCGTAAAGTGATCACACTAAACCAGCCTTCGAAATAACAGTAGAAGACGGTGGTTAGCCCGTAGTGGTTTGTTCCATTTAAAAATCGAACGTCAGTAATGAATTGTTAGATTGGTTGTTACATATTCGTCAAGTCAAGACGTGGTTGAATGACGTGAATTGAAATCTTGATGTGTCCGTCAGAAGCAAACAAGGCAAGGTCAGAAGCAAGAGAAGAAATAGGTTTTATTGGAAATTGTATATTGGGGGGAAGAAGTATGCTTGAATTTAAAAGAGTGGAGGTCCGTTGTCTCTGTTCAAAACTGTTGTTAACCTATGTATCTTATGGGCTACCTAATAACAAACAAAATCAGCCAAAAAATTGGTTGTAGTGGTTCAATATTTCCCCATGCCATTCTTTTTACATCCCTCAAGAGCAAGCGGACAAAGAAAGCTGGTGACGCTTCTTCCGAATACACAATATTGTTTTGTTTGATGGTATCCCTGCAACTGATTGCACTCAGACCTTAGTCTGGCTTCACATTACGACAATGATTCTGTGGTCTCATGTTGGGGATGGTAGGCAGAAGCCCTTCATCATCCCCATTCAATTCAAAACCTCCGTTACCTCTTTTGTAGCATGAGATTTTAATTAAGGTGACAATGGGTTATTAGTGGAGTGCAGGGACAACCCTCAGTGATGATGACTGTACGATTATTTTTTCACTGTCCCCCACATTCGGCCCTCATTTCTTTTACGTTGTCATACCTATCTTTATTATGGATTTGATGCGTCGCCGACCTGTGCATAATAATTAAACTTATATGTGCATTGACTAGGTATTAAATAACTTTGGGAAAAAAATTGACAAAAAAATGGTGTAAGTTTTATGAAGTTTACGATTTTCGCTGATGAGCTGGTAAAAAATAATAGTTTCGTAGGAGAATATTTGCTAATTTTCATTATCGTTACAATTTTCTATAATGACTGACAGTTTACTGAAGCGATTTCCACCCAAAATGTTTTTTTTTCTTGTGATGTGATATATCGAATTAGTTTTATACCTAATACATCTCGCAAATATGCCATATTTTCTTTCTAAATGAAAAAAAAAGTATCGGAGTTCTGAAGTAGACTCTATATGAAATTTAGGTGCATAATAAAGCTGCAAAAAAGTTTTTAAAGCGAAGCGAAATGATATCTCAGAAATAACGAAAGTATAATAATACAAAATAAATATCTACATCAAAAAAAATGACAATTATTTTTACAAAGAAATGTAGAAGTCCAGTCGGTGAAACATATTTCCCGATTCTATTTTTCACAGCCAACCTGTCCCGTTTAATCTGGAACAGACCAATCCGGCGTAAAAATTTCAAGTCAAAAACAATCGAAATTTCTGACTAGACCGGGAACCGAACCCGGTAGGTCATGATTTGAAGGCATCGTCTATACCACAAAGCTATATTAAACTGAGGTCAGTTGGTTAATGTACGTTTCCACATTTTTAAAATGCTCTTCTGGAACCAGTGATACAATCAGATTGTTTTTTATTGCCTCAGGAGACTCTTGATTGTAGGATGGTACCACCGCACACAAACAACGTTATACGCTGGCGCACCTAGCAGGCCCCACTTTCACTATTGTAGAGAGAAGATGAACATTGCTTGGACATGTGATAAGAATGCCAAATGACAGTTGGCGCTGTGATTCCTCCCATCAAGGTCTCGAAGATCTATGTCCCTACTAACTATACTTAAGTGTCTTTTAGCTGTCTATAATCTACTTGATCATTGATTCGATCACAAGCGTATATTCGATAAACATGCACTTTAATTTTTGCTGTAGTTGATTAATTCAAAGTAATAAATACTGCTAATATTGTGAATGGAATATTGCAACAATACACAGTGACATGGCGTGTCAGGGAACACTGCAGCATGAAGAACATGATTGATGGAGCTGAGCCGAAGTAGAGAATATATTATTAATCATGTTGCAACACTCATCGGCTTATTGCAACTTTTTATAATTTGCCAGCCCTTTTAGTTGTTGCATCGGTGTTGACATTAAATTATATAAATTACGTTTGAATGCAAACATTACTGACGTTTTTTATATTATGTATCAAGCCATCATTATGGAAATATTAACAAAAAATAATTTGTTTAAAAAGATATCTAAATATTATCATAACTTCAAAACCATTCAGCCGAAAATTTCAATGTTTCCCAAACTGTGGTCCGGTTTCAGCATCAAAATAATATAATTATTGTAAGCGCTAATATTATTAAAGTCAATTGAGCTTAGTTGTTTTTGTATCCCAGATCTAGTAAAAAATTCTTTTTTTTTTAATGAATATGTGCTTACTCTTTGACTCTTTCATAGTAAGCTACTTCACGACACAAGCTTTTCGTAGCTTGTGTCGTGAAAGAGGAAGATGGTCAGCACCTGGGATCGAACCCACAACTTTACAAAACAGTATAAAAGCCGGCGCCGTAACCGCTATGTAGGCCGCCAACCACTTCTCGCTTGACTGAAATACTTTCATAAATTAAGGTTTAAAACTAAGAATGAAGTCAATCAAACATGTGTTAATTTCATCTTAAAATGAAAGACAAAGAAAAAACTGACTTAAAGTAGAAATAATTGTAGGAAAAGGGTAGATATTTCAGGAAGAGAATAATGGATAAATGGAAAATACAAATTTGTTTTATTTTTGCGATCATTTGAATTTTTTGGAAAACTTGGGTTGCTGAATTTCATGATATTTCAATTGGATTAATGAAATAAATGCGTCATTAAAATGAGTTATTTCTTTCATTCACTGTAAATAATTAAATAAATAAGCTTTATTTACATAAATATTTGAGATAAACGTACAAATAATGGAAAATTATTAGTAGGTACTTTTATTATAGGTAAATAATTATGAAACGTTATAAATAGCTAAAAATAATAATAAAATACACAAATGAGTTTTTTTCAATTCAATTGCCTATACAGATAATTCTTATTACAAGTTATTTGTCAAATTGTTTTGAAATATAACTTAACCTAACCTATCCTAACCTAAGTTTCCTTTTGATGAATATCGTGCTCGTATCTCAAGGAAAGCCAGGTCAGAAGGAAGAGAAATAGGAGAGGTTGTATAAGAAATGTTATGTCGATGGAAAAAGCAAAAGAAGTAGGTATGCTTGGATAGAAAAGAGTGGAGGTCCGTTCTCTCTGCCTACCCCTTACGGGGCATGGCGTGTTGGGTAAAATAAAATAAAAATCTATATATCGTATGTTGTTCGTACCCCGGTAGCGACTTATTGAACATCTTAAGCTTTGCTTAGTTTCGAAGTTGTATTTGTGTTAACATTGCTAAAAATCCAAGAGCATCCTCTCTTTTTAGAGTAAAAGTTACTTTTCTCGAGTAAGAGGTGGTGTAATGCCACCACCTGACAGAGTACAGAAGTTCAAGGCGTTTTTCTAATGGCTTTTTTAATTACTTGTGTCTTAGAGCGATGAACGGTCAAATTTGCGGACTACACCGACCATTTTACACCATTACTAGCTTTCCCGATAGACGTTGTCCCGTGGTCCTAACCATACATGCATAATGTGCACTGCGCCCCCAGAAACAAAATAACATAATAACTGCGATTGAGTTAAACTAACAAAATAATAACAATAAAATATTTCTAAATCATCCATATTTCATTCGTATTCAAAGGTTAGACGGGAACAACGTGCGAATAATAAATAAATGCGCGCGCACACATTCTACATCGCCTATGAAGTACCGATGCTGCGTGTGCACATTTATTTTGAATATGTCAGATAGTTTTGTTGACTTTGTATGAAAATTTTCTAAAACGCTCGAAACGGTGGAGTAAGTGGGATGGGCTACTGTAAGAGCGGTAATTACGAAAGCGAGAATGAGAGAGAACTACCTTCAGATGCAGTATAAACAATAATTTTGTATAGATTTTTCATAGATGGTGGTGGCGTGTCGCAGGAAACCCGTTCCATACTTACTTTAATATTATATTTTATATTATTTCTTATCCATTTTTCAACTTTTTATTAGTTATTCTGTTATCCGGAGTGGCGAAGAATCCAATAAATAAAACATCGGAAGAATCTGTTCAGCCATTCTCGAGTTATAAGTGTTCGCACTAACCCGACTTTCATTTATATTATACTAGCTGACCCGTCGAACTTTGTATCGAAATAAATATGGGTTTTATGGTTTTATGCAACAGAGATCAAATTCGTTTTTTTAGTTATTTAATACGAATGACTATTTACTGGCTTTAGCAAAACCTGCATACCACGCTGCATTCATTGGGTCTGAGTTTATTTTTTCATCAAAAACTTTTAACCTATGTTAATATGGTGTGGGAGGAAGTCATCATTGCGCAAGATCGAGTGCAATGGAGAGTTTTTATTGCTTCATCTTGCTCCTGAATGGAGTTCAAAGGGAGTTTTAATTTTGATTGATTTGATTGTAAAAAAAAGAATTAAGGTTTGTTATTATATTTCGATATTTTAATATTTATTTTGCTCAGTTAAAATAATATTGATTGATTGATCAAATTACGATAAGGAATATCTCCGTACCGATTCAAAATACGCATTGAGGTGTCAATGGTTTTTTTTACCCATCACGCTGATTCCTTCCATTCTTTCCAATCCAAACTCATTCGCTTCCTCCAAACGCATAACATTCCGCATACATGCTCATAAATTTCTTTTGCTTTTTTGCACATTCCTTTCTAATATTATCATTCTTCATCTTATCAATGCAGTCTCTTTCCGCATATCCTACGCAGTGATCTCATTTCCTCAGCATTTATTCCAACTTCCAAATTCCAAATTGTTCGTCCATGTCCAAGTTTCACTCTCATAAATCAGGGATGGTATCAGAATTGCATTGTGCATCAACTGTGGTTTAAAGAGAGACCTTCTTAGAGGTCTTAGTGCACCGCCGACCCTTCTCCCAGCTAATTTCCTTCTTTTGAACATGTTTTAGTTTGATTTTTTTTTTCAATTAAGTGTATAATCAGTATTCGTTGTCAATCATGTAAACAATTCAGTTTAATGGTGGTTTTATAAATCTCTGTAAACAAACAAAAAAATATTCTACTTGTTCTTCATTATACCTAATCATGTATTCATTGTGTTAAAACTTACCTAAACTCCTTATAAAATGAACTTCAATTAAGTATAACTCCTTTATAGCAATGTTATGTATATGATTTTGTTTGCTGACGGTTTTAAAAATCTCTTTAAATAAAGAAAATTTTCGAAACTCCTTACGCTTCATTACAATAATGTAGGTATTCCTTGTATTAAAACTTACCAAAACCTCTTATAAAAATTAACTGCAATGAATATAATATGGCCTCTCCAATCAATCTTTTTCATACGATATATTTTACATTCGCCTTCTATCAATCGCAACAACAATCAATCCACTGACAGTTCTTTCAAATGTTAATTAATTAAAATTCAAAAGTAGATCAAATTATTTTGCAAAAAGTACTAAAAAGATTACCTACTTTCTGTGTTTTCAATAATTTTCTAATTTTCCATATACTTTTTTTTTCTATTTCAACCTTCTCCGGATAAAAGCCTACACGACAAAAAAAGAATTAGCGAAATCGATCCAGCCGTTTAGGCGCGATGCGTTGACATCGGGAAATAGCTCTCCATTTTTATAGTTTTCTTAAATTATCTAATTTTCCATGTATTTTTCTTAATTTTTTTCTTCTAAAAGGACACTCTCCTGATAAAAGCCTACACGACAAAAAAAGAATTAGCGGAAACGGTCCAGCCGTTAAGGCTGAAGGTAGAATTTTAAATGGACCGCAAAGAAATCTCTAAAAATCTTTGTAGGCTCTTTTCTCGATACTTTTAGTATGCATATATAACGTTCTTTCATGCGATACGTCAACTGACGATCATCGTAGCAAATAGTTGTCCGCATTTTTAAGAATTATCAAACTATAGGTATTCGTGTATACTCGAGCTAACCTCTTGTTAGTTTCCTCACCTAAAATTTAATCAGTGAAATTAGGCAAATTATTGCCATACTGAAGTGATAAAGTTTTTAAAAAAATATTTTCTTGATCATATCATATTGTTTTAATACGCAATTATTGAATATTGTGTACCTATCTTGATAAAGGTACCTATGTTTGTTTCGAAATTTAATGGTTGCTTACCTACGTAAATAAAATTGCGCTGTCAAGAAATTTATCACAGAAAGGAATAACTGTTCCATACAAAATGTATGGGTATTTTATTTTCTTAATATTTTTATTCCTTATCAATTTTTCATTTTTTTAATAGCTAGTAGCCTATTCGGGACGGAGACGAATACAACAAATCAAAAACCATGAAAATCGATCCAGCCGAAGCGGCCCGTTAATATGTGCACAATGTGCACTGCGCCCCCGTAAAGCAATACAAAATTAATTCTATTGAGTTAAGCTTATAAAATAATAACATTAAAATATTTCTGAAACATCCATATGTCGCCAGACGTCGCCAAAATTGGTCGGGGGGAGCAAAGAAAATATTTAGGCGATATTTTTGTATTATAGTAAGAAATAGTGCTCCTGTTAAAAACAGAAAAATAAAAAGATATAAGTACCTACTACTTAAAAATTAGAAAGTCATTAAAATTAATATGACATAATAAATCCATTTTTCTAGAAGTCTGGGGTACATTGGAAGCAGAAGAAGAAGGTTGTGGCATTGGATCACTTATAAAAGCATATTACATATATTCACTTTTAGTTTATGTTTTTTCGTTTCCGCGTTTTTTTATATCGCTCACTTTGGCTTCTATCAAAATACTACAACCGAAACCGAAAAGCACCATGGACCTAAAAGGCGCTAGAAAAGTCGCTAAATGAAAATGAAAAGTCGTTTTCCATGTCCAAAAGTCGCTAGATCTGGCGACAAAGTGGCCAAGTTGGCAACACTGCCGATGATATTGTTGACTTTTTTATGATAACGTTCGAATCGGAGGAGTAAGTGGGATGGGCTACTGTAAGAGCGTATGCGAGAATGAGAGGGAACTACCCGCGATGTCGTCGGCACGTCCCTGGTAACCTTTCCATACAAACTTAAATGTTGTATTTTACATCACTTCTTAACCATTTTTATAACTTTTTATTAGTTATTCTGTTATCCGGAGTGGAGAAGAATCCAATAAATCAAACATCAGAAGAATCTGTTGAGCCAATCTCGAGTTATAAGTGTTCGCACTAACCCCACTTTCATTTATATAGTAGAAGATCACACTTGACTTCGGCCCCTGATCTCACTGTACACAGTCAAAGGGTGTTAGCAAAACAATAGGCAGCCCCACGGGTTAAGCTTTCTTTATCTTGGTTGTAGGTTATTTCAATAGGCGCAGCAATAACAATGTATTAAAACTACAGATTTTCACCTCGGTTGGTCGTATAATAAATAATGTTCATAGAACGTCAGAGCTTACAATTTCACGCAGCAGTCTATTCAAAGCACAATAGTTGCCCCAGTGGGTAAATAAGCTTCACGTTGGATCTGCACAGAGATAGACTTGACTTGGTTCCGAGCAAATATTAATAATCTGGTTGGATACTCTCTAAACACTGCGTCATAGAAACATTTACCTATGTACGTAGTACTAAGCTATGGGCACATGTCGACCATCAGATTAAGTTAAGTCTTTCTAATTTTACCGGAGAAATACCGGCACAGAAGATTGCTCACAATTTTATTGTTAAAATTATATGTTAAGTGTCCTTTAGTGAATGTAGATTATTGATATTTCTGTTGTTAAGAAGGCTGCCGACTTTAATTTTATGCCAAAGTTCTTTATTACATATTAATGAAAAGGCCGACAAATACATAAAGATACTACAAAAATAAATAGGTATCTATGCTTTATTCTGACTAAGTACCTTCTAATTTTTGCAATTTAGTAGCGATTTATTAACTTTTCACCAGTTTGCAAGAAGTGGTCTCCATCAGACGATCGGCCACACTGTTGAGTGTCCCATTTTTGGTTTTGAGCGGGTTCTCAGTGGAACCCATGGTGTCACAAATAACGCTGGCAATTGGATTTAATTTTACCCCTTAATTGCACTAAAAGAAAGGCTGTACTTGGAATCAGTATTAATTCTATAAAAATTATCTTCTTTCTAGTCCACTTCGTCCTTTGATGACCAAAGGTTTCAGGTTGGACATTCACTCATACTACGCTGTTCAAGGGAGTTGATATGGGTTTTCTACAGATTTCCTTCCTATTCGATACTTTTATATTATCTAATAGGAAGGAAATCTATAGAAAATTTGTAGAAAATCTCCTATTGGATAAAAGTGTAAGGATTAAAACGTCGATTGTTAATTTCCTAGCAGGAGGCACCATAGCAGGTGAAGTTGACATTTGAGTTAGCCAGGTGTTTTTTTGCCATCGCTACTTGCTCTCCCACACTTTACCATGTTTAGGACAAAATTAGGTTGTTTCTCTTGAATATGGCAACTTGTTATTACACAGTCCTTATTCTTCAGCATTTTAAGGCGGCATAAAGTATGCTGTTAATCCCTCAATCTCTTGTTAGTAGTTAAATGATAATTCTCAATATTTAATCGATTTCTGGAATCTTCCGTCATGCATTCTAACATCTGACGTCCTACGTATTATCGGCACTGTTTGTTTTTGAGACTTTACCTATTTAGAGTAAATTGCGATGCCGACAAAGTCGTACGCCAGATCGATTAGTGTAAGAAGAGGCTTAGGATAATCTTGAATCGTTGAAAGCCTCTCAGTTACCTATACAGATTGATTTAACTCAGCAGTCACTTGAGCTCACTATGTTCAAAGTGCATAATATATATCGCTCAAACAGAATTCAGATTTGCTAATGAATATAACTATGGTGCCGGGGTAAAACGGTATAACTCGTCATTTTGGGTAAAATGAGTTATTTATACCAAAATGTAGAGAAAAAAATAATCTATGTTGGCGTATAATGATACAACTAATATTAAAAAAAATGACTTTTGTATAGGCATGTGAAAAGGAGTACAGAAATTAAATGTCATTTTTATTTGGCGTAAAAAAGTATATCTTAAGTTATATGTAATTACGCAAATTCAACGTAGACTTGTATTGTTTTTCACCAAATTCATGTATGAGAAAAGTGCGAAAGTAATAATTCGGGTAACATTAACAATGATAATACGTGGCGTAGTAAGGAATACTATTTGGATGAAGTAAGTGGGCAGCTAAAAAAATTGACAAATGAACGTACTCAACATTTTAGATTCAGAAAACAAAAAACTAGTCTCAAAGGTAGAATGCGCAAAATTAGGCAAGAAAGAAAAGAGAAGAGAAACTCTGGAAATGCATATTATAACTGAGAAGGCAAAACATATTAAGGAACGCAAGTGAAAAACTCTCAAACCCTGTAGAATGAGGTGCAATGAGAGATTTTCCAGCGACACTCGGAATTTTTTTTTGAATAATATTGGAACATGAACAACTACTCAAGATGCGTATCTTACATTTCTAGTCTAATAACTACGGAATTCAAACACGCTGAATCGAAAAAAAAAATAAAGTTCAAATAAAATATTGTACCTACTTATAACTTTTCCACAATTTTTAATTATCCTGACTAGTTTCGTATGGTCACAGGAGACTAAGAAACTGTGTTATAAAGAAAGAAAAGAGAAGCCGTTTCTAGAAAATTTACTAAAAGAACATCATAAATTCGCTGAAAATGCGTATACATCAAAGTCTCGCGATAAAGAGGAAGCGAGTCAGGACGACACAAAAATGAGCATAGCGTTTGATATGCAACAATGTCTCCCAACTCCAGATTTAAAATCGTCCGTGGCTTTTTACAAAATAAATATTCGTTATGGACATTCAATCTAACTATCTGTGAATGCTCTTAAACCAAGCATTTTGCTACATGTGGAGCGAAGATAATGAAGGAAGATGAGCCAATCAAGTAGCTTCATATGTGGCAACCATTTGTTCTCAATTAATCCAAATACTTTCCACGTATCCAGTGACCATGTACTCTGACACATGTGGAGGCAAAATAAAAATACCCACATGGTGGGCATGGGTATGTCCATGATTAAGGCACATCCAACCCTTCAGACTATCGACCACAAGTTCTTGGTTGCCGGTCTCACGCATCTTGAATGCGACAGAGACCATGCACTGATTGAAAAACAGAAAAAAACAGTTTTTCCAATTTTCCATCCACACGATTGGATGCAATTAGTAAGGCAGACGGGGGAAAAAACCATTTAAAGTAATTGAAATGCATCAGAATTCATTTAAAGATTATTCATACTTGCTAAAAAATAAATTACAAGTGAGGAAAATAAATGATGTGGGAGAAAAGTTTATTTGGAAAAATGTCAAGTGGTTGAGAAATAAAATATGAACCTGAAAGAATCTTTAAATCTAGAGGAGCCATTTAAATCAATTTCATACAAACGAAGGGGTCAAGCCAATGCTAATTTGGAGCCACCATTATCATATAAAGAGCAATTAAAAATTCCAGAATCCAAAAAAAGACCTTTTGGAGTTATTCCGTTGATTCCAAAACGTGTTTCATGACTATTTTAAAAACTTACCATCAACATCACTTGAGAGAAATATTTTCCCAGATTCAGTCGAGGACAAGAGTGTAGACTGTAGACGATGACTAGTTAAAGATTTCATATATTCAATATTTATTTTATTTTAAAATCATTTACGGCATATAACACCTTTTACATGTTACAAATCATTCATACTTAAGTACCTAGATAAAAGATATCACACACAATAGAAAAAAAAACGAAAAAAAAATCACAAAAACATAATATTATTATTTTATGATGTTTATTTTATATATTTTTGTAATAAACAAAACAAATAAACGGATTTTCTAGTTTTTATCATCCAATAACACCATACTATAAATATGTGTAAAAGCATATATATAGCATATATGTTTTGCGAAAAGTAGTATATGTTAGACATGCCATCAGTTTTCTTGTAATTTATGGATAAAAAAACAGATATGATGAGCTTATTTTATGAATAAATAATTAAGAAAGGATCATTTAAGAATGTCAAATAGTAAAGAATAACTTTTTTAATGAAATGGATTCGTGAGAATTTTTTGAATCTTTAACTTTGATTTACTCAAAATATGGTTTTTACTAGTTATACTGTTTTACCCCTGCACCATAGATAATACCTAACGCTTACACAGCCTGTATTAATAATAGTTATAGATAGATATAAACATACGACACGCTATAAATTATTGCCCTATATATATATATATATTATACTATAACTTACTTGTTTTAGTCATAACCTTCAGAAAATTACCAAAAAAGAAGAAATCTTTTCAATTCAGTAGGTATATTTTGAGTTAGTTACTTGATTTTTTCTACAAAATTATACTTAACATAAAGATTATTTGCATACTTACCTACCCAATATTTTACACATATTCATCACGGTCTTATTTCAACATCAGACAGCATCCTACAATATCTAGATAAATAAGTAGCTTCTTACAAGTTGTTTGATAAAAAAATGAAATTCATAGAATGAAAAATAAAAAAAAACAAACAAAAAAAATCTGTTAGTAGGTACCTACCTACTTTGAAAAATTAATCAAAAAAAGAAACAATAAGGTTCCCCTAACGAATTTCCGATGGGAACGACTCATTTGATTCAAACAATGGCTGGGAGCTGACCTCAATAATAATTTACATCTCTACAAAAGTTCACTTACCCATGCTTGTTTTTTGTTCCGCCATCAAAACAAAAAATAAAAAAAAGCGCGACACATGTCCAGGAAGTAGATTCAGCTTATTAATATTCCTGTGACGCTGAGTGTCGATGGACTCCTATGGCCCCCTGTTGCAAAACCTCCAGTCACATCTGATCACACAGACCCCACACCATCCCATAATATCACAGAGTGCCCTCTCGAAACTCGACCACAGGAGTACGTTTAGCTTTAAGGTTGTATGTATGTATTTTTTGTAGGGTGTGCATGGTTTTCCAGAAATATACCCACTCAAAATAAAAACTTTTAGAATACCCACTTAAATGGGATTTAAGAACTATCTTTGGAAGTTAAAAAAACAGAACTTAGTGAAAGTATGGTATGAGATCATTATATTATTTTTATATTTGTAATAATTTGTATTTACCTAATTGGTTATATTTGTCTTGTACGCGTTCTTGATCGGTTTCAAGCTTATTTTATTTGGAAAGAGAATTACCTTATTAATATTTTCATAACGTAATACTATGATTCCATGCGACATTTACATGACTAATTTTGTTTTCAAAAGATTGGAAACATTTGTCAGTTTGTGTACTACCTATATCTACTGAAATATTACTACAAAGATCTTTAAAATAAAGTTTTTTTAAGCTCCAAATATACAAAAGTAAATGTAGTAAACACTTTGCACGGCTCTGCTCATAATAATATCTAACATTACATGTGTATTTTCAGCGTGATGTTTTCAGATACAAAAATGTATTAAGTACATACTGAATTATTATCTAGGTTGTTTTTCATTTGGAAAAAAAGCTCCTAAGCTTATCAAGATTTAAGAGCAATTTACTTCAATTAATTTCTCAATGAATCATTAAAGGCCTCGTCAAAAGCATAAAATATTTTATTGAACTAATTGGCTGGGTTATATGTGTTACTCGCGATTACAGATAAAATTACAATGTAAGTAGGCAACCGCACATCGTGTTGCATTTTAATAATAATGTTATTATTATAGCTATTTGCATTATTAAAAAAAAAAATACATTGTCCGATTGCACACAGCTCCCGCACCTTTCAGCGATCGGACATATAATAATGCACCGGAACTCAAAGAAAAGAAAGTTCCTTCCTTCCTGTTCCTTCTAAGAGAGGACACATGGTGCCATTTTGGATGGTGGTTCCCTAGACTGCCCTAGACCGACCTCGGTAGCCTAGATGTACTGGCGTGGACTTCAGATCCGAGGTCCCGGGTTCGATTCCCGGTCGGGTCAGAGCTTTTCTAAGGGTTTTTTCACTTGAAATTTCTACCCGGGGTTGGTCTGTCTCAGATTGGACGGCACCGGTTGACTGGAAAAAATGCTTCAGGCAATAAGTTCCGCAGGCTATACTGACACCTTTGTATAGAAAAGTGTTATATGATTATTATTAGAACAAAGAGTTTGGAAAGAGTCAACTTAACCTTGAAATGTTCCACAATATACATGACTGAATGGTCACCGTATGAGTATTTCTGGACATGTCCCACTCGAATTCAGTACTTTAGGTACTCCCTGAAATACTCCTGCATCCTCACCAGGTACTATTTGGCCACCCAGTATTATTATTTATATTTCTCAATAGGTCTTCACGGCTGACAGGGGCAAGTGGAAGGGCGCCCCATGTTTACATGCGCTTGTGCATGGTGGCTTGTTCGCATGCATCATTTTTTATTTATGACATTTTGTCTGCAGGTACAGACGGATTTCGGATGCAGGTGTCAGCCCCCAAATAGAGAGAAACAAATGCGTTAACATCAATATTAATGTCAAAACTGCAGTGGTTGTACAATTTATGTACCAACCTATAAGAATTCAATTTTATTTATTTATTCAGTCATATGCCCACTTCGACCCTTGAGATTGACAAAACTTTTTCCTCTTATTCAGATTTGATGTGACGTATAAACTTCTCTTCCTTTCTAAGTTCTACAAACAATCACAATGCTTCAGAAGTTGTTGTTGTTGTTGTCAGTTCGCTTTGATTTGAAAACTTAGGAAAATGCAGTTTTTCCTTTAAGAAGACTTAAAATCATGAATAATGAAATGAAATACAACCTTCTATACATAGGTGTTAGAATAAACTACTTAAACACTACCAGTAATCCAGTCTCATCTTATCTGAGATAGGATTACAGTCCCTAGTAGAAAGATCAACTGAAAAAATAACGCTTGGCAAAATTGAGCCGAACGGGTTTCGAATCCGGGACCTCTTGTACCTAAGCCACTATAGGCTACCGAATATGGTCTCGAATATGAACTCGGTTTCAAAATCCACGTTGAAAATATGTCTGCAGAATAATCCCAACACAATTTTTATTTACAATTGTGTTCCTTACTATGAATATTGAATTCGAATTTGTGTGGTGATGAATTAATTATGATTTGATCAATGTTAATCCGACCGATGCGTCTGTTTTAAATCATGTGCGTTTCTTCCGCATTCTGTCAATCGCACCAACTATCTAACAACTGACAGTCCCTGACAAAATTTAAAAGTGGAATAAAAATTATATGGTTAAAAAGTACTACAGTTATAAGGTTGATACGTAGAGTTTTCCATAATTTTATAATTTTCTACGCAACTTTCTTATTTTTTTCTTTCATAAGAACCTTCTCCTGATAAAAGCCAACACGATAAAAAAGAATTAGCGAAATCGGTCCAGCCGTTTTGGCGTGAAAACAGCTCTCCATTTTTATATATAAGATTTCTTCTACATTTTGCGGGTTTCATGTTCGAAAAAATAAAACAATATAAAAATTTATTATGGGTGATCGACTTCGGTTCTACTAATGTGTGGTTTTTTGAATCCATTACAAGCTTATTTACGAGTATAAAATAAATATTGTATATTTTACTAGGATCAAAATTTTATTTTCAAGTTAACTTTCCCGAAAGACGTTGTCCTGTAGTCCTGACTATGAATATTGATTTCAAAATTTTCATTTATACAAAAATATGTACCTACGTTTAAAATATGTTTGCATGTTTAAAAATTTATTTTTGAAAGCTTGAAAGAAATTCTATCAAAAATCAGCATGCCAATGTTTTGAACCTCAATGGTTATCTAGAAAATAAAATGTTTTTTTCACAGATGTCGTTGTTGTCAGTAAATCCGTTCCATAAACTTACTTTATTTTATATTATTTGCTATCCATTTTTCGAATTTTTAATAGTTATTCTGTTATCCGGAGCGGAGAAGACTCCAATAAACCAAGCATCATAAAAATCTATTCAATCGATCTCGACTTAATACTTAAGTGTTCGCACTAACCCGACTTTCTTTTATTTCATTAGATTGACCAGGAGCCTTATTCCCGTAATCAATCGCATTTAAAAATCACTTAACGATAAGATTAAGACATGATCGCAATCAGGTCGGCCTTGAATTTGACGTTTGTAAGATAGTTACGGGAATGCCGATTACATAGAATTTCATACTAATATTTCAAACATAACGAATTTTTAAGATATCTGCTAGATATCTTGTTTTGTGAATACCAATTTTGTGAATTTAATATTGTCAATCAAGATAGGAGCGTATTAAGACCGCTACGAGAATAACCCTACTGACGAAATCAGTTTAAAATACAAGATCTTTCCGATTCCCAATTCAATTACTTACTACGCTGTTAGGTTTCGTATTGTCAAAGCAAACTGCAGCGGTCTACCTGTTGTGCACCGGATGTGGTATTTGGCTGTTTTCCCATCGTATTAAGTCCGTATGAGCTTTCAATTCAAACAGCAGACAGTATGATACAAACATTGCACTTTGAAATGAACGCCGTGCTCTCAACGGATATATTGTTTACCTTTGGACGAACTTCAATACATGGCTTTCAGAATGTATCTATCTTTATTTACCAAGCAGTAATTTACGGCCGTACTGTCATTGAATTTCACTTCAGAATAACCTATAGCGACGGATTATAAAGGCTAACAATATCAACAACAAAAAGGTTCGGCACAAAGTTCCAAAAATTAATTGATTTTTGCGCCGTTTTCGAAGACTATTGTTCAACCTACCAAGGTTTCCCAAAAGGTCCTACTCTGGAATAAGATTTTTAATAAACTTTAGAAACACGTTTAGGGGATTATCAAATAATGAAAAAAAAAACAATATTACAAATTTTGAAACCACGTTAAGCCAGCCTTCGAAACAGTGATAGGTAAAGCGTTGTTAGCCTTACAAAACAAACCATTCTACCCAACCAACGAACAATCCCATTTTGACGCCACTAAACTTATGGCACAGGGAGGCACCAATGCGCCCGATCTAACGCGGTTTCAAAAGATAAATAAAATAAAAATAATTAAAAAAATATATATAAACATAATATAAATAAAATAAAAATAAATGTAATCGTTACATGTGTATAGCTGGATACACACGTAACGATTTATCTTAAAGATTTAACCGATAATCGCTCATTTTTCAATTCTTATCGAAGAAAACAATGGAAAAATGAGCGATTATCATTCAAATCGTAAAGATAAATCGGTACGTGTGTATGATGACCTCCTTCGGAGGAACGGAACACGGAGTAAGAGGGTACCTATCTATACATAATATAAAAAAAATAAAAAATAAAAACAGGAACAGTGCTTATATTTTTCAGGATACTTACCTAAACATATAGGTACCTACGTATGTGAAAATATTTTTTTTGTATCCATTACCTACAAGCTTATTTACGATGGCTGTTTCAGAATGAAAAAATCTACTTACTTACCTACATAATATTATTTTACAAAATCCAATTTCGTATCTTATTATGTAGGTAGATAAGTTTACCCGTAGTATGAAAAAGTATAATCTTAACAGAGTGGAGACGTATTATTGAACAACATGAAGACATTGTAAGTAGGTGAGCACGTTAGGTACATAAATGAAAATGTTGAAATTAAATTCAAATTGAATAATAAAATAAAACGAAATAAATAAATAAATCTACATATCAAGGTGATGAAATTGAGAGTCTGTTACGTTTCCCTCCTTTGATGTGAAATTCACTGTTTCTTAAGAGTGGGCCGAAAATATATGAATAAATTTTTTTTTTATAAGCTTATTGAAAAAAAAATAACACTCGTGTATACATAGGTGTTCGTATAGTCGGCGGAAATTAATGCTTGAAGCATTCTCTACCAGTCAAGTGGTGCCGTTCAATCTGAGACAGGATTCCAACTCCGAGTAGAAATTTCAAGTGAAAAAAAATAAAAAAATTGATAATTTCTTACCCGATGGCCGTGAATCGAGCGAATAAATAATGTTTTGATATGTAGGTAACTACAGAGTGAGTTTTTTAAGCTTTTTCTCGTCAGATACACATATTATTCTTAGCTTATGAAAATAATACATGATTTTAAAGTTATTTATTCTTTATGTCTGCTATTGTACTTACTTATTATTTATGAGTCTGATAATAATTATTTTCCTATACCTATGTTTTATCGACATAGGGCTCATTATCGAAAAGAACAAGAAATTCAGGTTAAAATTTACTATACTCGTGATATTTTCTCCATGTTAAAGTTTTTCATGACGAATGGGGATAAACTGTTAAATACCTATGTAATTACTTAAGTGATCATAAAATGGCAAGCGGCCTGTCTGAACAAAAACCTCAATCGATTGTTGACAATCCAAACCTAAGTGCCATAGTTCTATTTAGAAAATTGAGCAGTTAAAGTTTGTATAGGTAAAATATTAAAGTATACAAACTAATATTTGCATTATTCTTTTGACTCTTTTGCGACGTTAATAAAATGATATAAATGACACTTGATGAACACAGCATTATTTCAAGTTATTGGTAAATATTCGCCTTTTGTTATCAAAATAACGCGTATCCTTGATAATATACAACTTTCTCTCCCATCCTTTTGGTACCTATGTAAATATCCAATTTTATTTAAATTAAAAACAAAAAAAAGATGGAAGCAATTTCGACCCACCCTTAGTTAGCGTAATAAGGGTATGAAATTGGAGGGTGACGACTTTTTTTTATTTTTCGAGGGTCGTAGAAAATAGAAATTATACTCCTTGTAAGCATACGTTTGAGAGTGTTGTCAACTTCCTTTTTACTTCTCTGCTACTTGCGCAACCCTGCCAGGATAAAGAGAGGAAGGTGTAGAAGTGGCTCGAGTTGATCGCCTGCTTGAGCTGCATTCAAATTGATGTGAATTCGGGAGTTGGAGAGCAGGTGCCGCGCAACAAATCGAATATTCTAAGGAATGGTCTTTTCGAAATGCAAGGGTTTGTGTGTAAGTAGATAGGTATCTTATTTTGAAGGAAATTATTTTATTCCAAAAAAAAAATGCAAACAACTATAAAAATGTAAAAAAATACTTAAATCTATCAGAAGATCAGAAGTCATTATTGTGTGATTGCCATTTTTATTCACAAATTCAACAGTAGGTACTTCATCACCACGAAGAGAACAACGTTTTACAATTTTCTAGAACCAAAACATCGCATCAATTCCAAAGAGAATATATTTAAAATTAGAACTAAATTTAAAAATTAGAACAAAAATCAATAAAATGACATACCTACCTATTTAATTTAATTTTAATAGGTACTTACCTTTTAATTGCAACTAAATTTAAAATTAGAACAATAATCAATAAAAAGAGATATTTATTTTGAAAAGGTACCTTTTAATTGGAACTAAATTTAAAATTCGAACAATAATCAATTAAATGGCATAAGAATTATTTTAAATAGGTACCTACTTACCTACATATTCCTACGA
The DNA here is from genome assembly GCA_963576905.1 of Mystacides longicornis. Lineage (NCBI taxonomy): Eukaryota > Metazoa > Arthropoda > Insecta > Trichoptera > Leptoceridae > Mystacides > Mystacides longicornis. Next base: position 1,721,710 of record OY756428.1, read on the forward strand.
AATCAAATAACATCTACCTTTTGTTACCCTTACTGATACAAATAAAAATAATTGTGAACTATGTAGGTACGTATTGACTTGTGAGTTCCATTATAGAAGTAGGTATGCAATGCTAGTGATTAGTTTCAAAAATCGCTTTAGTAAGCGTCTAACGAATTAATCTTTCATCCCAACTTCTCTCCTCCTCCTCTCTGCCTGTCCCATCAGAGTGCTGTATTCCGGTCACGTGCCGCTCAAGTCGCTGGTGTTTTTTGTAACTGGAAAAGAAACGCGAAAATCTTTTTTGATTTCTCCCATATTCCGTCGTTTTCTCCTTGTATTATTATTTATCTTCCCTGGAAGCGGCCAAATTTTTTTCCTTCTTGTTACGTTTCGTGCCTTAAATTTTTTATAAGACTCTTTTTTTTTTCGTTTGTCGAATTTGAAAAACAGTTCCTGTTCGTGATTGTGTTAGCTTATTGGAAAACACGACCTCGAACACGAATATTATTTGGGATAATGCCTAATTACGGATTATTGTCGACACAAGTGTAAATTATTGGTGAATACCAAGAAGCGTCCAAAGAAATTAAACATCATCATCTTCAGCGTTACAAGCCGTGGTGGGTCTTAATAGCTGCCTCCAAAAAGCTTCTCCATCCCGATCTGTCACTGGCTGCCACCCTCCAGTTTTGCTGCCCCAGAGCCCGACAGTCCGCGACAACGCCATCCAGCCATCTTAGTTTTGGTCTTCCGACGCTTCTTCTACCGATTGGTTTATTAAACAACACCCTTTTTGGGAGCTCCAGATCCTCCATACGGTGCAAATGACCCAGCCAGCGCAGTCTGTTAATCTTAATGAACCTGACTACGCTGATATCCTGGTAGAGATCATAGAGCTCCGTGTTGTATCTTCTACGCCAAGTTTGACCATCATTTATAGGGCCGTATATTCTGCGTAGGATTTTCCTTTCAAACGCGTCTAGCCTGTTTTCGTCATGCTTAGACAGTGTCCAGGTTTCTGAGACATATGTTAGGACTGGTCTAATTAGTGTCTTATATAGAGTGGCATTAGTCTTCCTGGATATAAGGCATGACTTTAACTGTCCAGTGAGACCGAAATAGCTACGGTTAGCTGAAAAAAATCTTCCCCCGATTTCCGCACTCATATCATTATCGTTAGTGACAACGGAGCCAAGATATGTGAACTCTTCAACTGTTTCAAAAGTAAGAAAAAGTAAAGAAACTAAACAAGGCCATTAATATAGCTGTAGATTTGAAAAATAATTGGTTTGACAAGGAATAGAATAGGATAGAATAGTCATATTCAACTGATGGAGGGACAGCTAGGGAAAAGATGTAGGTACTCAAAACTGTTTTTAGTTAAATCAAAAATGACAACAAGGTAGTATAAAGTTGTTTTGATGCATCGTAAAATTTATGGGGATGCTATGTCTTGAATCTCACTGCGGATGAAATGTGAAACAAAATCTGCGTGTGATATTCTAAGCGAATAAAATAATGTAAGTAGATATATTTAAAAGTCAGTTCATAAAAATATTACGATATACTGCGGATATTACTGCCATGATATTAAATTTAATAAAAAAGTCTATTTCAATATTCACAATAGATTTACCACAACGTTATTCATAATTTCGCGCATTTATACAACTTTGAGTAAAGATGTCGTGATGTTATAATAGTAGATTTTTACTAAAGTGATTATTTTCATACACTTCCATGATTTCTTTTGCAAGTTTTATTGTGCACGCTCCAAATGAATTGTTTGCGTAACACAGTCTATAATAAGGGGTGGATTATTTCGACTTTCTTTGTAGTCTATCGTATTTTTTGGGTAGGTGATAGTTACATAATATACTAAATAGTTGGTTCAAAGTTATTTATTACCATAGTTTAATAATGTTTTATATATACCACAAAATTTTATATGATTTTAAGTACCTAGTTGCAATTTCCGGGCTGACTCTTATCCAAAAATCTTCAGCTGAGCAAAAGCTCATTCGACAATTTCTCACAAGGTTTTATCATAAATCGACGTGGAAAAAAATGAAATGAAGGATGTTTCCTTATGGTTCATGTATAGATTAAAGTTCCAACAGAGAATCGTCAAACAGACCACGATTAAATAACTCAGAATTACAGAACTAATAGCATCGCTCGAAAACGCCTGATTGATTGCTGGCCAGCCAATGGTACAGCTTATTGCTACAACAGCGTTGTGAACACTGAAGACACCAACACACTACTTGCTGTGTCTGCCTTATATGCAGGGACCTGGAAGATTTTGAAAAGATAACTGATAATCATTTACACGATTCTCCGTCTCATTGCATTGTGTGTACAACAGATTTTGTGGCCACTCTCCTTTTTTGTATCCATCACGCCGTGTCGCGTAAGGTGCAGACAGAGAGAACGGACCGCCACACTTTTCTATCCAAGCACACTTCTTTCGCTTCTTCCAACGACATACTATTTCTCATACAACCTCTCCTATTTCTCGTACTTCTCGTCTTCCTTTAGGACGGAAACGATGTGTTCGATCAACGTCATTCTCGGTCGGCCATGATTTCTTACACAAAATACATAACATAACCTTATAAATAATAGACAAACGGAGATATACAACAGCGAAAAGTATAGGTAGATAAAATTCAAAATGACAACAAATCATACGTGTTTTAATTTATGAATTAAATTCCTTTGTTTGTCGAATCGATTATTTCGAGCATTTATATTATTTATGCAGAGAAAAGGATTATAAATCAAAGACATTGCTGTAAATAATTATCATCAGTGCGCAAGACAACATAATCATAATATATCTCCATATCTCCTATGCGCACGCGGCTGTAATATTTCTCGGTTTGAAGTAGTAACAACAACGGATTTCATTTTAATGATCAGGGTTGTTGAAAATATTGCCATTTTTATTGTCTCCGCACGTGCTGAGTCGAGGTAATGATTGGAAGCCTTTAATAGGCTCGTGTGTTGGAGAAACAGAACTATCCACCACACACTACCCTAAATCACTTTCCTATCAACCCATTCTCTTTGAAGTTTTCCCTCTTAAGCGATATTAGAATGAAAATAAACATTTTTTATATAATAATTTTATGTACAACAGTTAAAACGTGTTATGGTTACATGCTGAACTGTTAAAAAATTCAATTATTTCATTGATGACTTCTTCCCTTTTTAGAAACATTCGTTACCTATGTTATTGAATAACTAGGAATAAAATCAATCGGACGGGCCCGATTTTACTTTACCATTTTGGCGACAGTGGACAATTTGACACTTCTCCTCGTAGCATACACTGTAATATGTTACGCGTCCATTTGTTTTATTAATTGCCATACTGTCTATCGACTTACAATGTTAGTGGTATGTCTAGATCATATTTACAGACGAGATGGTACAAGAAGACATGGCACACCAACACTCACCATCAAGAGAGCGTATAAAGACCTTCGGGGTGTTGGCTTAGATTGGAATGACGATGACGCCCAGGATGAATGAAGAGACTTTGTGGCGACCACATGCTCCACTTAGGGAGTGAACGTGGATTAAATGACTACGTAAGGTATGTCTAGTTGGAATAAAATGGAGGCCCGTTCTTTCTGCCTAACCTTAAAAGTGTAGTCAAATCTTCCACGAACAATTGATCATATTATATTATCAAAAAATTCGTATTGTTTACATATAGCGCAACTGCTCTCTGCTTGATAAAAGACGAAAAAAAAACTGCACTGCATCATCATTGGGAACCAGAATTTGAAAACTGACCCTACTGAAGAAAAGCCTAGAACTGTAGAGCAAAATCTAGAAAATATGTATGGTGTCAACTCAACCGAATATGTGTTTATACCTAAATAACCCTAGTAAAAGAAACAGGAACGAATCAAACTATTTCCATATTAATAGATAATGAGGAACTGCGCACCCTCGGGATACTCACAAAAGGACGTAATGACGAACGGAAAAACGATAAAACTACAAACGAATCTAGGTACATTGGACGATATATCCACATATTAGGCACTATGTACAGAGATGCGTATCTGATGTGGTTGACAAACAAGACTATTGTATTGGATTCGCACATTGATTCATTATAGTCTGTAACACTTGGACGACCGGTTGTACAGACTAGTAGACGAGTGAATCAGAAAGAAAAACGGACGTTTTTAAGATGTGCTGAATTGTAACGAAAACCACAAATTGAGTATGGCATTGTGGCAGAGTTTCTAGAAACTTCAAAAAAATGTTCTCAAATACGTGTCTTTCATTATTGGGGGATAAAATTAAATTATTTGTAAAATCTAATCCAATTCTCTGGCAACAAAAGGTCGAAACTGCGATCGTTCTCACGCAGTTTTGACTTCCTTCCACACCATATCCAGATTCCTCCGCTCTGGCTCGAAGAAACGGAACACGGTAATTGAGGGTCTTCCTCGTCTTCGAAAACCTGATGAACGGATGAACAGAACTGTTTTCAACCATCTGTTACTTAGCTTCATCGCATACCATGATGCAATAAACATTTCCAAACGCGACATCGCTATAAATGAAAGAGAAGAAGTCAATAAGCTCAACCCAGATTAAAATTTACCTAAAATTAGAGCCACCCACTCCACACATTCAAACATTAGCAATAACCTCAACAAACACATTTTCAACCTAATGCCATAATTTCCAGTTCAATTTTTGGTTCCACCATTACTCAGACCCAAATAAGATCCACTATACCAATGTATACCACTACAGCTCGTAATTGTGTGCTTTTCAACAGATGAAATAAAATATGTTTCATAATCCGTTTAGCGGGCAAGCGACAAACATCCTTATTTCGTTACTGCAGATCAATTTGCCGTTATTACTTCGGTAATACGACGAACTGGAGATGGTCTCGAAATAATATATACCTAATTATCAAAATAACATCATAAATGTTCCAAAAAACATCGGAAATTCACAATTTATATTAGTGTTTTACTTTTGAAGCTGGCCGTGCAAGTGTTAGACGCGATTGCAATCGAATGGCGTCGTAGCGCTGTGTACAATATAGACGCCGCGTATAATTATTTATTCTGTAGCCTAACAGAGCGTCGTCCCGAAGAGTTGTTATCTCAGGAGTCACGTGTGGGGGGTGGATCGGACGCCGTCTCCGGCGATACGACGCTCGCACGCATGCCGCGACGCTAGGACATCCCTCGCTACACCGCAAATCTCATGGGGAGCAATCAAGAAAATTAATACCACCTTTGATTTATGGGTTTTATCGATTTTTCGAAAAAGCTTTTTAAGTTTTTATATTCAAACTATGTAGTCAACCATTTGCATTTTTCTTCTTCTTCTTGTCATAGGACATGGCCTCTTTTTTCAATAATGGTTTCTATTAAGACAATAGTATGTAGAAAAGGTTTTCATATTTAGATACAATAAGTATTAAAAATAAACTAATCCAAAATTCATCATCATCATCCTCGTCGTTCCCTCACTGCTGAGGATCGTGACCATCACCACTCCCCGCCATCCCAACCAGCCAAAATTGGGCCAACTTAATTATATTGTACCTATTGTATTATTATATTTTTTTGACCTACCAACGAATAAGTTTTTCTTTTGGAAGTGGCGGGCACCTTTATTGGAACATTTATGAACTTTTCATGTATTTTATTTTACGTTTTTTTATTTTTTATTTTTCAAATTTTCGCAAACATACAGTTTTTTAAAATAAAGTTCAAATAAAATAATGTGTAACTTTTCCACATTTTTTTATTATCCTGACTAGTTTCGTAGGCACACGTCCTACATGGTCACAGGAGACTAAGAAAAATATTTTATTTTTATACAGTTTTTTAACACATAATAACAAATACACGAAAAAATACAACACATAAACCAGCAAAGTTTGCCAACATTGCTTTTTTTTTACTTGATATAGACTACATACTGTAAAGAAAAAGAAAAACACTGAAGCTAGACGGGCACGCCGCCGGGCCCAAAAACCTGTATTTTGTATAAACGGTTTTCTGTTAATGTTATGTACATTGTGAAAAAAAAGAAAATAAAATACAGTTTAAGTACAATAGAAAAGTCGCGCCAAATGCATTCAAATTAATTTAATAAATCATAATAAAAACTAAACTAATCTTGAGAAGGTAGGTGCCTAACTATAGTTGGCTTTTTGTTAAGTATATTATTGGTATCAAAATATTATATTTCCTACAAACCTACATGCAGTCTAATCCCATAATCTAAGGAAAACATTCGGGTATACAATTACCCACTACTTTCGATAGTAGAAAAAAAAACTTAACTTATAGTTTTCCAACTTAACCTATATGACCCAGCTGTGCCACGAGATAAGCTTCGCAAAATCCATGATTAATTTGAATAAGTGGGGATTAATATTCCAATGAAATTCCAGAACGAAATTTGAATAATTCAAAACTGTTCCATTTAGCATAGATAAAAAAGTTCACCAATATTAATTACAACTAATTCATCAGAGAGAAAATAGAATTGGTAACTTATTCTAAAGCTGGAAATATACAGTTCATGGTATCAATATCAGTGACTGTGATTACTAAAAAAAAACGACTGGGTAAATTTCTAATATTATATTTAATATTAGAAATTATTAAATTTAATTTTATATTTCTACAAATATTATATTTCTACAAAGAAAAACTGCATGAGTTAAATTGAATAAAAATAATAAATTAAGTAAAAGTTAACGAGATGCCGAACAGAGTTGGAGGAAGAATGCACTTTCTAAAAAGAATTGCGGATCGCAACTCGGATAGACTACAACATACGGCACCCAAAACTGCTTTGCACCATCGTCAAAGGACTAATTATTATCGAGAGCAAAATTTGCAATGTTCGCCCCAGAAACAGCTACGTGGAACAAGCAATTTGGAGATGCTGTAGCTCGTATGCAGATAGGAAGACTGAAGAGGTTGGTTGACGACAGAGAGGAGTGGAAAAAGGGATTGCTTGGCACAGACCAACAAAATTTACGTATTACGACCCGATATTGGGGATTTATGTCATTATTGACGCTCTGTTCTCTATCTTGACATTGAAAAAAATTAAACATGTTTTTATATTTTCAAGCAGTGTTGCCACCTTTGTAAAAATTTTGACCCAAACACAAACTTAAAAAAAGGTCGCTTAAAACAGGTTATAAACATAAATTGGTATCCGGAATAGAGTAATGTTACGACCCAGACATTTCAGGTTTAGCCCAGAAACCCGGACGCACGTCGCGAATCCAGGGTCAACACCGGACAGGTGACACTGCTCTCAAGTATTGAATGAAACTGTGGATTTATGAAAAAAACATTTCAGAAGGTATATTATCGTAATGTGATAAAAATTTCGCACAAAATTTGCCTTTTCGTAAAATAACGTACCATATTGACCACTATTTCCGGCGAAGTTAAAAATATTATCACATTTTACTTTATATTAATGAGTTCAGCAGTTGTTCTCCATGGATGTGAAATGACTCATTTCCTGAATAAAAATTCGCCAACTTCTATTTCCTACTGGGGTTGCAATAAACAGCCCATCACCTGTACTTTTCGTATGAACCAGCATGCTTTCTGATCAATTTATTCACAAAATGCAAATCACTTGCAATGAATTCGCTTCAACCGGATCTATGCAGTAATAGGTACTGTTGATCTGTTTTATTCAGGTGTTCCCTGAAGTATACACAAACTATTCCAACTTTTTCAACACGCTGCTGCTTGGGAATGGAAAAGTCTTCAATGGAGAACGGAATTTGGAGTTCATCAATAAAGAGTTTGACTTCAATTTCGGTTTTGAAAAAAAAAAACCATCCACCTAATTGAAATTCCATTTACATAACCTAGTCGGAATCTTTTCATATAATACGTTATTAAAGCTTCAATATTATGCATTTTCAATAGTAGTTAGTTAATCTATAGCAGTGTTTTTCAATACTTTTGAATACGCGACCCCTTTACAGTTTGAAAAATCCTAGCGACCCCCTTAGGCGATAGACAGTAAAAAAAATTGTCTCCATTTCTCTATTTTGTTACTATTATTCGTTACTATTACTACCACGCTTAAACAAGCCATTCACTCTGATGCTGACAATGACAATGAATTTTCTAAATCCTTTCTTGGATACCCACAGTAAAGTAGACCTACCTACATGATCTCACAACAAATATTAATTAAAGAAAGCCATTTCACATCAATAACTTTTATTTGATAAAAATGTAAGTTAGATCATTTTTTACATATAATTTGTTAACATTGAAGCGCATTTTTATAAATTAAAAGACGAAAAGTGAAAAAAAACTATTTTTTTAATTCAGATGGAAAATATGTGGTTTATACAGATACATCTCGGTCAGTACGGTTAAAAGTCATTTTTATCATTCTTATTCAATATTCATAGTTAGACCACAGGACAACGTCTGTCGGGGAAGCTAGTTTGTAATAATTGTGTATGTGTGGAGGTAGGCTGTATATGAAATAAATTGCCGATCACGAGAGGATGTAACGAAATTACTGCTGTGTCAAAGGTCCCAGTCTGCTAAATTGTCTATTAAACAAGGGATATGGAATCAAATTGACGGTATGGATTATATTAAGTGGATGTCAAGTCTACGCCGTTATAGATTATATGAAATTTTAGCTTTAAATGGTTATAATATGAACCATATCTGAGATATTATATTATAAAGGCGAGATAAAATTAATTAAATGTTAAGAATTCGTAACCTCCTTCCACTGTTGTTGAAAAAAGCTGGCTTATAGGTTTCCCAATTCCCTATCAGATCCGTTAATTATTTGCGGGCAATTAAATTAATGATTTCAACTAACCCAAGTGATATTCCGTAAGAAATCGATCGAAGTGATTTCAAACTAATAATTTCCCGATGTCAAAATTATCATAATTTCCTCGAAAAAAAAAATCATCTTAATCAAGAATTATAACACTATTAACGTATCTTTTGTGATGAATACAAGAGCCAAATTATATATTTACTGAAAATATTCATAACTTTTTTTTTGATTGTTGTTTTTATGAGAGGTTTCTGGTGGTGCACTAACCCGTCTTTCTTTTATATTAAAGATTTTAAAATTCTTCAATAAGCATTGTATACTGTATACCAGTTAAGCCTGCCAACCCAGATGGTCGAAAAAATGTTACATTATGAAAATCAAAACGTGTTATTTTGTTTTAGAATCAAAATACCTAGGTAAATATATACATAGTTCATGAATAACTAGGTCTTCTTCTTCTTCTTCTTAATGTAGGCCTTGTGGCCTGTAATTCAAGAGGTGGGTATAACTAGGTATTTCTTTAAATATTAAAAAAATGTTCATTAAATATTGATATTTATAAAATAAGAATGATTCATGTTGTAATAAATGAAAGCTTAAATTAAACACCTTTCCAACTCACCCAATATTGTAAAATTAATTTATACAAAGTTTTAATATTGTTTAAAGACGAGTAAGTATCTAATTAACTCTTACACGTTTAATATTTTATTAAAATTATGTGCGTAGGATGTGAAGAATTTAATAATATTTTATACTCTTTGTAAATTATTAATGAGTGAGTATTTCATATATGATAAATCAAAACTGGATCTTCATATACCTACATACATTGTCTAATAATAATATTAATATTTAATTAAATATTCACTTTTATGACTCAAGTATAGAATATCAAGGAAAGATCTACCTTTAGGAACACAGTTGTTAAAGCCTAGAGGCATAGAAAGCCAACAAAAGCACGGCCTTCACTGTAATTAATTTTTTTAAAGATACTTGAAACGTCATAAAAATGACCTTAAAGCATGCTTGAAATATTTCGTATGCAATTTTAATCACATGCTGGTGGATTCGAAGGGTCGCCAAACAAAAGTGGAGTTGGGGTGGTCATGAAGACATTAGAAGGATTGCTGGGAGCAGCAGAGCATTGGAAGTCACAGGGGGAGGCCTATGTCCAACAATGAACACGGAGGGCTGATGAAAGAAAACATGTGGATAGAAAAGTGCGAATATACAAAACCTGTGTTAGGTCAATCATCACCTACGGAATCCAATCTAGAGCTAAGTTGGAGTTCGTTGTTCCAGGAACCCTCCTTTTTGGAAGGTTTTGAGTACCTCCGACAGGAAAAACAGGATAATAATATGAAACAAATTTAATATGGCGAAGAAATTCCATTCTATATCTGGGCGTATATTTGTCAATTGAGAATTAATTACTATCAAAGTTTTCTTCCTCTCTCTGACAAGCATCTTCCATCTCTCTTCAACAACACCCCTTCATGGATTCAATCTAAAAACGTGAAATGAGATAAGAAGAGCAGGGCGTGAGAAGAGGGGGGTAATAACACGTCTTAAAGACACGAAGAAGAGGTACATAATTCTGCGTGTTAATCTGCACAGATGAGAATATTTTTAACTCATTAGCCGAATACTTAGATAGGTGTCTCTAAAAATGATTAGCGGATCAAATTTAATACAAGTGAGTGCCTACCTACTTACGAAAGTAAGCGAAATTACGAAAATTTCATTTAAAATATTTCGAATAAACGTTCATTTATGTAAAAAAAGTTATATGAAATAATATCTAAATAATAAAGATGACGTAAAAATTGTTCGAAAAACAATTTGTGAGCAATTGTAATATCTGACAAATATGTCTTCGTAAAACTTTTTTTCGATCATTTGTCATTCGAAAAAATTGATTATCGAGTAATTTTCATGCATCTGTAATAAAAGTCACGCCAGAGATAAAATTTTTACGGGGTTTTCTGTTTCTATGAATAGCATGATAAAAAAAAAACGCAAATACTTTTAATGAAATTTATATTTAGGTATAAAATGTCAAATTGTTCGGGTCCGCGATGAAAGTAGGTACACGTGGAAATCTTTAAAGGACGATATAAATTATGAAAAGGATAATCAAACAACAATATAAAACTGTTTCTATATATGTACTGTAATGCGACAGGTTTTGCTCCTTGTATAGATTTATAAAAGACAACCTTTCTTGGCGTGATTAATAAGAAGGTACTAAAGAGTTTCCCATTCGATCTGAATACAATTCGACTTTTCGTAGATTTCCGATGCTGACTGATGGTGCAGATACCTTAACAGCAAAAGGGTGGAGTCGCGTATGCAAGAGGAATTGGAAATGAGAGTAGCCACCTCCCATTTCCCGTTCTTCCACACAATCTTTTATTCTTCGCTACCATCACTCACCGTAATGACACATAACACTTCACCGATTCTGATTCGAGGCGAAGGTTAATGAAGCGGGTGACGCAACCAAATGACTTCGTTCTTATTGGAGTCGCTAACTGCGAACCCGTTTTTCCAAATTTCGTGATTAAATTCCAACCTTTTTGAAACTCTTTACATAAAATTTAGAAGAATATGTATATTGTACATATATTGTAACAACTAATGACTCTAACAATTCATTATTGATGTTCGATTTTTAAATGGAACAAACCACTCCGGGCTTACGACCAGGGCCGTCGCGTGGGTGAGGCGACCGAGGCGGTCGCCTTGGGCGCCGCGATTCTAGGGGCGCCGCCGCACCGTGGGTAAAACAAATTCTATTTTGTTTGTAGTACAGTCCAGGGATTCACATGCGATTTCATAGCTGAGAAGAGCCAAAGAAATGCAATATTTGCAATAAAAAGTTTAATCAATTTTTAAATTTAAAATGATTGATGACATTCATCCTTGATTTTCATTGTGACCGAGCGAGCAACAGGAAATCAATCTGTTCAAGCCTATTTTAATCTTGGTCTGTTGAACAACGGGAAACTAGAATCTGTTTAAATAGCTACTGATCAAGCCTGACTATCCGAAACAACGACGAAAAGCAAGACGGGTATCAGCTTTTTTCCAACCCGAAACACGGCGGGTCCATAGGTGGTGGATAATAGAGTGGCTCTAAAGGAGGATGATACCCTAAGAGCAGCGGTCGTCACACTTTTCACATAGGACAATGTGAGGTATCACAGCGGACCGCATTATGGGCGTTAGCCCCCCCCCCCCTCCACCTCCACTGTATTGTTTGAAAATAGTTTATATTTTCCCCCTCCCCCCTTTTAAAAAAGGAGGATTTCCCTAATTAAAAACAGAATCTACAAATGGTTTAAATTTTGAAAAATGTAGAAAAGCCAATCGAAGACAATTATTCACTGAATAGTTCATGACTTTTTGGACCACGTAAAAGTCTGGTGAAAGAAGGATACCACGAATCCTCACACTACCGGAGAAACAAACGTGAATTAATTTTTTTATGGAGAGTATGGAGCTCTGTTGTGAAAATTCTAAAAGTGTTTTGTTCACCACATTATTACTGGGAACGAAAACTGATTTTTGTTATTATGCTCCTGAAAAAAATGCGAGTCAATACAGTGGGTAAACATGTAAATCTGCAGTCAAAGTCATGAAATTCGTCGAAAAACTCCTTACGATAGTACCTATTCTAGAACTCGAAAGAATTTTTGCTTATTGACTATTTTAAATAGGCAAAAGTATTGCCTCAATAGCTTGCGGAATCACTATGCATGGTTTTGTAGATAGAAAATCATGAAGGAAAATGGACCCCCAATGTCTTATCCCTCAATGATAACGCGTCGATTCACTTGGCGCGCATTCGGCGCATTGCAAAGGCGCGTCAATAGTATGGTCTCCAAAATATCAATGAACTACCATAAAGCCTATCCCTGGTACCTAACGACAATTTTTGTTGGGCTGTTGAAAAGATATATAAATTGGCGTTTGAAAAAGTCTAGGTATAAAATGGTCGAATTATTTCAGATTTTTCTGCCATTTCCTTCATATCCATTCCGAGAATACTTTGAAATCTTCTCGTATGTAAATTGAAAAAAAATAACCCCCGTTTTCTATTTAACTTACTTTTATGAAAAATCGATGTTGGTAGTCGCTCGGGCCGCAGATGACAACTTCGGAGCTAGGGTATCATCCTTCCGAACTAAATCTGGAATAAACAGAATTACAAGTTATGGGGGGGGGGGGGGGCGCTGATTAAAGCCTCGCCTTGGGCGCCTAAAAACCACGCGACGGCCCTGCTTACGACCGTCTTCTACTGTTATTTCATATAAAATTTTGGATAAACATATTCTCACCAATTTCTAACAGATCTATATTTCATTAATAATAAAGAATATCATTACTATCTACGATGTTTTTTAACACTACTTATATTGCGAACGTATTATTGTCGGATCGATTGGCCCAGTGACAAACGTCTCTGCTTGAGACGACTAGGGTGCGATTTCGAGTCCTGCAGGGGCATAGTATGATTTTGACATGTTGAATATGTCTTATCTGATTCAAAATTTTAGCGATTTTGATGAATCGGAAGGTGAACGAAAAGTCATATTGTAAGCCCGTACTTATGTTTTTTTCCTACCATATAAAATCGAATAGCATTACTTTAAGAATTAATTGTTTGAATCTTTTTTTTTATAAAATGAATTTGCGCTCACCCAAAGTGAACACAAATTCATTCATTGACTCTTTCACAGTAATCTACTTAAAGCTTGTGTCGTGAAAGAGAAAGATTTTTTAAGGTAGGATCACACTGAAAGTTTATTTTCAATCCTGAAATTTACAGAATTGTTATTTTATTAAAGAATTACCATTAAATTCAAGGATTGTCTTACCTAACGACATTATAATTTTAATCAATTTTAAACGCATCTTTAGTCGAAGAAATGGACGAGAAAAGTTATCAATAAAAAAGTAAATCGATTCAATTATCTTACATTCTGTTAACTTCGAAATCTAAAGCAATAGGAAAGGAAAGTCAATGTAAGAAATTTGTTATTTGTTGGGAGGTGAACTAACTATTCGTAGACCACAGTATCAAACCAAAAATATACTTTATGTTATTCTTCAAACACATTATTAATTGTGACACTTTGCATTAATTATTGTAACAATGTTTGAATTAGTAGATACCTACATATTACAATGATAATATCTAGGTATCTAATTATTGTAGTACTGCTAAGTCAGTTTCATTTATAAATTGGTATAAATTTTATGAAGTTAAACAGTGACTGAATATCTTAGATCAATTTCTGTATAAAGAATTATTATTATCTGACGAATTTAATTAAACGTAAGTATTTTGTAGATAGTTAGGTACAAATGTAACATCAACAGATTTCAACGTCTGTCTAGGGTTAAGAGGGGCTTCTCATAGTAATTACCAAGGCTCTAATATCAAATCCCTTTGATCTTCACAAAATCAATACTCAAATACTGACTCTATTTAGAATCTTATCGGGGTTATCGTATTATTAATGTAATTGCTGACTTACCTACGGGGGCAAGTCAAAGGATGTTCTGTTGATTTTCATAGAGGTCATCTCTACTGATATCTGATAGGGTCGAAGAGATATTTGGGATATCATTCCTACTACTATGTACAATAATTGTACATTCATGCTTTTGATTTGGAAATTTGAATGGATTTAATAATTTCTTGGAAACATTTCGTTTAACCCCGATACGTATCTAATGACGCAAACCACAAATTTTCAACTGTTGATAGTTTCGGCCAAGGGTGCTTGGTAGTAAATCATTTTCAGATATGTAAAAATAAATAAAAAATCTACACTGAAACATGAATGTAGTACCACAAACTAAATAGTTTACATGTGTTTAAAATTTTGATTCAAATGCACATATTTTTTTATCTTTTACGAAACCAGTGGTTGTTTTTACAAACACTTTCAAAACATTAAAAAAATGCAATAATAGGTGATGCCAAGAAGGAAACACCAAAAGAAAATAAATCAAACACAAACAAGAGACACAAAACAAACGGTGAGAAATACATAAACATAATATACAAATTCAATAAATGCAATATTGTAACATGGGGCCAATATCAATATGACAGAAGGAAAACATCATCGTATCACAACATCATTGAAGATAAACATTGTAGAAAACACAACGTGCCTAGCTGCTCTGATCCTTTAACATTTTTTTGAATTTGTACAAACTTGTGGCAAATATATCTATTTCGCCGAGGTCGTTGCCCCCCTAAGAATCCTCTGGATGGGCGCATAGAAGGAATAGTTGTTGGTGGTATGATTCGCAAGTCTGAACGTTTGAACATTGCGGGTATCCCTATTAATGATATACTTAATAATAATATGTAAGTTCGTCTCATTAATCACTGTACGTTAACCTTCACAGCAGAAGACTAGATTTTCACAGCATTGAGAATCGACCTTCATAAGAGTCTTGAGGTGATTTATATTCTTATAAGAGCTATTCCTAAAAAGTGGATACTAGAATCTAGACATACCTGGTTAATACATTGTATTATATAAGATTTTTTAGCCACTGTAACCCTTGTTAAGAACAAACCCTAGTATAAGTTGTCGATGATCGAATATCGAAACGATCATCGAAAGAGTTTCGAAAATTTTTCATACTAAAACGATCCAATGATTCGATCGTTTGATTTATGAACACTATTTGCACGTCTATATGCGCTTATTTGCGTGCAATTAGCTTTCGATAAAACTCGTACTAGCCCCACATCGAGAAGTAACAAGTTTGATTTTCAGTCGATTGGCACCTTGATAAGTTGTCCGCATGAAACTGTGGGGCTAGTACGAGTTTCATCGAATGCTATTTGCACGCAAATAAGCGCTTATTAGCGTGCAAATAGTGTTCTAAAATCAAACGATCGAATCGTTCGATCATTTTTGTATGGAGATTTTTCGATACTCTTTCGATGATCGTTTCGATATTCAATCATCGAAAACTTATACTAGTGGAGGCTAGTTAAAGGTGGCTGTTTTTGAAATACTAATTTACTAAAAATGATTTATATCAACTAGCTTGAAGAAAAAGACGTCCTGTATTCGAAAATCAAGTTGTGTTATTAAAATTGTGAAAAAATACCAATAGTTTCAGTTGAAATTTTCCATGCAGATCCTGAGTTTAAATTTCTTTTTTTTTTCATCACGAGTCAGACGTAAAAGTAAAAAATGAACTATGTGATGTGTTTCAAATAGAGGTATTTGAATAACATATTATCACCATCGACAGACACAACATACCACAAGGCAGGAAACCTTCCAGGATAACCGCCTAAACGCTGGAGGGATAGATAACAATCAACAAACTCCTCAAAAGGACAACGTAGTAGGAACAAAATCCCAGCAGGCAAAATCAAAGAGGAAGAAGAAGAAATGATTATAACTTACATGAGACTAAATTTTTTAATGATCTCTATATTTGTGATTGTTACTCAAATATTTTGCTCATTAAAATCTCCCATTTTAATTAACAATGAGATTAAAGCTTAGTAAGTTTATTTTAAGCTTGCAACAAAATGAGTTGCAATTAAGCGCATCATAATAGAAGGAAGAGCGTTCATAATAGTAATTAATGATATTTTAAAACTGCACTCCTTTTGTTCACAAGAAAGAGGAACTATTAAATAGTTTCTATTCAAATAGTTTGTCCCAGTTCTGATGAGGATATTAATATATAGAATATAAGAAGTAGTACATAGATATGTAAGTAAATATTAAAAGTGTGCGGAATGATGAATTGTTCTTTCTTTCAAACAAAAGTTCCATCAGTTGAGAGAAGCTTTGGAGGAGAACTTCCAATATTATTTGAAGGGGAAATGGAAATTTTTAAAACAAACTTCTTTGTGTGTCACAAATGGTGTCGAAAGAGAAAACTAGTACTTTGTTAAAGAGTTAAACGGTTCGCTTTGCCAGCCCCAAGTTCGTGATATTAAAATAACACTTTTTTTTCACAAGATATTCTATGTGTTCTACCACATTATTATTAAATATCTATTTATTGCATACCTACATGAGATTTTTCGACATGTTGAACATGTCGAGAATTCTCATGATTAGGAGTTTCGGAGACTCAAACATTACCACCTAATGGCGAACGTTGTTAACGTAAAGTGATCACACTAAGCCAGCCTTTGAAACAACAGTAGAAGACGGTCGTAAGCCCGTGGTGGTTTGTTCCATTCTAAAATCGAACATCAGTAATGAATTTTTAGAGTCATTAGTTGTTAGATAATTAATTCTTCTACCACATGATACTTCAAAGTACTTACATAATAATATGTAAATATTAACCTTTAGATCTAGTCCTGAAAATGGTCACAAGAATCTAGACATAATTAGAATGTTTTGCACCAACAAAGCCAATAGGCAATAAAGATGAGACATTTATTTACAAAAATGGATATAGGTATTCATATCCTGACGCCGAAATCATGAAAGCAGTTGCAGCCTTTAAATTTGGTTGCTCTCTTGAACTAAATACGTTACTACTTGTTGCATATGAGAGATTTTTCGACATGTTGAACATGTCGAGAATTCTCAAGATAAGGAGTTTCGGAAACTTAAACAATACCACATAATAGCGAACGATATTAACGTAAAGTGATCCCACTGCCCCAGTCTTCGAAAAAAATAGAAGACGGTTGTAAGCCCGTAGTGGTTTGTTCCAATTGACAATATTTTATTTCTTTATTTTAACTTTTTAAATAATTACTTAGTTTCATTTTATTGATTTGACAACTCATGGGCGATATTTTCAATATTTTAATAATTATTTTTGTATACCTACTTATTTGTAAGAATATTCTGTATCAACTTACATGAGATGTGACATACATATAAGACCATACGATAAATAATTAAACACAACAATAAGTAACGTACCAGGAGTACCAGGCCAACAATTTTTACTTTACCATAATTATTTACGTAACAATTATTTTTAATAGTTTTTAATAGAACTCACTTAAAGCTCGTTTATATACATACCTACATACTACGCCTGGAAAAAGTGTCCTCATTTAAAAAGCATAATTTAACGGGCGTTAGAGAATAAAAACAAAAGCCTGGACGTGATAAAGCCTTTTTGTCCTGTCTGAAGTGCGCTGGCTTCTGGACCAACTCCACCAGAGGGACTATGAGTAATATATTACAGGGTGTACTTTTTATTGTCGTCCATCCAGCGCTGTGCCAGTCATGGATTTATCTTTGGTTCGTGTTTTGTTATTTGCTACCAAGATTCTCCAATGTTTTTAACGTAGATATAATCTAAAGTTTTATTTTGGAACTCAAATGATCTAGATTCAAAATTTTGAATAGTTGTTTTAACGGCCCTGTAGCCCTACTATAAGTTTTCGATGATCGAATATCGAAACGATCATCGAAAGAGTTTCGAAAAATTTCCATACAAAAATGATCGAACGATTCGATCGTTTGATTTAAGAACACTATTTGCACGCTAGTAAGCCCTTATTTGCGTGCAATTAGCATTCGATGAAACTCGTACTAGCCCCACTGCACTGATTGGTCTCATTAAGCTCCATATACCTGTCCATGAAACTAGAGGAAGATTATTGTTTCATAGTAATAATAATTCTCTCACTACCTACTAACTATTTAAGAAGTACAGTTGTCCCACGTCTTCAACGATTGGGTAACGAGTATGCTGGTCGTATTGACTTCTTTAACACTAGCATCAGCCGCCTTAGGAGGATCACCAAAGAGGCCTTCTGATAGTCTATCCTTCGCATGCATGCACTCATCGGAGTCTGCAATCTTTTAATAGCCCTTCCTACTTGCCTGTCTTACTCTTTATTGTTTTTTTTATAATTATTGCAGTGATCAGAGTTTTCATCTGTTCAGTAAACCACTTTTGATTGTTATTTTTTGTATTTATTGACAGATTCAGTGTTAACTATAATTTGTATGTTTATTGTATTGCCAACCATTTTGTTTCTTTTGACTATATTATTATAATTGTAAAAGACCTCGCTCGTATATTTATGAATTAATGTCTTTCTCCAAAGATGTTAAAGCTCATATCGAGTTTATGCCTCCCAACATTCGTCTCCAACAAATCCTGTACTCCACTGCCGTTCTCCAATTCGCCCAAGTCAAGATATTGTCCGAAGGTCTATTTTAGGTTTCGAAAAAAGCTTATTTTTTTACAGGGGAGACGTTACTGGGCTAAAAACATCCAATCTGGAAGGATATTCTGTCGGAGTTTTCCGTCCTATATCTGAATGGGACCGGTTTCTTGACGCTGGGTGCTCGTCAACACCTTTGACCTTTCATCTTCTTTAACCTATTTGGGTCACATTGCCCGGGGCTTAATTTCAAAATATAAACTACTCTGCATTAGATCGTCTTCTACCGTATTTTCGAAGGTTTTCTTTGTGGGCTCTCATGAATCTGTGCTCACTCCAAGTGAAATACACTCCTTGACTCTTTCACAGTAACCTACTGAAAGCTTGTGTCGTGAAAGAGGAAGATGGTCGGCACCTGGGATCGAACCACGACGTCCGCAGTACGAAAGCCGGCGTTGTAACCGCTGGGCCAACAACCACTTCAATAAAGTTCATAATTAGGCTCTCAAACCCTCGAATCATGCATTGCGAAGAACGTCAATATGTTTATTTATACCTTGATTATTTTTATAGCTTTTCTTGAATCTGATAAAATGGAGAGAGACTAGAGCAGATATTGTAACAGTACAGTAGAGAATTTTTAATGTACCTACGTACTTTAAAGTACAAATCGGCGCCTAAAAGATTTCAACACGAATATACTTTTATTCTACTTTTTCTCTCTTTTGAGTTAACGTGAGGTTGATCTTTTGATGTTCTTGTTAAAAAAAAACCTCTCGCAGACATACCTTAATAGTGTAAGACGTGTAAAAAATAAATAAGAAAATATAGTTAATGCGCGCTGCTTATTTTGAGAAGCCTTCATGCTGAATCTAAGAAAAAAAAACAATAAAGATATAATAACAATATGACCCTATGTTAGAAGCATCCGATTCGAAAGCGGCCATTGAGATATGGAGCGGTCAATGTGAATCAATAACTCCGTCCATTAGCCTCGCCGTCCGGACCGTCTGATCCGGACTTATTCCGGACGATTTACCATAACGATCGGCTCAACAACTGCCGACAATAATAAAACGAATAAGACTTTTTCAGAACTTTGGAAAATAATAAAAACACAAGGTGGAGGAGACCCGCCATTTATCCACATATGTATGTACTTGTACTGATTATTGCAACGCTGAAATCGCTATGTTCTGAGTTCAGAATGAATCTACTTCTATCATGCTATATTTTCAGCAGATTCTCCCCTTATAACAATCTAGTGCATTTTCTAATCTACCTACTTTCATTTTGTATCATATGTAATTTGATCATAACTACCAAAGAATATAAAATGTACCGTAGGTAAATATTACGTTATACTAGAAAGTTATAAAATTTTTATATTCTTATAAATAAAAAAAGAAAGAATTTTCAGTTCCCACCCTAGAAATTATTTATAAGAGAAAAGCAATATGCCAGACATGTAAAGAGTACTTTCTGCAAAAACTACATCCAGTGGGAAGTATTAGTGGATGTCCAAGATTAGGAGGCCGTATTAAAGTACCTACGAAAAGGACAGCTGCTGGTCAGCACCACTACTCTTATCTTGGGGTGGGTTGGTACAATAATTTAAAAAAAGAAAATAAATTTAAATATTCGGACGAATTGGGTAAATTCAAATCTCTAATATAAATTAAAGTCGGGTTAGTGCGAACACTTATAACTCAACAGATTCTTCCGATAGGTAGTTGATTTATTGGATTCTCCTCCGCTCCGGATAACAGAATAACTAATAAAAAGTTGAATAAATAAATAATTAATGATATTATAAAATATAATATTAAAGTAAGTATGGAAGGAATTTCGATACAACACCGCCATCTGTGAAAATTATATAGAAACACGATTTTTGTCAACCATTCACATTAAAAATATTGTCACGCAGACTTTTGATTGATTTTTTTTTTCAAGCTCTTTCTAATTTGTTAACATTGAGGCGCATTTTTTATAAATCAAAACGCGAAAAGTGAATAAATCTATAGTTTTGAAATAAAATCGTCGTTTGACACAAACTGTTAGTTGTTTAATAATACTTGGTGCGATTGACAGAATACGGATGGAAAATATGTGGCTTGAAACAGATACATCAGCCGGAAGGACATTGGTTAAAAGTCATTTTTATCATTCTTATTCCGTATTCATGATAGACCACACGACAACGTCTGTCGGGACAGCTAGTTAAAGAAAACCATTCGGAAGTAGTTTGCTCATTGACTGTTGGCACTATTGTCTGTATATTTTAATCCACTATTCTTGGGTGTAATCCGTCTCTGATGATTTTGTGATTGTTATTATCATTGCAATTGTTCTTTTTGTTTGCATGTGTCTTTTGTAATTCTTGTTTATTGTATGTTGGTATGTTTGTATTTTCTCTTGCTTGAAGTAACTTACTTATTAAATAAATAAATACAACCCTATAATCCCCCAAAGCACGAGCTCTGCTCAATTTTTGGGGTAAAAAAAATGTATAAATGTATTATTGTGTATAATGTATTTTTAATGTTTTTTTTTATTTTCTCAATAAAAATATTTGAATTTGAATTGAATGTGTTTGTGAATAATTTGATTCATTTCATCTTGAATTTTACTCCCTAAAAATCATTAATTTATGCAATGATCCTGTAACCGAGAGAGTAGGTATATAAAATGACTTGTTGAAGTGTGAAGTGGTAAAGTATTGGTTAAGAGTAAACCATACCTACAATATTTTTAACTACATCAGTTTTTTATATTTGGACATCTTCCTTAAAAATGGAGACTTACTTCACATTGAGTGAGCAATGAGCACAGATTGATTTAAAAACATATTACCATTTCTACTGAATCCTTTAAAATAATATGATATTGTGTAAAAGAAAAAATAACAACAAATGACTCTAACAATTCATTACTAATGTTCGATTTTTAAAAGGAACAAACCACTACGGGCTTACGACCGTCTTCTACTGTTATTTAGAAGGCTGGCTTAGTGTGATCACTTTACGTTAACAACGTTCGCCATTAGGTGGTAATGTTTTTCTCCGAAACTCCTAATCATGAGAATTCTCAACATATTCATGAAGATTTCTCAACATGATATTGTGTGTTCCTGGTTAAAAAAAATACCATAAGATAATAAAATATACCGTTTTTTTTTCAAACTGATTGTCTAAAAATCCTTTAGATCAAAAAATTTCTCCAACAAAGTTCTTATTCCTATAAGGGTCTCATTGCAAATACCTATAAAATAAAAACGAACGCATTTAAATGAATAGGTACGTTTTTAAATAACGCAGAATTAAAAACAATACCTAAAATAGAACAATAAGGGGAACCACAAAGAGGAGGAAGTATTTTTAATTTTGCCAAATTTACCGCCGCGGTGAACAAACAAGGAACGAACATTAACATAAAATCCTGGACATCTTGCTGCGGAGGTGCCCGCTATGCAAATTTCATACTTTTTTCCGGCGTATTGTTGCTTTTTTCTTGTTTATTCGTATCCTGTTAGGGAGTGAACATCTCAAAGTTTACATCATATTTTTTCTAAATATAATCTTACTTTAACAAACTCTTACTTCTGATGGCCGTAAAACTCTTGCAGATTTTTGGTCTCCATGTTTTTCCAAGCTGTCCTGAGCAACAGATTCCAAATGATCTCCCACACCCTGCACGCCCGTCGCCCAGATCCGAGCGGCATTGTCCATCAGTTGCTGTATTGGTCTTTCTGGTGGTCTTCTGCCAATGGCCGTGCTCTCTAGAAGATTGTGGACCTCTCTGCTCAAAATCTTAAAAGCTTATAAAAGTAGTAATGAAACAACACTGATTTGTTAGCAAATACCTACTTTTGACCATGCAAAACATCTAGTAATTGTATGATAATATTCATGAAACGACCTAATTCAAAAGTAACAAAAACTTGAAAAACTACATAAATACCTAATAATTAAGCCAAAAAAAAATCATGTCATTGTATGTTGTACCGTTTTAATTTTATGACATGCTTAGTTATTAGACGGATATGGTTCTCAAAGAATTATTTTGTTACATCTGACTCTGGTCGGAATGGCCTGATATTTGAGTTAGATCACAACTGTATCGTATTTAGACCATTTCATGAATACCCCTCCTAATGAATAGCGCTACTTCATGAGCCAATAAGGAAGGATGTGCAAGTAAAATCATATTATACTCTTACATTGTACATCAAAAGTATCATATGCATCAATATTGTGCAGTTATTTATTTAAAAAATTTTCTTTTCATCTCTTTTCGCTATTTTGAGTAGATCAAAGACTTCCTTAATTCTGAGGTTTATGACCTAACGTTGAGTAAAAGAAACACATAGTTTTAAATCATAAACCTCAGAATAAAAAAAACTACTGAAGAAGAACATTAATTTATCAAAAAAGACTTCTTAATGGCTCTTATAACGTAGATATTTTTGTGCCGACTTTGAAGTTTTGCGCTTTCATTCCGTATCAAATCATATAACGTGGTGATGATACTTATTGGCTCAGAGTAGAGCCGTTACTCTATCTCAACATTATCTTAATAAGATAAGTTACTATATATTTTAGTTTCCTCTTATTTACTCTAAATTCCATACGATGTTTCTATGTGGTTTTGTCATCTCTAATTCACCAAGTTTTTATGACGTACATATTCAGATAGCATAATTATTACAGCGTATATTAGCTGGGTTACACTCCCAAAGTGCTCTCAACTCAAACATCGCTTAAAAGTTTTTGATGAAAGCTTAAATAAATTATTTAAGTTAAAGCTATCGATTATGTATGTTATTTAATGATCTGTCATTGAAGTATTTTTAAATCTAAGGATACCTACCTATAAAAAAAAACAGCTGGGTTAGTGCGAACACTTATAACTACAGATCGGCTGAAAATATTGTGATCATTTTTGGTTTATTGGATTCTACTCCGCTCCAGATAACTAATAAAAAATCGAAATCAAACAATATAAAATATAATATTAAAGTTAGTATGGAACGAATTTCAATACAACCATGTCATCCGTGAAAATTTTTATTTACCAGACAACCATTGACTTTAAAAATATTGGCACACAGATTTTTAATGAATTTTTTCAAGCTTTTTTTCTAATTAGTTAAAACAGTAGGTAAATTAAAAGGCGAAAAGTGAATATATCTAATTTTGACATCTATAGACAGTTTGTGACATTTGGATATAAATAATTTTTCAAATGTCACAAACTGTCAGTTGTTTGAAAGTTGTCGCGATTGACAGAATTCGTATGGAAAATAATATGTGATTTTAAACAAATGCATCGGTCGAAATGACATTGGTTAAAAATAACTTTCATTCTTTTAAATTCTTATTAAATAATTAAAGTTAGACCACAAGACAAGGTCTGTCGGAAAAGCTAGTACCTAGTTATTAAAACAACGAATTTATATAAATTAACAAAAAAATATGTGTGATTAAGGTGTAACATAATAAAAAAAATTTGATTTGATGCGTATCAAAAAAGTGTAGATATTTCATACAAAAAATATATATTTATCTGAATTAGTATTTATAGGTATATTTATTAAACAATGATGCACATATTATTATTATCATGCTGCATGCGACTACGTAACACCGTCAGGGATAGACCGCGAAGCAATGCCAGCCCGAATTGCCGACCTGAACACTGCAGTCGTGCTAGAAAATATGTCCAGATCAGGCAAAGCCCCTGCCATGTTGTTATAGGATCTCATCATCCTGTCAATTGGACGGAAATAGCCTATGTTGGTGTTGTGTATTTTTAATCTAAATAAGTCGGTGCACCTTAATGTATTATTGGCATGGAATCTCAGCAGTTGCATGTCCGCCGAATCGAGATCTCCACGGATGAGCTTATAGAGGTATACTAGGTCAGCAACATCTCGCCTATCAGACAACCTATTGATACCGAAGAAGGACAGGCGCTCCTGGTAAGTCATATATCCACCTCGACCTATTCTGTAAGAGAGGAGTCTTGTGAAGACCCTTTGAACACGTTCTATGGTTTCAGTGTGACAGGCGTAATAGGGTGACCATATGAAAGATAAATACTCCAGTATACTACGAATCAAGGGATAATACAAAGCGATTATACTTTCGGAATTCTTGAATGGCTTAGTGACCCTAAATATGAACCCCAACAATCTGTAAGATCTTTCTGTGATGCTCTCATAGTGATTGCTAAATGTAAGCTCAGAATCCAATATCAGTCCCAAATCCTTTATAACTTTCACTTGCTTTATAACTTCTGAGTCCAATTTATACGCAAAGTCCAATCGTTTTTTATTACGAGTGAAGCTGATTGAATAGCATTTCTTAGTGTTCAATAACATATTATTGTTATTACACCACTCTAACAATGTTACCAGGTCATTCTGTAGCCTCATGCAGTCGTCCACACTGTGTATTCTCGTAAATAATTTGAGGTCGTCAGCGTACATAAGGTAATCGCATCTCAGTTTTGCGCCTATATTGTTGATAAATAAATAAAAAATAAATATTAAAAAAAGTAGGGGACCCAAGTGAGACCCCTGCGGAACACCGGAAGAAACCACAACAGGATCGGAGTCAAACCCCCCAACCGAGACCACCTGAACCCTTCCACTGAGATATGAGTGAAACCAATTCAACAACCTACCAGAAATTCCGAAATCGCGTAATTTGCATATAAGTTTAGAGTGATCGACACGATCAAAGGCTTTACTAAAGTCGGTGTAGATTGGTACAAATGTTATCGCCTCCTGTCGCCGAGACACCCTGATATTTCATTTCACGAGGAATAGCATTAGAAACCTTCTTGGAATTAACATAGCCCCAGAATGATTTAGGCGAGTGCTTAACAGAACTCTCTATGGAAGAAATATGATCTGTGACAGTCGCTTATGGCCTTTTTAACCCGAGTACGGAATAGAGAAAAAGTCTGCCTGTCTTTGGCATTACCGTATTTTTTTTACTTTTTATGATACCTATCCTTTTCCCTTATCATATGGATAAGGGAAGTGCTGTACCATAAAGGGTACTGGGGTGTTCTCGGTTTTAGTTTAGGTACGTGATGTTCGATCACCTGCCATATAACATTATATAAGGTCTGTAAGGCGTCGTTGCAATTCAGGGAATCAATAGTCGACCAATCGACATTAGATAAGTCAGTTTTACATACACCCGAATTCATAGTCGTTTACTTGAGTAATACTTGGCCGAGGAGTACTCAAGTAGCTGTCAAACTCAAGTCGTCGACGAACACGACTTGAGTGTTACTTGGAAATGTCAAACGCTGCTTTTTGTAAATGTATTTTGTCGTTTTCTTGCAGTTTGTGTTTAATAAAGTATAAAAGGGCGAAGAAACTATATATAAATAAATTATTTGCTGAGTAGCCAAGTACATAATGAATATAATATTTATTTATTAATTAAGTATACAAAACATGCCTGTCATGTCAGATAACAATGCAAACGTAACATTTTGTCCAGTTATTTGGCATTATTTTTTTTTAATAATTTAGGTTTGTGGATAAATATAAATTAAATCATAATTTATTTCAAACATATTTCTTAATTCAAAATATCAATTTATATTTCATAATAAATAATAGGTCCTGGAGAATCGGCTTAGTACTAATTGCTGAGTAGTTTTTTTTTTGATAAAAATATTCATGTACTTATACAAAAGATTGCAGGTTAGATAATAACTTTAATCAAAACGCAAAAAAAAAACAAGAGAACGCGACGCTGAACGAATGAACGGTTTGTCGAAAGATAAAATTAGGTTTGTCGTTTATAATTTTTGAGTTTATGTTAAACCGTAGACATGTGTTAAACTGACAGGCGTAGTGACATTTGACGATCATTTTATGATAAAATATATACTGAAATGTTAAAAAACAGTATTAAAAAGTATTAATCGAATTATTACAAAAAATAAGTTGAGTAAAACCGTGTTATTATGTTATTCATAATTGTTTACTTGAGTAATACTTGGCCGAGGAGTACTCAAGTAAAAGGCAATACTCAAGTAGCGGATGCATTCTATAGACAAACACTACCCCTTTACTTCGCCAAGTCAACGCTTGAGTAGTGGGGTAAATATTATTGTGGCGAAAAGCGTTGCCACAAAACAAAATGTATTTTTAATTATGTTTTAGGACATTTCTTTTTTATTGTTTATTAAACACAAAATGCAAGAAAACGACAAAATACAGCGTTACAAAAAGCAGCGTTTGACATTTCCAAGTAACACTTAAGTCGTGTTCGTCGACGACTTGAGTTTGACAGCTACTTGAGTACTACTTGGGTAAGTTTTGTATGACTATGAAATGAAAACAGCTACTTAACGAGCACTCAAGTATCGGGGAATACTCAAGTAACGACTATGAATTCGGGTGATAGAGTATAATTAGCCCTCCTGAAATTGTAACGTTTATGCTCAGTATTACAATCCAGATACCTCGTAAGACTGAAATTTACAATGCTAACCAACAGTGGAGGGTGAAAACCATCTGGTCTCACCAATCCATCTGCCAAAGACAACTGCATTGGAGCATTAGAGAGAACAAGATCCAAGATACTAGAATTTATGTTCACTATCTGAGTATACTGCTTGAGATCAGTCAGGATCAACGTTTCATAAAAGAGTTCAGCCTTTGCCCCATTTTCACGAGTGTAATGAGGATGGGTGTTTCCATAATTTCATGTCATATTTGACGTAAAAAAGTTATTATTATTATATTATGTGGATCATAAAAGAATTAGGTATGATATACCTAATATTAAATGACAATCTTCAGTAAAAAGTGCTCTGGAGATAGTAAAGCCGAGATGTTTACAACCCCCGTCCCTAGACAGCTCCTTCCACCCCAGGCAGAGAGACAAGTGGAGCTCAGCTAGCAGGCAGGACTCACCTGACTTAAGACAAAAAGCTCATTATGTGAGGATTCATGCGTAATCCATTAATAATAAACAAAGCTTTACTATTGCGGACCGGTATATTTACGATTGTTGTTTAGTTTTTTATCAGATCTCACAATATTTTTATGTATTACTAGCTGACCCGTCGAACTTTGTATCGAAATAAATAATATGGGTTTTATGGTTTTATGCGAGAGACCTCAAATTCGTTTTTTTAGTCATTTAATACGAATGACTATTTACTGACATTAGCAAAACCTGCATAGCACGCTCCATTCATTGGGTCTGAGTTTATTTTTTCATCAAAAACTTTTAACCTATGTTAATATGGTGTGGGAGGAAGTCATCATTGCGCAAGATGGAGTGTAATGGAGAGTTCTTATTGCTTCATCTTGCTCCTGAATGCAGTTCAAAGGGAGTTTTAATTTTGATTGATTTGATGTTAATATGTAAAAAAAGAATTTGGGTTTGTACCTAATTATATTAGATATTTTAATAGTTATTTTGCTCAGTTAAAATAATATTGATTGATTGATCAAATTACGATAAGGAATATCTCCGTATCGATTCAAAATACGCATTGAGGTGTGAATGGTTTTTTTACCTATCACGCTGATTCCCGAAGGAGGTAGGCAGAGAGTATGGACTTCCATTCTTTCCAATCCAAACTCATTCGCTTCCTCCAAACGCATAACATTCCGCATACATGCTCATAAATTTCTTTTGCTTCTGACTTGGCCCTCCTGTAAGACGGCAACGATATGGTCGGTCTATGTCATTCGAGGTCGGCCTCGTCTGCGTGCACCCATTCTTTCAGATTCATATATCGCTTTCGTCATTCTCTCTTCGTTCATTTTCTTTACATGCCCGAACCTCCTTTCTTTATTCACTGCCATTCTAGTCACTACATTAACATTCACTCCACATTCCTTTCTAATATTATCATTCTTCATCTTATCAATCAGTCTCTTTCCGCATATCCTACGCAGTGATCTCATTTCCACAGCATTTATTCCAACTTCCAAATTGTTCGTCCATGTCCAAGTTTTACTCCCATAAATCAGGGATGGTATCAGGATTGGATTGTGCATCAACTGTGGTTTAAAGAGAGACCTTCTTAGAGGTCTTAGTGCACCGCCAACCCTTCTCCCAGCCAATTTCCTTCTTTTGAACATGTTTTAGTTTGTTTTTTTTTTTTAATTAAGTTTATAATGAGTAAGTATTCGTTGTCAATTATGTAAAAAATTCAGTTTACTGGTGGTTTTATAAATCTCTGTAAACAAACAAAAAAATATTCAACTTGTTCTTCATTATACCTAATCATGTGTTCATTGTGTTAAAACTTACCTAAACTCCTTATAAAATGAA
Source organism: Mystacides longicornis (assembly GCA_963576905.1). NCBI lineage: Eukaryota > Metazoa > Arthropoda > Insecta > Trichoptera > Leptoceridae > Mystacides > Mystacides longicornis. The sequence continues at coordinate 1,751,026 of OY756428.1, forward strand.
CTTCAATTAAGTATTACTCCTTAGTAGCAATGTTATGTATACGATTTTGTTTGCTGACGGTTTTAAAAATCTCTGTAAATAAAGAAAATTTTCGGAACTACTTACGCTTCATTACAATAATGTAGGTATTCCTTGTATTAAAACTTTCCTTTAAAAATTAACTGCAATGAATATAATATGGCTTATCCAATCAATCTTTTTCATACGATATATTTTACAATCAATCCACTGACAGTTCTTTCAAATATTAATTAATTAAAATTCAAAAGTAGACCAAATTATTTTGCAAAAAGTACTAAAAAGATTACCTACTTTCTGTGTTTTCAATAATTTTCTTATTTTCCATGCATTTTTTTTCTATTTCGACCTCGAGTTATAAGTGTTCGCACTAACCCGACTTTCATTTATGTAGATTCTGTTATCTGGAGCGGAGAAGAATCCAATAAATCAATCGTCGGAAGAATCTGATCGGCCGGTCTCGAGTTTTAAGTGTTCGCATTACGTGACAACTATAATTATTTTGTTTTTCTATAATTTTCCATAGATGGCGGTAGCATCGAAAAAATCCTTTCCATACTAATAGATGGCGGTAGCTTCGAAAAAAATCCTTTCCATACTAACTTTAATATTATATTGTATCTATATCCTTCTAGTCCATATTCAACTTTTTATTAGTATCTATATCCTTTTTTATTAGTATCTATATTAGTATCTATATCCTTCTAGTCCGTATTCAACTTTTTATTAGTTATTCTGTTGTCCGGAGCGGAGAAGAATCCAATAAATCAATCGTGGGAAGAATTTGTTCGGCCGATCTCGAGTTATAAGTGTTCGCACTAACCCGATTTTCATTTATATAGTAGATGTTGGTTAAAAAATAAATCATTATCGTCATCTATTGAATCTTTCTACCGAAATTTCACTACTATTACGATAGATGGCGGTGGCAGTTCTATCTGATAATGCTTTCAATACTAATTAAAAATGTATAATTTATATCTTTTTTATTCATTTATTTAACTTTTTATTAGTTATTCTGTTGTCCGGAGCGGAGAAGAATCCAATAAATCAATCGTGGGAAGAATTTGTTCGGCCGATCTCGAGTTATAAGTGTTCGCACTAACCCGACTTTCATTTATATAGTAGATTATTGGTATCTTTAGTTTCGTAGAATATACTGACAGCTAATCAAAATTCTATCTTCTGTCAAAAGTTTTGATTTAAAAGGTATAAATAAAACTCATATTAAATATTCTCGTTCATATTAAAAAAGATCCTATACATATAGATTTTAATGAGTTTGGTAGTTAACCAAAATTATCGTACGGGAATTACTCTGATATGGACTCTTTTGGGGACGTTGGAGTCCTTTTTATACCTGTTTTGCGAGTAAAAAATTTCAATATCCTGAAATCCTCGCATGGTTCTTTGGATAATGTTTTTTTTTTCGTTATTTGCAGCAATTTTCGGACAAATTTCGTCAACACAAGTCTTACATACTAAGTAGGTATGTACTCTAAGTACAAGATACTGTGAAATATTTTCGAGATGGTTATTTTCTTACAGCGGCAGTCTCTACAACATTATGAAAAGTTAATTCTATATTTTAAGGGTAACAAAAAACATTAGGTATAAAGCACTACATCTAATGGATCATAGAGCTATGTAACAAAATTTTGACAAACAAAATTTAACCACTAGAAAATTCTTGGTAGGTACTTAAATAAAAAAATAACAAAAATTGTGTCTGACCCATCATGACGTACGGGATCGAGTTCAGGGCTGAAACAACTGCGACCAAAAATGGATGAGATTTTCACCAATGAAAACTCTTAGGAACATAGTCGTGAAGACCCTCAGAGATAGAGTTGCAAATACGAGCCTAACAATGGTATAGGTTTGCGAGATCATTGAGATGGGGAATGCAATGAAGAAGGTTCTGGTATGCACATGAAGGTTCTGTTATGTACAGGAGAATGAATACTTACAGGCACATGGCCAAAAAAGATGAAGAAAATTGTTTATAACTTATTGTTTTTTTAAATACCATTTTAAGAATACACGAAACCATCGATTCAGTTATGAAAAAAAAAACAAACCGTCACATCAAGAAAACATTAATATTCTCAAAAATGTTGGTGAATATATTGTGTTAGTTGTGTGTATCTGGAAGTGAAGTTTAAGTACACGGATGACTTGCGTAGAGATTAAGGGAGGGAAGAGAGAGGAGAACTAAGACAATCAGCTTAGTTGGCAGATATTGTTACAAAGAGAAAGTGCATTCTGTAACAACTACTTGAACGTCTATATAATAATAATATGTAGAATGTATCATTAATAATATAAGTTGAGTCAATGATGAAATGTGGGTATTTTATTTCAAAAGGTACGCAGTTGATAGGATTATCCTAGAAAATAAGGAATCGTTCTTCTCCCTCGTATAATAAGGATATCGGTAGCCCGGTTGCTTAGGCGTTGAAAGCTGATCAAGGGACTCGAGTTCAGCAACTCCCGGACAGGTCGGAGTTTTCGATCAGATTTGATGGGACCGTATTGTTTTTTTAGGAACTGTCTAACTAAGACATAAATAATAGTTATAAGAGTGGTACAAGAAGACGTGGCAGACCAACATTCACCATCAAGAGTGAAGCTTACGGTGAAGACCTTCAGGATACCGGCTTAGATTGGAACGACGCCCTGGATCTAGTAAGATAGAGAGAGATGGTTGACGATACTTTGTGGCGACCAAATGCTCCACCTAGGGAGCGAACGTGGATTATTTAAGTCAATAATTAATTGAGTTCATAATATTATTATGTTGAAAATTAACACAAAAAAAAAACTGATTTGTCATTCAGGGTGACAAATATAATTTCCAGGACTTTGGATGAGGGAGATAAATGTTTGGGAATATTCGTCGATTTGCAAAAAGCTTTCGATAGTGTATCGCACTCAAGGCTGTTAAGCAAATTGAACAATTGTGGTATTCGGGGACAAGCGTTGCAGTGGTTGAAAAGCTATCTGTTTCAAAGAGAGCAGAGGGTGAAAATAAATGGTCACTTAAGTAATCCTTTAACGTCGGAATTCGGGATACCGCAAGGAACAGTCATAGGCCCTATTCTGTTTACATTATACGTAAATGACATGTTTAGTATACCCATTCACGGTCAAATTATTTCATATGCAGACGATACCGTTGTTATTGTAGGAAATAAAAACCCTCAAGATTTAGTGAGAACGGCAAATGAAGACATTAATACGATTAAGAAATGGTATGACCTCAATCTGCTTTCGGTAAATACGGAAAAAACAGTTCTAGTGCATTTCTCCTTGCAAACTGGTAGCGACAAGCAATTTAATAATATCATTATTCACGATAACAAATGTTCAATACCTAGCAATGACTATAGCTGTAGCTGCAGCCCACTAAATACCAAAACTGTGATTAAATACCTAGGAGTCTTAATTGATTGTAATCTTAAATGGAAACAACAAATAGACGCAACTGTTCAAAGAATTAGAAAATTGATTTATATATTTCTAAAATTAAGAAACATTGTAAATATACAAACACTTAAAATAACATATTATGCGCTATTTCAATCCATTGCACAATATGGTATTGTTGGCTGGGGGGCAGCATATCGTACAAGCCTAATGCCAGTTGCAATATTGCAAAAATTAATCATAAAGATAATTCTAAAGAAACCACGAATTTTCCCTACAGATGAATTGTTTAGATTGTTTCCGGTGCGAGACATTTTTGAAATATTTAATAGGGCGGCGCTCATCCAAATTCATAAAGATATAATTCAAAACCCAGTAGTTTACGAAATGATGAGGGCTAATAGGCCGAGATCTGTTGGCTGTCTAAAGATACCAAAACTAAACACGACAACTGCCCAAAACCAATATCATTACAGAGGTATTACAATCTTTAATGGACTGCCGGCGATTCTTCGCACCGAAAAAGAATATAAAATATTTTTAGAGAATATTAAAAAAATTAAATTAAAATAATTAGTATAAAAAAAAAAATATATAATAATGAAAACCCGAACCACCTGCACAACCGAGTCATGTGAATAGACTCGTTACATCGCGGACCGTTTGTACTCGAGTTGTAAATGTAAATTTTTGTGACAATATAAATCCTGTGTGCCGGACACGCTTTGTTTTTTTCTTGTTAAACTTGACAGAATTAACAACTTTTGATGTACCATTATATTGTTGTAATGTTTAAGGTGTTAATTAGCTGGATATGTACCCATAGTATGTACTTCTTTATAGTTTACTCCCCTCCTTAACACAAGTTTTACTTTCTAGGGAGGGTAAAAAAGAATTAAATATAAGTGAATTAAGTATATTGATAATTATGTAATTTATAAGAAAGAAATATTATATTATTTTTGTATGTATTATATTTAATAAAAAAAAAAAAAAAAAATTCTCATCAAAAAGCTTCATTTGTGGTTATTGTGTCTATCATATCAAAAATTAGTGTAGTAACACAACCAAGTGCTTTAAAAAACTATGGTTTTCTAAGATAACACATAACTTAATTCATGAAGTACTTAGTAATATCCAATTATTATTGAAGGACAAGATTCATAAACGGATAATTTTATAAGATAAAAGAGTAACACGTACATATATGACCGGTTTTTGTAGTGTTTCGTTCGGAGGTCGTGGGTTCGATCCCAGGTGCCGACCATCTTCCTCTTCAACGGCACAAGCTTTAAGTAGCTTATTGTGAAAGAGTCAAAGAGTGTATTTGTGTTCACTTTGAGTGAGCACAGATTCATTAAAAAAAATGACGTCCATATTACAGAAATAATAATAGATAGCCTAAAAATGACGTCCATATTACAGAAATAATAATAGATAGCCTAAAAATGACGTCCATATTACAGAAATAATAATAGGTAGCTGGTAGCTTCAAACGCTCCAGAACAGCGTTAAGCAGGATTCACTCGAGCAAGATGTGTTGGCTTAATTAATATATCCTCTGCTCGGCTGGGTGAGGACTGAGAGCATATTGATTCACGTCTCTAGTAGGTATGTAATAATGGACAAGGCTGATGGGAGGTAACTGGAAGGCGCACTCTGATAACTATTATCACATTATTGTTCAATATTATTGAGCTTCGGTTTACATCACAGCAACGTTACATCGGAGCATTTGTCGCGTGAGCATTTCATGACATATGATTTAATTAAAAAAAAAAAAACATTTGTAAATCCAAAATGTTATATTCCTTTGGCTATGATAATATACACATGCAAATTTCAAAGAAATGCCGCAACTTCTCTGAAGCTATTTTGATCCACTCTTCAAGTATAATTGCTTCCAGAGCATCTTAATTTTTATATTTAGTGGCCTTGGCCTTTGTCTCTAAGATTGAACACAAATCATAATCAATTATTTGAAGGAAAAAAAAAAACTTTTGATAATGGAGGCGGTAGTTTACGAAAACCGGTTAATATGTGAATAATACATTTTGTGATAGAACTATAATAGAAGACTCTTCATTTTTATTTTGAAATGGACTGTCACCAAGCACCTTCCGCTCAAAACATCGAAGAATTTAACGTAAATCATGCAAGTAGGTGATCAATCATTAATCTTAATTTTACATTACAGCAACATTAAATCGGATCATTTTTGTTCCTTGAGCATTTAATGATGTATTTTTACATAGCCACTTATTTCCAAGAGAAGTTTTAATATTAAAAATAGCTGTTTTTGACTTGGAGGAAAGCATCTCTGCATGCCATATTTTGAGTCGCAGTTTCTAAATCCTGACAGAATTTCTCATCATTTTTGTTATTCAATTCAATTCTTGTACTATCTTACGTTAAGTTTATTTTTCTTATCATTCGTTCCGAACTATTAATATCATTCTCGGTCCTCCTTTGCACCTTATAAATCCGTACAATTTTGATTGTCATTTTTGACAGTAGGTAAGGTAGAAAACGTTTGAATTGAAGAGAAATTAAGTGACATTAATGCTTAGGTATATAAATAAAAAAATAAACAGAACGCTTTCGAAACAAACAAGTCATGACCTATCACGTTAAAAGTCAAACCTTTTACAAAATCGTGTTGTTTACTTATACAAAATTCACGGAATGCTCAATATTTAAGCACAATGAAACATGCAGGCTTACATAAGGCGCCTACGTGTGGCTGAGAATAGAATTAATACATACGAACATTAAACCTATGTATGTTCGTAGATAGGTACATTAATTTGATGTTACGTTAACGGAATATTGCAATACATTCTGTACGAACATGATGTCTCAGATTATTTACTGTATTGTATGAATTTATTGATGATAGCTTTTCTCCATATAAGTACCGTATATGATTATAGGAAGGTAGGAGTAGGTTAAAAGATCAGTGGCGTGCAGATTGAACAAGCTGAATCAAAACAGCCCTCATGTCTTCACCAGTCAATGAATATTTACATAAATGACCTCCACTATAAGTGCGATCAAAAAAATTACTACTGAAATCGACAAGTTTTTAGTCGGTTGATATGCTTTCCAATGAGTAGTGTCTCCTCCTCCGAAAAAGACAATGTTATTGCCATCAGTTCATTATCAAATTTGAAGTACAGAACCAAACCCTATAGCTCTGCTGTTGAATCAGTCAGTATCATTACTACTATTACAATATATATTTTGGACCTGTTTTTGGAGCATTGGAGATTCTATATTTTTGTTTCAACATTTATTTGTTTGTGTTGCTGTCTGTTATAAAATAATAAATAAAAAAAAAATACTTATCATTTTTGATATTTTATTGGTTGGTTTTTGGAGGTCGTGAGTTCGAATCCAGGTGCCGACCATTACCACTTTCACGATACGAGTCTTTCTTGTATAAGAGATTCAGTTTAAAAGAATGTAAAAAAGTACCTAATCCTAAATAAAATATTCAAGAGTTGGTTATGAATAAACTAAAAATTTAACCCAAAGTTATTCTAATACAATGTAAGTTTTCATTTTTTTAGTTCAAAACCTCCTCCTATCTTTGCCTATCCCACATAAAATAAATGCGAGAACAAAAGTTATCAGTACATTTATATATTATAACACCACTGCATTGTGCACAACATTTTAAATCGAAGTTGTATGAATTTTCTGATGTTTTAAAATCTTGTTTTAAAGTTTGACTTGTCTCCTCGCCATACTCTCAAGAGACGAACGCTTTAAAAGAGAGAAAAGCTGCAACGTGTAATGGAAAAAAGTTACAAATGACACTCATTTAATTCTCTTTGGAAATAACGCCGCGCTGTTCTTTTCATAATATTACTTATTTATTTTCTAAAGGAAACTTCTCAAACAATGACAAAAGCTACCAAATACATAATATACTTACCCAATTCAATATGGAAACATTTTTCAAAACTGAATAGAATCACTTAGTGAGAAATTTATTCTGTCTCTCTCTTTTGACTCTTTCTTTTGGAAGTGTCAGAATCTGTACTATAAAGACGCCGGCGCGGCGCACTTAACATTTTTCAAATTTTCTATGGGTGACTAATTACGTTGGGCTGCCGATGTTCGCGTGACAAATCACATCTCTAGCCGAACTCTCCGTCCAAATCCAATGGAAAAATCGTGTAACTCGTTTGAAAGAAATTATTCATTCCATCCTCCAATGATCGAAATTCTATTTTTATTTTAACTAAGATGTTTATTCTATTTAGAACGAAGTATTTGAATACAAATCGATATGGAGTAAGTAATACCTAGTATGAGCACAAAATTTGGATTACATTATCTAATTTTTTTTGTATATAATAAACTTGCTTTTTTTTTGTGTAGTAGGTAGTAGGTATTGATTGTCAAGGCTCGATTTGAGTTGTTATAGCGCCATCAAAGAATAAGGTATCAGAAAGGTGTAGGTATACTTTTAAGGGAATCATAATTTAATTTTACTTCATCGTACATTATTCCGGTGTCGATAATTCGATACTGCTCAAGGGTTATTAAAAAAAATACTTAAGTCACATTTGAATGTAAACACCTTCTTCTTCTCAGCCTTGAACCGTCCACTCCTGAACGTAGGCCTCCTCCATGTTCTTCCACTCCTGTCTACCCTGCACCTTCTGCATCCATTTTTACCACCCTTGGACTTCACCAGATCATCTCTCCATCGAAGTTGGGTTCGTCCGGGGTTTTGGGATGTTCTAGGGCTCCAGCACAAGAGATGTTTCATCCATTGGTGGTTTGGGCTGCGGGCAATATTCCCAGCCCAACTCCATTTTTAAGCACCTACCTAGGTTTATTATGATGGTGAGAGATATTTTTTTCCATTAAAATTCAAAATATTTTTTACAGAATTCACAGTTTGTGTTATGAAACATGGAGATGGCAGGTAACGGGGATCGAACCCACGACCTTCATTATGAAATTCGGCGGCTGAATCGCTAGGCCACTACCACTTGTACACATTTTAGTCGTACTTTACAAAAAATAACATTTTTATTATTTACCTACTATATCATAAACCGCAACATGTCAGAAAAGGAACCCTTGACGCCGGGACCCCATGAGCGAGAGGGCTTAGGCGGATGGTGTCCTCCGATATGATGGCTCAAGATCGAGCGCAGTGGAGGGCTCTTGTTGTCTGCCCATGCTCCTGAGTGGGGTTTGAAGGGAGAGTGAAGTGTAGAAGGAAGGCATTGCTGATTTTTCGAAACTGTCCGCACAAATCCCGTATTTAAACCCGTTAGGACGATTTATTTAAAGATATTAAGACATTAGCAAACACTAGTAACTATTTTATTTATTTCTCGTATTAATACCGAGTCATAAGAGCGACCCAGCCACAGAGGAGGGGAGGCGCGCTAAATGCGTAACAAATGCAATATAAGTCCCAGTGCAGCTGAAGGGGAATTACACCTACTTATGGTCTATTCATCGAGTGGACATTAATCATTCTTTCACCCCTGGTGTGTGATTTTTACTAGGTAGGTACCTCTACCTACCCACAATGTCAGCATTGCCACATTTCTTCACTTATAATTCATGAATTTTGATGAGTTTTTTTTCGCTATTTTTGGATACGTTTTAACAATGTGTTAACATGTTATACCATTGTTTATGTCAAGAAATACCGTAGTTGCGAGCATTCGTTGCCTCCCTGTGTCTTAAAGTGGAGGTTATAAAAGCTACATATTATATGTACTATGTACAAAGTGCGTACTTATAGATATAAAATATGTATCTACTATCTCTAAAATAGGTGACTACCTACTTAATTACCTAGTTTTTTTTTCACACAGAAATTGTACCTATAAATCAATGTTTTTGTACATCACAAGATCGATTAATTTGGGTAGATATATATTTTTTGTCGAGATTATTTCCAAACGCACTGGATTGATAATTTAGTTAGGTAGGTAAGTATTGAGAAAATCCTATTTTTTATCCATAAAACAAAATGTACATTTACCTTGGGAAGAAAACTTCTTAGCCAACGCCAACCAGAGCTTCGTGGGTCCCACAGGACAATTCTGTTTTAGTCGTGTCTCCTGTCCAGAAAAATATACCTACGACATATGTAATAAGACCACGTGTTTCAAATATTAGGACAATGACTAAGCATGACGAAAAAAGGCTGAACCCTTTTGAAAGAAAAAACCTATGAAAAAACCTATGAATGATGGTCAAACGTGGCGTAGAAGATATCACAACGAGCTTTAGGGTATTATCGTAATCAGGGTCATTGGGATTAACGAATAGCGCTGGCTAGGTCTCTTGTACAGGAAGAGGATGTTCTCAGCTGGGACTCCAAAAAGTGTGTTGTATATATAACTAGTTTTCCCAACAGACGTATTCCTGTCAATAACTATGAATATTGAATAAGAATTTAAAAGAATGATAAAAATGACTTCTAAGCAATGTCATTCCAACCGATGCAGATGTTTTAAACCACATATTATCTTCCATCCGAATTCTGTCAATCGCACCGACTATTAAACAACTAAATGTTTGTGTCAAACGATAATTTAATTTCAAAATTAGATTTATTCACTTCTCGAGTTTATAATTTATAAAAAATGCGCTTCAAAGTCTACAAATTATTAGAAAAAAGCTTGAAAAAATCCATCAAAAAACTGCGTGTCAGTATTTTTAATGGCAATGGTTGTCAGTGTAAATAAAAGTTGTGTGTTTATAAAATTTTCACAAAATGGCTTTGTTGTAAGGAAATTCGTTCCATACTTACTTTAATATTATATTTTATATTATTTGATATCTATTTTTCGATTTTTTATTAGTTATCCTGTTATCCGGAGCGGAGAAGAGTCCAAATAACCAAGCATCATAAAAATCTGTTCAGCAGAGTTATAAGTGTTCGGACTAACGCGACTTTCTTTTATTTTGTTATTGTGGATGACCCAATCAGAAGATCAAAACTAGGATAGATGGATGGCGCGCTTTGGGGTTGCATAACTGGATGGGACTCACCAGTGACTAAGCTTCCAAATAAATGCATTTAAAAGTTACATAAAAGATGTGAGATTACAGACACACTGATTTAAATATATGTATATAAAGACTACGTATGTATGTACATGCTTTGTATTAGTTCTGCTATTGATTATTATAGGTTGGTATTGTTTGAATTGACGTCATTGCTAACCTTACATCAGTCAGAAATAATATTGGCTGTAATATTATAATCTGACAATAATAATAATAATAATTATTATTATTTCATATATCAGCAGATTAAGATAATCAGCCTCCAATGAAATCTTATGCAACCTTCGCTAAGCCCTAGGAATTTGTTAGGCTGCCAGGGAAATCTACTGCTTGTTATCGGTAAACGAAATGCGAAGATTACTATTATATTTGTTAAATTTTAGATGGTTGAACAAGATATTATGTATTTTCATAGGCATGTCGATTTTTTTAGCATCGTATTATTAAATTATGTAGACATCAAATACCTAAATATATTTTTTAAGGTAAAGTTGTTAAACTGTTTATTTAGAAAATTCTCAAAATATAGATCAGCCAGGCTATAAGTTCCGCTAGCTATATTGACAAGGTGAGGAATGATAACATTAGAAAGATATGTGGAGTGGATGTTTGCGTAGTAACTAGAATGAAAGTGAATAAATTATGGTGGTCTGGGTATGTAGAGAGAATGAACGAGGAGAGAATGATTAAAAGGATATACAAATCTGAAAGAATGGATGCACGTAGACGAGGCCGACCTCGAATGACATGGTTCGACCATATCGGTGCCGTCTTAGAGGAGGGCCAAGTCAGGAGCAAAAGGACTATTCCTTCTTCTATAAGAGCATGTATGCGGAATGTTATGCGTTTGGAAGAAGCGAAAGAGGTTTGTTTGGATAGGAAAGAATGGAAGTCCGTACTCTCTGACTACTCCCTTCGGGAAACGGCGTGATGGGTAAAAAAAGCTAAATTGACATCTTTATATTCAGGTACGAATTTATGTTAGTAATTTCTATTATGTATTGTATTTTAAGACTTAAATTATTTTAAATATGGTAGATAAAATTATCTTGGGTATATTGTTTTTTTGCGAACGGAAAATGATTCTAAGCAATAACTTCAATTATTGAGAAACTGTAGAAAAGTACGTACAGTTTAAAAATTATGTAGGTAATTTAGAATAAATTGTTATTCTATTGACTTCCATTGTTTAATTAAAACGTATTGTAGTACAATGTGCGATGGGGGAAGCATAGTCGAGCATGTGGACACCCCTAGGGGATAATGTTGACATAGAATAAAATAGTATATTAACAATATCAACAATTTTATAGGGATGAAAATATTAACATCGAATACACTTACCTAATAATTGGTTAAGTTCGTAAGATACTCGATTTTTTTTTCCTTTTAACGCTCTAACCCCAACAAAATAATATATTGGTTTAGTTTTTTCATCAGATCAGGAACAGGATCTTATCTTATGCTGAACCGATTCCACATGGCCTCTATGAGATACAACATGTCTATGTCGAAAAGCAAAACAAAGTGCATGACATTGGCCAGAGAACAGACGGTATGCAACGTGACAATCGATGGAACACCAGTCGAATAAGTCACCAAGTTTAAATATCTTGGCGTCAGCATGGCATCCAACAATGACCTTTATGGGGAAGTACTGGAGCAAACACAAAAAGCTGCAGTCATATTATCAGGATGCCTTAGAGAGGCGATATGGAAAGATGACCATATGACTATCCCTAGCAAGGTCAGGATATACAAAACATGCGTCCGTCCAATTATGACCTACGGTATAGAATCCAGAGCCGAAACTGTCCGAACCAAAAACCTCCTTCGTACGAGTGAGATGAAGATTCTGAGAAACATTTCCGGAAAAACCCTTCGCGATAGAGTCAGAAACACGGAGATCCGAAGGATCTTCGAAGTCGAGGACGTTGTAAGGTGGGGAAGACAGAGGAGACGGTTTTGGACCGACCACGTCTCAAGAATGGAAGACACAAGAGCCGCGAAAATCGCCAGAGACAACATATCACAAGGAAGCAGACCTCCAGGACGACCACCTAAACGCTGGAGGGACAGTTGGCACTCAGCTTCCCAAGAGGACAACTTAGCAGGAACAACAGGCCAGCAGGCCTAATCAAAGAAGAAGAAGAGGTTTTTTCATATGTATAAAAGTGAGGTCCTTAATTGCTAACAATAGATGGACTAACAACTAACATGCTCATGCAAACGGAATGCCATAAAAGTTCGCCTGCCTGATAAAATATTGCCTGTGTGCCGTGTGCCTGAGCATTCCAAGGACATTGCAGAACTAGCTCACAGTGATGAAAAACACTCGCTTTAATCGATTAAACGATGTAACATTTAGAATCGATGTAGTGTATTATAAAAGCAAAACTCACTGTTAGATTTTATGGGTATTGTATTAGATAGTGGGGATGTACGAACATCATCGAATGATTAGAACATTTAGCGCGAGTGGGGTGATGGCGCAAGTGGCTATAGAAAAATCTCTCTACACCCCTCTTTGTCACTCGCACATTTATACATATACATACTTCTTTATGTGTAAGTAGGAATATGGTATATTATGTTATCTCTGGTAGGTAATGATAGGAAAAATTGTACCTATCGACATTTTGAATCAGACGTACCTATCTGTGTCATTGTTTTTTGAAAGAAAATTGTAAAATAGCGCTCGCCCAATATAATGTTATGGTCGAATTTCTACCACTGGGCGTCCACTAGTAGGTATTTATAAAGAGCCCAAAAGCTCTTAGATAAAATAGTACCTACTTACGTTGATATTATTACTGTACCTAAATGGAAACCATTTGTTTTTCATATAATTATTAAAGCTTATTAAAGTTTCAAAACTTTTACTTGGTATTCAGATTTTGTTTCAATTCTACTGCTGCTTCAAAAGCTGGCTTAGTGTATATTATATAATAGCTCAGCCATTTAGATTGGTCAAAATTCCCATCATGGAAGTCGCCTCAAAAAATCCCATATAGGTACTTACCCTATAGGAATCAAACTCACACATCCTTAACATCCCATGCTGAGACGTTAGCCTCTGAGCCAACGGCATGATTCTAAGATAAATCAGATAATCCATACCTAAAGCCTGCAGGTAGGTCAATGCAATGTAATACTGAGACGTATTGTGAGATCTATTATTTCTTCTAAGATTACCCTATTTTGGCTGTGAAGGTAGTAGGTCTATAATATATTTTGGTGCCTTTCTCAGTCTGAGCTTTGAATTACCCATTTATGAGTCCATGTGGGCATTTTTTTTACTTTCATCGATAGTGTTAACGTACGTACCTTAACTGTTTTGTACCTAACTTAACGAAGTGGTTGGTGACCCAGCGGTTACAACGCCGGCTTTCGTACTGCGGACGTCGTGGTTCGATCCCAGGTGTCGGCCATCTTTCTCTTTCACGACACAAGCTTTCAGTAGCTTACTGTGAAAGAGTCAAGGAGTGTATTTGTGTTCACTTTGAGTGAGCACAGATTCATTTAAAAAAAAAAAAGTTTTACATACAGTTCATTTTACTTATGTATTTCTTGTGATTTTATTTTTAAACTTATACCTGTAATAATAATTATTGTTAATTTTACACAGTTAACGATCCATTTAATAAATAAATGAATAAGTTGGTACAATAATATTGAATATTGTCGTGTTGTACAGAAACATCACACCGATGTTGAAAGTCACCCTTGGTGTATTTTAATTATCATTGTTGATATTATTATTTTGGGGACCGCACAAACACGGTGTTCAGGGTTCAAAACCGTTGCAGGACGCATTATGTTTTGACGTTACACCACTCGACAACTCACACCCTCAAAGAATTTTTGACAATAGACGATTATAAATGCCTACCCAAGTACTCGTGATCAAAATTACCCCTATATCATAGCGTAAAAATATTGAGCTATGTTCTGCGTGAACCTTTGTTTGACACGTTCAGGGTCCGATCTGATCTCGAAATTTCTCTCTATTTTGTTCAGCTATGTACAAACACCAACGTGTTAACGGGGTGTTTGCCTTGCCTTGTATGAGCTTGCCAAAGCTTGTAACAAGTGTCGATTTTTACACAGATCAAAAGAATTTGCGGCAAATGTATGAAAATACCGACGCGCACTCCAACGTGTAAATGGCATAAAAGCGTTTAAAATAATTTAAATAAAACAATTGATTTGTTATTCCACTATATTTATTTACCTGACTAGTTTCGCAGGAACAGGTCCTGCATGGTCACAGGTGACTTAGAAACTTATGTGACTTAGAAACGGTGACAACAGGTGACTTAGAAACGTTTCTAAGTCAAACTAGTCAGGTAAATAAATATAGTGGAATAACAAATCAATTGTTTTATTTAAATTATTTTATTTCAATAATTCCACCAAGAATGCACGTTCAATTCGTTAATTTTAATAAAAGCGTTTGTGAAGGCTTGGAGCTTGTGATGGCTTGCCAAGCCATGGCAAGCCTATAATTGTAGCATTAGGATTTTTAGAAATTTATTCATACAACTTTGCACAGCAACACTTTTTAACTGCATTTAACCAGCGCTTAAGCACATTGAACATGCCACAAGGAATACTTAAGTGAATAATTATTTCTCAAAATATATCAACGTTACACACAGATAAACAATCCGGTTCGTGTTGAAAGTTTATTTCACACAGTGTGTAAGTAATTGATATTGCTTTGAATGTCCCACTGAAGAACATTATTTTTAATTACGATTTTGCTGTGAAATTAACTAGCTCGTGATTGGCTATTGTACTTGTTTAACAACCATAATATAAATTATATTATTCATCGTGAACCAATCGTTGAACAGCAATCATGAATACTCGTATTAGGGCCGCTTTAAAA
This sequence comes from Mystacides longicornis, assembly GCA_963576905.1. Classification (NCBI taxonomy): domain Eukaryota; kingdom Metazoa; phylum Arthropoda; class Insecta; order Trichoptera; family Leptoceridae; genus Mystacides; species Mystacides longicornis. The sequence goes on from OY756428.1 coordinate 1,766,423, forward strand.
TTCCCAATTCTACATTATTTTATTGATCAAAATTGATTATTGTAAACTTGATAGACTACGATGGGCTGGACATGCACATAGAATTTAATCATCGTGAGCTCCAAGGAGAATTATTGTGGACTCGGGGGACATACGTAGGACATGGCCGAGCCAACTTAGTCTATTCGGGATAACCGTTGTCACTGGAGGTTGCATCGTTCGTGATCGGACGGTTTCGTTTGTTATAAAGTCGAACCATCTTATCCCCAGGATTCGTCTAAGAAATTTATTTTCAATGCATAGACGATTGTTTTTTTTTGTTAAATTCTACGACTCACACCCATATAACAACGCAGGTATTACATAAGCATTGAAATGACGACATTTTGGTTTTTACTGAGAAGTTGTTCGATCTGATAAGGCCTGATAATCTTAATATATATAAATCTCGTGTCACAATGTTTGTCCTCAATGGACTCCTAAACCACTTAACCGATTATAATAAAATTCGCACACCATGTGCAGTTCGATCCAACTTGAGAGATAGGATAGTTTAAAACTCAAATTATAGTCGCAATTTTAATTTATTGCTAATTATTTGTCTGTTATTATTTGACAGTCACAATTATCTGTTAACTCCAAATGATTCTAACAGATGTCGATACCTTTCGACTGGGTTGAGTAAGTAATCAATAGATGGCGCTGCTATGGTAAATCTACGAACGTGTCATATAAGCTACATTTTAACAGCATAATTACCACGTGTTGTTGACGCTATAAATTTAATTAAATTTATTTTGTAGTGAACGAAATACCGTATAATATGCTATAAAATATTTTGAAAAAGTTAGGGATCTGTATGAAAACTAAATTATTTTTAAGTACCTTTCTACCCGTGCGAAGCTGGGGCGGACATCTAGTCTACTATATAAATTAAAGTCGGGTTAGTGCGAACACTTATAACTCGAGATTGGCTCAACAGATTCTTCTGATGTTTGATTTATTGGATTTTTCTCCGCTCCGGATAACATAATAACTAATAAAAAGTAAAAAAAAATGCATAAGAAATGATGTAAAATACAATTTTATAAGTTTGTATGGAAAGGTTAACTGGGACGCGCCCACGACATCGCGGGTAGTTCCCTCTCATTCTCGCATACGTTCTTTCAGTAGCCCATCCCACTTACTCCACCGCACCGTTTCGATAGTTTTAGAAATTTTTCATACAAAGTCAATAATATTATCGGGCATATTCGTGTTGGTAATAGGCGAATTTTTCTCAAGTTGTTCCCGCCAGAGCTTTGAAAACGAATGAAATAGGGATATTTTAGAAAGAGTTTAATGTTATTATTTTATTAGCTTATCTAATCGAATTAATTTTGTATTGTTTAACGGGGGCGCAGTGCACATCATGTACATATTAACGGGCCACTTCGGGCTAGAACCACAGGACAACGTCTGTCGGGAAAGCTAGTGCTGTATAAAATGAAGAGACTAAAGAAGCAGTGTTAATTAGAAAACTCTATAATCATTTATCATGATTGCAAACATCACCGAGATGATTGAATCAAACTGTCTTGAAAAGTTCATACGATAAGTTGTACCTATATCACTGAAGAGCGTTTATTGACATATAAAATCAGGCATTAAAAATAACTACTGGTCGACCAGTGCTCGAAATTCGATCACAACTAATTTAGATTATAAGTTTGAGCATTAGATTGAGCGAGTGCTATTTAACAATTTTCTTTCCAAAACATTGACACGGATAGTGGATACGTCAAATTTTAAATGTTGATATTATGTATAAATTTCCATTATTATTAAAAAAAAACAATATTAACCTAATCTCAATAATTTGACGCAATGAGTTTGAATATCCCGTTATTATTCAGTTCCACCTTACGTTTGAATATACCGCCTAAATTTCTGCGCCCATTATGAGCCCTTTAACATTTTTTTCTATGAAGTTGATCTTGTTTATAGGTAATCTGTGGAAGGGTGGGTGAGTATCAAATACATAACATTACAGTACCTAATGTTTGTTATGTTTTTTTTTATTGATTTTTCTATTTTAACGCATGAATTTTAAGAAAATATTAGCATTCGCCACCCCTCCTCTATAATATAAACTATAAGTTTGCAAAATTTCATACTCTTCCGTCCGCGCATTTTCCATGAAAATAGTCACAAAGTTTTTCCTTCACGTATTAATATAATATTATTATAGATATTTATGAAATTCCTAAGTTTTTACATGACTATGTATGTAGCATAATCTCAAATAACGAAAATATATTATGATGAATCCATGGTTGAAAATATGGTTTTAGGCATACCTATTGTTAAAATTATTTGGATGAAAGGTTTTGTTATTTTTCAATTTCAAAAATTTTCGGGAGGAAGTAGGAAAAGTGAGTTGGTTTAAAAAGGAGATAAGTCGATAAAATTACGTTACACCACCTGAAATAAAGCAGGGCCTCACAGGTGGGACAAGGAAATTTAAAAGGTTATAAATTTTACATTAACTACTACAGATCTCTGTTCCACCCTAGACTCACCCCTGTCCCGCTCCTTTTCGGTAATGTAATCAATAAACCATGGAACTTTTAGGATAATCTCTCTTTCCTGAAAAATTAGATTAAATCCACAATAAAATCTTTCAACCAACCAGGTGGATGGAAGCAATTACAAGGATTTCGGGTTTTATTAATAATAATATCGCCTGGACTCATAATGGCACGGAATGTAGATAAGTTGGGGATTAGGTTCGATTAACAAAATATTTATTGAAATTGCCATCGACCAAATTCAGTTTTCTGTATTTATGATGTTTGTTTTTCGTTAACCGATCAATTCAAGGTAAATATAGATCAACTAGGTAGGTACTCGTGTTGAATCAAATATTTGTAACATACCTATTTCAGTTAAAAGGTAAAAGGCAATTTTTTTCCAAGAAAACATGAAAAAACTTTTTTTTCAATAGAATTTTTGCCATTTTATTTATAAAGTAATGAGCTTTTTTGACTTACTTTTGATCTGGCCTTGCTTGAGGATGGAATCGATGTGTCCGATCCACGTCATATCGGTCGTCCACGCTTTCTTACACCTTTCCACATAAATATTCTTTCTCATTCTTTCCATATTACCAAACCACCTCAACTTCTTGACTTTATATTCCTTCTTAATACTCTCACTCCGTTCCATATCCCACAGAGTCTTTTCACAAATTCTTCGTAGATCTTTCATCTCTACTGCACCAAAAGTAGGAACATAATGATGGATGTTGGATGTTTTGAAATTTCCTCAGCTTAAATTGTAGTTTTGAATAGTTAACAATTTATTTGGTATATTTTTGAATGAAAGAGTTGTGTAATTATCTAAACTTACCATATACCTACCTATTATAGTTTATCAAAAAAAATAGTTGAAAAAAAAACTTATTTTAATGGTCAATTTTAAAATGCATAATATTGAGCATCCCTCTTAGGGATTATCCACCCGTCTTTCCTACTTACTATTTAAAAATATAGCCTTTCTCCTTTTGGAGTAAATCACCAGAATTATCTACTATAATCCTCAATCATAAATTTAAATTATTACTTTACCGTAGAAATAAATTATAGATTCTACACTGCTTGACACAATTCTGAAAAAAAAATCATGAAATAAACTCAGAAAGTTAAATAATTCTTTCTTACTATAAAAAAATAAAAATCACTTCATAGCAAACTCGGGTTTTTTAATGTGGTGTTAGGGATAAACCTCTAATCTTTAGGTATTGCCAAGTTTCCTTTTCTTGTTATAATATAAAAATCACATGTAAGGGCAAAATGGGTGGTTCTCTTTGTGAGTATTGAGATGGGGCGTTGGGAACATATAGCTACGGCTGTGCTTACATATCAATAAATGAGCTCCTGCTGTTACTCCTGCTGTTACACCTTTTTGACGAATCCAACGCATATTCTGGTGATGGGCACAGTCTCGTCCCATATGCAAGTGCAGTAGCATAGTCTCTGCCTAACTGATCACAGTGAAATGGAGTAAAACTTACATCTTAATATATATATACGCGTATGGCATGTCAGGCGCTATAAAATTGGATGTGTATCCCTCATGGAAAATGTATTGATACTAAAAGGATATATAAATCTGAATGAATGGGTGCACGCAGAAGAGGCCGACCTCAATAACATGGTCCGACCATATCGGTGCCGTCTTACAGCAGGGCCAAGTCAGGAGCAAAGGGAATAGAAGAGCATGTATGCGGAATGTTATGCGTTTGGAAGAAGTGAAAGAGGTTTGTTTGGATAGGAAAGAATGGAAGTCCGTACTCTCTGCCTTCCCCCTTGGGGAATCAGCGTGATTGGTACAAACAAAAACTGAGACAGGTAGAACCCTGGGTAGAAATTTCAAGTGAAAAAAAAACATTTTAAACTCCGACCCAACCGGGATTTGAACCCAAACATTGCTCTAATTAAAAAATCTTACACTATACGATTTAAGATTTATTTTTCAAAACTGAGTAAAAACTTGTAGGTATGATACAATTTCCATAAAAATTCCCCCTTGACTAGAGAATTCTGTCTACCAGTGTCGCTTCACGAGGCTCTCCCCTTTTCACCTTTCCCATACTTTAACGCAGCAACCAATCACCCGTCTTTTTGATTCCTTCTCAACTTCTTATTGAACCTTTTCATACTATTATTCGGTATTATCACCATTTGTCAGACTGTAAATCTCCCTTTAATAGACTTTACTTTCCATATTAACCCCCATAGCCACCTAAATACATCTCTTCAGTTAATCTGAATACCTACTAAGAAATATCTATACCAACTCTCGTAGAAACTATTCATGTTTTAATAATCTAATAGTATAATCGCTTAAATTCGTCCGTAACTTACTATTTTAGTTGAAACAAAAAAAAAACTCTACGTGAAATCCAATCCGATCCAATCCAAACTCCCTTAAGGCCCCACTTAGGGGCATAGGGAGGCAACAAGAGCTCTCCATTGGGCTCGATCTTGCGCAACGTTAATGACCTCCTCCCACACCATGTCCAGATTCCTCATCTCTGCTTCGAAGGAGCGGAACACAGTATGAGAGGGTCTTCCTCGTCTTCCACGTGAAATAACCCCCTATTTTCCTTTCCATTAGATGTTGATAAGGTACTTGAACAATATTGTTCGATATCTACTGTAAATGAGATAGCATTTGTAAATGAAAAATTTAAACACTTACATTTATCGCATATTATGTAACAACTAATGACTCTAACAATTTATTACTGATGTTCGATTCTTAAATGGAGCAAACCACTAAGGACTTACAACCGTCTTCTACTGTTATTTCGAAGGCTGGCTTAGTGTGATCGCTTTACGTTAACAACGTTCGCCATTAGGTGGTAATGTTTAAGTCTCCGAAACTCCTAATCATGAGAATTCTCGACATGTTTCTAAAAATCCCATGTATACAACAAGTAGATATTCAATAATAATTAATGGAGATAAAAGTTGGAAGTTATTGAGAACAAGAGAGCAACCAAATTTCAAGACTCCGACTGCTGTCATTAAAATTAACGTTAAAATTAGGCTCTTTAAGAGCTAACATTAAATTTGTTAATAATTCTAAAATCAATTATTATTCATTGATAGGCTTGCTGCCCCCTAGAGGCCTGCTGCCACTTTGTTCCATAATGGAACTATTGTCTAAGTCAGTTAACTCAGAATCAAATTACCTACTATAATTCTTTAATATAGTGTCGATAGATGGCAGTGTAAGTAATATAAAGAGGTTTAAAATGTGTGAGAAAATTCTAAAGTAAACCGATTAAACTATAATTTAGCACCTGGAAGACAGGATAATGGACCTTCTCGTCGTTAGTTTTTCGCATTACACGGAACTTAGGCAGTTTTGGATATTGTTAGGGAGAAGATAACAAAAGGTGGGAACAGGTTCAAGAAAATAATAATGAGATTTTCGTAATTGGATTTCTTTCATTGAATAGAAGAAGAGAAAAAAAACTTTTTAATTCGCGGATTATTTTCTTTTTCACGTCTCACCTCTGTCACACATTTGCATAAAATAATTAAAGAAACGATTATTATTTTAAGAAAGAAACCTCCTTTCTGTTATTTTTTTGCCTTTCTTCCTCTCCGTCTCTATGTCAACTGTCTCTTATTCTTCTGTTTAAGAACTTTAATTGCTTTTTAATTCCAACAAAAAAAGCTCTTTTGGAAGGTATGCGATTGTTCAAGGAGATAAAAAAGAATAAAAATTTAAGGGAAAAAACACATTCAGCTGAATGTAATCCGCGGGTATTCCCGTTGTCTTAAGGGACGCTGAAAACCAATTTTCCCCCTTTGACAGTTTATTTTGTAATCAAAATTGTTCTGTATTTGAATAATAATATGCAGTATCTTTTTGAATTATTTTTCAACATTACTTGAACTCTTTACCTTGCTTTACCGTTTGCGCAGTCTCTGTTTTCACCCTTACAGCCGGTTTCATAAGAAATAAGGAAGATAGTGGCGATGAATTAATTATCATTTTACCAATGTGATTCCGAATAATGCGTCTGTTTTAAACCAAGTATATTCCATCCGCATTCTGTCAATCGCACCAATTGAAAATTTCTGTCAAAATTTCAAATTGAAATAAAAATTATAAGGTAAAAGTTTGTCTACGTAGAGTTTTCTTTAATTTTCTAATTTTCCATGAATTTTTCTCATTTGTTTTCTTTTAAAAGGACATTCTCCCGATAAAAGCCTATACGACAAAAAAGAATTAGTGAAATCAGTCCAGCCGTTTAGGCGTGATGCGATGACATCGGGAAATAGCTCTCCATCTTTATATATGACAATCTATGTTTTCCATGTTAACACTACCAACTTTCAAATATTTTTCGACATTTCAAACATTATTTTATTATTTTTTACGGGAATATTTTTTTTATGAAACCCGTTTACTTAAAGGAGACTTTAAAATTTAAAAGTTCCTTTAACTAAAGAGTTCTCTAGTTGCCTTTTTTTAAACGGCCGTTAATGAAAATTAGTAATGAAAACTTCTAACGACATTTTCTAACCATCTTACTCTCCGAAAACCATTCGTCAATTAATAGTTTACTTGACGATTTCCCCTCTGTTTTTTTTTTACCAATTATATTATAACTTATCGAGCAATGTCTTCTTCTAGTGATATGGACTTTTTAAATATGTCGCTTATTGGCCTTCATTTTTGTACACAAAATCGTTAAATGCATCAATCAAAGAACAATAATTATTGATTGAAACATTTTCCCCAAAAATACGGGTGAATATTTGTGGAAATTGCTTTATCTTTCATATAATTTAAAGCAAATAATTCAAATTAGTTAAGTGTTCTGTCCAAATACATACAACGCCACCACATGGAACCATTGTAACCAACAACATATTAGAATGAAAAATTTTCAAATATAAACCTACATATTCTCTCATTTTTCTCCCAATAAAGAATACATACATACATACACTCTCCCTTTAAGGCCCCCCGCTCACCGCAAGCCAGCCCAGAGGAGACCAATCCGCAGCAAACCCGACCCGCACGAAACCAACCCCCTAGTTCGATCGAAGCAATGAAAGCCGGGCCCACACAAATCAAGCAAGCTGCGGATACCCCCCCCCCCCCAAACCAATCCGCAATGCGAGGGGCCTAAACACCACTTAGGGGCATAGGGAGGCATCAAGAGCTCTCCATTGCGCTCGAATGCGTCCGAGGCTCATTGTGCCTTGATAAATATAGAATACCGTTGATAAAATTAAAACTTCTGCTTGTAGTGCCCAGGAGTCAGGTCCCCCAGCAAAGGAACAAAATAGAGACTTTGGAGATGTGGATTCATCGTAGAATGTTGCTTATCTCTTGAACAGATATGGTCAGCAATGTGGAGTTCCTGTCTGAATAGGGCCAATATTGATGAAAAAAATTGTTAACAAACTATATTAACCCTGGATCACAAAACCTTATTTTTACACCCGTTATCAAAAACCTTCGTCAAATTGGCTACGATACTTACTTTCGAAAGAGTATTCAGAGGGTTTGATTGCAAAAAAATTATATAATTATTTGTTCATCGCCACAAATGTTTTTTTTTTCATACACAATATTACGTTTCATTAAAAGTTAAATATTGTAAATCGTAGTCAGTTAGATTCTTGTCAGGACTAGATCTAGTCCTGAAAAGCTCACAAGAATCTAAACATAATTAGAACGTTGTGCACCAACAAAGCCAATAGGCAATAAATATGAGACATTAACAAAAATGGATATAGTCATATCCTGGCGCCAAATACACGATAGCAGTTGCATTCTTTAAATTTGGTTGCTCTCTTGTTCTCAATAATTTCCAACTTTTATCTCTATTTTTCATTTTATTATTAAATTTCTACTTGTTGCATACATGAGATTTTTCGACATGTTGAACATGTTGAGAATTCTCATGATTAGGAGTTTCGGAGACAAACATTACCACCTAATGGCGAACGTGGTTAACGTAAAGTGATCGCACTAAGCCAGCCTTCGAAATAACAGTAGAAGACGGTCGTAAGCCCGTAGTGGTTTGTTCCATTTAAAAATCGAACATTAGTAATGAATTATTAGAGTCATTAGTTGTTATTTTTTCTTGTAGTCAGTTACATTATAGTAGTCAACAAACCGTAAAAATGGGCGACGATGTCACGTGGTGACAACCGGGTATCCCGAGTAATATAATAAAACGTAGAACTCGATAGCCCTATGGCCAGTCATAGAACAGGACACAGACGGAGAACTAACAGTCAGAACTATGATAAAACTTTAACAATTGTGTATTATGATGGTTGGTGTGTAGCAGGGGTTTGCAGACAAACTTTCTAAAAGCTATCATTTAGACTCACAACAACTAGGAAAAGTACACCCTTAAAGTGAGCTACGGGTGAACGTGGATGATTGTATCTAGAACGAGGCTTGTGAATTCACCCCTTGGCCTAAATACTGGGTGGCGCAAATGGACGTTGAGTTTTGAATTTCTAATAAGTAATAACTCAGTTTTTATTATTTGTGTGCATCAATATTTAATCGAATCGAAGTGCAACCGAGACTTTCGTGAATTTAGCTCATACTTGCCGATCGTAGAAATCATTAAAGTTTTTGTATGATTTTTTATTAGAGACAGACCATAAATCATATAGTTGCTGAGTGTGATAGAAGAGCATATCAGGGCATTTTCTCTGATTTCCTCAACTCAACCGACGGAGCGAGAGCATTTATTGATAACAATGATAACATAGACATAAACATGCTACCCTCTTCCTTGTTTGTATTAAACCTTTCCTATACAATTGTAATTATTGTGACTGGCAAAAGCTAAATAATAATATATTGAAAGTAATTTTGGTACAAAAATTGAATTTTGATTTTTGTACCAAAATTTTGTATTTTCACGCATGCCATGGCTTGGCAAGCCACCACTAACTCCAAGCCTTCACAAACGCTTGGACACCATTTACACGTTGGCGTACGCGTCACTTGCCGCAATTTCCTTTGATCTGTGTCGAAAAACCGAGACTTGCCCAGATCGGGACAAGCGTTGGAAAGCTCAAACAAGCCAAGGCAAACACCCCGTTTACACGTTGGTGTTTGTGGTGGTTTTCCAAGCCACAGCAAGCGTGTAAATACAGAATAAAATGTTGCGTTTGCGCAAAGAAAGGGGTACTAATTCTATGTTATGGAACGAAATCGTATATTTTTTCTTTTTTTTTTTAAACTTACAGCTTTAATTATTTTAGAAAACAAAAAAAAATCTCATTTGATTACTTTATTAAGTTTTTATAAATATTTTCGCATAAATAAAACATAAAAGTACAAATATTATAACGTTTATGCGCCACTCTGTACTTACACCAGAGAGCAAAATATGTTTCTATTGTGATTATACCGTACATTGCACGAGCCCATGCTTCATGTTATCATGTGTGATAACATCCTGGAAAAGTTATTTAGGATGTACCTACCTATTATTTCTAGTTTTGTATCCTCGATTGTTATTTTCTGTCTATAGGTATTAATTATTTATCTAAGAACCTTTTTGGAACAAGATAGACCCTTTCTTTGAAACCTCACTCAACGCAGACTCCTTGACCAAAACGTTGAAATACTAAACTTTCCCTTTATCTTACTAAAACAGGCGTTCTTTTTTTCTGATTTTTTTTTTAACTTACCTGAATTAATGTAAATTTTCATCCTTTTATTAGTGTTCAGTGAAGGTGTAGGCGCAATATAAAAAACACAGAGAAGCATCGACGCATTTTTCAGCTTCTTTGCAAAACAAACTTTTAATTTACAGCTTAAAAAGACACGTAGGCCGTAGGGTCTTATATTTAATTCCTTCCAAATTTTCAGCCATACTTCTTGATTTTTTGCCTTTTTTCATGCTTTATCGTTTTTAAATACATCTTTTTGATTTCTATGTGTTTTGACTGCTCTTCCTTATAGATTTCAATGGCTTCTCTTTTTAATGAGGTTCTTATTATTTGCAGTTGTTTTTACGGTCAACTGTGTTAAGTAATTTATGATCTGCAATATTATCAACTCTTCCTCTCCAAAACGAATGTTTTTCTCTACGAAAATATTACACTTTACCCTGCGATATTGTAAGATTGCTAGGTATCTACCTATCAATGTGTTGTTTTTTTTACAAATTCTAAATCTCAGTTCTAGTAAACATTTCTGCCAAAAGACTATACGTAGAGATGCAATGGGTTCTAGAGAATTTGTATATGGATTCAGAAGCTTTAGAAAACCTTTTCAAGTTTAGATAATTTATCTTTTCGACCGTGGCTACTTGGTGGAACATACTTCGAACTTATTTTAAAGAAACAAAATATTTAGTTTTTTAAAATTGTGGAAAAAACTAAATATTTTGTTTCTTTTCAAGTTTATTTAGCTACTTAGGCTTTTAACATGGTAACTGAAATGATTGTAATGAGTTTGTAGAAATTACTCCAGGTATTCTGACAAAGTATGCGAGATACCAAATTTCTTACAGATAGAGGAACGACTGTTTAAATTATTGTCGTACGTAACGTTCCTTATTGTCGTTCTGGAAACATTTACGAGTTTGTCGCTTGTTTTGTGTCGTGTCGTGTCGGCTCTTTATTGTTTCGTCGTGACTTTATGTCGCCTAGTCATGTGATTGAATTGTTTTTGCATAATGGCCCCAGATAAGGCGCCAATAAGAATGCTTCATGTCTTCGAAACAACCTGGTATAGTCAAACTTTGCTCCCTTTATGGATGTTTCCTCGTATTTAACAAGGAAGTTAATACCCATTAGCATCATTGAGTAGCATGTTTCAGGAATTTTACCTTTGTGAAAAACTTGCTTAAGTAGTTTTTAAATAACATAAATGTTAAGATGTACTCAGCTCATATTTCACCTCTCTCTTCTTCGATAACGCTTTGTCCTGTATCGAGATTTGAGTTCCAGCAACTTGTGCGCTCAACGCTCCCTTACCTCCTAACATGTGATAAAATTTTGGGGAAAAAAATAAATATTTTGTTAGTTATTACTTATTTTGATGAATTCCAAAATATGTTCCACGAATTAGTCACGGCCTTGAAGATAAGTTATCCATAATTCAATACTTACAAACTTTTTTAAAAAAAATGTTAAAATGTTCGGAGTACACTAGAGAACCCATAGAAATTAACTTTTTCTTAGCTTACCAAAAACTAGAAATTTTCAAATGCTATGTTTACACTATAATTTTTTAATCAGTACCCCCAATATAAGTTTTCGATGATCGAATATCAAAACGATCATTAAAAGAGTTTTGAAAAAATAAATCATATAAAATGATATAAAGATTCGATCGTTTGATGTTAGAATAGGTAGGTACCTACTATTTGCACGCTCATAAGCGCATATTAACGCCCCATTAGCTTTCGATAAAACTCGTACCAGTCCCACTGGTGTTAGAAAATACTACCAAACGTTTCAGGAAAAACCTTGGGTTGTTGTTGTTATCAAAAGGTTTTCCAATACGTGCTTTTGGAGAAGAATTGAGATTTACTAGCTCCATCTACTGCAGAACTATACAACATCAAGTGTACGAGTGTGCGTGCGTATCTTGAAAGTGTTGTCTTTCAAGATTTAAAAGGTATGGCGACACACAGACGCTTCGAGTGTGACTGTTTTTGCTGAACAATAACAGAATAACGCGTCTTAAAAATAATTCCATGCATTTATCTTCATCTACATTCGGCCTATCTACCTATGTTTTTTTTAAATTAAAAGTAAGTATGCGGTTATGCAAGTAGGTAAGTACCATGAATGTACTTAATGATGGTCTTGTGAAATTATCTTGATGACCTTTTATTTTCAACATGACTACCTTTTTAGCCATCACGTCTTGTCCTTTAAAGGGTAGGCAAAGCAAATGGATTGGTACCTATCCACTTTTTCTATCCACACGACATGACAACCCTTGCTTATTCTTGATGACATAATATTTCTCAAACAACCTATACTATTTCTTATGCTTTTGACTTGTCGTTCCTTGATGACGGAATCGATGTGTTCGATCCACTCCATTCTCTGTCGATAACGCTTTAGAACAATTTTCCTTTCAGCCTTCCAAGTCATTCGTATTTTTACAACGCCAACTTTCATACCACATTCTTTCCTAATATCCTCATTTTTCGCCACACCCCACACTCCCCCATGGAATCTTTTGTTTTATCTTATGTTTGTTAATGTCCATTGCCGTTTTTTGTGTTTTATATTCAAACTGATATTTGACTTTTTGTACTTGAACCGACGTTAACTTACCTATTATACCTTGTTCTTAGTAAATAAATGCCAAACGTTTCTTTACCCATCACTACGTGTCCCGTAAGGGGTAGGCAGAGAGAACGGACCTTCAGTATTTTCTATCCGCACACAACCTCTTCTATTTCTTTTACTTCTGGCCAGTGGCGTACCGTGGCGGGGGGGGGGGGGGGGGCGGAAGGGGCGCACCGCCCCGGGTGCCTCTATTGAGAGGGCGGCAAAATATGCTTGTGCTCGATACACGAACAGAGTGATAAAAGCAGTTTTTTTTTGTTTATCAAAAATGGCATTTAATTTCGGATTAAGGTCTAAAAAAACGCGGTGAAAAAATTTGCAGAGTCCGCAGGTAGAAAAATCTGTGTCAGAAGTTAGTTCTGTCCCGCTCTGTCCTAAAATTGAATGTAAGTACCTACTATTGTTGTGCTGTAAGTATGTGAATTAATTTTATTTTTATATATATATTTTTTTCATTTTAATAGGGGAGGGTCCAAATTAAATAAGGGGAGGAGGGCGCCAAACCCACGGTACGCCACTGCTTCTGGCATGGCCTTCTTTGAGGACGGAATCGATGTAATTACTTACCTACTTCATATTGTTTTATCAAAAGGCACACTGGTACCGTATATTGTGTTATAAATAAATAAAATCTTCCACCAAATCTTTCATACAGCTGTTTTATCTAATGAATTTTTTTGCATCTGTTTGTAAACAATTAATTTCATCACTCGAATAGGAAGCTCCACACTACTCAATATTAATTCAAGAGAGGAAGAAGAAAAACATGCATAAGTATAAAAAAAGTACACTTATACTACATCGTATATTTAAAAAAGGATTTCTCATTTATATAGGTAATAAATTTATCCCGTAGGGCCGTACCGTAAGCTTGTAAAGTAGCAGGATCTCAAGTATTTTGTTTCTCTTTGTCAAAAGGCCGTTGTGAGAAAGAGGAATGGAGGATGGTGAAGTGATCGCATCTAGTTGGAGAGTGCCGCTGTCTGGAGACACGAGCCTCTTGTGCTAAAACATCCGAGGACTTTGTGTTTCTTGTCGCAGAAAGATAAAAACTTTTTAAATGTAAGTGACGTAGGCTTCTTCCTATAACTACGCATGTTTGTATCATTGTTAGCCCGTGTCGTTCACGAGTGATAGTTTGTCAATCGAAATAAAATTTGAGTGAAAATTTTAAACAGATCTTTTCTTCTTTTGCATGCCCATTCCCAGTTCATCTAGGGCCGGCCCTCTGGTACGTAGTCTCCACGTCTTTCTGTCCTGCGTCATCTCACTGGTCAGCTGACCCTCCCTCAACTCTCTCTCGATATTCGTCCACCAGGTGGCCTGTGGACGACCTCTCCCCCTGGGTTGTGTGGGGATGTTGAGAGCCACCTTGACCACGTGATCGTCCCCCCTTCTATTCACATGTCCATACCACCGGAGTCTTGTCTCTTTAATCTTCTCCGGTATAATAATTATGTGCGACCCCAAAACTTCCGCGAATATACTCGTTTCTAATTTTACCTAATCTTAAAGCCCCCACGAACCATCTTAACATTTTCATCTCTGTTGTATGCATTTTTTGTTCGTGTCCCTTCTTTGTAGTCCAGCACTCCAAGCCATAAAGCATAGACGCACGAACAGCCGTCTTGTGCACTTTACCTTTGGTCTTAATAGGTATTTTGGGTCGCATATTATATATTCCCCACTTCATCCAACCTGTGTTCACGCGCTGAGTTATATCTATATCCACTTATCGAAAATTTTCAACAGATATCCCATAAAAATAGGTTGGTAGTTTAACGGTTAGGCGCTGGCTTTCGTACTATTTTGTATCGGAGGTCGTGGGTTCAAACCGGACCATTTTCCTCCTTCACGACACAAACATTAAGTAGCTTTCTGTGAAACAGTCAAAGAGTGCATTTGTGTTCACTTTGAGTGAGCACAGATTCATTAAAAAAAATATCTTGCAAATTTATTGATTTTACTTATGACCATCGTCTCCATTCATGGTATCACCCCAAAATGGATCATCATCATTTTGTCTCCAAATTTCCTGTCTAAAGCCAAATAGGTACACAGGTCAGAAAAACCCGCCTGTAGGTCTTAATCCCGGTGCTTTCTCAACAATGGTCAGCTTTCACAGGCTCTCGCCTCCTTGTTTTCAGTATGTAATACAACTTTATCTTTCTCTCTATCAATTGAGAGTCAACAAGCTATTCGTAATGGGTCACAGGTTTGAATCTTCTGAAGGTAGAGATTTTTCAGCATTTTTCACATAATTGATCTGGTATTTGGAATTCATTATGAACATGTTAGTAAAATTTTGGCGCATGTCTATATCAACAACAAACAAACTTATCTTGGTTTATGTGTATGAAACTTCATCAAATTCAAATCAACAGGTCTAATGTAGATTGAGTACTTTCATACATTCTTACTTCATCTTTCATATATGTAGGTAGGTACCTACTACCTTAGAATTCGAAATTAGAATAACCTACGAATTAAAAAAAAAATGAGAGCAATTTACAGTACTTGATAGATACGTAATTAAAAACTTTAGTGATTCACTCAGAATGACGATATGTGGAACATACCAACCATTGGAAGAATATTGGTATTGACCACAGATAATTATTGAATTAATGAGTTATTTATCAAGATACTGACCAGGAACACCAACAAGATGAAGGTCATTTAAAAAAAATGAGTCATAGTAGATCGACAACATCTGTGTTCCAATACGAATCGTTTTACACAGAAATACGTAAGGTGTAATTAGTTCAGAAGGTGCATGAGTACCCACCGATTTGCAGTAATAACCGGTAGTCACCTTCCCTTCTGAGATCCTTCACTGAAATGTCAAGACTTTCAACTTCCAGGATTCGTCGTAATAATGTACGTAGGACGTAAACAGACTTAACATCACGAATTCTTGACTTATTAAATCGACTCGGATGACTTATTGTTATCTAACATGTCTGGTGTCTCTAAGTTGACTCGTGTTTTCTTATCGTAGTATATGTGCTTATAAGTATTACACTTGTCTGCTCGACAGGCATCGTTTTGTTAAGTAGGCATACCTAGTGATTAAAACAAAAAAACTTAAGTATTTAAACAAATCCCTTTAATTTCAAATTCACATTTTAAGCACACGTCTGATGATAAAAAAAACTCACTAATAACATAAGCCCAACTTCATGAGCTTGGCTTAATACAACGAAATTTTGAGATACGAGTGTCCTGAAATTTTGAGATAAGTAGAATAATTTAAAATATTTAAGTAATGATTATTTTAGTGGATGCTACAAGAAGGCAAATATGAGTAAGAGTATAAAAAAAACAAAGTATACACGTTCAATTCGTAAATTTTACTAAGCAAGAATAAAATAAGCTGTGGTTAATAATTGAGTGTGAATACAAAAAAAATTACAAAAGGTTTTGTCTTTAACCTATGGCCTATCCTAGTTTTCTTTTGCTGTTTTTTCCTTTCATCACGATCCCGAAGACAAGAAAGGTACTATCACACTGTTCTGTTCCATCGAAGCAGAGCTTAGGTATCTGGGTATTGTGTGGGAGGAATTCATAGACTCTACGCTTGATGCTTCCATAAAATGTCCCTAAATGGGATCAAAAAATGGTGTATTGATTGATTGACTTTTTTTGGGAACACTTACCTATCTCTTGTTTAGAAGGACAATGAGTACCTTAATTATGCAAATGCGTTGACCGGTTATTTCATCCGATTTTCTAAACCAAATCTAAAAAAAAAAACAGATTTATCAAACAGAAAAAGGCCGTGATACTCAAGTTTTATTTAGTACACCTAAGTCAATATAATAATATGATGTGCTGAAAATAACAGAAACATGGGTTTTACAAAAAGGTAAAAAAATAATTGGGAGATCAGACATAAAAAAACTGGGTTAAGAACGCGTCTTGTATTTTATTTTGTCAAGCATCACCTACTCTTTCTTTTGTGTTATGCTTTTTGCAAGTCTCCTTTGTGCAGTGCTCTCTTTTCTCTATTAAATAAAGAAAATCATAAAAAAATATTCGCGCAACTAACGTTAAAACATACCTACATATGTGTATTTTTTGGGTTAAAGGATTCTAGATTTTACATTATTTGTTACAGGTATTTGTACTCTTATATCTGGAGGTTTTAATTCAATAAAAAAAAAACTTTTTTTCAATTATTTGTGAATGTAAAATAAATTATAAAATTATGTTTTTCTTCCTCATTGATTAGGCCTGCTGTTCTATTCTTCCTGCTACGTTGTCCTCTTGGGAAGCTGACTGCCAACAGTCCCACCAGCGTTTAGGTGGTCGTCCTGGAGGTCTGCTTCCTTGTGGTATGTTGTCTCTGGCGATTTTTGCGGCTCTCGTGTCTTTCATGAAACATGGTCGCTATAAATCACACGTTTTTACAAACTACTCAATTAAGTGTATTGCTAGTTTAAAATTATAGACGTACTCACGTGCATTTTTGTAAAGACTTTTAGAAGATAAAAAGGGATTTAGTATGAACCTTCCATTGTTTTCGATTTTTCGGCCAACTTTTCTAGCTTTGGTATCAATCTCAGATCAACATTTTCCGGATTCGATTCCCGGTGGGATCTTTTTTCCTTCTACCTTGGTCTAGCGTCTAATTTCAGGTTGAATAGGAGCAGTTTACTAGAAATTTGACCCTTCCCGGCAAAAAGTTCTACCAGTTATATTAACAACTTTCTATAAAAGAGTAGGTACTTTAGAAACGTATTACAATTTAGTTTGTGGGTTGTTACAAATAAATGCTCATCGTTAAAAAAATCGAATACAGGTGGGTTTTTATATCAGAACCTCAAAATTTGCATCCAAACTTTTGGAGTTACAAATAAAAGAAAAAAAAACATCCACGTTTCCTTGATATCCAGTACTAATGTTGGATTTTTTAATGAATCTGTAGACTTTTTTTTTCCTTTTCTTCTTTGTGTTTTTGGTTAATGAAAACTACAGACAAACACCTAAAAAGATGCTGATGTACCTACTACGAACAATGCTAGGCGCGGTATATAAATGTTGGTTTACTTCGTATATGTTACCTATGTACAATAAAAATGAGTGCATAGTTTTGGTATCTCTCACAGTACTTATGATTATTTTTGTTTTTCACGACATGTCATCTTCAACGCTGGTTGGAAAAAACGTGCTATGTGTCAAAACTTACAAATTTAGGGATGCTATAAAAAATAATTACCTAATTGTATCTATGTAACTAAGTATGTAACATATTATCGTACCCGTTGAGCTAAAAAGTTTTTTTTTTCATACACCATTTCGAAGTTTCAGGACATTTTACGATACAAAAAGAAGTAGTAGTACATGGGTAATAGGTAATTTATGTGTTTTTGTTTGTACAAACTATATAAGTAGGTAAACAGTTAATACAATATTAGCCTCGTTGTACGTATACATGCGTGGATTTCAGATCACGAATTCCCGGCCGGGTTAGAGTTTTTCAAAGTGTTTTTTTTTTCAATTGACATTTCTACCCGAGGTTGGCCTGTCTCAGATTGGACGGGACCGGTTGACTGGAAAGAATTGCTTTGGGCAATAAGTGCCGCCGGCTATAGGTACTATTTATTAACCCTCTCATAAGTGTTTCGCTACTTTGGAAAAACGCTAAAGGGATTTGGATATAAAATAATATTAGGATTATCGGACATGGCTTCATAAAATAATCCGTAGAAACAGAAATAAAAAAAATCCAAAAACATCGTTTTAAACTTTATGATACTCCTCCTGAGCTCTATAACACAAACATCAAGAAATAAAATCTGTTCATTAGCGACATAAGCCCGAATTATTTGTATTTGTTGGTGATTTAAACATTACTTCAACTAAATGAAAAAAAAAATAAAAAGGCAGATAGCAGGTCTTAATGATTCAGCCACTGCTTTTAAGTTCACGAGCTGGGTGCTTGTTAGCGCGTTACACAATGCTTCTGAAGTTCTTGCGTTGAGGAAGGCTTCTACATTCTTTGTTTCCTTGTTAGAGACGACATGCAGATGGAATCTCAGACAGGTCAACTACTTTTTTTTTAATATAGACCACAATGATATGTGTGTTGAGAATTCATTCTATCCTAGTTTTTATTTTTTTAGGTTTAAGATAGATAGTTGACCCAAAAAAAATCTTATCTGTCAACATATTATAAGAACAGTTTCATTGCACCTACGAATAACGATATTTTGAAATATTTCTTTAATAATTTTTAATTTGTTAATGGAAAGTACCTACCTAGAACAAAATGGCTGATCTTCAATTTTGCTCTTTATTTATTAGCGACATCAACTGAACAAGTGAACAACACAAACGAAAAAAATCATAAAGTAAAAACATAGAATCTCCAGTGCTGCAGTAACATGCATCTTTCGTAAAGCCATTATTTGTAGTAAGATAGTTAGTTCTACAAAGTAGCCAGTTATACATAGTTCTATAAAATGACGATTATTATTTATACCATTTTTAGACGGTAGACTAATGGCAGGACACTTGACATGGTGGCAACAGTCTTTCTTCTTTACGACAAAAAAGGTGCTGAAAATTAAACATGAATTTATTAGTGAAAATGTAACATCTACTTGTAAATAAATAGATTTTCAAAAAAGTCTATTTTAGCCTTAAGGGATCTGTGGAGGCGAAAGTTACAGGAAGCCAAGGCTGAATTTGGGCTATAGCGGCATTGAAGAAGAAGAAGTCCTTACAAAGATTTGGAGATATAAAAATGTAACACAAGTTAAAGTGATGAAAACATACCTACCTACATAACAAATAGTTTGTTGATGATTGTACAAAAATGTATGAAAAAAAAAACATAATTCTTTGGAAAGTGCTCGCAATATGAAAAGGTATGAAAAGAAACTTCGCTAAGTGTAGTGGTGTTATGTATGAGAAAAGTGTTGAGTGTTTTTAGTTTTATCATTCTTAGTGGTCCTGGGGGATAATTCCAGGAAACGCCGGTCATACATAAAGCGAATGTGGTATAAACAAGACAACGCTACATTAACAAATTTATTACTGTGTTTTTCTTTCTGCCGTACGCTTGTTGAGAAGTTTCTTGTATTATTGTCACCCCAAGCAGCATACAAGGTTCTAGCTCAGTTTTAAATAAGTTGCAAAAGGCAACATGACCTCTTCACAACCTTTCCTAGCGTGGTGTGATATTTGGAACGCTTATCCACTTAAACGTTAGGCGAGGACACAAATCACCTATGTGGTGATAATTGAAATACTTTCTTCAAGTGGATATTAGGGGATGTTTTTGGTTTTTCTCTTTTATAAAAGATGTTTTCGTATTAATAATATATGTATGTAGTTTTTAAATTTTACCATTTTGTTTCAGGTTGATGGTCAATGATAACTGACTCTTGGAAAACCAGCAGGATTGTTGGCAAATCACGCCATAATGATTCTTTTGTTATATTGAAGTGGTTGGGAGCTTGCCAGTTTCGTCATCGAATTTTGTATTTACAGCATAGGATTTTACTCAAACAGTCTATTCGTGTTCACTTTGAGTGAGCGCATGATTCATTAAAAAAATAAAATTTCTTTCAGTAGGTATTTCAGTATTCTTTCTTCATTTCAAATAAAATTATGTTTAAGTTTTAAAGATTATTTTATATAAGTACTAAATATTCAGTAATGATACCTAGTTATTGTTTTCTAAACACTTTCGATGATTCCCGGATATGTGACGCATTCAATATGGAAACACCAAGAATTCTCAAAGAATGAATCAGTGTTATAAATTTGCTAATGGATATTTTAGTATCTTTGAGAAATACAACTAAACAGCTGATGAAAATGTGTTAAGTAAGTATAGATATTAATAATATAGCTCTGTATTGTAAGTTGTGTCTTGTCAAAATTTATTACAAAAATCAATTAAGAAGGAATTCATGTTATTTTTAATTTAATACAAATGGGATATGTTTTCGCCAATGTTACGTTAGTGATTTCACTGGAAATTATCGAGAAACTGTAGAACACGGATATACTTTTTTTACATTTTATAAATAGCTCATAGCCGTTCAGTCACAGACTTTAATTACGAAGGTCGTGGGTTCAAAACCAGTTATCGAACATTTCCCTTTTTTATGACACAAGCTAGTCAAGAGTGTATTTGAAAAATTAAATAGATTTATTTAAAATCAAAGAGTTCAGAAATTATGAGATTTTTTCTGGATTTTTAAAAAATAGAAATGAATTTTTTGACATGTTCATTATACGTAAGTATGTAGGTATCAAGAAATCTTTATCTTTAAGAATAGTCCAAGTCAGATCTTCATTCATGGTATGAAAAAGATTTGGAGGTCCAACAATTTCTCTACCAAAACCAAATGTTGCTTTTTGAACACATGTATTATAACAAATTTTGTTATACGGCTGCGAGTTCTGGCATTGGATAAAGGAAACTTCTAAGCGTTGAAAACAGATTTCTGTGACAAGTTTTGGGAATCAGGCAGTATGATTTTGTAACGAAATATACTGTCTGACAGCCCTTCCGTTACCTCAGTCGTCCTCAATCACAGATTAGATTGAAAATAATTGATTCCGAAAACGTTGGACAAGCTAGCTTATTTTACAACCCAGGCGGGATAAGAAGAAGAGGAAGACCGTGTCTTACCATTGCGCGAGCCTATACCGCAGATCTGCAGAGTATCGGACTGACCTGGGAGGCGGCGGAGCGGCTGACTCAAGACAGAAATGCATGGAGGAACCTACGTAGTGGCGACCACATGCTCCATCTTGAGAAAGAAAGTGGTTATGTAAGACATGGGTCGGCAACCTGCGGCCCGCGAGACATCTTGTTGCGGCCCGCAACAATCTCGCCGCAACGCACATGACGGACGATACTATACACAATCGAGTGAAAGGAAGCGAGAAAGGGATAGCGAAGGAGGAGTGACGGGGGTGGGGGGGGGGGAAGAGAAGGAAGGCAATGTCATTAAAATACATACTTAGCGTTTTATTTTTAAAACTAAAATATTTGTACATAAATATTATAGGTATACCTACTGCAAGTTCGGCCCGCACTGATCCCCATGAAAAATATTTGGTCCTTTTACAACAAAAGGTTGCCGACCCATGATGTAAGGTAAGGTAAATCTTATATAAAAAATGGGGAGCTATTTCCCGATGTCATCGCATCACGCCTAAACGGCTGGACCGATTTCGCTAATTCCTTTTTGTCGTGTAGGCTTTTATCAGGAGAGTGTCCTTTTAGAAGAAAAAAAATAAGAAAAATGCATGAAAAATTATAAAATTAAAGAAAACTCTACGTAGGCAACCTTATTAGTACTTTTTACCTTATAATTTTTATTCCAATTTTGAAATTTTGAGAGAAATAGTCAATTGGTGCGATTGACAGAATACGGATGGAAAATACATGTTTTAAAACAGACACATCGTTCGGAATCACATTGGTCAAAAAATGATAGTTAATTCATCACCATACAAATTCGAATTCAATATTCATATTTAGGAACACAGGACAACGTCTGTCGGGAAAGCTAGTATTTTATAATAATAATATCACTAAACTTATTGTAGTTTTTACTTTTTATACGAATATATTTACCCTTTGCGATGTTTATTCTACCTCGCATTAAATAACATGTCTGTTTGCTTTATACTAGAGGGTAAAAATAGTAACTACCAATGTTGATATTGTAAATATGTATGTGATGAAAGAAAGATGCACGGTAATATTACGAATACCTTTATTACCTCATAGCATAAACAGTAATTTTATTTATTTATTTTTACATGCGCGAGAAAAATATTGTTACCTATCACCACTGCTGAATTATAATAATATGTGAAGTAGGTACACTACATGAGCATTTATAAGGGAAGAATGAAGGCATTGATGAAGGATTTGGAAGCGATGATTGACTGAAAAACAAATGTCTCATCCACAGTTCAGATTATCATATATATACAGGATACAGAGAAAACATAATAATACTGGTCCAAATACTGTTCATGAGCAAGGTACACTTAGAAAAAAAAGAAAAGAATCCAGCAAAAAAAGGATGTTCCTGGTTGGCTTAGTGTTGGGGTCGACAGGCTGGAGAGGCTCTTTGCTGAGACGTTTGGCTAACCTCTTCATATTATCGAAATTACATACCTACCTACATGCATACTATACCTATGTGAATCTCTGGTTTCTTTGTTAACTTGACGAACTGCCGACCCCTGGCCTAGTGGTATTGGCGCGGACTTCTAATAGAGTCGAGTCCGAGTCGATTCCCGATCGTGTCAGGGAGGTTTCACTTGAATTTATCGCAGTAGAGTGTAATCTACATAGAAAATGAACATACTTTATTTGATGATTGATATTGGACACCATGGAAACAATAATAAGCAAGAACTTATTAGTAAGTGATGACAGATTAGTGTCCAACGATCAAGAAAATATACTATACATCCAGCTCGGTTGGTTTAAGTTGACATTCAAATCATTCTATAGTAAAATGTTTAATATTAAAAAAATGTTGGTTGTTAGATTCTCTCCTGGGATTGAGTGTGTAGGTATCCACCCACCATACGTGCGAGTGCGCGGCGCATAATCAAGAGACCAATTTCACGGTCTCTTCGCCCTCCACCCGCCATTTTCGAGCGTCTTTCTACAAATTGATATGGAGATTAGATTACTCTTGTATTTCTTAAATATACGCCTCTTCTAGACTTGCTATTATACATACCCCATATGAACACTCTCATACGTAACCTGTTTACTAGGTAAAATATTCCATTAGGTACTACTAAAAAAGAACCAACTAAATAACTGCAAAAGATCATAAAATGTCAATTCCAACATATTGTTATGTACCTACGACTATTTTTTTATAGAAATAAAAGGATTATTATTATGCTACCTACGGTTGTATTGTTAGATGTATACTGTATTTTAACTAGTTGCATGTTAACATGAGATCCAACTGTCGATGGCCTGAGTCGGTATGTTTATTGTACGAAACGATGTCGTCAATAAATTAAATTTTTACAAAAATTGTTAAGAAAAGTTTGAGATGTACTTACTGCTATAATGTATGTATTTTTTATAGAAAATTAAATTATCTAGTTGATGGGTTTTGGCGTTTTTCGATATTTTTATTAAATTCTGAATTATGGGCACTGAAACTCTTAAATTTGTCATAAAAAAATATTTTTCTTTATCAAAAAAGTTTGAGAAATCCTAAAACATTTTCATTAAATTTAATTTGAGATATTGTATTTTTCTATATACATACACATTTTTAGGGTTCTAGATTTTATAGTTTTCGAGATATATGAAAAAATTATGTAAAATTCAAAGGTTGATTACCCCTGACTGAAAGAAAATTTTAAAATTCTGAGTATACAAGATTATTAGACTTAAGGTATATAATAATTTCTAAAATTTTAAGATCAAGCGAATCAAAAGGTATAAGGGGGGGACACACACACACACACACCATCGACAGTTGGATCTCATGTTTACATACAACTAGTTAAATATTAATTCTACCCTTACCCGCGATTAAATGAACAAAAGTAGCCACTCGTTAGATAGTTTTTTTACGAATATACGTCATAGATTTCTTACTTTATATGTCCCAGGATACGTGCCATAGAATACTATGCACAAATTTGCAGATTAATTCGACCAAAAAATCATCATCATGACTATTCTTTATTGAAGAAACCTACACGAAATATTTATATCAAAATATTGAATGACCTTCATCCCTTGAAAAATATTTATTAAAGGAAACAGGTTTAGTATGTACCTAGTGTTGTTGTAAAAATAACGAAATGAATGTGCATTCTTGGTGGAATTTTTTAAATGAAAAAAATAATTAATTATTTCACAAATCATTTATGAGGGATTTTGACATGGTGTGGGAGGAGATCTAAAACATTGCGCAGGATCGAGCGCAATGGAGAGCCTTTGTTGATTCCTTATGCTCCTGAGTGGGGTGTCAAAAGGGAGAATTGATTTATTCACAAATTATTTAATACGCTGACTTGTTTTTTCCCACCTGTGATCATGCAGGATCTGTGCCTGCTAAGCTAGTCAGGGTATTAAATCATTTGTGAATAACAATCGATTTAAATAATGTTCAAATAAAACAATGTTTAACTTATCCACAAATTTTTAACAATCGATTTATTTAATTACCTACTTTATTCAATAATTTCACCAAGAATGCACTTTCAATTCATTAGGTAATTTTATGAAAAAAGGTGTATAGGTTTTCCGGGAATAATATAAATCGTCTTAGCTTACAAAGAACGCAAGTAAGCAATTTCGAGAAAGTGTTATTTTTATACGTCGATTTGGCGGGTGTCAATCGAATTCCCCAGCAATTGTGACTTCCATGTACCAACTCCCATCGAATGGCACCCTTGCCAAATTAACGGCTAAATAAAAATATATTTACCTCCCTTATTCTGACTGCATTCTGCCACCCCTTACACATAACATAAATACTTCATAACTGCGGAGGTGCATAATGCACATGTGAAGGCCTCGGTATATACCTACATATATTTCTCGAGACGACGACGTGTTAGCATCGTCGACGTAAAATGAAAAATTACTAACCGGTTTCCTGCACGCTGCCAGCTGCAGGGGAGTTAGAGTGTTCCACGGCCACCCCCAACTTTTAACTAGGTAGTCGTAAAAGGAGGAAATTTTTACGAGACGATGTCTTATCATATATAATATAAAAGGTGCTGCCTTTTTTTCACAACCCTTGTTTTCTTTTGTCCATTGATGTTATTATTATATAGAGGGAGGAAAAAATAGCGATATTAAAACACTGGAGATGTGAATATGTCTACCACCGTCAACTTTTTATGGTATCTCCAACGTGATTGCCTTTGCCTTTTAAATTTCGATATAAATTTGACAGTTGATCACGAAAAATCGTCAGAATGGCTTCCATTTTAGAAACATCTGACAGACCGTGTGCCCTAACTAGAAAGCGTTAGCGCGTCCACGGGACGAGTTTCCTATATGTACTCAAACGCAGCCGGGTCGTTCCAATAGAGAACATTGTATGATCGCTCTTCGCATGGTCTCGCGATCACTTTTCAGTTAGGAGAGGGCCTTAAGGCTCCAGGTTTATAAACAATAATATATGACAAGAATTGTTGACATAAATAAACACTTTTCTATACAAATATATCAGTATATTCGGCGAAACTTATTACCTGAGGCAATTTTTTTCCAGTCAACCGTCCTGTCTAATCTGAGAGGGGCCAACCCCGGGTAGCAATTTCAAGTGAAAAAACACAAAAAACTCTACCCGGTCGGGAATCGAACCCGAGACCTCGTGATCTGAAGTCCACGCCTTTACCACAAGACTACCGGGTCGGTGACGCCTACTTTTAAAAATATTGCATCTACAAAGCAACAACACCACAGTGAATGTGATGATGTATCGTCTGATTAGCCCCATGTCTAAATTCGCTAAATCTTGAAAGATCATAGTTTGGCTGTTGTAACTGATTCGGAATTCGTGAAGCTCTCTTTACAATAATTCAGTATTGCAAACGTGCAGTGACCAGCGATATTCTGTTTTTACCTGCTTTATCGACTATCAAAAGGCATTTGATCGAGTAAAGCACACACAACTTAAAAAAAATGACGCAGGAGGGGAATTTTGCCGAGAGGATTGTGAAAGTAGCTAACCAAGAACCTCTATTGTGGAAACAGCGAACAAGTGGAATCAGTGTGATTCCAATAGCGGGGAGTAAAGGGGCTTTACATTATGTACCTACATACATTTTTGTTAAGGTGTCTCTTTAATACATTGTCAACATCTATGTAAGCTAATATTTACAAGTTATGAGAGCTGGTAGTGATTTCACTTTGTACATAGATGCACACCAGATAAGGTGTTGAGGAAGACGCATCAGGATAGGTATAATATATAATATTATTACAGAAGGATGTATGTGCACTGTGCAGGGTAGACAAGGAGGAAGGGGGGCATCCGACTGCAGCTATATGCAATCAAACGTGCGCTACTTTAATTACGTCTAATAGCCGGGATGGACATGCGGGAAATATTATATTTTAGCAGGGATAACCCGAAAAATTTAATGACGTAGATTGATACCATTGGTTTTCGAGGCAGTTAAGGAGGTCTTTGACGCTGGGTGAGATCAAGCAGAGTAGAGAGAGTTCAAATATTTTGAAAGGCTTTCACGGCCTGCGGAAATGTTGTTGATTCTGTTCGGGCTGTATGGCCGTGGTCGAACCACCATCAAAATAGCTTCCGAAGAAGCCCGCTATAGAGATGGGTGAAATATTGAGTCTAGGTAATAACACTCATCGACCACGGCCGTACAGCCCGGATAGAATCAACAATATTTACAGTGGAGAGCTTTTGTTGTTTCAATACCTTATACAGGCTGGTAGTGAAGGAATACAAAATTCAGCATGTTGCCTTACGCTTTGCATTCATTTACTATCATGAACACAAAATTCCTCAGAAAATTCTTACCTTACCATATTGAGAGTACTTTACATCATGCTTCGTATATTTTGTTGTAGACCATTTGATTATTTTTCGGGTTTGCCTTTTAGCAGTCAAATGTACGGCGAGATTGCGTTTGAAGCGATTATTTAGATCTGCATTTGAGTATACCTATTACCTGTGTTCTCTAGACCAATATCAATATTTCTAATTACATAATTAGTACGCGTCGGAAAAAGCCTCGATATAAAAATTGTAACAAAAATCATCTAAAGTCTGAAATTATCGGGTTGTCCATCAGGAAAACTATCTGGTAATCAGGAGTGTCGTTACGACGCCGACGTCCCGACCACCGTCTCCTCTCAGGACCACCTGATAATGTTTACGATCACATTAACGGTACAGTGTTAATATTATCCTTGCAGGAAAGGGCAAGACATGGCCGATGTTAAATGCTATTGACTGAGGTTGACCCCTCCAATACCTGGTATAGTTTTGGTGCGATGAATGTGATAAAGGATTCAGAACAGGAGTGTTAAAGCGATATCTAAACTCTCGACTGCCAAGAGTTTAATGCTTCCTTAATGCACCTCATACCTTTTTTATCCTTCAATATATTATACAAGAGTAATAAGAGTAGCTGAAAATTCTAAATAGTGTGGATAGTTAAGAATCGAAATTATTCCATAGATTGACCAATACTAATTTTATATACCTAGAGTGAATATAATTTTAAATAGGTAGGTAGATATTCGTTTAGTTAAAATTTTCATAATATTTTTTTATGAAAAGGGTAAAACAAAAGGTAAACTTAATCGTTAATAACATAAGCAATAAAGTTTCTATGTACCTATCTAAAGAAGCAAATTCCAGTGATTTATAGGTAGATTAATTAAGATACCCTTTTCATAATGTACTGCTCTGATTCAACGAACAAAAAATGCAGGTAGGTTCATAATAATTCTGTCGTGTATTTTTTATGCCCTAGCATCTGGCATCATATACAAACCTAACGTTTGATATTTTTCTTCCCAGAGCCGTGCAAAATATCTCAGATTGTTCTTAAATATTTGCATTTACTGTAAAGTATTTAAAGCTGGTATAAATATATTTTTACTTATCTATCTACATATGTATGCTAATAGAAATATTTCATTAAACAAGGAAAGCCATCTTTTGAAAACAAAACTACTCACGTAAACGTAATTGTAGTTCTACGGTATGAAAATATGATGTACACAGATTGTGTGAGTGGCAGAGTATATTTTTTTTCTTTCATTTTCTAAACATTAAAAGTGACATTCTCTTTTTCTTTGCGAATGACAGTTACGCTTAATCTTGGTTTGTTAAGCAATGGGAAGCTCTACTAGAACTCTGTTTAATAGTGTTTAATTCCTAACCTACTGATCAAGCTTATCTATCCAAATAAAAAACGTTGGCATTCAGATCAATAGCAAAATATTCAATTCTATTAACAATAGTTGAAAGTCCTTTACCAATATCACTTGGAACTGAAAAGTAGGTAGGTACTAAGAAAAACTCGAAGATTTGTTTGATTTTAAGATTTTTTTTTTTTCGAAAATTAAAACGATTAGTTTTAATTAATTAAGTTTTGATTAGTATTCGTGCATCACAACGCTCCATAGAATATTCTTTTCTAAAGCATAACACATACCCTTAATTGCCATGACGCAAAGTGCATCCTGATCATCAGCGAGGGTTAGATTGACTCCTTGCACATGAGGGTCTCCCCTGACATAAGCCATCATCGTCTCATCGCTCACAGCATCATCATGAAGATCCATGATGGTGCTGTCATCAATTATAATTTCCCGCGTTCGGAGAAGTGGGTTATTGCCAGCAAACCGCCTCATGAAGGGGTTTCAACACTTGTATCAAATGTAATACATCATCGGGCTTATAAATTATCCACGTAGGTACATGTAGATAAACTGAAGCATAGGATGTTGACAGAAAAGCGTATCGACAAATTTATGGAGAAATTATAAAGTTGAAAATTGAGTAGTAAATCAGATAAATTGTGATTTTTAAAATACCTATGGTAAGTTTTTTCATTGTAAACAAGAGTAGAAAAGATCATAAATCATCCATTCCGATCATACAAATACAGGTGATGTTCGCAAAACGTTCAATATAAATATACCATTATCATATTTTTTAATATACCTACCACATCACTCAAAAACAAGTGCAGAGCTATATAAAATATTAGCAGGTATGATGAGGTACTTGCTACAAATTCCGAGACCGTGAGTAGAGCGTCATAAAACAAATAGTACCCCTAATATAAGTTTTCGATGATCGAATATCGAAACGATCATCGAAAGAGTTTCGAAAATATTCCATACAAAAATGATCGAACGATTCGATAGTTATCCATTATTTGATCATATTTGATTTTTGGTAGCAAGTGTAAAAAATGTTTTCCGTATTTTTTAAAATAATGTACCTACCTACCTACTTAATCGTATTTTGTAAAAAAATCTAAATTTTTGCAGATACGGTTAGTCATTAAGTAACGGCTTACAAAATACTCCAAAATGGAGAAATGTGAGTTAAGAATATCATTATTTTAATCCAAATAATTACTGTTATGGACGTCACAATTTTTGTTGATCCTGATGAAGATGTATGGGTGGGAAACAAATAGTGAACAATAGAGTTTTTAGTGAATGCAGTGGAGGGTAATTTGTCACTAGGACGACACAATTCGAGATGATTATCTGAAACTGTGACATTTTTTTATGAAACTGTCATTAGAAATGATTTATTTCTCTCTATGTGAATATAAAGCTACTAGTTCGATAGAGGAGAACTCTTTCTCTCTTTCTGATGATATCTTGAAACTTTTTATTGTGCACAGTTGGCCAGCCGTAGCTATTTCATCCGTCGTATGAAGTTGCCCGTGTTGCACTATTAGGAACAAGAATGGAATCCTTGAATGGCTTTAAATCCATGATGTTTCTTTGTAAGGTGCTTGTATCCTTTATGTAGTTCCTGACGTTGTAACAGGTAAGTGGACAAAAATAATGAAAAAATCGGAGTAACCTGATGTAAATAATGCTTTTATTTCCTGAGTTTACCTCAAGATAGCGTCACTCGCAACTAAAGTGAAATTACATATTATGTTCTGCTTTTGTGGTTGAGCACTTGTTTTAAAGGTCTTGATTTAGAGAAAAACATTTTTACAAATCCATTCGAATGCCAAGTTTGTAATGTTGTTTTTTTTCAAGTTTGTAATAAAGAGTTCAATCAACCAAGTGCTTTTTACAGACCGACGTGCAAATTCAGCGAAACGAAAGCAATATTGTCAAGAAAAAGCCAGAACTGGGCGTCAAGGGAGCCTTTCAAAAACAAGTTACTGAATAATAGTCAAATCGACCAACGCGGATACTAGTCTTTCTCATCCATCCAAAGTTAAATGTACTCATGTAACCATATCTGAAGCATAGATGTATATTGTATAGGCATCATAGGGATTCCAAAGGTCTATTTTAGGTACTGTTATCATCTTAAGGTGTATGTAAGTTTGAGAAAAAACCCCATTCTAATTTGTGACTCAAACTCCCCTCACCAGCTGTTTTGGTGTTAATTATTAGGTCTTAAGGTCCATAAGCTTTCTAAAATCACTCAATATTTTTTGATGGAAGGCCCAAAACTTGTCCATATTACCGGTGTTGATTTAGTGAAAAAGAAGTTTGAAATGTTTTTGCGAACACCTGGGTCAAATAAAACATACAAGGGCCTCCATGTATAAAACATGAAGATATTTAATAATTTATGAGATAGGTATAGAGATAAAAGTTGGAAATTATTGAGAACAAGAGAGCAACCAAATTTAAAGACTGCGACTGCTGTCATGTATTTCTGAGCTAGATTAACCATATTAGGGCCACTATTTAGTTTACACGAATGAATGCTACAACAATTCCCACATTTCGTGCACGACTTGGCAAACTCACATCAATTATTGGTCCGCTTACTATAAATATTGTTAAGAGTTAATTATGTTGTGTAAATGACTGTTTGTTAACATTTATAAATAAAAAAAAAAATAAAGCTTAATTATGACCTTGCTTGACTCCTTTTACTCAATTGCGTAACTGGTTAGTTACCTATATAAGCATAGATTCGAAAAGTCTATCAAAACTGTACGTACTGAAAATAAATAAAAAAATAACTCTGGTCTAGCATAAATATTATGTTTACGTTGTAAAATATAAAGTCTGAAAAAATGTATATAAAGAGTGACACGGTTAAAATCTGGGCCAGCAGCCTCCATTTCACCTCTTTCGTCAAAACGTTGAAAAATCTGAAAAAAAAAATGGTGATTTGTTTGCTTTTGAATATGGAAAGACGGATGACGCGTCACTGAATGCAGAAAAACATATACTCACCCAACCTATACCTGTTGTGCCTAATACACACAGAGCTAAATTAACTTCACTCACTCTATTTTGTCGCGAATGTGTTCATCAAAAAGTCGCATTTAAAATTTCTAGTAGTACAATAAATTATTGTTTGAGGCTTTCACGACTGGAATCTTGTATATTGGTAGTTTTTTTGGGATTATGGTCGTGTCTTGAGTATGTCTCTAGTAGTAAGTCCCAGCAATTGTCCTATAATTCTCCTTTTGTTGGCTATCTTTCTGGAGAAAACTTTATTTGCTGCTTTAAGCAGCCTTTCGGATCTTCTTCTTCTTTCTCCGGATGTTCAACAAGGACTCTTTCCTCTCTCAACACCTCGCCTAGTTTTCCTTATGAATCAGAATTATGAATTAGTATTGATGAAAATTCGCTACCTTTGTTTCCAATGTTATGGTTTGTCTACCCATTAATAATAATTATTGTTATGAAAAATCCAGTCTACTAACAAAAGATATTACAAAAGTTGAAGAAAATGTCTAATTATCGCGAGCTGCCGTATCCTGGTGGTTACACAAGGCTCGTACCGCGCCTGGATGTGTTTGTATGATCCCAGGTAGTAATTTATCATTTCAGCTTTACGGATATTGGATTCTAGAACATAAAACGAAAACATAAATCACCAACCCGAGGACTCTGTGGATGGAACACTGGAATCGTCATAACTGTCAACCTGCTACACCCAACAACACTATTTTACATTCTATGCATTTTGATTTTTTTATAAAACTGAAAATCAGGCAAAAAAAGCTGCTTATATATCCTGATACTCGATAGCTACTGTGTAAAAAATAGAAACCTGTTGAAGGAGAGCAAAGTGAGAATTTAAAAAACCTGCGTTAGAGCTATGTAGTATCCTGACATATGGTATAGAATCAAGACATCAAGGACGAAATGTCTCCTACGCACGAAAGTGATGAAGACTCTCCCCTTCATGACAGAAACAACTTTTCGGGACAGAGTAAGAAACACTGATGTTAGGAGAACCTGCGATGTGTAGGATATTGTGGTCTAGAAGACAGTTCTGGAGAGACCGATTAGAGAAAGCTGATAATGAAAGGATTTTGAAAATAGCACCCGATTCTATACCAACAGGCAGACCATCACCACGCAGGACACTCAGGAAGATAGTTGGACATCCACTTTCCAGGAACTTTAAGATCCAAAAGAAGACAGGATGCAGTCCTAAAAGAAGTAGTGGTAGAAGAAGAAACTTATGAAAAAATCGCGATATTGCAAGGAATAACCTTTGGTTAGTCAAATCATTGGTATTTATAGTCATGCATTACGCTACTAAGATTATTGTATTCAGGATGCATTGCTGGTGACGTTTGTTTCATGTTCATTCGAGAGAACACAGGTCCAATGAATCTATACGCAGCGAATATGCTGAATATGAGCTCCGCATTCTTGGCTTGTTCGAGCAAAATCAAATGTAGAGTGCCAGACTCCCTTGAGAGAAGGCTAATGGTGGAGATGGTCAGGACAGGAGAGTAAAGTTAGAGGCAAGGTTACAACGTCTATAAACAACAATTTATTTTTAATGAAGATCATGTTCATCCGATTGTTCTGTCATTTTTTTCTCTGACTTTCTAAATATTTCTATCCTCAGCTGTCTACATCGTTGTGTTCAAGGAGAAACTGGTGATTATCTTAAACTGGTCAATTAATCTGGTGACCAGAATTCGTTATATTAGCAGATGTCTGTAGGCCTTTCCTACAACTATCAGAATTGAAATAAGGCTCAGATATTTTGAGAAAGAGGAGATGTGCCTCGCAGTGTGTTATTAAGCGCGCCCTGCCCCCACAATCCTACATGCTCGCTGCCTGTCAACACAATTACTCACCTCACCAAAAATAGCGCCGATGACAATGATGAC
This sequence comes from Mystacides longicornis, assembly GCA_963576905.1. Taxonomy (NCBI): domain Eukaryota; kingdom Metazoa; phylum Arthropoda; class Insecta; order Trichoptera; family Leptoceridae; genus Mystacides; species Mystacides longicornis. Next base: position 1,800,094 of record OY756428.1, read on the forward strand.
TGAGCGAACCACCTGATCTTCAAGTGAACTTACGACGCTGTCAAGAATAATCATTTGCTTCATAAATAGTCTACAATATATTACATACGTAATTTAGAGGTAATTTAGTATAATAGATACATGGTATGTTGCATATAATTTTTAGCAGTGTGAGAATACTGATATTTTACAAGATTTATATTATTTCTGAGTCTCTCCTAACGGAGGTTGGCGATATTCGTTCTGAATTTGTCTTAATCTTGAGCCAGCCTAATGAATAATACCACACCCAGTATCCTAAATAAAAACTGTCAAAGATTCCTCAGCCAAAGGACTTTTTTCTACCACATATCCGTTTTCTCTATTTTTACCTGAATATATATAATGAGTATAATGATATATAATGAGTTGTGGAAGGGAATATTATTCGCCAAAGAGAATGTGGCTCAAGTATTTTTCCTGACCAGTGATCAGGAGCTTTTTTTAGTATTGCATTATGCTCATAATTATAAAATATATTATATCTAACCTTTCTCCGATCGCAATCCTTGTATTGGTTTGAAGTATTTTCCATCTACTTCATCTCCTTTCCATTCCTCCTTATCCAATACATTTCTATTCAGGTTCTCCTATGACGTGTCCTGTAGGTACAGCTTGCGTACCTTTTAGGTTAGTATTTTGGGCAAATGTTATCCGACTTTTTTGTAGAATCTCTCTGGCCTCCCAGATTATTTTTATATAGAAGTCTGCTATAAAACCACATTTCAAAAGCTTCCAACCTCCTTTTATCTCTTTCGGATATGCACCAAGCCTCTAGAAACTTGTACATGAGAGCATTATATTGGAATTGACATCAAGAAAACAACAAAGAGCAAGAACTAGATATTATCTGATTTGCGTGATCTCTCATCGCCCATTAATAATCAGTTATTGGTATTAATTATTATCACGCGTTGTTTTTAAGTGATAGGCAATAGGACCAGAATGTTCTATTTCTGGACCTATGTTCGTTGGGTGTATGTGTATACTGAGATGTCATACATACAATAAGTATTAAAAAAATATTACTCTTTTTATACGTGTAGGTACTCCACAGCATTTTTGTTTTTCGTCTAACATAAATATCCTGATAATTATCGGGGTTCAGCAATAATAATGAGGGAATGAGTGTGTTGATAAGATCTTAATCCTGGATTATCCGGACTATCAGATTATGTCAAGACACATTGCTCGTGTCGTCTAAACGCTGGGTGCAGTAATGAGCATGCTTAGTATTGCTTAGTTACACAAAGCAAAAACCTATTACACTTACAATCTTTGCTTGATAGTGATAATTACCTAAATACAGCAGTAAATTGATAAACAATCTATAATTAGAGTACTGCATACAGTTCAAGCTCTATGGATGATATTAAATCATGGATGACTTCGCTTTCGTCACATATACTTGAAATTAAGACTGAACTGAGAACGATGAGTGAAAGCATGTTTGCAAAAATCGATGATCTCTCACAAAGAGTTGTTCTGTTGGAGAATAATTTGACAGCCGAAAATGCAAAATTGAAAGTGAGAATTTCACAACTTGAACAACGTATCGATACTGCATCGGGTGGCGTGAATGACATATGTATGGATCGATTTGTGGAGGAGTTGGAGGAGAGGGAGAGAAGAAAGAAGAACGTTATTTTGTGTAATCTGGATGAAAGCAACTGTCAAAATGTCTCTGAAGCCTTGGACGACGATAAACAAAGAGTAATACATATTTTGAAGAACGTGGTCCCTTCACTTGACGCCGCTTCTTTTCGGTGCATCAGACTGGGTAAATCATCGGATCGGCCTCGACCCATTAAGATCGTGCTCGCAGATACTGGGTTGGTCAGAGACATTTTTACTAATATAAAACTACTACCTGCAAGAGTGAGAGTATACCGTGACCAGACCGTTGTGCAGCGTAATATTTTTCTTCAGATGAAGAGTGATCTCGAGGAAAGAAAGAAGAAGGGCGAGGATGACCTGATTATTAAATATATTAAAGGTCGTCCCAGAATCATTAAGTCCAGTAAATCAAAAAACTATTTTGTTACTACCAGAACGTTAGAGGGTTAAATACTAAATTAGACCATCTTCGACAGTCGGTTCCAATACTCAATAGCGATTTGGTGGTGCTGACCGAGACTTGGCTGAGTCCATCTGTTGGAACCGGTGAATTGGGCTTCTGTGGATTTAACGTATACAGATGTGATAGAAGTTCTAAGAACAGTTCCAAAAAGAGGGGAGGAGGTGTCCTCGTTGCAGTTTCTGGCAGGCTCACGAGTAGCAGGTTGAGATTGGGTTCCGATGCAGTGGAGCACATTTTTGTACGCATAAAGCTTCCACTTGAAAATTTAATTGTTGGATCTGTATACATACCTCCTGGTTCTGATCCTAATATTTATTTGAGTCATTGTAATTGTCTTGAGATCATTAGAAACAGGTATCCCACGGACAAGATCGTGGTGATTGGTGATTACAATCTGCCCAACGTTGACTGGGTCTTCGATGTCGCTGATGACAATGTTTTCTCATTGGGAATTGATGGTTCTGCTGGTGAGTCTTCAGGGGAGCTACTTGGTGCGACGGGCTTCCTGGGGCTTCATCAGCTTAACACAATACAGAACATGAATCGGAGAATTCTTGACCTTGTGTTTGCGTCGGAGTTTGATACTGTATCTGTAATGCATGCCGACTTTAACATTCTTCCGGTGGATGGGCATCATCCTCCACTCGAGGTTACTATCAGGGGTCGTCGCGTGGAGCCGGTGGATCGAACGGTTCGTCTCGGGCGAGACTTTCGTCAGGTAGATTATGCTAGAGTAACTCACTATTTGAGTGGTGTTGACTGGAGTTTTGTGAATTCAGGCGCTGACTTGAGCGATATAGTGGACCTATTTTATTTTTACTTGAATAACACCATAAATTTGTTTGTCCCGGTCAAAACGTACAAATATAACAGTTTCCCCAAGTGGTTTAACGGCGAGCTGATAAGACTTATCGAACAGAAAAAAATGGCTCACCGAAAGTATAAGGAATCATTGCTACCTGATGATTATGCTACGTTTTCCAGTCTTCGTAGACAGTGTGCGGCTATGTCGCGTCAGTCGTACCGTGAGTTTATTAGGGCTATTGAGACTAAAATACCTGACGGAACTAAAAATATTTGGCAGCTTAAAAACATGTTCGATGATGCTAGATCTGGTATTCCGGGGGAAATGCATTACAATGGCACTTGTGCGACCTCGGCTCGGGATATCTGTGATCTTTTTTCTGCACACTTTAAAAGTGTATATGTTGAGAGTAATGGCTCTTTCCTCGATCAGGGTTTTCAGCCCGATTCTTTGGTTGATGTTGGTCATATTGAAATAGGGAATGATGATGTGTGGCGAGCGATTCGTGGTCTGAAAGCCTCCGGTTCGAGTGGCCCGGATGGTATCATATGTAAGTATTGTGCGGAAGACTAATATGCCACGATATACCCTACGTAGATGATAATCCTGCATTACACATACTTACTTGCAGCCTCTCATAGTCGATCGATCGTTGTCTAACAATATTGAGGTAGATCGCCAGCAGTTCAAGTCTGAGCACCCCTGGCCTACTATGTACCTATTTCTAGACTAAAAGAAATACCACATAATGGCGAACGTTGTTAACGTAAAGTGATCAGACTAAGTCAGCCTTCGAAATAACAGTAGAAGACGGCCGTAAGCCCATGATGGTTTGTCCCATTTAAAAATCGAGAATCAGTAATGAATTGTTAGCGTCATTTGTTGTTACAATTCTTTGATGATTTGAAATGGTTGTTAGTATTCTTTAACTTATGTAGTAAACATAATATTTTCCTTTTATGATACTTTGTTGAAAATTTACTTCCGTTGCCTGTACGCTGTCTTCTATTTAGAGAGTTTTGAGATGTAACAGCTTAAATTTTGTAATGCTAGCTATACGTGATATTTTCAATCCTTGTTTTTCATAAAATTAAAATTCACCACCATTATTAATTCCTCTATCGAATACTCATAATCTATTGAATATTTTATGCGAAGGTTTCATGATTGTAGGTGAAACTCAATGTCGTTTTCTAGCAGTCGATTTCGTCTAACTAAAACAACTCTTTGCCTTGCATTAATCTCGAAAAATCTCGCATAAAGCATAAAATTACAGAGACGTTTTCTAGTATCTGTACTTTTATCATATTTGTATATAATTGGGGGCTTTATCCGTAACCCGATATTTAACTCGTAACATCCTAACTCCACGCAATAAAATTCATACAAACTTTTTATAAGACCTATCCATGATAAATATTTTAAAAACTTATAAATGTTGTCGGTAACTCGATGGTTTCTATGACGATCAATAGATTTCCTCAGGATATATTGTTGCTACATACAGCTGTTGCTACAGATGTATATGTATAACTGATTTATTCGATAATCAAACAATTAGGTATTAAAGGCCCTTTCCTATGCTTATTGTCCGACAGGTATATGCGGATGTTTTCTGTAGGACAAATCTAGGAACGAATGATTCTGTTCGAACTATTTTTAAATTAAATAAAAATAGTGCCTCGCCTAAGTACACAATGGCACGAAAAAAAAACTAAATATTTTGATTTCATTATGCAAAGTTAATACTGGGAGTGCTAATATAATAAGGGAGGTCTTTTATAGTATAAACTTCACCCCTATAGTATTTTACGTATAAAAGTGTTGAGCATGTTGTTCGCACAGTCTCTCTGTGATGATGACGAATGGAGCCACCAACCTGTCACGGGCAGCAACTAGTACCTAGCAGCAGTCACTAGCAAAGTGACGAAGTAGGACTTTGTTTTTATTTGCTTCATTGAAATGTTGTATGTATAGCGCCCTTAAAGTGCCCTGTACTAAAAAGCCCTATATACATTGTCAGGTTATTGATTTTTGTTTTACTAGGGAAACATGAATTAGCAACTTAGAACTACTTAATCAAATATTTGAAAATTAAGGAACCGTTCTCTCAAAATGCCCGTTTCTCGGCACTTTTTCTGGATCGATCTTAAAGATTTTGCGATTCCTTGACATACGAAACTGAAATTTACGTTTCATTGTAGAATGAGCTTTATTTATAGTTTAGCTAGAGTTACGGAAAATGTGAAAATAAATCTCAATAACTAAAAGATTGTAATTTTTTTCATTCACTTAGATTTTTTTAAGGAAAAGAACCTTACTTGTTATAGGCAATAGAAAAGCGGAATATAATTAATTAAAAATGTATTATTCTCGTTACTTTCTAGATATGTCTCCAGTACAAGATAGCCAAGAATACGGGTAGAAATCAACGCAATATTATACGCCAAAATGCTAAATAGTTTCATGATACATACATACATACACCCGTTGGTCCCCCACTCTACGTAAGCCAGTCCGGAGGAGACCAATCCGCAGCAAACCCGACCCGCATGAACCGACCCGGCCCCCAGCTCGATCAAAGCAAACAAACCGAAAAGCCGGCCCCACAAAATTCAAGCCCGCGATATATACGTAAGATTAAATGTAAAGAAAAAAAACCATGGTAACAGATGTGACACAAAAGAATCGAGGGTGCTGGACTGGAGGCCTAGAACAGGACGCAGAAGCGCAGAAGAGTAGCGGGCCTGCACTGGAAGAGAGTCGCGTCCGACAGAGATGTATGGAAGTCCAAGAGGAAGGCCTTTGTTCAATACTGGAAACAACAATAAGACTGAAGTAAGTAAGTAATAATTAAGATTGTAAGTAATAGTTAAGATAGTAAGTAACGTATAACTCCTAATTTACTGGTATTTCTTAAATCCTTTCCGTAGGTTTGTAAAGTTCTTGCGATCACATTTTATTTGTCCGTGCAAAAACGTGGTTTATCAAAATACGATACTGACTTGTAATTCGTTTATAGTTCTCAGTACAATATAAAATGATTTTAGAACAAACCTTACTTAAGTAGGTACTTGATATTTAGTTTGGCATTCAAAACTATAAAAACATTTTACATTCCTTAAACTGTTTTCTGTGAGAATATCAACATTAACCCATATCTTCCCAGTGTTCCATTATTGGAACGGTATGGCTAATAATTTTTAATATTTTTTTGGAAATACGCAACTCGTTTATTTTTTTGTGCTTAAAATCTTCGATTAATAGGCTATAGTTAGAGATATTGTTGCATGATATTCGCGTCTGCTTTTTTCTGTCATGAAGCATTCTTTATGGCAGATTTTGTGGAAAAACATTGCTCGTTGTAAAATGTTCGTATATTTTTTGTTTGTCATAATTAACATTCAAATAATACGTTACCAGTTCTATTGCTGTCTCTTTTGTCATTTTAAAAAATAATAGAAATAAAGATGACTATAAGTAGGTATTTTCATGTCCTTTTTCCTAACCGTTCCATTTTTGGAACACTGGGATAATATGCCAATGTAAAATTTTTGTACTATTTTCATGCAATAAATTTATTTATTGTTGGCAATTTATTTTTTTGGTCGTAGTTTAATAGTGTACTAAATAATTTAACATCTAGAAACGAAAAAAGTATTTTATGTAAAGAAAATATGCGCACACAGCTGGTAGAACTGAACCTTACATAGTAAGAAAACGTTGTTTGTATGGTTACTTTGAAGGTGAATGTTGTTGATTTTCAAAAAGGATCTGCAAAATCATCTTAACCATCGGATTTCACCTAAGATCTGCTACGCTCAAAAACAGAAAAAAATTAATTCATTGTACTTGATGAGTGATAATACCACCAGGATGTGGTGATAAATTTTTTCGTCAAAAACGCTATGAATAACGTTAAAGCAGGTGTTATATCTCCAAAACAGGAGAAAATCCTGCATCAGAAATCTATTGAAGTGCTTTGCTTTACAGTCAATAGCAATGTAACATGCTTGCCTGATAAATAAGGACACAGGTTGATTAAGCTGCCGCAGAAGCAGTCTGCTTGAAAGATGTCATAATATGGAAAAACAAGGATATGAGGACAGAGAGAAAGGTTCGTGAAGAAAGACAAATGGCATTTATCCAGAGCAGACACTGTCAAAACAAAAAGCATGCTAAGAACATCTAAAATGAAAACACTCCATGGTTAATCTCTGCGTGATCGAATTAGAAACACAGTAATTTGAGAGATCTAATAAGTCGAACAATGTGGTCAGGTGGCTACGTCATAATTTGCTATAATATATTTTATTGGCACCAACATGTATTGAGAAATCAAACAAAAGCAGGAATACTATATCTAGCATCTAGCCCTGCATGAGGGTACCAAATAGGCTGCGCCGATCAAAAATATCCGTCAAGCGATGGTAAGAAACCTGGAATAAGGCTAGTCAAGATGATAACCCTGATTAAACAGACTCCCGTGTCTACAAAATAGAAGAAGAAGAAGATATTTTGTTTTATTATTATATACAAGGTTTATAATTTATAAATTGAGGATTAAAATTTTAAAAAATCTTCATAAAGTACTTTAGTACGCTCTATATCGTTTAAGATTTCCCATACAAAAGTCCAAATGTTACATGTATGTATCTTCCCAGTGTTCCATTATTGGAACGGTTCTATAACTAAAAATCCAAAAATCCAAAATTTTTTTTGACACTTATTTATCAATGCATAGACCGTAAATAGTCTCTGGTATGATTTTCATGAAAATCTAACGGCTATTTCTATGTCTGGGAAGATATGGGTTAAGATAAATGAACGGATTAAACGAATTAAAATTGAAAAATAGCGCGAACAGGTGTTTTCACTTCTTGGCACGTTGCGCACATTCACCTTAACGGGTGCAGGCGGAATATTATTATTACTTTAAAAATTACACAGTGTAAAATAGTAATTTGGCGATGTAGGTGGGTGGACTATATAGGGTGGAGGCAAGGCCCGCTGCATATTCAATTGCATAATAGTAGGTGCACTGCAGCGCAGTGGTGCTCTCTCACAGATGTTCAAAAATACATTATTCGGATTTCGCTCTATTGTGTACGCCGATGTAATGATTAGGTCTCGAACATAGATCATGATTACGCTGCAATTTAATACGATGCTATGCAATTTTAAATACGTGTGTATTTATCGTGTACCTACCTACACTCTACGCACACACATGCACTAGGTATTCTAAAAATTTTCATGTATTTCATACTAAGTAGATAGGTACTCTTAATAGTTTTTATATAATGTTTTTCAACAATTATTTGCATTTTCTTTGATTTTTGAGTCAAATCCGCCCATAGATGCATCATTTCGGTTATTTAGTGTTTCTAACTATATATTTTGTAGGAGAATCTTGGGTCGATCATACCATGGCTAGATAGAAATAATACCTACAGGATTTTTGTCACCTATTAACGTATTTACCAAAATCATTTTTTTATTTCCTTTAGATTATTCGTCTTTGATCCCATCTTTCCTCATTGTTCAGATTTCTTATGGGATTTTATAGACCTTAACTTGTTAAATTATTAGTACAGAATGAGAAAAATACTCGAATAAGGATCTTCTTCTTTTACGTTAGTATTTTAAGCAAGGAAGCTTTTGTTGTCCATTTACTAGTAAAGTTTCTGTTTCATCTTTGTCTTTTATGTATTGTGTTCCTGATGATTTTGTGTTTCTTTTTACGCTGTCCTTTCTGAGTTTCCGATAAAATATTTTCAACTTTTTACGGAATGAAGCAACCGGTTCTGTGTATTTTAAGAAATAAAAAAAATAATCGTTGATAAAATATTTCAAATTCATTTTCATGTTCGAAACTTTGTTTTGCCAATTATTTATGTGCATTCATCAAAATGGATTTTATATTACGTATGGAATGTATGATAAATATAAACTTTTTGACTAGGGCTCCCCTATTTCATCCCCTATTTGCTAAATTGAATCGGTATCAGGTTTATGGAACAAACTTTGTAAGTACCTACCCACGCGAGTACAACACTCCCGTCGATTTTTTCGCATAATTGTGACATCCCTGTCAGATAAATACTTCCCGGACTACCAAGCAAATAAAAAGAAATTAAGACATGCAAAATGATGAAATTTATAAAAAGGGAAGATTGATAATATGTATGGTAAAATTTTATGGAGGGAATGCTTCGATACTTTTTAAAATTTCTAACAACCCTTAATGTGTTTCTATAATATGAATAGAATAAAAATATGAGTAGACCCCTCATAGTCATTTGATGATGAATGTCACCCCAAGGAACACGGATTCTGGGGTAGAAGGTCTTTGTAACAATGTCATATTATTTTTATGGTGGACAAAAGAGAGGCGATGAAAATTAGAAGTCACTAAGTCCAATCACTAGAAAAACAATACGATAGGTACTTAGTAAAAATATATAAACATCATTCCTAAATTTTTTTAATTTAATAACCTAACATAAGCTTCCAAAAATTGGTCAGTTATAGGCACATTAGAGAAGACCCTCCACTATCCGAGTTTTACAAAAATGAGGAAATTTCTTTTTCGGTCACTTATATCAAATTTTGGTTGAATTGAGCTCTTTAATACGTAGATGATGATATTTTGCAAATCTTTATTAAGAGTGTGCTAAATATCAACCGCCAACATTCAGAATTTACATACCTAATAATAACATTATCCTAACATCATACAAAAGTCTTGTTTAGCAGCGGACTCTTACAGCTAAAGGGTTTGTGTTTGCTGGTTTTGATATTCAAAAAAACTTAGGAACTTTCAAAATCATACTTTATTTTAACATTATTTTTCACAAAATTTTAGTATTTCCCGACCTAAGTAGACTAGATGTACTGGCACGGACTTCGATTCCCGGTCGGGTCAAAATTTATCTACATAAATGTTTTTTCACTTGAAATTTCTACCCGGAGTTGGTCTGTCTCCTGCCTGGTAATAAGTTCCGCCGGATATACTGCCACATTTATGTACAAAAGTGTTAGTATTATTATGTACATGCAATGACGTTTTCTTTACACACACACGGCGGAGTCGCGTCTGCGAGCTCATATTCAAAACATTCCAAAATTAAAATTTTATAAAAAATAATATTACAGTCTTATCCAGATATCTTGCGCATAATATGACTTAAAATATTTTTTTTAAATTTATTTCTAGGTTGGATATATCCAGTTTTGAGCTTGGAGAGTTCTTCAGTAGGTTATTCAGAGAATATAGGTTAGGGGTGCAAGTATAATCAGAATATTTTCATCAGAGTGTTTATTGATTTTTTCGATGCCCGGCGCTGATGATTGTAATCAATACAATCAGATAAACATTGATGGATGCGAGACGTGGGATGCGGGTGGAACAACTGTCGGGATATGTCTATTGTTATTTATTTAACGAAGACCAGCTAATCAATGCACCAAATTATTGATACTTAAAGCAAATATGGTGAAATGAGATTATGCAATTTGAGTAGCGTCATGAATATTTTTATTCCGAGATTCTCGTTCACGTATACAATAAATTTATACTTAAGGTCACTTCAAATACCTACCAGAACCGTCATATTTTTAGAGGTTCTTACATCGTGGTTAAACAATCTGATTTATTCCATATTTCTTATATACACGAAGTTTCATAATCCTTTTGTTGTAATATTTTATTGGATCATCTTATAAATTTTACTTTACCATGTTAGGAACAATGTATATTGTACATTTTCTTCTTTTATCAAAAGTTGTATCTAAGATAAAAAAAAAACCTCATGATAAAATATCGTCAATATATTTATAACAAATTTTGGGAATCAGGTGGTATGATTTTGAAGCCTATGACACCGTCCAAGAAAGATCACGACAGCCTTTCTTTACCACGGTCAGTTTTAATTGCAGTTTGGGTTTACTCGGGCACGTTCTCCGTATGTCCTTTGAAAGTATAGGCCAAGCCAGTTTATTTTATAATCCTGGCGACACAAAACCGCGCCTTACGAGCCTATGCTGCGAATCTGCAGAGTATCGGACTGACCTGGGAGGAAGTGGAGCACATTGGGAGTGAACATGGATAGACAAGGTAAGGTAGACTATTTTTCAACAAAAATACAATGTTATCAAACAATTATTATTGTTATAAGATTATTCAATTTAATTTGATGAAATTTAAATATAATTCACAATAATAATATTTTATCAACGGTAAAGCCTTTGATATTGTTGTAACAAATTCCTTTATTATTGTAACAACTAAAATGTAACAATTTGACAGGGTGTGAATGAATTATTTCACAGTTTCGTCAAAGGCAGGTGGGATATTGAAACAATGCGGGGTCATCCGTACAATACATGTCGTTGGGACATAATTCACGCCCTGGGAATTTTGTTATTGATTATAATTACACTATCCGTCCCGCAACTCTGCTAATTAACTTAATGTTATTTATTTATTATTAACAAGCCAGAATAATTGGTTTAAATAGGAGAATGATTGTTGGATTGGGGAACTACCCATGTGAACGTAAACAGTGATTTATTATTTTTGATATTCCTGCGCTTTTATAACGTAGGTAACATTTTTGGACTAGCCGGTTATAACCAAACTGCCGAGATCAAAAAGTCGAATTAGTATGTCGGGATGCCTTCAGAAAAAGTCATATACTTACTAAGCGCCAAGTCCGCGTGAACCTCAAGCGCACTGTTTATGGGTGTGCAAAGTAGGTGCCGATTGTTACACATGGCCTGAAAATAATGACTGACAAAACAGAGCATAGAAAAGATATGGGTTAACCAAAAATCTATGGAAAGAGCCATGGTGGGTATCAATACCCGAGAGATAGAGTGAGAAACGTAGCAATTTGTCAGACAATACGTACTTCTTGTCACAGGAATTGACCAAAGTATCGCATATCTCAAATGGGGGTGGGAAGGTTATGTGGCAAGAGACCAGCAAAAAATGGTTCTTCGAAATATTTTCTCATAATTTTATGCAGTTGGATGCCTGGTTGTCACGGTGGTATATCGATGTACCTACTTCGTGTTGTGTATCTTTCCAAAGTATATTTTTTAATGAATCTGCGCTAACTCAAAGTGAACACAAATTCACTTCCGACATCTTCCACATATTAAACCAATAAAGCTTGTATTGTAAAAGTGGAAATGATCAGCACCGGGATTCGATCCACGACCTTCAGTAGGCTGTACATAGGAAAGCTGTCGACTGTGATCCACCAACCACTTCATGTATTGATTGTGATCTCTTTTTTTAATTTGTTTTGTAAAAACTATTATAGGTATTACTAGCTTTCCCAAGAGACGTTGTCCTGTGGGGCTAGTACGAGTTCAATCGAAAGCTAATTGCAGAAGTGTTCGAAAATCAAACGATCGAATCGTTCGATCACTTTTATATGGAAATTTTTCTAAACTCTTTCGATGATCGTTTCGATATTCGATCATCGAAAACTTATACTAGTTGTACTGTAGTCCTTAATTTAATATATTAATTTCAAATTTGTAATTTATACAAAAATACGTAGGTGCCTATAACATAATATGTTTAAATGTTAAAAAAATATTTCTCCTGAAAGCTCGAAAAAAATCCTCGTACCAATCACTTTATAGTCAATGGTTGTCAAGTACAGTAGGTATTTTTGTTGTAGATGACGTTGGCGTCGCAGGAAGTCCGTTCCATAATAACTTTTATTTTATGTATTATTTTATTTCTTATGCATTTTTCAACATTTTATTGGTTATTCTGTTATCCAGATCGGAGAAGAATCCAATAAATCAAACATCGGAAGAATCTGTACAGCCAATCTCGAATTTTAAATGTTCGTATGAAACCCGACTTCCTTTTATATTATAGAGAATAGCTGTGTAAGACTATAAAAAACGTTGCTTCAAAACAGAGCCGTTGTATTTATATGAAAAACGGGTCATAAACATTGCGCAAGATCGAGCGCAATGGAGAGCTCTCGTTGCCTCCCTATGCCGAAGGGGCGTAAAGGGAGTTTGGATTTGGATTGGATTGTATTTTTATGGGTATTGTGACTGGACGTCAAATGCCTCCCTTTATACCCAAAATTACCATAAGTATGTAAAATATAATATAATGTAGGTACACACTTTAATTAACTAATTAAATTATGCAACATGTATTTTTATTAAATAATAAAATTGACCAGCCGCTTATCAATGTATAATACAGAAGTATGTTTTTATTAATGCTTTCATGTTATTATTTGCCTGCATCAATATGCAGAAATTAACACAGCATAGATTTTATGTACATCGGCATTCGTAATAATATGCATAAAACATCAATGCTTGGATTAAGTTGGATAAAGTATTGAAATGTTTTTCTACTTATTATAAAACATTTTGTATAATTTGTAACCTGTTTGGAATAACATGCACACTTGAAAATTTCATTAATCCACGTACTCTACCTGTTTCCCATTTACAACAACATAAGGGATAATAAATTATTTATTACGTAGGTAGGTATTGTGTTTATACACATAGAGAAAACAATAATGGTAAATTGCCAATATTAATCAAATAGTGTTTGGAGTAAAAACAAACTGAATCCGGATTAAAAAAAAAACAGCAATGAAAATAATACCAACTTTGTTTTTGTATAGATATCAATTATTTATCAACGTAAATTAAAATTCAATATATAGGTAACATAGGTAATTAGCACATACGAAATAAAAAAAAAAATGATACCTACCTAATTAATAACTAGCTGTACCCACCTCCGAACTTCGTCCTGCTTCAGAATCATTATCGTTGTTATATTATCAGCTGATTTAAATTATTCCATTCATTATTAATCCTATTAGAAAATGGGAGAAGTGTTGCCTCCCTGTGTTCAGTGTAACAGGGCAATTACAGTGCAGTGTTTCAAGATTCTGTCACAAAACAGAACGCCTTGGTCTTCGAGTCAACGCCAGTAAGACGGAGCTCATGGCGAATAATGCCTGTACCGATAAACAGCTACCGATAACCTTCGCGGTCACCAGATCTCCCGGGTGGATAAATTTAAGTAAAAGAGCAACTACATATTATTACCACCATTGGTTGAGCGCAATGGGGAGCTCTTTTTGCCTTCCTATGCCCCTAAGTGAGGCATAAAGGGAGTTTAGATTTTTCTCGGATTGTAGGAGATCCGTTAACTAGAAAAAAAATCTCAGGATTTATTGACACTTTTGAAAAGAAAAGAGTTGGTTTGTATATTTAGTCGATTTGAAATGAATGGGATTTTCGCTGGTTAGTATTCGAAATAATATAATTACTTGTGTGGTGACCGAATCTGTTTACCGAAACGTTATGGTTCGTGAATAAGTGAAACAAATGAAGGGATTTATTGTTCTCTTGTTCGTGATCAATGTTAATGTGTCAAACTTGTGATATTTCAGCCATTTACCCAATTGCTCGCCAGCCTAAAAACCTACGGAAATGCGTGTAAATCTTTACGCACCGCTCGCGGTCGTTCCAAGCGATGGATATTAGCAGTAACATTTTAATTTCGGAACTTTTATAATGTGCTTAGTAGAAAATATTTTTTTACTACAAGAATAACCTCACAAGGCTGTCGAGAAAAATGTAAATAAAGAGTAAAAAAAATGGACATACTTCCTTGGTGAAAATTCTAGAGCTTGGTGAAAGTCCATATCATATAAAAATGAAAGAGTCTTTCATCGTTCTGCCACAAAATTTTAAACATGAGACGGCAGTCTTATAAAATCGATTCATGTTTAAACAATATTTTTTGTAGAGCAATGTAGGTATACAAGACTTTTTCATTTATATTTGCAGAAAATTTGATTGAAAAGGCCAAGGAAGGTAGAAAATAAAAGAGGTAATATCTGCCTACCTACCTGTAACATTCTCTTCATTTTAGAAAAATAAAGGATTGAATTTTTTATTATTTTTAAACTAGGTTTATCAATGTAACATTGTAATTATTGAAGGATAAAAATGTTCTTGTTAAACGAAATGCATATTTGGAATGAAAAAAAATAATTATATTTTTTTGTAGTAGGTATAAAATAAGTTTTTTTTTTCATTCTAACTCAGAAAAACATCATAATAATTATTCCTACAAGTTAAGTTAATTTTTTTATGAAAAATAAAAAAAAAGATAGATTTGAATTAAAGAGAGAAGGGTGTAGCTTAGAAACCTTCAATGAGATGTTCTTTAAGGAAACCATATTATTATCTTGAGAAACAGGTCTTCTGTATTCGGCATTGAATTGAATTGAACGTTATAATACTCTTTAAGAACATAATAAGTTTAGTTCGAGCTAACCTTTTACATCGAACTTTACCTACACTGCAGGTTTTTATTTATTTTAAATAAGGAAGGTAGAGATTGACTGGTAGAAAATGCTTCAAGCATGAAGTTCCACCGGCTACATTGACACCTATGTATAGAAGAGTGTTATGTACCTTTCTAAATGATAGTTTTTCTCAAGACCTACATTGGTCTTCGAGGATTCGGCTGGTAAATTATTAACCTACCTAATCAATATTTCCATAGTTGGCTCAGAAGATAGGACAAAAGTAGGTCAGTACCTATTCAATAATACAATCTTCAATTTATTTAACTTTTTTGTCATTTTTTTTTAAGTATCAAAGATGCCCTTTAGAAAAAGGGAGAATAATGTAGGTAATAAACAGATACTTACTTAGTTGATATAATATGGATGCATGATTTCATCTGTTCGATACAACATTACTGGATAACGAAACGTTTTTTGATAAATTTAACAGCTTTTTTCTAAACAGGACCCCGCTAAAGGTAATAAAAAAAACTTTTTCACATAAATAATTCCATTAGATTAATACGCGAATGTTAATTTGAATGTAACTTTTCTCTCTTTTTACTCGCATGGTTGGGTCTATATTAAAGCGAGTACACAACAGCAGGTATCCAAAAGTTCTATATTGGTGTAGGTACCTACGTATTGTTAATTTGTTGCGAACTTTTGTTTTTATCTCGTTGTTTCATTATTATTAGATATTATTTTATCCATTTGTTTCAGTACTTTGTGTTGCTTTTTACTTTCGATGTTTTTGTTTCAATGAAGGTAATTTATTGAAATTATACAAAAAGTCAATTATAAACAGAAAAATAGAGAGATAAAAAAAAATAGGAAGATATTTTCGACAGTTTTCGGGAAAGAATAGAAATGCGTTGTTGTATTTTTTAATGTCGAAAATGGGATGACATTGCTCAATTTTTCAAATTAGGTACATCGTCCGTGTTCTGTGCGAATTCGGTTTAAAGTAACCCATTGACGTCTCGGGAGGACAAAGCCAGGCATCGGCATCCCCACCCCCTGCACCAGGCCCCGGGAGTCTCGATTGGAAGCTTCCCAATCCTCACTCTATCGAGCACGACCATCGAAGTAGCTCCTTATTAAATGAGCAGCAGCCTCGTAAGCCGGCCTTCTGGATGGTAGTCGGGGGATGAAAGGTGTCGGTACATCTGATGCAGGGGTAAAGACCGGTTTTGCCTGTAGGTATTTATTCCATTCCCTATGTGTTGCTTCAAGGCGGCGGGTGGGTGGCGGTGGTATGTTGCTAAGTACGGGTACGTGAATAATATATTATCTAAAATTTATATTGATTCCATTTTATGTAGGTACGTAATGTGAAGTCTATAAGAAGAATTTTTGGAGGTTGTGATAATCTACTTGGGCGGTGGAAATGGAAAGATGTACACCCAAAACAAAGAGCCAGAGCCATTAATAGAGCATTATTAATTTCTTGATGGTTGGTTTTGTCAACAAGCAAACAACAAAGAGCAAGAATTAATAGCAAGAACTAATATAATGGGCGATGACAGATTACGAGTGCCAGAGTTCAAGATCTGTCTGTTTTTTTTGGTAAATATGATCTTTTTTTTGGGTAATGAGTCTGCTCTTAAGATGCTGTGGAAAACGGATGGCTAGTAGATTAAACCAAATCTTAACGATCGACATAAATGCAATACCAAGGTATTTTGACTTTATGTGCTTTTGAAAAAAAAAACTGCAGTTCCAGATCAGAAAAGGCTTATTAGGTACGGTTTTATAGTATGAGTTTAATCAATCCATCTATACTCCCTGTCTGACTCCAATCAGGGGCATAGGACGTGAGTTTAATATGGGGTTGAAATTCAAATTGTTTGTCACATTATCGTGTTGTTGTTAATAGAAAAGCATTACTTTTAATTTGTTTTTAATGTTTCAACACCCTTATTGTTTTACCTTAATCCAAACTATTAAGACGTAATATTTTCTTATTGCAATGCTAATAACTGCCAATGCAAATTGCTTCATAATAGCTCAACCTCCCTTTCCCGACACCCCTAGGCTTGTCGGCGCCATGACAATGCATCGCTTTCTCCCCCTGTCCGTATGTAGCAATCAGAGTGAGTTTCTTTGTTCCAGGCATCAAGCTGTTGAGAGTGGAGGCAAATTTTCGCCATATTATAATGTATGTATGTACATTAACAAGCTGTAAAACCTGAATGGTTGAATGCAAAGTACGACATTGAGAAGCTACTGTATCTAACACAAAAGCGTCAACTATTTTTTTACAAAAAAACTTTGATCTAGGTAACTTTTTGGTTGATTCAAGGGGCCGATTCAATGTAATCTATTTATTAATACGTAAAGGAAAAACTGTGTGACTATTTTAACGAAAATTGCGCAGACGAAGGAGTACGAAATTTCGCAAACTTATAGTTTACTAGCTGACCTGCCCGTCGACCTTCGACCTAACCCAGAATAAAAAGAATAATTTTGACTTATTACATGAATAAAATGTGATTTAAAACATAAAAACTTAATTGAATTTAGCTTATAATTTATTGCATTATGTAATAGTTATCGTTGATTGGGATGCGGAATTGAAATCAAAACAATTCCTCTATAATTGGTTTACTTTTTAAAAATTCAAGAGATGGCGGTGTAGTAGAAAATTAATCACATGTGAAACCTGTTAACTTACTGTACCTATCTATTGTTGAAAGAATAGACCCCATTTGAACCAATTTTTACTGATTTATTGTGGTAAGATATATAGAGAGGTGGCAAAAATGCTGTGTTGCAGGACATATTACGTTCATGAACATTAGAATTACGGTGATGCATTTACTTTAGATGAAAATATTTTGTGGTTTTAAAAAATGTGGTGTTGCAGGATGATAGACAAAAGCTCAGAGCAAGGTAGATGTGCCCTGATGCCACTTATGGCAAATGCGAGATTTTATTAAAACATGTTTTAGAAGATTGCTTTCTGAAGCATTTGGATCGTACTCAGATATCTACAATGCCACAAACTACGCTCTTGAATGGCTTGAAACCTGGATGTTGCTATATAGGCTGCGTATCTCCTGTGTGTAGCAGACCAGCAGACTTGGGTACAAAAAATTTAAGGCAAACTGAACGGAAAGAAATTATAATAAGAAAAATTCGCTGGTGAAGGAACAGCGAAGAAAGAATGAAGTTGATTGATCTCTTTTGCCCGATTTGCAAAAAAATGAGCAAAGAAATTGCATTGAAAATCAACGCATTCTGCAACATCGTAATTTATGTCAAAATAAGCTTACATTACAAATGTATAAAATAACGAAATCATTCGCATATTAGAAAAAAGATTAATCAATAAATTGAACTAGCTTTAGTGCTGATTAGTATTCTAGGCTTTTTGGCGATTTTACTAGCTCATGTCTTTTTTTCTAATGGCCTGTGGCAGGAAACCTCGGTTTTTCACACTTCACTTAGAACTACACTTGATCTGGTGGATTGAGGAAGTGCTTTATCCAGTGCAGTACCTGGTGATTAAATCTCCAGTGCCGACCGTCTTCCACTTTCATGGAACCAAAAATGTTGTGTGTTTTCTAATTTTTTAAAACTAATACAAAAGTAATAAGTAGTATAAAGTTTAAAAGAAAAGAAACCGCTTATCTTTCTGTTAAAATGGTTTTCTTAATAGCGCAACCAAACCCCAGAACGATAAAATCAATACGCCCAGAAGGATTGTCTGGCATTTACTGATATTTCGATTGTGTTTTTATATCTGGTATCTTCCTACATAATATTTTTATTTCCATGACAATGCGAGCCGGCATGGCAGTGGGGATGTGTATAAAACGTATCTCATATTGTAAGTAATTTGGTTGGTTTTATTCGTTTAGCAGAGGCGACTGAAATTTCGGGGGATGAATCCAATTTACTCATATCTTATTACAACGTTCTGGAGGCTTGATTTCTTCCTCTACTCCTCCCTTCCAATCTCTCCTCACAAATGTAACAAGGTAATGTTGCTGGATTACTTAACTCGTTTTTTTTTTCTTTCAAAAGTCATTGACTATATTTATTATCTAGTATGATTATTTCGGGGGCCTCAAGGGAGAATGTATGTATGTATGATTATTTCAGATAAGAATACGACTTAAAACAAACCCCCATATCGGTTCATTTTACCTGTCTACTTACTTGTCGAGTCCGTGTAAAAGCTAAGCCCTTTCCCATCTAATATGTAGCAGCAATCTCCTTGTCATTCGCTTCATATATTATGTCGTTCAGGTCACAGCTCTGTTCCAAAATTTGGCATACCAGCAGATGCTCATTATTCTGAACCTCTCCACGGTCATATCTTACATCCTTCTCCAAACCCCACCTGTGCAGGTTTTTCTTCCACCTTGTGACACCAACGCGTAACCTATTCAGTGTCTTCCGTATTATGCTGTAGGGATTTCAGTCTTGTCATCGGGGGATTTTACCTATGATATTTTTTACCTATGAAGACGTCTCTTAAAAGATAGGCAGAGAAAATTCCAACTCCAATCCCTCCTATACTTAAACACTTCAATCTCGTTCATTAAAATCAATCGAACTATTTGATCTAAAATGTAACCTAATATATGAACAGTCGAAATGAATAATCCTAATTTTTTTTTATCGTATGTATACTAATGCCTCAGTTTGCACTTTTCTAACTTAGTCGCTTGGTAATAAGTGTTAGAAATTTCATGATTGAAATCCTCTCGATAGTAATTTATTTTTATAAGAAATTATGGCTTTCGTCAATTCAAGTAGACGAGGATAATTTTTGTCAGTTTTGATCGACTATCGAAATCGGGACCTTAAATATCATGCTGCACATAATTTATTTTATCAAGATGGAAGATTGCATCAGAAACCAGAAGAATCTAAAGACAAATGTTTAGTATTCTGAATAACAAGACTTGGCGATTGGGAGATGTGTGGTATTTAATATACCTACCTATATTAGGTACACACTACCACAAAATTATAATTTTGGAAAACAGACGGACTGTAACTGACATGTGTTACTTATTTAACCTTGTTGAGGGATTGGTTGACTCCATCGATCTTCTTGGAGAGTAATGTAAGAACACACCTGACGTCAGAGCAATAACAGAACTTCTTTTGTCCCTTTGCTTCTTCCTTCCTCTGATTTCTTCCATGAACCTTAATCCTATCCCTTAACCATTGCCTTCATCCCTTTTCCTTCACCCTCGATATATGTTTGTCTTACTTCTTACCTAATCGCTGTTAATGTTGACGTATTTAGGTACTTTACTGGTGTTTTTGTTGTCTATAAAAATTTGTACAATTATTGTTTTTAATCATATTTTTCAAGAATTTTTCAATATTACCCATTATGAAACGCCGTCAAACAACGGAAATATTTTTATGAAAATTTCTGTATTACATTAAATGATTAACTCTGAGGAAAACTTTATACACGGTGTTTCATTTTTAAAAAGCTCCATATTAGTATACACCAAACGTTATTTAGAAATTGTCGTTCTAAGAAAATATTTCGTCAAATAAAATTATATCATTTGGAAGTATGAGTGTTCTTGTGCTATATGAGGAGATTTTTATTTATCTATCCACCAAAAATGCTGAAAAGACAAGCTAACGGGCAACGACCTTTGTCAATAAAACTAAATATTATATGCTTCAAATAAGGTTTTTTATTTATTAAAATTTGGTTATCACTAAAACGAACCAAAGAAAATCGAACATCGTTTGAGAATTGTAAGTCATTTATTTATTAATGTACATGCATACGCACCAGTTTATCAGGGTATAAAAGTTAATTTCAAATACTTTCAATAAATGTCAAGAAAATCAGTTTACAAAATAAATAATAAAGTGCTCAGTTACAGGGCAACGAAATAAAAATCAAGTAATAAGTGGGAGTGAGTTGTTATATCTAGCATGCAAATAATTTTGTAACATCAAATTATGGAATCTTCGTTCTTCTTCTTTTTATTTAGACAGCAAAGCACCCGATCTCGCATGGCAAACGATGGAATCGTTCAATCATTTTGCATGGATTTTTTTTCGATAAGTATCTACATACATACATTCTCCCTTTAAGGCCCCCCGCACAACGCAAGCCAGCCCGGAGGAGACAAATCCGCAGCAAACCCAAACCGCACAAAACCAACCGTCTAGTTCGAAGCAATCAAACCAAAAAGCCGATCCCATACAAATCAAGCCCGCCGCAGATCCCCCCCAAACCAACCCGTAATGCAGGAGGCCTAAGCCCCACTCAGGGGCATAGGGAGGCACCAAGAGCTCTCCATTGCGCTCGAAGGCGTCCGAGGCTTATGGTGCCTTTTCTGACCGGTTGAGGTTTAAGGACGTGAGGTGGTCAACCTCACGGTCCCGATCTGATTTTTTTTTTATAATAAGTATCTACTATATCGAATATCGAAACGAATACTAATACTAGGGGTAGATTTTGTTTAAATTTACCCATATCTTATCAATTTATTTTAAACTAAACCTGTCAAATTATAGTACGGCGCTGTACCCAGTGAGGTAATAATTCAAAGTGTTAAAAATTGTATAAATGGCCAAAACATCTATTCATATAAGAATGATATAATAATATAATACCTTTCTTTCTAGGTGTAATTCGCACCATTTTTCAAATATCATGAAAATGAACAAAGAATATTTAGGAAACATGAGAATGCAGAAACATAAAATTTAACAAAAGTTTTTCGCACCAGGTATTTTTAACAAAATTTTCTTTTATGAACGGTCTTACTCCTTTTAGTTTTTTGAGTATAAGTAATAAAACAAAAAAGTTGTTATTTTCAGAAAAAGTTTGACGGAGTCGTCAAAACTTTCATGGTAATAATTTTTATTCGAAAAATGACGCGATGTCTTGGATAATTTTCCAAAGTTCTCCTGAAAATTTCGAGTTTTACGTGTCTGGATATTGTGAGAGAGCATTACTTCTTCTCGTTTGTCTTGGAACTATTGTTATAACATTAGACGTCTGGTGATTCGAGCCGTAAATCGAATTAGTCCCTGGAAACAAACAACGTTTTTCCCCTTGATTTCGACTAATTCCGTTTTCCTTCAAAGAAAGACCACAAACAAGCGGAGACAGGCAGCATTATTTTACAACAATAAGCATCTCTTAAGAAATAAATAACATTTTAAAGTCTAACTATGTGAAATTTAACTTTGTGACCATCTGTTGTTTTGTGGTTAAAACGTTTTCAACTGAAACCACCATCAAGAAGTATGAAACGAAATAGTGTAACCAGCGAATTGAGGTTTGATCAAAACAATGATTTTCAGGACATTCGAAAAGGTGACCGATCGACGTTACTGAAGATGATAACAACTATAACTCTATCAACAGAAGACTCTATAACTCATTGCTACTTGTTATATACGCGTATTATGAAGGAATTAGCGTCGGGGCAGTTGGCCCAGTGGTTACCGTCTCAGCACGGTACGACGAGGGACGCAGGTTCAAACCCTGCCCGGGTCATGGAATTTTTCAACATGTTGAAATTTCTCATAATATGCGGTGATTTGAACATTACCTACCACCTAATGGAGAACGTTGTTAACGTAAATTGATCACACTATGCCAGCCTTAGAAATAACAGTAGAAGACGGTCAAGCCCGTGGTGGTTTTTTCATATCTTAAAAAAATCGAAGAGTATTCTTTTTTTTAATTTAGGGTCGGTTTGGGGGGGGGGGGTTCGCAGCGGGCTTGATTTATGTGGGGCCGACTTTTTGGTTTGCTTGCTTCGACTGGACTAGGGGGTTGGTTTCGTGCGGGTCGGGTTTGCTGAGAATTGGTCTCCTCCGGGCTTGCTTGCGGTGTGAGGGGGTCCTCAAGGGAGAATGTATGTATGTATATTTTTTTAAATGAATCTGTGCTCACTCGAAGTGAACACAAATACACTTTTGACATCTTTCACAGTAAGCAAAATGCTTGTGTCGTGAAAGCGGAGAATGGTCGACACGGCCGGGATTCGAACCCACGACCTCCGCACGAAACAGTGCGAAAGCCGGCGTCGTAACCGCTGGTCTATCAACCAACTCAGTCATTAGCTGTTGATTTATCGTGATAACAACTAGGCTGAAAAATGTTGTAAAAAGCTCAGTGTCAAAATAATTAATGAATTGGTTGAATTTACTAACTTTAATTTGATTGTTGCACCGGAAAACAAAATGTATTTTTTTTAATATTTCTTCTTCAGTCGGTCCCTCGATGCCGAGGATCGTGACCTCCGTTCTTATAGACCCATGCAGTGTGGTCCCCGTTGCCCGCCTAACAAGGTCGGACCATTTCGTGGCCAATCGTCCTCTTCCCCTCCTGCCCCCGACCATCCCCAGAATCAACGAAGAATACCTTGTGCAAAAATGTATACAAGGGTTAATGAAAAGTATTAAACTAGATTGTATGTACCAATTGTTTTATATAATTTAATCGGTTATGGCTATCCAGATTTGGAAGACGAAAAAGATCCTTTCATATTGTGTTCCGTTTCTACAAAATAGAGCTGAGGGTGATGGCCATGGTGTGAGAGGAGATTATAAATATTGCAAGATCGAGCGCATTGGTAAGCTCTCGTCGCCTCCCTACGGCCCTAAGTGGGATTTAAAAGGAGAATGTTTTTATGCTGGGACAATAGAACATGGAAAATACTGGGGTTTACACAAAACAATAATTTGGTTGTATGTGTAATTCC
Organism: Mystacides longicornis; assembly: GCA_963576905.1. Lineage (NCBI taxonomy): Eukaryota > Metazoa > Arthropoda > Insecta > Trichoptera > Leptoceridae > Mystacides > Mystacides longicornis. The sequence continues at coordinate 1,824,082 of OY756428.1, forward strand.
ACTTTATCAAAAGTATAGTATTAGCCGTAGGTGAAAAGAAAGGATGGATGAATGTTGTAGGTACACGGCGATGTTTGTTCTTTAACACCCGCAAACTCCCCCCGCCTACCCCCTGAGGGTATATTTACAATCAGAAGGGATAACGGTAAAGCGCTGCTTCTGTTTTCCGTGTTGTTTTAATTTGGGATACCAACAAACCAACCTAAAAACGTGTCATACATACTGCTTGGTTAAACTTTTGTACTAAACCCCTCCCACTCTGTGCCCCCAACACTGTGTTAGCAAAACACGAAAATATTCCAAGAAGATTAACAAAATAACCTCTGCCATTTTATACACGATTATAATATTGCTAGCAGCAAAACCTGTCGGACGATAGGTAATGAAAAGGAACATTACTTAATTATTGTTTGATTATTCCATAAGTCCGTGTGTCGCATGTCGCCCCTCAAAGCATCCCAATTTTACTGATGACGACTAACACTGTTCGATTTTTAAATGGTATGAATAAACCACTACGAGCTTACGACCGTCTTCGACTGTTAAGGCTGGCTTAGTGTGATCACTTAGCTTTAACAACGGTTTGGTGGTCATTGGGTATTGTTCAGATCACCGATAATTATTAGAATTTTACTATGAAAAATCCTATGCCCCGGGCAGGATTCGATATTGCGTCCATCGTCGTCTCATGCAGAGACGGTAACCACTGGGCCAACTGCCAGCTGGTCCCAAATCTGCTATTTTACGTTGACAACTGCGAAAAATTCGACATTGCTTCCCGTAGCAACAGGTTGTATCAATATTAATATAGGTACATAAAGTAGTGATTAGCTTCTTAGCGGCTACAACGACGACCTTTGTACCTAATGTTCCGTAGTTGAAGTCGTGGGTTCGATCCCAGATGCCGACCATCTTCCTCATTCGCTTTAAGTAACTTACTGGGAATGTGTCAATGAGTGTATTTGTGTCCACTTTGGGTGAGCACGGATTTATTTTCAAAACCATAGACTTACCGATAAATTTATGAGTACGAAAAATATTTCCCGTACAAAGTGGGATTGATTTCGTCATTTTTATGATTTTTTTTAACGTAAAATGTAATGCATGGCGTTAGAACTATTTCAATTGCAAAAAAATACCGATTTTCTACATTAGACTAGATTCTTGTGTCAATTTTTTCAGGACTAGATCTTTCCGCATGTTGAACATGTTGAAATTGCTCATAATATTCGGTAATTTAAGCATTGCCACCTAGTCACGGGTGTTGTTAGCGTAAAGTGATTACACAAAGCCAGCCTTCGAAATAACAGTAGAAGACGGTTGTAAGCCCATAGTGGTTTGTTAATACCATTTAAAATCGAACAGTACCTACAAGTCAGCCAGTTATACAATTTCGTTTTTATATATTTTATCAAATTCCAGCCTATATTAATGCTTTTCCGACATGGTTTCATTTCAGCGATTTGGATTTCATTAACTTATTATTGCGTTATTTACTTACTTAAGAATGAAATGTATTTTGAAATTTTGTTGAGTAGATAGTGAAATAAATAAATAAATATCTAAAACGCATCAACAACAAATCAACACAAGTAGCATTGACCAAAAAAGCATTAGTAAGACTTTAATAGAGATAGAAATAACCAAACAAGAATCAAAAATACAACCAAAAAATCATAAAGGTACCTCCCTATTAAATTCAAAAGTCAGTAATAATATTGTTCAAAACGGCTTTAAATTAATAGCACGCTACAGACTAAAAAACCGCGCTATAATAACACGCTATGCGCTTTAACCACCTCTAGTCAGTAGTCAGTTGAAGGTAAATGCCTATGTCAACATAGTATTATGGCGTATTTTTGCTTCAGATTTCAAGGAATATTTTTCCCGTCTGCTCTTCACAAGAAGATTATCCATTTGGCTGTTGTTAGATTATCGTATATAAAAGAATGGAAAAAGCATGTGAATAAAGAATATGGTTGCATTATGACAATTTCTAACACAAAGAATGTAAGAGTTGTACCTTTAAATTACGTGTCAATCCTGATAATATAGTAACAGAAGTTTATTCCAACACAGCTCCGTTGGCAGGGAGCGGAAGATCCCTTTGTGAGCCTTCATTAGAGGATGCTCTGCTATTCACTCAGATTGACTTATAGATGCACGAGAGATTTATTATTATTGTCTACTAGATGCGTACTAGCTTCAATCGCAGGGGAGCAAATAATCTATATAAAAAAATATTTAAATTATGACATAATTTAATATACATTGTATATCTCTTACTGCATACTATAAAAAGCCCATTATTCCAAGGCCCAAAAGTATTCCACAAAAGGTTATTGTATTTTCAACACTTTTTAGCATAAGTAAGTATCTATGCATCATTAGCACCTTCGAGTATAGAGAAAAAACATATAAAAGATCAATACCCCCTTCTTTTTCTAGAGTTTTTATAATTATTGTTACCTGACCGATGACCCAAAGTTGATTCGCGCAGTAAAACTATCTAAAAATACGGTACGTTGATGATGCGGTGGACGCAGTCCTTTTTTAGGTTAACAATAGCACCAAAATAGTACCCAAATAGAAACCAGGTGAAAATGGATGGAGAATGTAAAAATAATGCTAAAAATTTGCTCGATAAAAATGCCGATCTTGTCATTTCTTCTGTTTAATGATATGTATCTATCCTAGCTGTGAAACACCAAATTGCATTACACCAGTAACACTAAGTGACTGGTTCAACTCATAGGAGATATCGAGAGAGAGGTGAAGTGCTTGGTGACCCAGCGGTTACAACGCCGGCTTTCGTACTGCGGACGTCGTGGTTCGATCCCTGGTGCCGACCATCTTCCTCTTTCACGACACAAGCTTTAAGTAGCTTACTGTGAAAGAGTCAAATAGTGTATTTGTGTTCACTTTGAGTGAGCACAGATTCATTTAAAAAAAAAATAAAAATAAAAAAAAAAAAAAAAAAATTCTGGCGTCTTAAAACCAGAATAAACCAGTTAAAGGAAGGCGACTCCTACAGAAAACCTACTAAAAGATAACAGCAAGATTCTGTCCTTAATCGCGTGGTGATCTCAAATTATATTATCTCGTCGACATCGGTGCTCAGTGTCTTTCCCTTTGACATTTTGAAAAATTCTCTTAGAACACCTTCCATTGGCCATTCTTCCCAAAATATCGATCTATTGTCGTTTCAGCTCATAAACAAACAAATGAACGTTTTAGAATATTATATTATTATGTGCTGATGAGTATTAGGATTGTGCAGTTGCGAAGGCTTCTCCCGTGAAAGAGATTTGTAGGAGGCTAGGGGGGTGCAGGTAATTTGGGTGGTAGAAATGTGATTAATGTAATAGAATTCATCTGCGAATAGGATTCAAAGAGATAACTAAGAATTTACAATTTTACTAATTTTACAATATAAGGTATGTTCTAGTCACCTGATTATTTATACTTTTCGTAATAAACCGATTGAGTTAGTGAAATTCGTAAGTATGACTTATTTAAACTCGAATAACCTAATCATGAGAATTCTCAACATGTTCAACATGTCGAAAAATCTCATGTATGCAAATGCAACAAGTAGATATTTAATAATTATTAATGAAATATATGTAGAGATAAAAGTTGGAAATTATTGAGAGCAAGAGAGCAACCAAATTTAAAGACTGCAACTGCTGTCATGTATTTGGCGTCAGGATATGACTGTATATATTTTTGTTAATGTCTCCTCTTTATTGCCTAATAAAGATTATTCATGAAAAATTCAAGTTGAGGTGCATATGTATATGTAAATGCACGTGAAACGTAGAGCAGCAAATTGAGAGAAATAGCTTAGCTTGAACTAACTTTTAGTTTGTTGAACTAGTTTTCTCGTTAAAATAAGTAATTGTTCTTCACATGTATGTATGTATATTCTCTACCTGTTACGTACTTTGTAAGTAGGTACTTACTGAATTACGACGCCGACGCTGAGGAGTGTAGCTGCAACCTTAGATCCAGACGCCTGCCTACTCCTGTGGCGTCTTTATAGTTTTAATTAAGGGAATTCCTAATATCAGTCCAACTGTATTAAAACGAACCCCGCTATGAACATTTTTCAACATTCAGTTTCTGTAAATCTGAGACACTTTTTTTAGGAACGATTTGATTTTTCTTTAATTTCAAAGTATTAAAAGATTTCAGTATTGACTATCTCGTAGCGAATATTGATTCAATCAACCAATCAATCTCCAGGGAGGCAACAAGAGCTCTCCATTGTGCTCGATCCTGCGCAATGCTTATATGACTTCCTTCCACACCATGTCAAATTGTCCAACTCCCTCAGCTCTGCCTCGAAAGAACGGTACACGGTATGAGAGGGACTTCCACGTCTTCTAGGAGAGGAAAAACAACGCTATCCTTGGCCAACTTTCATTCGGCATCCTTTACACATGTCCCAGCCATGTCCATCTCCTCTCCATAATGGTGAAATTGATGGACCTGCGATGCGGTTGTATCATATTATTATTATACCCAAGATTCTCCTGAGACATTTTGTTTTAATAATAATAATAATTCGAATTTGAACGATGAATAACCACAAAAAATCCAATAAATACATGAAAAGCGAAGAAATTCTTTCACTTTTTTCTTTGCCATTTTTATACATAAAAATATTTGTATTTTGTGAAGTTTAGTAAAAATATTTGATTTAAAAACGTCAAGAAGCACTCATTTAATAATAATTAAAAAAAATTGGCAACATCTTATAGTAGGTAGGTACCTACCTACACCAATGCTGACGCCACTGACAACATGCCATTGTAAGTATTTATAAATGTCATGGTAAGCAGCTTTTGCTATTTTTTATGTTTAGTAATGTCAAACAATTATTTATAGCTAAAACAGCATAAAATATAACTCTGACAAATATTTTTTATTCTTTTTATATAAAAACGATAATGTGTGTGCATAGCTGGTTTTTAATCTGTAGCCGTCCCAACGTTTTCTCAAGGAATATATTTAGCTGAGAGAAGATGGAGTACGAGGTCGCGCTTAAGATGCTCCATTCTTGGCTTTTGGAATATAATACGGGAGTACATCACCTCACACTGATGGAGAACAATGAGTCTGTGAACTGGATCTTTGGCCTGTGATATAATGCTTCACCAGAGAGGCTTTCCAATATCGGGACTTTATCACTGCACAAAGCACAGCGGAAACAACAATTACGGGAATTCTAAGACCTTGTTCGCACAAGAAGAGCATAAAAATTGGTTTCTATTAATTAATGCTTATTGATTTGACCAAGGTTTGATTTTTGGTCTAATGTCTCAAATAATGGAATTTATTCTTATTATAATCTGCTGTACCTAGATTTTCTCTCATTTTTGCTCAGATATTTTTACCTCTTCTCCTAAAAGTTATCGATACTATACCCCTCTGTTTTTGCCGTCCTCTACATCTCCACATAAGTGGTGCAGTTCAAATTAATCTTGATAAACCTGGTTTAAGAACACTCGTCGGAGGAGACCATTGTGGTTTTTATCCTCGACCATTTCCGCTGGCCCATGAAGTAAACTCCCGTGACGCAGGATGTGGTCAATCCAGCGTGAATGTCTTTTGGTGTTGTTTTTAAGAAGTTGGCTCCATTCCTCGACTCTGCTGAGAATCTCAGCATTTGTGGTCTTTCCAGAAAATTCTTAGTATTCTTCTACAGACCACATCTAAAATGCCTACAGTCTCAACTTATCACTTCTCTGAGGCACCATGTCTTCAATTGCATACTTTTATTAATGTAACATATTATATGACTTTGGTGATTTGGAACTATCTCTCTCATCACACAGATAGATGCTTGAAACAGACCAAGTAAATTTGGAGCAAAATAAGAAGTCCACATTAAAACTCATTTTCAAATAACATTCTCCCTTTTAAGGCCCCTGCACATTGCAACCCAGCCTGGAGGAGACCAATCCGCAGCGAATCCGACCCGCACAAAGCGACTCCCCAGCCCAATTGAAGCAATCGGACCAAAAGTCGGCCACACACAAATCAAGCCCGCCGCGAATCCCCCCCAACCAACTCACAGTGTGGGAGGCTTAGGCCCTACTCAGGAGCATAGGAGGCATCAAGAGCTCTCCATTGCGCTCGAAGGCGTCCGAGGCTCATTGTGCCTATTCTGACCGCTTGAGGTTTAAGGACGTGAGGTGGTCAACCTCACGGTCCCGATCTGATTTTTCGATTTCCTGCCTCTTACAGGATGCTCGAAAAACCAGCAAAAAGAGCATAGGTGCTATTCTTAGCCGGCAGCTCCACGGCACATTCTTTAGGATTTGATAATGATGAACTGAAATCATAATGAATTATCCCAAAATAAGATAGTCATCAAATGGATGATATACGGGTTTATTTCCTGGGTATACAGTTATTAAATTATGAAGTAACAATATCAGGTTGAATCCTTTAAATTTGATATCGAAATTCTTAAAACAACCCCCTGTAATAATTTAGATGAGTGATTTGGTTTGCGGTTTGATTATTTTCTTGGCCGGTTGTAGACCTTTGCACCGAGAAACTCAAACTTTCCCCAAAGTAAACGATAACAGTTTGCTCGGTTTGTAGAGTAAGGCAGTATTATACATATAAGCCAAGGAGGGTCTATGGCCGTGCTCTAGAGCAAGAAGGGTGAGTCTAAATTATAATGAAGGAAAACTTTAGGCTACATCCTGACAAAATTTCGCAATCTTAATTAAATAAATACTTTTGTGATCTACCTCCTGAATATGAAGTGGATAAAGTTACGTTCACATTGTCTCAAAATTCTTCCCTTCACAGGCGGAATTAATACGCTTTAAATCAATATGCAAGAGGTAGAATTTGAAATCCAAACTTTTTAGAATAAAACTATTCCATCATGCAATATTCAGAATGTAAACAACATATTATTATTTTATGCTTTGCAATCTATAATCGAGGTAGAAATAAACAGACTTTTGTGTTTCGATTAATTATTTAAGGATTTTAAATGATCAATTAGATATCCAAACCAAATCTTAACACTTTTTACGCCCCACTTAGGGGGATCTTGCGCAATAGATATATTGAACTTTATAAGATCCCTGGGTAATTGATTGTGGACAATTTTTTAAACTTTTAATAATATAATAATTTTGATTAAAATCATCTTCTTCTTCCCCATTTAAAGAAGGTGCTATGAATGGTTAGATAAACAAGGCAAAGAATTGGATGATAGAGAGCAACTCCCAACACAATACCCATCGCCCTTCTTCGCAACATCGTCGAATGAATGATTATGGACGGAAACAGACATGATGTCGCACCAGAAAGATATTATAAGCTACATAGATTGGAGGCATTCGCTGTAGCTCCTATACAGATATTTTGAAGAGGCTGGCTGATGATAGAGATGCGTGAAGACAAAAACTGCTTGGGACAGACCAATTTGCTAAAAGAGACCCGGAAAAATCTGTTTTCCTCATCCGTACAAGGGATAATCCCTTATTTTTGTGTTTCTTTCGGACTGTGTGCCGTGTGGTCCTACAATGTCATTAAAGCCGTGTGTGTTAAGACCTTGACTTGACTCTGAAGATGCGTTAAACACATTTATTGCTCCTCAGGATTTCTCTGAAACACCCAGAATCAGAATAGGTACGTGTTTAGCTTAAAAGAGAAACAAATTTATTTTGTTTCATAATTTGGCAGTTGTAAGCCCGTCATTACGGGGAGGTGTATAGGGACTAAAATGGTTTGCCTCAAACAACCACATTATAATTGAATTTACGAGTCACACAATTTAATAAATTCATTGTAAATTAATATTTATCAATGCAGGGGGAAGACGAGGGGAGGGGATAAAGAATCATATCTGGAGGTGTAATGTAATAAGAATAATTTTATTGTGTTGATTTGCAAAATAATGAATTTTAATTAAGAGATCTTTCGCGGAAGTGGCTTATATTCTTAGGTACCTAAATTGTACTGTCGCTTTGTTAAGATCTTATACCTACCTACCTACTAACTATCCTATATTATATAATTGGGTGGTTCATTCTCATTCGGTATTTTTGTCGTAACATTCTAGCCCCACGCGATTCATTTTTAAACATTTTTTTAATAGAATTAGTAAGACTAATCAAACTATTGAATGAGCACAAAACGTCTTCTTTGGATCCACAACCATATTATTTACTCTCATATACCTAAGCAGTTGACTTTTTTTCTATATTTGTCATATATGTATTATGTAAGTTCATACTTTCAATTATGTCGTATGCTTTGTGATAAATTTCTCTATGATAAATGGATAATAAAACTTATATCAGCTTAGAAATTTCACTTTATTTTCTTCTTTTTTATTTCTTTTATTTTATTTATTTATTTGTTTATTTCCATTATAAATTACACTACTTAACAAACAGTTTATATTTATAATTATTGGAATTTACTGCCCCACTAGACAACGTCTGTTCTGGGGCAATACATTTAACCAACCAATCATCTTACAATAAAGCATAATACCTGCAGTGAAGAAAAAAAAATAGTAATAAACAAAAGTAAAAATAATAATGTTTTACTAAAATAACAAGACTAATAAGATAAGAATCCACTAAAAAGGGTCTACTGCACTCAGATAAAATATTGGAGTTCAGAAGAAAATTTGACTTCGCAAACGTTTGTTGCGCCTGTAAAAATGAATCACTTTAACCTTTTAAGCTCACTCATAGCTAAAATAATTATAAATTGGAAAAATTTTGACCAAAAATTCCGAAGAGCATTTTAAAGATCTTTCCAGGTTCGGGTGAATAAAATACTTAATTAAAATATTATTCTTGCATAATTTCAAAATTTCATCGCAATTAATTCGCAGGGCAAAGTTATTATTAAAATCATTAACGCCGCTATCTCTCTGGTTGTTCCAGGCAGCGGTGTTGTATCAGTTGCAATTATTTACAAAGTCAGGGTATCTGTATACACCTTCGCTGCGCCTCCGACCCGAGCACTGCAATTCCAATTACAATATCAAGATAACAACGTTGTACGACCATTACGGACACATAAACAAGATTTAGATGCGTCGTCTAAACTGTCCCCTTGTCCAGAATCGGGGTATTTTAGAGCTGCCTGGTGTAACGGTGTTGTGTAACCCTCGCTTATACGTCCAATATTGTGAAATGCTGTATTTTTATGGGGTGTTCTGCAACAGTAAGATTTAATTATATGTACTAATATACAAACGCTTTGGTTTCTCCAAAACAGGTTGATAAAAAGAAAAAGTTTGCTAAGTTCTTGAAGGCAAAGTTAATTTTTTCATTCAATGAGCACAGATTCATTTTAAAAAAAGTCATAGATAAAAAAATCCATGTGTAGTGCAATTCAGAATCCTGCAGTTAGCAATAATTTTATGCTTTGAAGAAACTGGGTGCATGGGCTACTCTTGAAACTCAATCCCGATCTCAATATCGACCGTCAATAAACACTTGTATAAATCAAGACCACGTATATAAGAAGGCCTAAGCGCTGACGGCCATTTTGCCTCTAATGTCACACCCGAGGCGCTAGGATATCGTAAACATATCAAAGAGTACAAGTAAGTACATACAGATATAGGCAAGTGCATACTGGGCCTTACAATGTGACGTCACAGTCCGAGCGCTTAGGCCTTCTTATTTATTTATTTATTCATTATATACGGCATATTGCCTTTAACAGTAATATATCATAACAAAAATATAGCACATAAAATAAACATCTACTTACATAATGAGAAAATCAAACTACAGAAAAGGAACAATTCATAATAATAAAAAATACCAAAATATAAACAGAACAACAAAAGCCATGGCAGGCCACAACATTATAATATGAATCTTCAAATCATTAACGTTAGGGACAGATAAAAATTATTAAGAACCGATGATAGTAAAAGCATAAAAATATATTAAATACACAATAAAATCAATAAAATCATAGAAACAAATTAAGTGCCCTAAAAATACAGCCTTGAAATTATCGTAGTATTAAAATGTCATTTAAAATATAATAATAATCAAAATACAAAAAATATATATATACAATAATAAAAAACAAACAGTATACTATTACACTAAAAAAAATAATAGACAATATCAAACAATATATAGCAGATAAATAAGATTGGTTTAGATTGTAGTTCGATAAATTCAATTCAAATTCGAGAAATAATAATTAAAACTTAAAATTTTTTACAATATCCCAAAGTAATAGTTGCCCCTTAACTTCCAAACTTTGCATTCATAGAAGTCTTAAACCCATGCAAAGTCATATAAAAGATATCGTCATCACAATCGAGGTACTCGTTACCCAAGCGTAAGATTCGCGGAATGACTGCATTTCGGAGGTAGTTGGTGTTAGAGCTATTAGCGCAATCAAATAGTTCCTGGGAGCGTGTGCAGCGCTGTGGAACTCGTAATGTAATCTTGCCCAACAAGTCAGGGGAATCGAAGTAAGAGTTGAGTATTTTATAAATGAAAACAAGATCGTTGATAGTTCTTCTGTCCTTCAATCTCATCAGTGGGCCTAGACAAAATACAGTTGGCGATCGACTACAAACGAATTCTTCGACAATGTAGAGTAGGAAGAAAATTAGCTGTCCACTTTTTATATTTTTATATAAGTGTCATTGTTTGGTTTAAATACTTGTTTACATGTTCCAGTGGACAGATAATTTTGTCGCACTATACATTGGCGAAATCTTCGTTTGTAGTCGAACGCCAGTTTGAATTTGTCTACGGGGGCAGGTCCGTTGAACTGTATAGAAAATTGTAATCAATCTGCTCCATTGGGATCCCCAGTTTATAATTTACAAATCTTAGGAGCCTCCTTTGAATTTTTTCAATGCCCTCGATGTGTACGTTGTAATACGGTGACCAAATGGGTGAATTGTACTCAAGTATACTACGCACAAGGGAAGTAAACAACAATTTTATGGCATAAACATTATTGAAGCAGCTTACTGTTCTCAATACGAACCCCAATGTTCTTAGAGCTTTACTTTTAATGTCCGATATGTGAGGTACAAAGGATTGCTGGTCATCAAATATGACACCCAAGTCGCGAATGTGATGCAGCCCCTCAATCTCAACTCCGTCAATCTTGTATTTAAAAGCCAATTTCCTTTTTCCCCTTCCAAATTGTATATACTGACATTTATCGATATTCAAGAACAAATCATGACACCAAGCATTCAAATTATCCAAGTTCTTTTGGATCAGAAGACAATCATGGACAGATTCAACCTCCCTATATATCTTCAGGTCATCTGCAAAAAGCAAAACCTCCACCCCCTCCAAAACATCAACAATATCGTTGATGAAAATAAGAAAGCAAATAGGCCCCAGGTGACTACCCTGGGGTAATCCACTCGTGGCACTAAAGCTTGTGGAGGTCTGCTCCCCTATCCGCACAGACAGAGTACGACCAGACAGGTATCCCCTCATCCAGCTCAGCAACGGGTCTCTCATTCCCAGGAACTCGAACTTATGAAGAAGGACCTCGTGGGAGATCTTGTCAAAAGCCTTGCTAAAATCAGTATATATACTGTCCACCTGGTGTTCTTTAGCAAGGCTCTCCGCTATAAAGGTCTCATAGATAGCAAGGTTAGTCAGAGTCGACCTCCCGGGAACAAACCCGTGCTGCCGAGAAGATATTATGGAAATGACAGATGGCAAAAGCTTCTCCAACACCAATGATTCGAAGACCTTTGGGATGGAAGACTGTAGACAAATCGGCCTGTAGTTACCCACATCCTGTTTGTCGCCTTTTTTATGTATAGGGGTTATTTTTTTTTTTTTTTTTTTTTTTTTTTTTTTTATTTTATTTTATTTGGTTCTTCAACAGGTATTATAATTACAGAACATATTTTATTTACAATAAATCACTATATAACCCAATTATAGAAGAACACTAACACATCAAAAAGATCTTACATTTTTTAACCCTGTTTGTGAAAATAATAAGATTAAAAACAATAGAAAACAAAAAAAAACAATGCCGAAAAAAGCAAAAGAAAGTAACAAAATATGTACTTAATCATAATATACAATGGTACGCAGTTATAACACGTACCCAAGCACAGATATAAAAATCCACCATTATTATTTATTATGTACTAGCTTATACCCGTCTTGCCTAACGTATTTAATTCCAGAAAAAATAAAGTATTTAATTCCGATTGTCAGGATTGATCGGTAGGTAATTAAACAGGTTCTAGTCTAGCCTCCACAGACTACTTATAAGTATTAAGCTTCTCATTGCTTAACAGACCTCTATAACTGACATAAGCACAGGAAAAGAAGAATGACACTTTCACAATTCATAAAAAGAGAGAAGAATAACACTTTTAATGTTTATAAAAAAGAAAGAAGAAAAATTCTGCCACACACATGGAAAAAACTGCAGTATAATAATATGTTACATCTCATACTTGATTCAATTTGACTATTCAATAGAAGGGAAAACTTTCCGTTAATATGCAAGTGTTACTCTCAATGTGGTTTGAGTCTTGACTATATTCGCTACACCCTCTACCTATGTGTAGAATGGTAAAAATTGAACTTTCATTTCAATGTTGATAAAATGTGTTTTATATGGTTTGAATTACATTTAGTTTTATTTCAAAACAATCTTGAATCTTTTAAATACATTTTTATTCAGTCAAATTTTGGTACTAAGCAGCATTTACATGAGTAATATTGTTTTTAAAAGATGGCCATCTGTGTTTACGGAGATTTTACTATGAAGATTTTATAATTATAGAAATTTATTAATTACAGTAAATATATTTGAGATTTTGTAAAAATTTGTATCTATGATTACCATAAATATACCTGCAAGGATCCAGGACGATTAATTAAAATCCAATGCAAAACCTACGGTTTTATGCTCCAATATACAAAAAAATAGATATAAAATAATAAATAAATAAACATTACTGAATTATTATGTAGATTATATTTCAAAAAATTGATCAATAATTATAGGTACTGTCATGTCGGGTGACATTAGCCCTAGCAGGTGACTTTGGCCCAAAATGATAATAAAATTGCAATTCCCGCCGATACAAAATAATCAGAGATATAGAAAAACTTTTGCGTGTAATCGATAGATGGCATTAGTAGTTCACAAATCTCCACGCATTTGCCGTTTTTGTATATTTCCGCCATAATCAGTTGTGGTACATAAATGTGACCACAAATAATTAAAAGAGTTGTTTATGTATGAACCTACTGGGCGGGTGACATTAGCTTAAGTATAATAAAAGTACATTTTCTATCACAGAACTTACGGGGGCCAAAGTCACCCTCTATGATGATATATTTTGGCCCAAAATAAAAATATTTATATATATTTGTAGTCAAAATTATTGAAATGATTGTATTGCAACTGGGGCACCTTTTAGTTTTTATCAAAATGATATGGAGCTGATACATCCTTAACAGTGAAAACCACAAAGTGAATAGTGAAATGTTTCCAAATGTTGGGATAAAGTCACCCGACATGACGGTACTTAATTAATCTAAATAATAAAAATTGCTGAAACAATTAAAATATCTATCTTTATTAAAAATATTCACTAAAAGTAGACATGAATTACCATAAATATACCTGCAAGGATCCATGACAATTAAAATCCAACGCAGAACCTATGGTTTTATGCTCCAATATACAAAAATATAAATATACAATAATAAATAAACAAACATTACTGAATTATTAGGTATGTAGATTATATTTCCAAAATTTGATCAATTATAGGTACTTAATTAATCTAAATAATAAAAATTGCTGAAACCATTAAAATATCTATCTTCATTAAAAATATTGACTAAAAGTAGGCATCAATTTTCTAAAGACTGTAGAGTTAAGCTTCTTTCTATGGAATTTATGTATATAATAAAAGGAAACTTGTCTTTTCCTATAAATAATATGGTAGTAATATATTATAATCAGTGTAGCCCCTGAAACAATGTTTTGTTTTACATAAGAAAGCATCTATAAAAACTTTGATTCCTCCAGAAATAGAACCCAGGTCCTCATGATCAGCAGTCGATATCTAATTATTAAAACTTAATGCACACAACTGTTGAAGAACAAATTTTAAGGTGCACGTCAAGTTTTAAACCAGCATCTAGCTCTACATAAACTGATTATTTTCTCTAGATGTGATTGTATAGAAGAATGCTGAGCATATCACGTATTGACAGGGTGTCTATAGAGTCCTGGAAATGATACAAAAGTAAAAAAAGAGCTCCTGACCACTGTCAATGCCTCGTACTTTGGCTAAATTCTCATTACTCTGTGATGAATAAGTTCAAATGTATATACTTCACTGGTGTATGTTTCGTAATGTATTGTCCTATTTATGTATCTAAATAAATAAAATGAAAAATATTCCCTTTTCCAACTTAAAATTCAAGGAAAAAAGTGGTTTTGAGCAGAAGAGAGTCTTCTGAGAAAAGGCTGTCTCAAAATCATGAAGAGTTTGCAGTGATGGTCACCAACTTCAGTTAGGAGAACCACACGAAGAAGATATTCTTATACGTCGAAGCATGATTAATTTGTAACAACTAATAACTCTAACAATTCATTACTGATGTTCCATTTAAAAATGGAATAAAGCACATTGTGGGACATTTTATATGAAATTGACTTGCTAATAAGACCATCATGTCATCTTCTTGCATCTCAAATTTACAGAATATCTTTTTAATAATAATAAAGTAAATTGAGTTAAAATGTCACATTATTTGATAGTTATTTTAACATTAACATAAATATCTTGTGTAAAAATACTTACAAAACTCCACGAATTCTCATAATTTCTTTTTGCTGTAGGCATCATTTTTAAATTTTAGTGGTTTTTGAAAGAATATATTATTATGTTTGATAAAAAGAAAAACATAATATGTTATTTCATTTAGTATATTTCTGGTTATGAATAAAACAATTTTGTTTATTTCATTTCAGTCATTTGACAATATGTCATTGTAAGATCTAACAGATAAAAAATAGAAAAAAAAATCCTATACAAATGAAAAAACGGGGTTAGTTGATAGAAACTCGCCCTCTGTATGTTGATTCCGTGATGTCTTTGTTATGTTAAGTTTTTATGTATTGTCACAGCATATCTTATCCTTATGACAGCCAGTTCATTATTACTGATTATGACTTAATAGTTGTATTTTTACATTTCAAACTTGGAAACATTGAATATTTTTCCTCCTCATTGAACTGGTAAATTTTTAGGAACTCAAAATTTAATCTGTAACATAACAGTTATACACACAAAATTAATAGAATTAAATAATGATAAGATACTACGTTACATACCGATTTTGGTTGATCTTCTCTTGAAATATGTGTTTTTACGTTTTAGATATTCACCGGTTAGTTGTTATTGTTGAAAATGCTGCCGAGCCTGTAAAAAATATAGTTACACAAAAATTTGTCAATGACATTATAACCATAATGTCAACTAATTATTAATATCCTATTGTTTTGAAACAAATAAATATGCTTACCAGTAGATTGTCCATTAATATTCCTGTTTGTTATTTATAATTAAAAAATAACCAGAAAAATAGAAAGTTTTTTACATCTCATTCGTTTGTATTATTTAATTAGTTTTTTGACAACAAAATAAGAAGTGTCAATGACAATGAATCCATAGGGCATAGACAACGCAACAAAATATTTCTTTTTTAGCGCTTCGTTTTCGAGCAATTCGGCTGGATAATAAAAAAAGTTTTGTAAAAAATACGTAGGTGTGTATCGTAAGTAATTTGAGGTAAGTATTTTTTATTAATTTTAAGAATATATTATTCACACAAAATACACATTTAAAAAATCATTATCTTTCACAATATTTCATTTTAATCATAGTCTATGGATTCACGGTTGTCAATAATTTTGACACATAGGCGATGTAAACAAAACAAAAAGTAAATTAAATTTTTGTTCGAAATTTGAATAAGATTGAATAAATTATAATATAGGAATATTATTGCTGCTGTTTATTTTTTTCTAAGTAGGTACCTACTTTATAATATTAAATTAATGAAACTGCACATAAAATATTTTGTTGTGAATTATGTAGATAAAAATATGATTTGGCATTTACCTTGCATCTAATGTAACCATGACTGTATGTTTTTAATTTGATTTCTTAATTGTTATTGATTTCATTGTGATTTTATTCATTTAAATACTTTTAAAAAATACCTGTAATAAAAAGAGTGTTGATTTTGGCTACTTATAGGTGTATTATATACCTACAATAACTTTAATTAATGTACACAATATTACATAACAAAAATTATGTGGAAGATGAAATGATATTATATGTCGTATCATAATAATATTGTATTTATTCTAGGATGAATGATTTGTCACAAACCTTGGAGGGTCGTCAAGTAAGGCTTCCAATCAAACCTCTTACTGGCCGCTGTCTTTGAAGAATACTTCTTTTAACACGATTGGTTTAAAGTTAAGTATATGACACCCTATGAATATTTTTTCAAAATAATTTTCACACCAACAATAGGACCATGAGTCCAAATTTTTAACAATACTTTTATAATATGCAGGATAAAATCAATAAGCTAATGTGGTTTTGAGTTTATTTACATACTAATTTAGACACAATGTAATACCGCTGTTGAGTGTGATTAATTTCAATACAAATATTATATTTCTAAATTATTATGTGGATAAAACAAACGTTTTATTAAACTGATTAAAATCCTGAAGCCATTTAAAGATTCTCAATTATTGTCAATTTTATTTCTTTCTCTCAACAATTCTGTCAAGTTCACTGTACGTTATGATCTAATTTATCGGCTACTGTTTTACCGACCAGTTTGTTTATGGAATGTTCATACCAATTTCAACGATGATTTTAAATTTAATATTTTTCAACGATGAATTTAAGATTTAAACTTTATTTATACTTCAGAAATATAAAATGATTCAACAATTATTTTTAAATTATTTAATACCTATCTACATTAGAATATTATTTTATCAGGCACCTACATAATTACTTATCTATTACAGTGGCTACGACGCTTTGTAAAAAGTATGGCCATAAATTTTCTAAAATATGTCAATTTCAAAATGGAGGAATGATTTTTACAAAATTTTGCATTAAATCTTTATTTATTGAGAATAATAAGATTTGAATAACATTTATATGTATAACAAATCAATCTCCAATTATTTTATTACATTTTCATACAGTAATACCAAGATTCCATTCTACGTTTACATGAGTAATTTTGTTTCCAAAAGATGGCTTACTGTCTTTTGTGAAAAATTTGTATGAAGATCTTAAAAAAATAAAGTTTTTTAAATAGCTCTAAATATATTAATGTTAATTTATCAAAGAGTATTTAAGAACGCTCTCTGGAATTTTGCACGGCTTTTCGCATATTAATATCTGACCTTTACGTTTGTTTTCTATGATTGATGCTGTTACAAAAATATATATATATAAACGGACTAAAATATTATGTAGATTTAGATACGTTTACAGTACATAATCAATACGTGCATACAATTGACATACATAGATACTAGGTAGACACCTAGATCAGCTCGCATTGCAGAAACAAATTCATAATAGGGAATTACTATCTTGTGACAATAATCAACCGTCGTCAATATTCAGTTTTACTTATCCAAAACAAAATGTTATCGGCAATCTACCAAAATCGGAAACAACTGGAGTAAACTATGAGATAAAAAAAATAATAATCCAAAACTTTATAACTTTTTTGGGCTCACATGTACATACACACACACGTAGGTACACCCTTGTATACATTTCTCTTACATACATACATACTTATATACATCAGGTCAAACCAATAGTACGTTCGGCAGAAACCGCACGGCGGAAGGCAGCCAAATCTAGATTATGTATATCTAAGTCACGATGAACGACGTTAAATTGCTGACAAGTCCTTGTAAAGAAACTTTCCTTGCGGTAGTTTGTTCGCGCCTGCTCAATGTGAAATGTGGAGTGGTGTCTGGTATTCAAACGTGGAACGTGAAATTTTATAGCGTTTAACAAGGATGGGCAGTCTATCTGTCCATTTATAATTTTAAAAAGAATTGTTAGATCGGATATCCGTCGTCTTGCAGTCAATGATCGTAATTTATAATGGGATTCTGCGAGGGAATATGACTCAAAGCTCCTACAGCTCAGATAGTTGAGGTATCGTAAGCATCTGTGTTGTACATTTTCAATTCTATTTCTATGTAGACTGTAGTTAGGGCTCCATACTGCCGAACAATATTCGAGTGTACTACGTACATAAGAAACATAAAGCATTTTAGTTATATCTACACTTCTCAAAGACTTAGTGAGCCTGAAGATGTATCCTAGTGTTCTCGAAGATTTCGCTATAATATTATCATAATGGTTTCGGAATGTCAATTGATCATCAAAAGTCACTCCAAGGTCTTTAATTTCTTTGACCAGCTTCAGCGTTTTGTGGCCCAAACTATAATCATACTCGACGTTGTTTTTCTTTTTTGAGAAGCTCAAAACACAGCACTTGTCAATATTTAGTTCAAGACAATTTCTTTTGCAGTATTCTTGGAGTCTCTTTAAGTCAGAGTGTATTTTATCGCAGTCCTCTGTAGATTTAATAATCCGATACAACTTCATATCGTCAGCATATAGAAGTGACTCACAATGTTCAAAACAATCAGATATATCGTTTATATATAAATTAAAAAGTAAGGGGCCCAAAATGGATCCCTGAGGCACTCCCGAAGGTACATCCACCCAGTCCGATCTGTAACCTCCAACAACGACAGCCTGTCTCCTATTTGTGATATATGATGTGATCCACCTATACAAACTCCCATGAATGCCCATTTTATCCAGTTTCATCAGAAGTAAGGAATGGTTCACTCTATCAAACGCTTTACTATAATCCGTGTATATCGAATCGACTTGGTAGCCGTCCTCCATAGCCTTGGAGATATAATTGACATATACCAAGAGATTCGTGACAGTTGAGCGACCCCTAACAAATCCGTGTTGGCTAGGATTGAGCGAACCCTTCAAAGTGGAATACATCTGATCAAACACCAAATGTTCAAATATCTTTGCGAGGGTACACAATTTTGATATCGGTCTGTAATTGTTAATAAGGTCCCTTGATCCTGCTTTAAAGACAGGAGTTATCAACGCACACTTCCACTGAAGAGGGAAATATCCATACCGCAGTGACATAGAAAATATATGTGACAAGGGAGTGGCAAGTGGTTCTCTGCAATTATAGACAAAGATCGGAGGTATTCCGTCAGATCCAGCAGATTGTTTATAGTTGATTTGGGATAAATATTTCTTCACCATTTGAATGTCAACAGACACATGACCCATGGTATCATGCACTAATTGGAATCCGCCAGACAGGGGTTCCGTATGAGAATGAGAATTGCTTCTATCAAATACCGAGTAGAAATGTCGAGAAAACAAATTACATATGCTCTGACCATCATTGGCTATGCTTACATCGTGATACATGGTCCGTGGTATTGCATTAGAATTGTTTTCGGCTTTGGCATAGGACCAGACCTTTTTAGGATCCGATCTAATACTATTTTTTACAGACTCCAAATAGTCAGCATAACATTTTTTAGCCATAGCTTTGTGGCGTTTTCGCAACAAAGAGAATGTCAGTGGGCCTAGACAAAATCGCATTTGGCGATCGACTACAAACGAACTTTACGCCAATGGATCAATTTGGTAGACAAAACCACATAATGACAGTTCATTAGAAACGATATTTCGATTTCGCTTCCATGACGTCACGATTTCTTTCGACGCTCGACGACGCCATACATTTTGTACGTTCTTCGTAGACAAACATATTTATTTTGACACTTTGGCGAAATCTTCGACAAATCGCCGCCATCTTTGCGACGATAAGAATTATTTGTAGAAAAATAATTAGTTGTTTTTTCAGCATTCGAGACATATTTATTAAATTATTTTAAATTGAAAATATGTAATAATATATAATTTATATTTTATACTTCCATTTATCGACGCTTTATTAAAAAAAATAACGTCAGTTTGTATTTTTTTGGCATTTACTATATACTTAGTAGTTTTAATCCACAACTAGCTGACCCATCGAACTTCATCCTGGCTTATAATCATGAAATGATTTTTAAAGAACTCGTCGTGAATCATCAATAACATATTGTTGGATAAAATCAGGGTTATCAGGTTTTTTTCCCAAAAAATAGCGAACCAGTGTTCCCACTTGGTATCTGAAAAGAATGAAAGTTCACCATAAAAAAGTGATTCTCAAGATTTGGTATCTCCAGAAAGATGAAAATTCAGTAAAAAAAGAAAAACGTTATTCCGAAAATTTCGGATAGGACTGGTTGGAAAATAACTTGGAAAAATATACCGTAAAATTTTCTTCATAGCGAACGCCGAACATGGTTCTAAAATACCGAAAAAATTCGGTAAAATGCCGAACACCTGGCAACCCTGATTAAGAGATGAAAGATGTCAACGGTGTACTTATTTATATTTACTTAATTTTAATTTTTATAAATATAACATTCCTGACATAATATGCACCATTGTCGAGAGTCACCATAGATTTTTATATATAAATACTTTCATTTCGCATGGAATTTGTTTATCAGCGAACGCTTTGTTTCCTTGGCAATATTAGAAAACGAGTAAATTATTATCGCCACGACGAAATCTTCGAAAACGAAGTACAGTTTCGTAGACAAACAGACTTCGTTATCTACTTTCGAATTTTTCTCTTTGGCGATGCATCGGCAGCGTCGATTCGACACATTACGTCAGACATCGTCGTTTTTCTGAATGTTTTTTTGATTCTTACGTTGGTACCACTCGCGTTGCCGAGCTACTATTTGTTTGTTTACAAAATTTTGTATGAAATGTCATCTTCATACAAAACAAACGCAGATTCAATATTTTTTTTATAATTGAAGCAAAAACTTATCAGTGATTTATACGTAATCTTACGATGAACCATTTTTTCAGAAGTAAGACGGTTAGTGTTTGGATTTTTATTTAAATTGATATTGTTGAAAATTCCGTTCAATATGAAAAATAATTTCGATATGACGAAAACAACCAGCAAAATTATGTATTTTTACAAAAACAATGTCACTTTTTACGTGGTGCATTAGAATGCTAAATGGAACAATCTATAAAATCGGGACATCCAAAGATAACGGATAAATTGGAATTTATTAAACATTTCCACTTCCAATGTCCGTCAGAATTGAGCCAGATCAAGGTTGTAAGCATTTTCTGTACAATAATATTTTCTTCTTATTTTGCAGATCAGTCAATACCACATCCATATGCTCTTCTGTGATCATTTTATTTATTTCAAATTCAATATGTACAATATTAGTAAACACAACACAATAATAAAGCTATAGAACATTATCTAATTGTTTTATTTATTTTTTGATTCTTTACTGAACATTAATAAGCATAAGAAACAATATGTCTGTGCATCCAAGAGGTTTTCGAAGAAGGTCTAGAAGCTTTTCAGATTTTGATAGGGCTTACAACAAGTTTGCGACAGTGGAAAAGCAAAGCGTAGCTTGCAATTATAATAAGATAGGAATTGAAGGGAATATGAATGGAAAATGGCGCACCTGGATATTTAGCGAAAACAACTATAGACATTTACGCAATTTAATACACACATAGGTATGCTATCAACATCTTTCAAGAAAATAACAGATGTTCTTGTGAAATAAAATAGAGAACAGCATCATAAATGGATTAGTTGTTGCTAGTTCATTTATTAATCATTTTACAACTGTTTTGATTTTCAAGAACATTAATTATTATCTCTTAAGTGTCGCTTTTAAAAGAATTAGTAAAGTGTTCATTGTTCCTCCTACATGTTCTGTTTGTGAACTTCTATCTTTAGCTCTTTGGAATAGAACAGGGTTCCACCTATAAAGAGTCGATGGACCGTGGCGAAAGCAATCAGACGGCTTCCGTTATTATGTATTACCCCATGACGCCTGGTCCATACTGGGGGTCGTCAGGACCGTCAGTGTTTCGCCTGTCATCTTGAAGGACGCACTCATCAGGCGGTCAGAAACAGGTTCCCAATCAAGAAGGCGAGTGAAGGCATATTTACTTAAAAGTAGAGCGACGCCACGCATCCGTGCAGTTCGGTGACCAGAGTGCAGCATGACAAAGTTGCCAGCGTCTCTCTGCCCCGCCCTAGGTTGCATGCCTAGCTCAGCCCCAGGATACCCAGTCCATAGTCTCCCACCAACTTGACAGCAACAAGCTCCCCGGCCGCCCTCGAGTGCGGAGTGCGGATATTCAGGGCTCCGACCATTACGCCCTTGTTCTTTAAACGATCCGGGGTCATTTCTGGGGGAAACGAGCTACCTGAACCCCCCCCCTGGTGGGGTCCAGGCAATGGGGTGGGATTTCTGAACAATGGGGTGTATAATTTATTACCTTTATTTTATTGTAAAACATAATTAAAATGTTAGTAAATATTTTATTTTAGAAAATTTCCTTTCAAAGTGTCGAATTTTTAACAAACGAATTATTTTTCTTCGTTATCTACAAAGATTTCTTATCGTCAAAAAGATGGCGGCGAAGTCGAAGAATTCGACAAATATTGACGAAGAATTCGCCGAACTGTCAAAATTAAATGGGTTTGTCTACGCATTACATATATGATTTCATAATATATATGGCGTCGTCGCGCGTCGAAAAATATGGTGACGTCATGAGATATCGTTTCTAATGAATTAATTAGTCTATGATTCGTGATAAGTAGGGCCAGGATTAATATGTAAATACATATTATTATTTTCCATATTTCATGGTTGAGTCCATATTTCACAAAAATATCACAACCGTCCATATTTAATGATTTTTTTCACAATCTCACAAGATAAAAGCACTAGAAAATCCTTCAACATCGGTAAATGAAAACCTGAAGATTATATTGAATGAATATTGTATTGCTAGTGCGGTGGTACCGAAGACCTAAATCATTTATTTATTTGAATATCCAATAATAATTCCTGACAGGTTCCCATTATTGTTTTTTTTTCGAATCCGATCTATACTTTGCCACAACAGTAAGCAGCGACAGTCATCGCCTTGTCGTTTGCCAGGACAAAGTATTGCAGGCAACAACTTCCCCCATCAATGGGTCCATTATTGAATGAACTAAGATGCCGCGTAGAATTCCGATCTAATATTTCTATTCTTTTATCAACCGACAATACAATCGTTCTTAAAATTTTATTATCTTGTATTAAGGCCAATATTAAATAGTTACGCATCTTATTCTGTACGTATTTTTCTAAATCTAACTTTAATAAAATATAAACACAGCAATTACTATAAACAAAGATTTTGATATTTGTCATAATTAATATACAAGAGATCATGGCATGAACACCCTATTTTTAGGAGTAATATGCTAAATTAAAGAAGAAGAAGAAGAATATAATGACATATCGACCATAGATCAACGACAATAAATGAAATGGCTGCCAACGTAACAATTAAAAATCATAGAAAAAAACGACGCTGTCTGACGTCATGTGTCGAATCGACGCTTTGCGTCTTATCGCCACGGCGATATAGAAACGAAGTGTGTTTGTCTACGAAACCGTACTTCGTTATCGAAGAATTCGCTTTGTCGATTCGAATTTACGATTCGCTTTCTAATGTGTTTTGTCTAGGCCAGCAGGTAGTCCGATTCGTTTTTATACATCTTAAATCTACGAAAATATTTATATTTTTCTTTTGTAAGCTTGATCAAAGGCAAGGTGTACCAGGAGGGGTAACGGGCACCGATGTTAGTCTTGTTTTTGCACGGAACATATAGGCAAATTAGGTCTTCAAGATGTGCATAGAGAAGATCCACGCACTCCTGACAATCTTTACCACGAAATAATTCGACCCAATCAGTTGATTTCAATTTATCATTAATCAAGTCATAATTAGCCTTATTAAAATATCTAATTAGTCCAGGACATGGTTTAAGGTTATGCATACTGTCACATATGAGTGTGATTCTTAGAGATTTGTGAAATACGTCCTCAACTACGAGAGGATCGTCAGTTTTTACAATAACTTCCTCCGTGTTTGACAAAACAAGATCTAGAACGTTATTAGATCGATTGTGAAAATAATTGAATTGGTCAAGGGAGCAAAAGTTCAATCCATCAACCAGAGCAGATGTCAATGCTCCTGAGATGTCGTTGGGTGCACACACATTGCCCACTGCGGATTTCATCCATTTTAAGCCCGGTACATTGAAATCCCCCATGATCAAAAATAAGTCATTCGCACATTCACTCATGAGCTCAGCCAATCTATCAAAGTAGGATGCTATGTTTTCACCATGTCCTTGCCTGTTTGGAATGTAAACACAGCAAATATGCACAAACCTCCCATGTTTTAACTTTAGAGAGACCCATAGGTCCTCAATCGGGGATGTCTTATCTGTCTGCCACTCGACCCGATGCCTAACATCCATAGTATCCCTCACCGCCAAGAGCACCCCTCCCCCCATTGTTAGACCAGTCGCATCATAACACCTATCCCTTCGACACACCAAATACCTTCCATCAAACAATTCATGACTGTATATATCAGTATTTAGCCAAGTCTCAGTCAGTCCAATTATGTCATAGTCATTTGACAGTGCATTAGCATGCAACTCAACTATTTTCGTGCGTAGGCCACGCACGTTCTGATAGTAGAATTCCATGCCTTTAAGTCAACTCAAGTATTCAACCGAACAAACAAACACACACACACACACACTACCAATATATATCCCCAATATACCAGTGTTTCCGATTCTGGCCTCAACAACAAGAAACTCATTGATCAAAGGCAATAAGAATAAATTATAAACAACAGAAAACAACCAATACATCAAATTATGAAGCAAATCCCCATTAAAGTAGTTTAACTTAGCAAAGTTCAGAGAATATAGGATAATATGAAAAAATATTGTGGTACATTTCCATAAGAGGTTTTTTGTAAATAATAAATCGCCTCCTAGTCTTCTTTCTTTGAAGTCTGATGAGTTGCGATCTCCAGTTGCGTTGCAAGTCCTAGTTCTTAAGCCAGGAACATGTTGGTAAACGAAGAACATATAGCCCGTTATATAGCCCGTTTTCCATATATTAGGAAAGTATCCCTGTTGTAAAGATTAATTGTAAATAAAGGTGAGGGGCACTGCCAGGGCCTCGCGACAGCTCTTAAGGAATGATGCAGGTATCCCATCTGGACCCGCTGATTTTCTCACGTCGAGTACTGACTTATATAGGTGGTGTTGGTATAAATCCTTATTTATACCATAATCTTGAATTATAAATATACCTAAGTGGTACTATTTTTATGCATAGATACCGAACTCTACCGAAGTGTGATATGACATCATTATTAAGATTAGATCGGTTTTGTGATTGAAATGGAGAGTAACAGATATACCTACTCTTGGATTTTTTTAAACATCGACGAAAAGTGTCATAAACAAAATGAAAATATGTGTGTAGAGCCTCTACCTAAATACACACATAAACTCTGTTGTTTGTTAAAATGTAATGTTCTTGGATATTTTAGCACCCCTTAATTTTTTACATTAGGTATAACAATTGTTAATCATTTCAGATCACTTTTAATTTTGGGCGCAGAAAATGGAATACGTACCTACCTACTATTCAAATATGTAATTTCAAATGTATTGAGCTCTGAAGGCGGACCTTCTAATTTTTTTATTGATCTACAAAAGAAAAATATCCTCAACGAATTCACTACTAAATGATGGCAATCGACTTTAGTCTATAATACAAAAAAAGTCGGGCTAGTGCGAACACTTATAACTCGAGATCAGCTGAACACACAGCCTTGATTCATTGGATTCTTCTCTCCTCCGGATAACAGAATAATTATTTAAAAAACGAAAAATGAATAGTAAATAATGTAAAATATCATATTAAATTTAGTATGGAACGGATTTTCTGACAAAAACGCCATGTGTGAAAATTCCGTAACAACATATTTCTTTTTTATTTGACAACCATTGAGTTTCAAGACATTGGTACCCAGATTTTTGATAGAATTTATTTCAAACTTTCAGAAATCATAATTCAACATTCAAACATATTTTAAACGTAATTTTATATTGATTTCAAAATTCGAAATTAATATTCATAGTACTTAAGAACTATAGGACGTCTGTCGGGAAAGCTAGTAGGTACTTATATTTTTATAAAGCTTTATTACAACTTGTAATTTGATATTATAAAGCGCATTGTATTTTGTTTGACCCACTGCGGCTATCGAAGGGTTAGAATGAAGGGATATTATGAAGGCTAGGTTGAAGAGAGGGTGGGTCGACACTTAATATAATATAATAAAGGGTTGAAAACGTTAAACTGATATGTTTACCGAGGCCTATTGTGTTAAAAGGACACCATATGCACTTTCAAATTAAAAGTTTAAGCGGTTGTCAGGGTGTTTTTTTTTAAATACCCACACACAAACATTTTTTATTTCTTAAATTTGCAATTAAACAACGAATTTCATTAATTAATTTATTAATTTAAGCATAACGTTTGTAATTCTGGAAACCCAAAATTATGATCGTGAAAAGTCATCGATTTACAAGGCATTCAATATTAGGAATGGAACACAAGAACAAAAATGGCTGAAGGTCATGCGATCGAATTCGGCTGCCGATCGTTTCCACATTCACAACACAGGCTTAACTTTATGTGAAAAATGTCGATAGTATAAAACAGTATAAATAAAACAGTTTTTTTTGTACTTTGGTTTAGCCCCGGTTCATTAAAAATAATCAATTATTAGATATGAAAGTACCTAAGCAAAAAAATCTACTTAACGTCTATAATATAAAAGAAAGTCGGGTTAGTGCGAACACTAATAACTCGAGATCGGCTGAACAGATTCTTCCGATACCTATTTGATTTATTGGATTATTCTCCGCTCCGGATAACAAATTAACTAATAAAAAGTTGAAAAAAAAAAATGGATAAGAAATAATACTATCAAAGTAAATATGGGACGGATTTCTTATGACGCCAACGCCATCTATGAAAATTTCATAACAACAAAATTATTGTTAATCTGACAACCGTTGACATTAAAAATAACGGTACGCAGATTTTTTATGTAATTTTTTTCGAGCTTTCAGAAAATATTTTTTTAACTTTCAAACGTATTTTAAACGTATTTATGTAATTTCAAATTAAAACGATATTAATGACTTCAGGACACCTTCTGTCAGGAAAGCTAGTTGTAAAACTAAAATGATAGCTCCGTTATAAACAACACTGATTGACCAAGTCATGTAGGTAATAAAACATATAATGATTTTCCATTTTCTTAACCCTTAAACTAAAACTCACAACAACCAGCGAGTTAAAAAAATTCATGAAAACACCCCACATGAAATCAGTAGGTACCAATTCTTACTTACTGATTCTATTAAGTTTTTAGTAGCTTACAAAATGATTACAGTCACATCTGTTTCTCAATATATTATTGTGTACTTAATTATTAAAAAGAACAGTTACTTTGTAGGTACCTAAATAAGTAGCTAATTTAAAAAGTAACAGACGTATTTTATTTTAATTTTATGCATAGTTTGGTTAGAACATACGAATAAGCAGCATTTAAGTACCTACTAAAAGGTAATCTATCTTTACTATAAAAACACATCCCTGTTTCCTTTGGTTAAAGAATCACGATTGAATAATTTCTTTTCGCTTATTCTTTTTTGTTGGTGTGTCTGTTACGTCTTGAGAATGTTATTACGAACGAAAAAAATATGAGAGTGACGCGGAACATTAGGAAATGTTATAAAACTTAAAGTAGGTAACCTCCCTGAAAGTACATTTAATAATATTCCGAATTCGAATTTTGAAATTTAAATCGGTGTTCCACAGAAACTGTTAGTAGTTTGATAGTTGGTGCGATTAACGAAAAACGGATGGGAAATATACGGTTTAAAACAGATGCATTGATCGAATCAATTTGGTCAAAAGGTACAT
The DNA here is from genome assembly GCA_963576905.1 of Mystacides longicornis. Lineage (NCBI taxonomy): Eukaryota > Metazoa > Arthropoda > Insecta > Trichoptera > Leptoceridae > Mystacides > Mystacides longicornis. Next base: position 1,852,240 of record OY756428.1, read on the forward strand.
CCATCATTATTTAAATTCTTATTCACTCGTATTTAGGACCATAAGACAACGTCTGTCGTGTTAGTTACTGCAATTAATAGGTATATAAATATGGGTCACTATTTTTCTTGATCACGGCATCTCTCTTTTGGATGTTTGCTTTTGTCAGGAGAAGGTATTTATAAATGAGAAAATTAAGAAAATTGCATAAGAAAATTTAATAAAACTAAACGTACCTAGGTATTCATCTTATAGTGCTTTTGACTATACAAATTTTTCAATGTTTTAATTGAAACTGGCTTTTGACTTACATAACTCTCAGTTGATTGAAAGAAGGTGAGATTGCCAGATTTTGAATTCAACATTCATAGTTTTTAAAACAGGACAAGGTCTGCCGGGAGAGCTAGTCATGATAAAAAAAAGGGTTAGATTTGAATGTGGGTTGGGTAATTGCCAATATTTTATTTTAAATTGGAAACATTCAGAATGTGATTGGGGTGTTTATCGGTGATTGTCTTACTTAATATAATTTAATAAAGACACACATGTGCTCGCAAACAGGTTTTTGAAAATAAAGAAATAAGTAAAATAAAGGCTTCACATTTGAAAAGTATCCTGTTAAAGTAATTACCTTTTGTGGAATTGTGTATTTTCAGAAAAAATGGAAATTTTTGTTTCAACGTATGAAGATATAAGTAAAAATGTATATTTTTAAAAGTAATCTACGGCCAGTTTCACAATAAACAAAAATATTCACAAACGAAAAAAATCATCTAAGTAGGTACTTTCATACTAAGATACCAAAAAAATAGTAGGTACATAAGTTTCTCGAAGTGGGTAGGCAGAGAGTACGGGTGTCCTTTCCTATCCAAACAAACGTCTTTCGTTTCCTCCAAACGCATAACATTCTGCATACATGCTCTTCTATTCCTTTTGCTCTTGACTTGGCCCTCCTGTAAGACGGCACCGATATGGTCGGACCATGTTATTCGAGGTCGGCCTCGTCTGAGTGCCCCCATTCTTTCAGAATTGTATATCCTTTAGTCGTTCTCTCTTCGTTCATTCTCTCTACATGCCCAAACCACCTTAATTTATTCAATTTAATTCTAATCACTACGCTAACATCCACTCCACGTTCCTTTATAATATTCTAATTTCTCACCTTATCAATCAGTCGCTTTCCGCATATCCTACGCAGTGATCTCATTTCTACAGCAGGTACAGAAGTATCTACACAATTGAAACTAGCACATTCACACATTCAAATTACCTACTCGCTTTCTTAGACACAATCACGTTTTTACAAATATGCCGGAAAATCATGCTGAATCTACAGAATCTGAACGACAGTTTGCTAATTCGCAAAATATTGTTTACTCATTGTTAAAGAAAGTTGCAAAATAAGAACACCGTAAATTTAAGTAGGTTTTTCGATTAAAATTGTCTTTAAAAAATTGATTAAAAAAGTAATAAAGACTTTTTTATAATTTCTAGCTCACTTGTAAAAACACACAGATGAATTTTTCTGCTTCGAGAATATGGACATTTTATCTGAGTTTCATTTTTAGAATGTCTAATTGAAAATATCCGAGGATAGCGATATTCTTCTAATCAGGGTCCCGAAGACGGTCCAGATCCTCTAATACTGTGATTGAGTCCTTTAAATCGGAACTGAGGAATTAATTCAAACATGGTTAAGAATGAGATCATTGAGAGTTAAATAAGTTGAGTTGAGAGCTTTTTTTGCCTTCCAATGTAAACTGTTTAGATTAGTTTTATTAATTGATTCATCAAAAATACCTAAGAAACTGTAAACTAATAACAAATACACTACAAGCAGCAGAATAGCAGTATAAAAAATACAACAGAGTCTAAATCTTGAATAATTATAAGAAGAATTTCGTCCTTAACAAGACAAAAATTTAACTTAATTACTTATCTGCTCCCTTACAGAGTCGAGACGGGCGGAACCTACCCTTAAAATCAGGACCAAAACGAGGAGAAAGAAGGATTCTTTGAATATATTTTATACTGTACAAGGAAGGGGAAGTTATTCGAAGGATAAGCCGCTCAGGTACTTGGTCCTAAATGGGGTTAATTAGATCAGAATTCAGGATATTTTAAATATGGCCAAGAAAAAGCTTACCCTTTAAAGATGTAAATAATTCTAATCTCCTTGTCGACTTCATTCAAACTGTTTTTTTTTTAACAGGGAGATATTTATTTAAGACTTTTTTTTTAATGTTTTTGTTGTTTGTTTATTTCAATTTATTTAAAATTATTATTTTCATTGAAAGATTTGTTTTGCTGATATGTACTAAAGTTAAAAAGAAAAACTTTATTTTTAATTAAGTGATTCATTAGAGAAAGTTGAAACAAGAAAAAGCTTTGATATTATTATCTTAATACTATACCTCGGACCTAAAAATTGAATTCCAAGAGATGGGTTAAAAACATAAAATGTTTGTGTGGGTGTGGGAAATGGTATTCTCTTCATCATAACAGATACGTTAATATATTATAGTTACTATTATGTTTCTTTTTTATTTAAGTAAGACACTAATCTCTTGACATGAAAACATTTTAACGAATATATAACAACTATTAATGAGTAACAATTCATTTTTGATGTTCGATTTTTAAATGGAACAAACCACTATGGGCTAATGACCATCTTCTACTGTTATTTCGAAGGCTGGCTTAGTGTGTAATCACTTTACGTTAACAAAGTTCGTCATTAGGTGGTAATATTTATGTCTCCGAAACTCCCAATCATGAGAATTCTCGACATCTCAACATGTCGGAAAATCCCATGTATACAACAAGTAGATATTTAATAATCAATAGGATATACCTAGAGATAACAGTTGGAAATTATTGAGAGCAAAAGAGCAACCAAATTTAAAGACTGCGTCTGCTGTCATTTATTTAGCTCCAGAATATGAAAAAATCCATTTTTATTGATGTCTCATGTTTATTGCCTGTTGGCTTTGTTGGAGCACAACGTTCTTATTATGTCTAGATTCTTGTGACCATTTTTCAGGACTAGATCATAACGAATATGTAACAACAAATGACTAACAATTCATTACTGATGTTCGATTTTTAAATGAAAACATTTTATTATGGTCATCTCCACAGAAAATGACAAAAAATGTTGATTACTAGAAATTTTAATGAAGCCTAAATATAAGAAGGTACCGACCTATTTTACTTAATTGTATCATCAAGGAATCAATAACTATTGTAATAAAGAGCTAAATTTGTCTAGTGTCAAATTCAGACGATTAAAAATCTGCTCGGTTCTATTAATGAACACTTTTTTTTATTCAGATTTTCGAAAATTGAATCCATTAAGACGTGAACCCCTCCCTCGTTCAGACAATTTTCAATTTCAGTTGTGGAACATTATTTTGTGTGAATATTGCTGTGAGACTTTTGTTTTGTGTATTCCTCAGAGGGATGTTCTACAAGCACCGGGTTATAATAATATGTTGTGTTCTTTACAGGATTTGGGCCGGGTTGCTTGACAATCACCTAAGAATGAGTTTGTTTCTATTATTTTAAAATTCTTTCTTCGTTCATAGGTCTTTTAGTTTGTTGTGGTATGTGGAGTTCCGTAGTCCGATTTTGGTGTCATGTCGCCTTCGTTGCCTTCTCTATTAAACAATGCCGTTTGTGATGCACATGCTGCGGATAGAAGTACCATAAATCTTATCAGACAACTGTATGTTTCCAGTTTTCAGGGACTTTGTTCTAGCAGTTTCTGTTCTTGCCTCGATTCCTTGGCTGGAATATTGGTTTTATATACCTAATGCGTATTACCCTTATTATTATAAAAAAAACTACATTTTAAACTAAAACTATATTTGACATGACGACATCATACACCAATAGCGTTTCTTCACGATGTCGTCACCTGGAAGATAACTTTCACATCGTCCAATGCCATACAACAATCAGTCTTCAGTAAGTTCATCAAGTCATCATCGAGCACTCCGAACATTCATTAAGTCTACTCATAACACGCAGTGTTTCTTCATTTTTTGTTACATGTTCTTTCATCAATCAACAGTAATACTATCTAAATATTATGAATTTCACTCTGCTGATCTCAAAACGTGAACAAGTTCAAATTTTCAAAAATTGAAATATCGAACAATCCCATGCTCAGGGAATCTAATACGTCCTTGTTTAGATGCCAGCCACTGAACCAATCATCGGGATAATTTCAAAGTGAGATTCTAAAGATATTTGGTGAAAATGTTCTATGTTGTATGAAATAGTCGGCTCTATCTAGCCGTTAAGACTTGTGGATAGGCGAGGTTCAAGGGAGCAGTCGGGGCAGATGATCGCCTCACTCGAACCATGGAGTGCTAATTAAAATTTTACGAGCTCCCATTTTGTAATCCTCCGCACGCCACTCGCTATGGGATCCCATCACTATCCAAACCCCATAACGCTCTCCACCAAACTTCTTCTTCCTCCTTTCGAACACTTTTATGACTCGTAATATATTTATGGCACCAACATTATTTTTCTTTCACTCCAAAGAATAAGCTCGTATGTAAGAATATTTGGCATAACTATAATATAATTATTTATTAGTGTTTCTTTAATGAAAATTGGTTTAACATAATGTCAAAACATGCCAACTCTATAACAACCTAAGTCAGATGCAAGAAAATGCCTGCCATCAAATTACTTCCACCATCATCAGCCGTCCACTTTTTGATGTTATCTCTGACTTGATTTTGTGAAATTGCGCAATATTGTTCCACATTCCGATATGATCCGTCGAAGTTCGAAAATGGATCAACAGAAAATTGTATGCATCTATTTATCATCCTTGCATACCTATGAATTATAATAATAGTTTTGAAAAATTTGCGTACCTACACCAAAATTTACTGATGACATACTATATTTTTACGCTGCCTTTCAATATAATTATAGATCATTCATTCAGTTTACCTACCTTAAATCTCCATGTTGAGAATTCTCATGATTCTCCATGTTGAGAATTCTCATGATTAGGAGTTTCGGAGACAAACATTACCACCTAATGGCGAACGTTGTTAACGTAAAGTGATCACACTAAGCCAGCCTTCGAAATAACAGTAGAAGACGGTCGTAAGCCCGTAGTGGTTTGTTCAATTTAAAAATCGAACATTAGTAATGAATTGTTAGAGTCATTAGTTGTTATTTTTTCTTAAATCTCCAGTTGAAAGCATAGAGAGACAACAACATTTTTCGTTTTCCTGCCTCTTACAGGATGTTCGAAAAAACAGCAAAAAGAAGAGGTACCTACCTACTATTTTTAGCCGGTATTTAGTTATATATACATCAAATGCCTACATTTTTTTTATCTGAAGCAAATTAGTAAGTACCACCATCATAGATAGTTCGTTTGGTACTGCGGAAAAATGCCACATCTCTTATACATAATATTATAAAGCTAGGTTCATTTTCACACTTACTGAACAAGTTAAGTCAACAAGTAGTGCACAGTGAACATGCTCGTTGATTCAGCGCGAACACGAATTTGATTACACAGGAATATTCAATTTTCCCTTCAGAGCCAAGAACAACACTCGGAAAATTCAAAGTGTTCCATCTCATGTGAATTTCACTCTAAGTGGATTTCCGCCTTCAGTTAGAAAGCAACTTAGTTCGACGATTTGCAAACCGCAATGTGCCAACTTTGAGGAGTTTTGTTCAGGATACTTTTTAAAAGTAAAACGGAACTTGATCTAGGGTTGTATTATATGTACGTACATGTATTATATATGTACCTATTCACTGTTTTCTTTAGGTAACTTCTGAAAGTTTGGTCTTATTCACTCATAAAGTTTATTGTTTTTATCAGAATTTTATTGTTTTTATCAGTTTAAAGCCTTGTACTTAGTTAATTAAGCTATATCTTTTTGGATAGATATGTTAGATTTCAGACCACTTTTTCTTCCTAGATTTCATTGCCAATGACCACTTCAAAATACAAAAGCTTGACCTTCTAAGGAGTAAATTACAGTGCAGAAGGTATTTTTTTTATTTGAATCCTTGATGCGAGAAAGAGTAGCGCCTTCATTCGTTAACCATAATAATTATTCGGCATCTTATGCTATGTATATCCCAGTTATGTCCATACGACTACTAACAAACAATTTATTTTTTCAAAAAATATTAATCTAACTAGATATAATTTTTATGACCCAGTATCTACGTAGTACGCATATGAAGTTGGGCAGACAATGATGATTGAAATTGTCTAGGACAGATATGAAAAAATTATTAAATTTGCTTCAATATGTTGTGTTTATACGAATGGTTGACTGGAAGATTATGCTTTTAGTATTATGTTCTGACGAAAACACTGACAGGCCACATGTGTAAAGAAGTTTGTGATTAAATTAATTTCTATATGTCGCAGGAAAACATGGGAGCCTATGAAATATTTTACATGAAAACATCACCAAATTGACAAAAAAAATGCTACGTTTGGTTTAATTGAGAATAAACACTAAGCACATTATTTTATACAAGTCAAATCGTCAAGCGTGTTGAAGGTCCATGAGTTCGGCTTCAAGAGGTCATCGAGTTCGAATCCCGAACCCGCACATTCGTCCAGTCTACGAGTTTCAAAAAGGATATTACCTACACGTACCTAATGCATAACAAAAATGGAATAAATTTTCAGCTAATATAGCAATAATAAAAGTTTTTATTTGTCTTTGTATCAATAGGGGTTGAGTCTAACGAGGTCCCTTCTTTTTATCAATTTTTTTCCGAAAGGGTTCAATCTCATCAGAAAAAAGAACAAATTGCAGATTTGTTTACATAGAAAGGATATGTTGCAAGTAGATACAGATAGATTTAAGAATATAAAAACTTTACTATAAGATTAGGCAAAATTACTAAAAACTATAAAAATATTAAAACGAATAGTAGGTAAGTGTAATAGTCTCCGAAAATAGAGATGCAAACTAGGCCCGTAGCGGTTCAAATTCAGTATGAATCTTCCATTGAAAATCAAATTTGTACGAGTAGGTAGTGTTTTTTTTTATTGAGAACATTTTTTTTGTTGGTAAAAGAATCATCGAATCTAATGAGGATTGCAGAAAAAAAATCTTCTTTTTACGTAAACTTTCGGATTTAGTGAAAAATAATTAAGTATCTAGGTGTAACTGGTAGGTATGTTGTTACTAAAATATGAAATAACCACAGAATAAGAATCGACATTTTCATATTTTGATTACACAATTTCCGGATTTCATAAACCGCACTCTACGAAATCTAATCTCTCCCTTTGCGATGATAAAATTTTATATTTTATAATTATTGAACATATAAAATTGTTTATTGAAGAACCGCCAGTAATATCCGATGCTCTTTATATGTACAAGGGTTGATACCTACCCTTCCACAGTCTGGTAAATTTTCTGCTCTTAAGGGTTGATCCACTCTTTATTTCTACCTACGTTAAGCTCTGATTTCATAGAAACGTAGTGCTTTGGACATGTTTAGAACGTTTGTCTACGTAAACTAAATGACGTGTGGTTCCTTATTAATAGCGTTGGTATGTAATTGTTTGGTGTTTATCTTGCGTCCGAAATAGTAAGCCGCTATTCGACGGCGCAGCTTTTAAAGAAAAATGGAGCTTTACGGTCAGGCGTTCATTTTTAAAATAAAACAGGAAATACAGCATAGTTGAAATTTCGAGACCTCCTAAACAAATTATTAGTACCTAATAATGAGATATCGTTATTTTGTCAAGTGAAGGTGTCATATAGGTACCTATTTATTTTACACTCGGGCTAGTACGAGTTTTATCCAAAGCTAATTGCGCGTTATAAGTGCTTATTAGCGTGCAAATAGTGTTCTAAAATCAAACGATCGAATCATTCGATCATTTTAGTATGGAAATTTTTCGTAACTCTTTCGATGATCGTTTCGATATTCGATCATCGAAAACTTGTATCTAGGGCTACAGATTTTTTTGTGTCTAAATCCAGAAAGTAGTCTGTTATCGGCCAGCTTTGATGCAACCTTTTGTATGACAAAACAGCATGAAATGTAGTCAACCAACAGTTACGCTTTTTACCAGAAAATATAGATAAGTAGAAGGTTAATAAATATTTTACCTTTTAGTTATTTTGGTTCGGAGGGAAAGGCAAATATTGAACACCATATCAGAGAGACGCGCGAGATGGCTGGGGCATGTACTGAAATGTCTCGAGAATTTACTGGAAACAATATTCAAGAAAATGGTCAGGGGTTTGATTTGTAGCGGACGCCCGCATCAGGAATTTACATCAATTCCAGGACATGGATCTGAAGAGATGAGCGAAGAACCGAGAAGAGTGGATGAGGAGATGTTTGCGCTCGCTGCAAACCAATCTACAGGATTGAAACCGCAGAAGAAGATTATTTGTCTAAATAAGTTAATTGCTTAAATGAGCCAATTACTTTACAGCATGTATGACGTATTTTTGTTGACTCTCTCTATTTGTGATGGGTGTTTTAAAATGCGAGGTTAGTGAGTAAGCCATATTCTGTAAAAGATACTTCAGTTACTTAAAACCAAAACCAACTTAGTTAGGTACTTAAAACCAAAACCAACATCTCCCCACTCGTTCAAGCAGTATTATTCTTTCCTATTGTGAGTTTTATTAAAAAGTTTTAAGAACAGAATTCAATTAGGTTCGATAAAGTTTTCAAGTATCCGTCGTTCTAGGGAAGTCGTCAATATGTTATTAGTACAACAGAATATCTTGTTACTGACTTATATAAGTAGGAACTAGGATTGCCCGTCACCAATGGCGGATTCCGTCGCTCATTTTTACGTTGACTTACATTTTAACGCGTAAGTAAATGATAACTTTAGGTATCAAAGTTCCTGACAATAGAATGGAAAAGAATAGTAAAAATATCATATATTTCTAGCAAATAACCACCAAACCAATAATTAACTAAACTAAAAACGATAAAAAAAATCAGGACTTAGACACAGTTAAATTCCTTAACTAATATAAAAATAACAAAAAAATGTAGGATTTAGGAACAACAAAATCCCATATCACTAAGTACATAGTAAGTATGTTGAGAATTTATCGTGAAGAATTTTTAATTCAAATTTTCCAGAAGTTCACTTTTCAACCACCGGCACCGGAGCGTTAGTTTTATATCGCACTCTTGTTCCACTTGGCCAGCAGTTAGGTAGGTAGCATACTTTATTAATCACACTCCCTCGTTTCCAGGGTGGCTGCCAGCTACTACGACTGTAGGGTCTAAGCTTATAGTCAAAACAAAATTGATAACTGACTCCGTTAACTGTCTGGCGTTTGTGAGTGTATTTATCAAACAACAAAACACACGCACCACTACATACCAAGATCTGTCTATGTGTGACCCCTAAGGAATCGCTGGGTAGGCGGCGTTATTCGGTCGAGAGACAGCGTACATAATCGATTATCCAAACGGTTTATGTACCTAAGTTGAAAAAGAAAAAGATTTTTTTATTTCATTTTTATTAACAAATATGTACCTATTGTACTACCTACCTACATAAAAAAAACTTAACCCGATACTAGATTTAAATCAATTTAAGTAAATCTTAATTTTATAACTATGTAATCACATGTTTTTACACTTTATTACCTAACCATTCATTGACTAACTTTTTTGCAATGTTTTTACTTTTGCAAGACAATATAAATAGGAAGGTAGCTACAAGACATATCAAAAAAATCGAACAAGTTCTTAAAAATAGAGTTCAAATTAAAGATTCTATAACAAGTTCTTGTTCAGGAATTTAAAGCGCCACTGAATTTTTACATCACGCGTTACTCTTTGACAATGTTATGAAATTAATTATTGTCGAGATAAGAATTATTACCACTTCTTCTTATAAACAAAAAAATATGTTTTATCCTTGTAAAATATTTCAGTGTTCGGTTTTTCTTTTACACTTTTCGCGGTAGAAAAGAAAAAAAAACCTCACAGTTTTCTTATCGAGTTTTTTGTGTTCTTTTGTTGTAGTACTAGAAAATATACGCAGGAAAAAACAAAAGATGGCAAAAAACTGTTTGAAAACATCTTTTAGTTGTAAAAAAAAAAGAACTCAAATTATATCCGGAATTTTTTTGTTGAATAATGTCTTACTTTGGTCGCATTTTTATAAAAATGATATGAATTATTATTTCAAATCTTTTAACATTATTTTACCTAAGTATATTTTTTGTGCTAGGCATTGTATGATCTATAGGGAGCTTTATTTGGCTAAAAACAAGTATGAAATTATATGGCGCAATGGAGAGCTCTTGTTGCCTCCCTATGCCCCTGAGTGGGGTCTTAAGGGAGTTTGGATTGGATAATATACTAATTGGTGTTTTCATTGTCCATATTATAATTATTGTAAGTTATTATTTTTTGTACCATCACGGATTGTACCTATTAATAAATATAACTCGATTTCTGATGTAGATATTTCTTTTGGACGTAGCTTCTTCAACATGAAAGAGACTTTCTAATTTTCTCCAGTTCGCGCAAAAAGAAAACCAACCCCTATATTTAGGCAATGTTTTTTCCGCAGATGTTTCCAAGCACCGAATGATTTTTTTAACATCTTTTATACGTTTCGGCCAGTTATTTTACGATCCCTCTAACCGTTTGACTTTTTTCTTCTCCTTCTCAATAAATGAGGGTAATCTTACGAGTATTTTGATCCCCAAATGAGATTGGGTCGTCAAATTGTTCCTGTTATTGGGATACTTTCTCAAAACTTGAGCAATATTGTCGATGCCGCGTTTGGTTTGCGGTTGAAATTGTTATTTTAGTTCGAATATTCCCAGAAATTTCAATAATATTCCAAATTTGATCATTTATAGAACAGTTTGAAGTAAAAACAAAGATTTACAAAATATGTTGTAAAACACTCTTTTTTTTTGTTTCGAACGAATTTAAGATTTTCGTACTTTTGTGAAACATAAAACAATAAAAAATAACAGCTCAAGTTTCAAAAACAGTATTTATGACTTCCGTTTTTTATTAGTCAATTCTTAATTATACCTACCTTGAAAAAGTTTGGCTTGGAATTCAAGCACGGATTGAAGGGATTGGTTAACTTGAACGAAAAAGATTCTTGCACTTTAAAATCAAGAGTCTTTTAAGCCTAGGCTTACTAATTCACACCAATAAAATAAATACTTTTCTAAATATAAACGTGACTGCTCTGGTTGGGTCTCATGTATTCAGTTGGAAGTTTTGCAGGATATCTTGGGTTTTGTCCCATAAAGTAGTTTTTGTTTAGTTTTGTTTTTTTTTTTTTTCTTCTTTTTACTGTTGATTGATGTTTATTGGGCCGAAGGGTGACTGGGGGTTATGCTCTGTGGACTGTACGTAGTTGAGTTGGTGGTTGTGCTGTGGTTCGTGTTTGTATGTTCCTTTGAATATTCTTTTTTATGAACTGTTAAGATGTTTGCCCTAGTACAGGATTGTACTATTTGGGCAGCATTTCCATTTGTTTGTTATCTGTTATCACTGTAATATTGTGTACGAACAAAAAAATAAAATAAATTAATTTAGTATTTTAGCAGAGTACCTACTTTTTTACTCAACGTGTCTGATGAACATCCTCAATTATGTCGAGAAGATAAGTCGGAAATTTTTTTTGTGAGGATTTTAACGCCCCCAGCACTTGTCACTGCCTACGGGCTTATAACCGTGCAATCTGTGAAGATTATTCACAACCATACTTATTCATCCACGTTCACTCCCAGTTTGGTGCATGTGGATGCCACGCAATCTCTCCAAGCACCCATCAGTTGCACAACTTCATCCCAGCTTACATTCAGCCTTGGTAAAACCACAGTGCCTGTTTGATTGTAAATTTTGGCCGCCTTCTTGTAAAAAGGCTCGCATATTTAAGACTCCCGAGGAACATGCGGAGAACATGGTCATGACCAAACCAGTTCAAACTGCGATTCTGGATTACTGAAGGGATTGGCTGTTGTTCTGTTCTGGCGCATACGGTCTCATTTGAGATATAGTGGTGCCATCTTATCCCCAATATCTGTTTCATAAATCTAGGTTGAGACTTCGTCAAGATCATTAGTTTGAACAAAAAATACTAGTAATTTTGCCACCGCAAAACTAGGTACCTTTATTTTGTTAACATAATATCAATCAATCAATTCTCCCTTTTACACCCCACTCAGGGGCATAGGGAGGCAACAAGAGCTCTCCATTGCGCTCGATCTTGCGCAATGTTTATGACCTCCTCCCACACCATGTCCATGTCCCTCAGCTCTGCTTCGAAGGAGCGGAACACAGTGTGAGAGGGTCTTCCTCGTCTTCGGGACCCTGATGGGAGGAAAAACAGCGCTCTCCTCGGCCAACTGTCATTCGGCAACCTTAACACATGTCCCAGCCAAGTCCATCTCCTCCACATAATAGTAGAGGTGATGGGCTCACGCTGGGTGCGTCGGCGTATAGCGTCGTTCGTGATGCGGTGGTACCATCTTATACCCAAAATTCTCCTGAGGCACTTCGTTTCGAATGCAGATACTTTTTGTGCCTGGGCCAGAGTCAGGTGCCAGGACTCACACCCATACACGCCGACGCCTTCCATATCTTGGTCATGTTGTTGAAGGCGCCACTTGCCATACCGATACGCATCGGGAGCTCAGCCCCGAGGTCACCAGTGGTGGTAATGGTTGCTCCCAGGTTTGAATTTATCCACCCGGGAGACCTGGTGACCATCGATGGTTATCGGTAACTGTTTATCATAATATATTACGATACTATAACATAATATACCTATTATAAGAAATAATAAAGGCTTTGTCAGCAAGATAACGCATTCTTTACTTAAATAGTTCCAATATTACAACATTCTTGCGACGTTATGAAACTATACATTTCGATAAGTTAGAACATCAATGGATAACTTTTACAAGTACGATAGCTATTAGAAAGAAAGACAGAGCAAAAAAACAATAAAAAGCATTCAGAATCGTTGTACAGATATTAAGTATTTTTAATATTGTTTTAACAGAACTTTGAGAAATAAAATAAATAATATGAAAACTATGTGCAACAAAGTTTCTAGATTTTTTATTACTTCTGCGGTTTGTACGTCATTAGTTAGTGAGTTAGCGCAGCGATATTTCTGCCTCTTTATGGCTTTCTCGCAGTGGGATACAATATCTTTGTTAGCAATTAAAACTATTGTCAAGATCTCGAGAAGTTTGTCGTCACAGTACATGAACCCACTTTGTTTTGGCTAGACTAACTGAAATCATTTAAAAAAAAAACATCCAATTTAATATTTTATTGTGACATTTTTAAGAAGGCATTCAACTTTATTTTTTATATTAAGTAAGTACCTACCTAGTTTTATTTGATTGTTAAATTTGTGCTGGTAGAGATCTAGAAATTTCCTGCTGAGTGTTGCGTCACGTCTTCGATTTTAACAGGTAAACTGTTTTTCAGATTTGTATAGAAATAAAATAACACTCCGCCCATCATCAGAAATAAATTCATAATTATATTCATTCAATCATTATATTTAAAACTAGCTGACCCGCTAGTCGAACTTCGACCCAACAGAATAAAAAAAATACTCCTGGTTTACGCAATGTTTGTTACATTATAACCTTTACTACTCTCCTACCTGTTACTACCCTCCAAGGAGTGTTCTTGAACTAATACTCCGCTTGAACATTCTCGGACATTGGTAGAACAGATCACCAAAGTTTAATTGAAATATTTCACACTTTGAATCTAGCGAATACACACACAAATATTCAGTTTTATAATCTACCTACTGTATATTATAGATAACCTTTATTTTTAATGAATCTGCGCTAACTCAAATTATGCGCTCTTGGACAATAAATTAAATGCAAAAGTCACATTAGATCCTTGCCTATACTTGCTATTTTTATTCTAAAGCATGTTATATAGGTACTTTTTTAGTAAAATTCTTGTGATTTGTGAATCCTTATGTGTCCGTTTCACGCGAGGCCATGAGCAATAAATACGAGTGTTATCCAAGCCGAAGGAAGAAGTGTGTAAGAAAAATGAATTAAGTGTCACACTTATATCACTTCGGGCCAATTGAACTTCGGGTGTCGAGATAAACGGTTTGTTGGTCCCATAAAACAGCCCGGGTAGGTCCCGAAGCTACTCTTTCCCAACAGTCTTGGAAGCTTCCAACATTCATCATCGAATCGCTTCTTATTGGATAAGTTTCCACACCATATGGCGGCTCTCCTTATCCGTTACGGGCAACCCCTCACCCTTATCATCTCTTGCACCCGCTCTCGAGGTATGCAGCCCGAACACTATCCCTCATCCCCCATCCCCCGAATTCTTACGATAACGAGTTATAAATGACGATAGAAGAAGAAACAATCATTTTTACTGTAAGTACCATATTATGAAATAAAAATATTAAACCGGGAGAAATCTGTAAATAAATTACTCTAACCGTTCTTATAAAAAATACATTTACTACTTTTTTTATCCATCACGTCGTTTTCAGAATAGAGTAGGCAAGAGTACCTACGGACTTCCATCCTTCCAGATAAACTTTAACAGCATAATTTTACGTATACATAGGTCTATTATTCTATACGCAAACATTCTTTTAACACGCACAAATCAATGCAACGTGTTGTTAATAAAGCTATATCCACCTAAGCACATTCTTTCCCAATATTCCCATGTCCTACTGTGTCTTTCAACTTATCATTAAGAAGTAGAGCTTGCATATTCTCTGCTGCTTTTTTAGTACATATTATATTATTCTTCCTTCCCTGTCTAGTTTCCGTGCATCGTTCTTTTGTTGGATTGCATTAGTTTGTTAATGTCAAAAATACTGTATGAGGAATTTCTGCTAGCTCCTATTGCATATTTCAGTATATACATTGTTGGTGACTGTAAACACCGTATGACTTATTTGTAAATGAGAATCACAAAGTAGTTCTAACAGAACGCATCGATCGATAAATCTATTTTGAAATCATTATCTATAATGTAGTATTTTGGTTTTTGAGTTCAAAGCATGCAGACATAGTCAATGGTCCCATTATAGAGCTGCTTTGGTGTAAGCTCGCGGCTTGGTAGTGCTAATTAGCCACATCGTTACGTTTGATGCCACATTAACGGTGTCATATTCTCAGAATTTAGAAAGTGAGGCATCATCATTGTTATGTGCTTAGAGATTCTATTTAATAAGACACCTACTAGTACAAATGCGTTAATACTTGGTTTTCATAATATGTTTCTTTTATTGTGAAACAAAACTTCGTATCATTTGATCATGAATTTTGATTCGAATAAAAGTAATATATTGGTAGGTACCTAACTCACAAATCAAAAATACATATTAGAAATCTTCCAACCCAAATAATTATCAGGGAAAGACTTTCATCACGATGTTTGAATGAAAAAATTGTTCGAAAATCCTACTCTCTCAATTTAACACGATATAGATAGACAATACTATCAATCAAGTACAAAATACAGGCAATAAATAACAATAACCATGCATATCAGTAAAAAACAGAATCTTCTGACTCAACAAAAGCACTCCATGATAACTCCAGAAAACGCAGAGAAAAAATGTTGAACAACTGAGAGAATAGGTAGATGAAAGGTCTGCCGTTTTGATTTTTCTTTACAAGTAGGAATAATGGACAGAACACATTTTTGGAAGAATCATGTACCTACTCTGTACAGCTGATGATGAACCCTTCAACAATAGTGAAAATAGAAATCTTGGAGACTCCAGAGGGACGCAGACCAATGGGACGACCGGGTTAGTAGTTATCAAAATAACAGTAGAAGACGGTCGTTAGCCCGTAGTGGTTTGTTCCATTTAAAAATCGAACATCAGTAATGAATTCTTAGAGTTTTTAGTTGTAATATTATATTAGTTTAGATCTTGTCCTAACATTATTAAAATATCGCTTAAAAAGAGGCGTAAACATGCGTGAAAATCATTATCTCGGTGAATTGATAATAGAAGCAACCATTAGATTATTAGCTCTTTAGAATAATAGAAGGCAGAACAGGTAGTGAAGTGATTGATTGAGACGATTCTAATCTTACGTCAAGGACGATTAGGAAACTGTATGTGTGTAATAATGCGTACCTTCGTCTATTCCATATATTATTACTACAATTAATAAGCTTAGTATTAATTAGTTCGAATCAACAATTATTATTAGACATTACATATGTAGTTTAAATCTTCTATAATATAAAAGAAAGTCGAGTTAGTGCGAACACTTATAACTCGTGATCGGCTGAACAGATTTTTCCGATATTTAATTTATTGGATACTTTTCCGCTCCGGATAACAGAATAATTATTATTAAAAATATAAAAATATGGATAAAAAACAATATAAAATTTTGAAGACCCCCTCACACTGTGTTCCGCTCCTTCGAAGCAGAGCTGAGGGACATGGACATGGTGTGGGAGGAGGTCATAAACATTGCGCAAGATCGAGCGCAATGGAGAGCTCTTGTTGCCTCCCTATGCCCCTGAGTGGGGTGTAAAAGGGAGAATTGATTGATTGATTGATAAAACGGATTTCTTGCGACGCCAATGCCATCTGCGAAAATTTCATAAAAACACCATTTTTATTTTTCGCATTTTTATATTGACAGATAGAATTTTTCAATATTTCTGAAAAATGTTTTTTTTTTACATTTAAACGTACCAACTTTTCTATATATTACAAATTCGAAATCAAGTTTTCATCATCCTCGTCGTTCCCTCACTGCTGAGGATCGTGACCATCACCACTCCCCACCATCCCAACCAGCCGTCCCCAAAGCCCCCGGTCCAACGCCATTTGTAGGGCCTCCCATAGTGTCCCACCCGCTGCCTCTTTGACCTGGTCGCTCCATCTCATCGGAGCCCGACCCCGAGCTCTGACGCCCTCGATTTTTCCGGTTAGGAGAAGCCTCTCAAAACTATCATCTCCGCGTCTCGCAATGTGTCCGAAGAACTGTATGACACGTCGCGTGCACACCGTGGACAGCCGTTCTCTGACATTTAGTTCTGCCAAGATGGAGTCATTTGTTCTGTGTTCCGTCCACGATACGCGGAGGAGGCGTCTCCAGCACCACATCTCGAAAGCGTCCACCCTAGATCGATCACGAGACTTCATGGTCCAGGTTTCTGCAGCATACAGGAAAATTGAGAACACCAGGGATTTCACCAGTCTGATTTTCGTGGGTAACCTAATCACTCTGCTCCTCCATATCTTCCCCAGATTGGTCATCGCCCCTTTTGCCATCTGGATTCTTCGGCGGATTTCAGGTTCACACGTGCCCTGATCATTGATGAGGGAGCCCAGGTACACGAAGTCATGTACAACTTCCAGACCCTGTAACTGCTCAACCCCATTCAGCACGCCCTGGCGGTCAATCAACATAACCTTTGTTTTGTCGCGGTTAATCCTCAAGCCGAGTCTGTTGCTTTCGGCTTCGACTTGCCTAAATATTTGCATCAGTTCAGGGATATTTGCTGCAACCAAAGTCGTGTCGTCTGCGAACCGAAGGTTATTGATTTTTCGACCCCCTATTGTGACTCCGCCCTGCCAGTCCTCCAGTGCTTTACGCATGATATATTCTCCATATATATTGAATAGTTTTGGAGAGAGAATGCAGCCTTGGCGAACGCCTTGTTCAGTTCTAAAAGGCGCTGAAAGTTCGTCCTCAATCTGGACTCGCGATGAACCCTCCAAGTATAAGTTCTGGATAAGAAAAGCCAAGTGAGCGGGCAAGTTTTAAAAAAGTACAAATCAATATTCATAGAAAGGACAACGTGTGTCGGAAAAACTAATTTTATATAACAATAATCTATCACTATAGGTAATATTATTTAAGCATATATATTGATATGCCGTCAAGCAAGTGAACGATTTAGGTCAGAATTAGGAGAGATTAGAAGAAGCAAAAGAAGAAATATTGTATATAAAATAGTGAAATTCTATTCTCTCTGTCTGATTGGGATAGAACATGAAGTACCAACTTTATTTTATATATTAACTAGCGGTTACCCGTGGCTTCGCTCACATGATACTGTATTTGGTTTATATCGTCCTAAACAATGTAGAATTATATTCTTATCAAAATTAAAAAAAAACATCTTGTCCCATTTCCAAGACTGTCTGAGATGGCTGAGTATTTCTTTTTTAATTGATATTCTAAAATTTCCATTAAATAACCTAATTACCTACTATATTATTATTATAGTTTTGTCATTATCAATCTGTATTTAAATTAAATACCTATGTCTTTCTAATACAATCAGCCCGAAAACTTAAAAATCATCATATTTTGCTATTTTGCAGACTTGTCCTATCAGAATTCCAAAAAAACAACTCGAATAACTTTTATTGCGCCAAATGTCGTCATTTGAAATCAATTTTTATATTGCTGGATATGAATAAAAAAATGTT
Source organism: Mystacides longicornis (assembly GCA_963576905.1). Lineage (NCBI taxonomy): Eukaryota > Metazoa > Arthropoda > Insecta > Trichoptera > Leptoceridae > Mystacides > Mystacides longicornis. The sequence goes on from OY756428.1 coordinate 1,870,700, forward strand.
CAGTATCCCTATTCTCAGCTTTAACGGAAGGTAGTCACGGTAGTAAAGTGATTATTACACGATACATTTTGTATGAAAAACGTCTATATGTATCGAATGCGAGAATCGCTTTTCTTCTAGAAATATCTCTGTGGCGGAGCTATACTATACACGTTTTTCATACAAAATGTATCGTGTAATACTCACTTTACTACCGTGACTACCTTCCGATAAAACTGAGTATAGGGGTACCTACTGGTCTTGAAAAGCAATTAAATAATTAGTGTTCTTTAAAATACTCAATTCAACCAACTTTGGGCATTATTCAAGCTATACAAACCTTTTTTAAACATTTCAATTTATATCTTTCACGTTGATTTGCTATATTATTGGTCTGGTCGTAAGTTTGAACGTCTAATTTATACCATAAAAACCTTCTCCTGACAAAAGCAAACACGAGAAAAAAAGAATTAGCGATACCGGACCAGCCGTTCAGGCGTGTGTAAGTGTGATATTGTGAAAACACGTAAAAAGCCGATTCCGACCCGCGCTGACCGGCGCAAAGAGTGTTGTCTATGGTTTCAATGCATTTAAATGGGCATGCCGGAAAGGGAGTTCCTGCTTTTGCTGTGCATCCCCATTCAATTGCATAGAAACATTCTTTATTTCAAAGGACGTCCTGTATTTCAGACCCAAAAATTGATCTTGTCCTTTAATTTGGAAAAAAAAACAGCGTGGTTTTGCGCGATGAAAAATATTCGTTATTCAAAATATGAAAAATATTCATTATTCAAAATATGAAAAATATTCGTTATTCAAAATATGAAAAATATTCGTTATTCTAAATTCGGCGTTTAGAACCACGAACGACGCTATACGCCGGCGCACCCAGCGTGAGCCCATCACCTCAAGAAATCCCGAGTTCACTTCCCGCTCTGGTCAGAATTTTTAACTGGAAATTTTTACCGTGGTTTGCCTATCTCAAATTGGACCGGGCCGGTTAGGTAGAAAAGATTGCCTCAGACAGAAAGTATTTACGTCCGCTATATTATTATACTGACACCTTTGTTTAGAAAAGTTTAGTGTTTCATTTAATTTGATAATAATAAAAAAATCTTAGCTATTTTTCTATTCTTGCTGACAGAGAATCTTTTTAATTCCTGGAAAATCCTCTAAGGTATATGGGAGAGAATTGTCTTCAAAAAAATTAAATAGGTAATAAATCTTTTTGTGCAACATAATTCAATAGAGAAAATTAAAATCGACTCGACTGCTCGGTAGAACTATGGGACATTTTGTGATAATTTGAAACACTTGATAATAATTGAAATATACGAGTAATTACTACGAAATACTACCCTTATATCAGCTCTTTCTGCTTTTATGTCTGTGTGTTTCGTCAAATTTTAAAGGAACGTCAATTTTTTTTTTATTTATTCACCTACCATGGGGACATGTGTTAAGGATGCCGAATGACAGTTGGCCGAGGAGAGCGCTGTTCTTCCTCCCATCAGGGTCCCGAGGACGAAGAAGACCCTCTCATACTGTGTTCCGCTCCTTCGAAGTAGAGCTGAGGAATCTGGACATGGTGTGGGAGGAGGTCATTAACGTTGCGCAAGATCGAGCGCAATGGAGAGCTCTTGTTGCCTCCCTATGCCCCTAAGTGGGGTCTTAAGGGAGTTTGGATTGGATTGGATTCAAAATATCGTTCGCTCAGCTAATCGTAGGTTCAGTTTTTCTCGGTGAATACCGAGATGTTGACGGACAGCGTTAAACTGCGATTATGTAATAATTTTTTTTTATTTAATTTTTGGCATTGCATCCATTTGGATGATTCATGCCACCAACAAATCAAAATTATAATTAGGTAATAATGGTAATGTAAATATCTATATAATATTTGTCTTGAACACTGACTGACTGACTGACTGACTGACTGCCTGACTGACTGATGTCATTAACGCCGCTAGATGGCGCGCCACTCGCAAATAATATTATTCTTCTAATACAATATGGCTGACAGCAGTGACAACTGACAGTAACATAATGATATTATTATTGCCTGGTGGCTGAGCACTTTTTTTAAAGGTCTTGACGTAGAGAAAAACAATTTTTTGGGTTATTAAAAAGCTCACATGCGAAGTCATCCATAAGAAAGCAAAGTGTACCAAATTAGGAAACTTTTACGCACAGCGGGACTTCATAGTGAAGAAAAGCCTTTCTAATGCCATGAGTGCAATAAAAAGTTTGCGGTTTCAAGTAATTTAAAGAATGACATACGAACTCATATCGGAGAAAAGCCATACGAATGCAATAAAAAGTTCAACCAATCAAATAATTTAAACAACCAATGACATGCTAAAAGCTATTTGAATGGTAAGTTTGCAATAAAAAGTTTAATTTCATTTTTAAGTTTGCATAAATAGTTCAATCAACCGTGTGCTGTAAAGTATCACTTGCGAATTCGGCCAAAAAATTGACAAATCAGGAAACTTTTACGCACAGCCGGACTTCGCTTTACTAATGCAATGTGTTCAATAAAAAGTTTGTGAACTCATAGTGGAGAAAAGCCATACGAATGCAACCATTGCGATAAAAAGTTTAATCAATCAAATGATAAAATCATGATAAAAGCCATTTAAATGCATATTTTGTTAGAAAAAGTTCAAAATTAGTTTAAATTCTGACATATGAATTCGGCCATATTTAGCATAGTTTGTATGAAAAAGTTTACCAAATCAGATCTTTAAATTACAGACGCGATTTCATTGCCAAGAAAACTCTTACTAATGCAATGTGTGTAATAAAAAGTTTTTTTTTTGCATTTTTATAAATAGTTATAGTATCATGAATAGTTATAATCTATCATCGAGTGCTTTACAGTCACACAAATGAATTCGGCCATAAGAAAACAAAGTTTCCATGAAAAAGTTTACCAAATCACGAATCTTTAATTCACACACACGAGATCATACGAATACATTCAATACGAATGCCATGTTTTCAATAAAAAGTTTACACACCTAGAGTAATTTTTTAAAGATTTTCATGTGAATTTGTAGCGTTGAAAAGCCATTCATATGCAACGTTTGTTATAAAAAGTTCACGTTGTTTTTTGAGTTTTCACGAAGAATTCAATTAATCAAGTGTTTTAAAGTCTCATATAAGAATTCGGCAATACGAATGCAAAGTTTACATGAAAAAGTTTAATCAATCAAATCGGTAAATACCCACATGCCAAAAGCTATTTGAATGTACAGTTTGTAATTAAAAGTTTAAGTAGTAGGTATTTGAGTTTTCATAAAGAGTTGAATCAACCAAGTATTTTGAAGTCTCACATGTGAATGCTCACAGCTATGCTATGAGAAAGTAAAGTTTGCATAAAAAAGGCCATAGGTGGGCGCCACGGGCGCCTTTAAAAAACTAGACTATACGAATGCAATATATGCAATAAAAAGTTGTATCAATCAAAGAATTTTAAACACCCACATGCTAAATGCCATTTGAATGCTAACTTTGTAATGAAAAGTTGAATTTGTTTTTTAAGTTTGCATAAATGAATAGTTCAATTACCTGTGTACTTAGAAAACTCTCAGGAAACTCAAAAGTAGACACGCGACTTCATACCGGAGAAAAGCCTTACGAATGAAATCTTTGCAATAAAAAGTTCATAGACTCAACTAATTTAATGATTCACATGCGAAGTCACAGCGGAGAAAAGCTATACGAATGCAATATATGCAATAAAAAGTTGTATCAATCAAAGAATTTTAAACACCCACATGCTAAATGCCAATGCTAACTTTGTAATAAAAACTTGAATTTGTTTTTTTAAGTTTGCATAAATTAATAGTTTAATTACCTGTGTACATAGAAAACTCTCAGGAAACTCAAAAGTAGGCACGCGACTTCATACCGGAGAAAAGCCTTACGAATGCCATGTTTTCAATAAAAAGTTTACACACTAAAGTAATTTTTTAAAGATTTTCATGTGAATTCATAGCATAGAAAAGCCATACATATGCAAAGTTTGTTATAAAAAGTTCAAGTTTTTTTTTAATTTTCATAGAGTTCTATTATCAAGTGCTTTAAAGTCTTACCTACATATGAATTCGGCCATAAGAAAACAAAGTTTTGCCAATGAAAATTTTTACCAAATCACGAATCTTTATTCCACCACGCGACATCATAGCAGCGAAAAGCCATACGAATGCAATGTTTTCAATAAAAAGTTTACACACTAAAGTATTTTTTTAATGATTCTCATGTGAATTAATAATGTAGAGAAGCCATACATATGCAAAGTTTACATGAAAAAGTTTACCAAATCAGAAAACTAACGTACACACGCGACTTCATAGCGGAAAAAGCCTTACGAATGCAATGTTTGAAATAAAAAGTTTGATCAATCATATAGTTGAATACCCACATGCTAAAAGCTATTTGAATGTAAAGTTTGTATTTAAAAGTTTAAGTTCATAGGTGGGCGCCACGGGCGCCTTTAAAAAACTAGTTGTATATAATTGTCGAAAAATAAACTATTATTATTATTATTGAAACCGGGTGTTACTTGGCTTCAATAAACGACAAACAACGTTGCATTGCGTATTACCTTTTTCGTGTATAAAATTCGCATTAACAAAATAATATCTTCTCTTTTAAGAGAAAGTATTCACAATTCTTCGAGCTTATTTTTTTTTGCACCTTTATTAATAAAATAATCTTTTTGCAAAGTTCTCGTAATAATTGACTAACTCAGCCACACGCATTCGACCTTGTTGTGCACGTGTAATCGTGAAGAGTAGGTATAGATTGGTCCCTATGTACCTAATATAAGGCCCACTCTCCACAATGATTCGTGGCGATGGCGTGGCGTGGCATATAGCAAAATATGTGTTTTTGAAATTTTGTATGTTGATTCTGTGATGTATTTGTTATGTTAAGATTTTATGTGTTACTCTACCAATATACAGTAAAGTATGAATAAAATAAAATAAATTCCAATACTTATACAGTAAAATAAATTTTAAACGATTTCTTGCAGATGCACAATATTAAAAAGACACGAATTTTTATTTATTATTTCGCATTATTTATTTATTGATCTATGCTGGACTTACGCAGTCAGATTTATTGCTATTTATGTTGTACCTCTGGACTTGTTTATTTTTGATTAGATAGTTGAAAAGAATCTGTGTTTGTACAATAATGCTATTAATTATTGTGATTTTTTTCTATATATAAATGTATGTAGAAGAAGATTTATTAACGCATTTGACTTTGAAGGAAGTAATAAGCTAAAGACGTTCTAATCACACATTTAGTACGCCGGGCTGCACGGCGAACTTTGTCGCGTCTCGTACGCTATGTCGATGCCGCGCCGTGGACAGTAGGCCTTACTGTATCTACTCATATTATTACGTTAGATGCAAAACTTAAAAATATATCTCCCCTTAAACTGAATCTTTGACAAAACAATGAAACCGGTCGATTTTTAATTTAAAATAAGAATCTATAAATTAATTTACAGCTCTTTAACTTAATTTATCTAAGAGATATGGTTTTTCGATATTTATTTTTTATATATTTTTACTTTTAAAATCGGAATAATAAAATTTGACTCTTTCTGCAGTTGAAATTTCGATAAAACCAGTTTAAAACGTTTCGGCGTTTTTCGATATTTTTATAAAAATCTGAAATATAGGCACTGAAACTCGTAAATTTGTCATAAAAAAAATGTTTTTCTTTATAAAAAAAGTTTGAGAAATCCTGGAACTTTTTCATTAAATTTGATTTTAGATATTGTATTTTTCTATATACATACACATTTTTAGGGTTCTAGATTTTATGGTTTTTGAGATATATGAAAAAATTAAATAAAAATTCAAAGGTTACCCCTGACTGAAATTTTTTTTCATAATTCTGAGTATACATATTTTGTAGGCTTAAAGTATTAAATATTTTCTGAAATTTTAGGACCTGTACATCAAGCGAATCAAAAGTTATAAGGGGGGACGGACACACACACACACAAACGTTGGAAAAGCGTCCCCCACCCCTTTCCCTCTAATTAATGTTATCTTTTGAAAACAAAATAGTATAATTTGACTCTTTTTGTAGAAATTGTTTTTTTGAAATTTCGATAAAACCAGTTTTAAACTTTTTAGGAGACACTTAAAAATCATCCCTTTTTATATGTGCTATTTTTCGTCCCTTTTAGTGAAAATTTGGAAAAACTGTCCAAGAAAACTACTACTCATTTCTATAGAAGAATTCATATGCCAAATCTCAAGTTCGTACCATGTCTAGTTTCCGAGATATTCGCATACTTTGAAAAACATTTAACTTTATTTTTCACCCCCTTAGGGGTGGAATTTCCAAAAATCCTTTCTTAGTGGAAGGTTTTGTATTAAAACCTACCTGCTTTCCAAATTTCACTTCTCTACGATTAGCCGTTTGGACTGTGCGTTGATGAGTAAAATGTGTTTCACATGCAAATAGATAGAATTTACATATAGAATTTACTAATCCAATCAAGGGCGTAGGTACTCCACTACACTCAAATGTTGGGTAGGTACCTACCTACCTAGTTTATAACCTCAGTTCTCGCGAGACGGCCGCGACATAGCTTTAGGTAGGTACCTAAACCCCGCGGCGCGAAATGTGACCTCGATAAATATGATATTTAATCAAAATATTTATCTTCGCGTATCTCCTCTTTAACTATATCTTTCAATCTTGAAATTCGTATTTTATTTTTATATTAAAATTAGAATCTATATATTAATTTACAGCTTTCTAAATTCATTAATCTAAGAGATATGGTTGTTCAATAAAAAGCGCCCCCCACCCCTTTCCCATTAATTAATATTATATTTTGAAAACGAAATAGTATAATTTGACTCTTTCTGAAGAAATCATTTTTTTGAAATTTCGATAAAACCAGTTTTAAACTATTTAGGAGCCACTTAAAAATCATCCCTTTTTATATGTGCCCTTTTTCGTCCCTTTTAGTTAAATTTTAGAAAAATTGCCGAATATGCTAACACTCATTTCTATAGAAGAATTCATATGCCAAATCTCAAGCTCGTACCATCTCTAGTTTCCGAGATATTCGCATACTTTGAAAAACATTCAACCCTATTTTTCACCCCCTTAGGGGTGGAATTTCCAAAAATCCTTTCTTAGTGGAAGGTTTTGTATTGAGACCTACCTGATTTCCAAATTTCACTTCTCTACGATTAGCCGTTTGGGCTGTGCGTTGATGAGTCAATCAGTCAGTCAGTCAATCAGTCAGTCAATCAGTCAGTCAATCAGTCAGTCAGTCAGGCACTTTCCTTTATTATTATAGATTGTGGACAATTCTCTAACTGTGCCATCACTGTTATAGAAAAATCATAAAGCATTGTGTTCTTAATATCATTTTATCCACAGAATGAAAGATAGTATTATGAAAATATCATTCGTAATCAATCACTCAATTCTTCCCAAATGTTTCTTCATCAATCCACATTCTTGTTCGGTGGCGACCGCTCGGGTCTCCATTTAGAGATGACTCATACGCCTAATTTATCAAACATAATAGGATAATCTAACTGGCAAACTGAACAGCTAAGTGTTTATGAGGAAAATTCTTCTGTTCTTATTTCATCATAGATCTATCATGCGGGAACAATGAAGGCCATTATTATGTCATGAAACGAGTACCAATGCTAGTGATACTTCTAAATTTAGGCCTTCTGGCCGGTAATTCAAAGGTTAGGTTAAGGCCTCCTGCGAGGTGGATTCCGAGCTATTACTCCTCTTTGGTGGTCTGCCTGCCTGGTGAGAGCCGTCATTCTCCTAACATGTACATACCAGAACCTTCTTCGTTGCCTTCCCCATCTCACTATGTCTTCGACCTCGCATGTTTCAAGTGATTAACTATCGGAAAACGTAACATGATTATGTTCGGCAGATCGGGTATAAACAGTAAATTTTTCATAACAAATACTACACACTTACACGTTTATTTAAAAGTCTTAACATTCAAACAAATACGTTGAGTACTTACTTATTGTTTTCTATATATGGCTCTCACAATCTTTTTTTTTAGCCTTCACGCCGTGTCCCGTAAGGGGAAGGCAGAGAGAACAGACCTCCACTCTTTTCTATCCAAGCATATTTCTTTCGCTTCTTCCACCGACACATAATTTCTCATACACCTTTTCCTATTTCTCTTACTTCTTACCTGGTCTTCCTTGAGGATGGAATCGATGTGTTCAATCCACGTCATTCTCGGTCGGCCACGCTTTCTTACACCTTTCATAACCAATAAAACCAAACATGAAAATATTAATCATAATAATAATAGTAATACTTAGTCATGAAGATTTGATTGTGCTTCTTAGCCATTCATGATTATTAAAAAAAAACGGGCCATTTGACGATTATCTAATAAAAAGCCCAATTTTCTTTATTAAAATATTTACAGTTTTAAAAGAGAAGTTCGGTGATCAATCTGTACGTTAGAAATATATAGACAATATGTACCTAGCTAAAAAAGTATTATCTTCAAGAAAAAATAACAACTAATGACTCTAACAATTCATTACTAATGTTCGATTTTTAAATGGAACAAACCACTACGGGCTTACGACCGTCTTCTACTGTTATTTCGAAGGCTGGCTTAGTGTGATCACTTTACGTTAACAACGTTCGCCATTAGATGGTAATGTTTGTCTCCGAAACTCCTAATCATGAGAATTCTCAACATGTTCAACATGTCGAAAAATCCCATGTATGCACCAAGTAGAAATTTAATAATAAAATGAAAAATAGAGATAAAAGTTGGAAATTGTTGAGAACAAGAGAGCAACCAAATTTAAAGACTGCGACTGCTGTCATGTATTTGGCGCCAGGATATGACTATATCCATTTTTGTTAATGTCTCATATTTATTGCCTATTGGCTTTGTTGGTGCACAACGTTCTAATTATGTTTAGATTCTTGTGACCTTTTCAGGACTAGATCTTAAAGAAAAAATAACAACTAATGACTCTAACAATTCATTACTAATGTTCGATTTTTAAATGGAACAAACCACTACGGGCTTACGACCGTCTTCTACTGTTATTTCGAAGGCTGGCTTAGTGTGATCACTTTACGTTAACAACGTTCGCCATTAGATGGTAATGTTTGTCTCCGAAACTCCTAATCATGAGAATTCTCAACATGTTCAACATGTCGAAAAATCCCATGTATGCAACAAGTAGAAATTTAATAATAAAATGAAAAATAGAGATAAAAGTTGGAAATTGTTGAGAACAAGAGAGCAACCAAATTTAAAGACTGCGACTGCTGTCATGTATTTGGCGCCAGGATATGACTATATCCATTTTTGTTAATGTCTCATATTTATTGCCTGTTGGCTTTGTTGGTGCACAACGTTCTAATTATGTTTAGATTCTTGTGACCTTATCAGGACTAGATCTTAAAGAAAAAATAACAACTAATGACTCTAACAATTCATTACTAATGTTCGATTTTTAAATGGAACAAACCACTACGGGCTTACGACCGTCTTCTATTATCTTCAATTCATATTTTGAAATATAGACCAAGTTGTGCTCAACTCCAAACATTATTGAATTTTAGTAAAATATGGGACTTAATAAAATGTGAAAAGGTTGCTAGTATAAAGGTGCCGGTACACTTATCTAAGAAGCAAGAGTATGTAGACACTTTCTAACTCCTATATAGGTATACCTACTACTCTAGAATTGTGTGTACACTTTAGAGCTGTTTTAGCACTGAATATTTAGATATAGGAGGATAGACTCTAGCTAGACTACCTTCTTCTATAGTCACAATTTTAATATTGATCGAAATCATGTTATATTTTTCTCCACACCGCTCTATTCCTAGCAGTTTTATGTTACACACACAGTAGCCCTAGTATAAGTTTTCGATGATCGAATATCGAAACGATCATCGAAAGAGTTACGAAAGTTTTCCATACAAAAATTATCGAACGATTCGATCGTTTGATTTTAGAACACTATTTGCACGCTAATAAGCGCTTATCAGCGTGCAATAAGCTTTCGATGAAATTCGTACTAGCCCCACAGGTGGAAGAACGCATTTACAGTTACTTGTAAGGAAGATACTCTTAATGACTCCAGGAATTTTTGTCACCTTGTTCTTTAGCTCAACTGGTATTTAAAAAAACTTGCATTTCATATCACGTATTTTATCCACCTTGCACGTCTTTTGGAGAAGATTTTGAGCAAGTGCATTACTCTTTCGATATTTTTGAATAATATTTAAACTTATAGAAATCTTCTATAAAGGACAACATCCCAAAGGGTTTTAGAGTCCTTTTATCTGTTTCGGTAAAGCGATAAAGTCTCGCAGCTGTAAATAAAGACTAGGTACTTAGAATGTTTTAGATAAACTGACCAAGTACCTACTCTACATCTTCAACATGCATAAAGTGATTTCCTATACATCTACAATATTGCAAGGGCTAGACTTTTCTGCCTAGAACTTGAGCGGTTTCTGTTATAGTACTTACCTACTCTAAATTAGAATCTACCTGATTTTTTGCAAGTCAACAATTTGATATACCTACTTGGCGCCACATTCCCGGATGCTGAATTTATAAGAAGTTTCGGAAGTTCTATAGATACTTCTAGGTACGACACTAAAAATGTTAACATTTCTAGACTCAAAATAGATCTTTCTAGATAAATCAGCTTCAGCTTAAAATCTATAGTGTACTGGTGCCTTTGGGATAGAGAAATAATATCATTTCTAGAACGATTATTGCGCCACCATTTCAGGAAACAAATGTGTAGGAAATAATAGAAGAAAATAAAGAAAGTAGTGGGATCCCATCAGGCAGTCTGGTGGCTCGCACCCGCGTCACGTGAAAAAGATATGTTATGTGTCATTTAGTGAATTTATTCGGTGAGGCAACGGGCGCTCAGACCATTAGCCAAGATTGATACTCCGTGGAGGAGAATGGCAACCAATGGTGTAATAATGAGACATGCATCATGCGTCATACAGGGCGTAACATTGTATTTCCACATAGAAAACGAGTTCTTAAAAATTGAACGTATTCTCTACATTTGTCGTAAAACTCAATGACCCTGGACTCTTGAAAGATAAGCGGGAAAACAACCACTAGGGTACCAGTCGCTTCTGCTGCAACAAATTTGATTTATTGTTAGAATGCAGCACCGAAGTCGAAAATACAACAAACGAAGAACACAACAAAAAAGGACTTGGTTGATAACAGCATATGGAGAAGCTAGGAATTATGTAATCCAAACATTATCCTGTTTAAGTTCACACATATCATCTTTCTGACTCAATACTGTCACGCTAGTTATATTTTATTGGATGGCAAAGATTTTTATACATTTTGATAACTTTTAATGATGAAACAGGCCGACATTTGTAGCATCTAAAAAAACATCTAAAGGGGTCACTGCGAGCTACGTAGTAATGTGAATTTTTACTCGTCATAAACCAATATCTTCTCCTTTTTCTAGATTACCGGCGACTCATACTATTCGGAACGTATTGCGCCGTGGTTTGTGATAAACCAATATGTAAATTTTGGCATTATAAATTATTGACTCCTTCGTTATGATTTTGTATGAAGATTCATAAGATACTTACCTACCATTTTAAAATATCCACTTTTTAAATAAAACGAATCTCACACAAATTGACTTTTCACATATTTTACAGTAAGAAAACTTCAAGGCATCTTCATAATAAAAGATCGAACCCACAACATTCGAAACGGAAGTCAGCGTCTGAACTGCTATGCTTTCAAATCAAATATTATGGCTAAGGAATTATCACTAAAATATGTTTCAGGATTACGCATAGCAATTAATATAACATTTAGGTTGACTAAGATTATCATTGAATGGATTTCAGAAAGATTACACCCTGTTTAGCGAGAAAACACTTAATATTATTATATATCAGAAAGCGATCAGGTTTTCTCGCATTTTCTCACTTTTCCCACCACGACCAACTGTCGACTCTTCGGGACTAAATACATTGATAGTTCCTCATGGTCCTTAGCGGAGGCACGTACTTCATTATGATCCTCACACGGACCATTATTACTATTTTTGCTCCTTGAGGTTGTTCCAACATCCATTAGGTCCGTCTGATTAATTTAGAAAGCTTCCTACCCACACACATTCTTTTTTATTTATCGAAACGTAGAAACATACGGTAACTACCTAGTTGCTTTGAGTTGAACTCAATTCTATGGCGACTGTGAATTATTTTTTACAGTTTCGAAACAAATTCTATAGATACAAAATGATTGAATAATCATTCATTCGTTCGTTGTTAGAACACACGAGAAGGATCTGCACAGACCCTAAGGGTGCATTTAAACCCAACGAACATAGAGCCAGATTTGGAAAAAAGAATACCTTTATTTTCTTGATCGTTGATACTATGGTCACCAAAGGAATAGCAACCAGAAAGAACTGTCATTGCCCACTTATTTGTTAATGCTTGTTATTATTTCGATGGTATCCGATATCAACCATAAAATAATAAATGTTCTGTTTCTATGTAGATTCGGTTCTATATTCGTTTGGTGTAAGCTCACACTAATTAGCGGGCAATAAGATCGTATTAAACTCATACTGTCCCCACTGTAAACCAATGCAGTATCTGGTTTTTAAATTAGATTTCATCCATTTGAATCCACTCCCCACTATTCCAACCAGATATCCAAAGTTATCGGTCTAACGCTAAGTACAGGGCATCTTACAGGGTGTTGGGTTTGATAAGCATGATCGAGGTCTACGGGAGGAATTAGCCCCCGAAAGAGGGCCTTCCATGTCAAACGAACCTTCTTGCCAAAATTCAGGCAAAAAAAACTCCGAAGGTCCGAGACTGGCCCAATTCGATGCGACCTCACGCCTCGAACAGGTACCAAAAAGGGGGCCGAAATTCGGCTATCAGATATAGTGTATATAGACAAACGGAAAAGGTTCCTGATGGTGTACAGACTACAGGGGCTGAAAGCTATATTTTAACTATCTAACTCTTGACTCTAACTACCTAAACGTACTTCCGGCAAAGACTCAAAATAGGACAGGATTTTACTACGCGAAAAATATGCCACGACTAGCTGCAGTCAAAACGATCCTGTCTATTAACAATTTTAATGTCTACCTCGCGAGCATTTAATTATTATCGATCTCACTATCAAAATAAACGTGCAATCACTTTATCGACGAACTAATCAGCCTTCCAGTCGAATTACCGCGGGCTGACATAATACCGCAAGTTTTCCTCATTAGAGTTCCAAATCGCTCAACTGCTTCGGTCTTGGCCCGCGACCTTTTCGCCCGTGAACCTCATGAACTGAGCTGAAAAGCGTCCAAATCAGCCACAGCCCATTCTCTTGGAGAGTCATGTGAGGTATATCTTCAGTCCACAGCCCACCCGACATACTAAATATTATTATACGGCTCCGTAACTGTAACTTCAATATATTTACAACGGCGCGATCAAAATACATATTAATCTATCTTATGCGCGGGCAATAACAAGCTCAGAATATCATACTATCGCGACCGGATATTCATAACAAAATTACTCTCTCGGGGAACACGCCGACGTACCTAATTTTACAAATGAAAATTCTACACTAAGCTTACTGGAAGGTTCTAAATATGAAATTCCTAACCGGATTCAAAAATAAACATTAAAGATAGGTCACACCACTGGTATCGGAAAATGGGGGTAACCCGCGAATGACAGATAACAATTCGCGACGTGTGCTTGACATGTGACGTGTGAAAACAATACAGGGAGGCACATGCTGCAATACAATAAATCCATTGGCACACAGAGATCACAAATATTCATAAATATGCCGTATCGCGTCGGCCATATATCTCTCATCTAAAACCACATAGAGCAACTTGCTCATAAGCATGCTTGGCGGGGGGCAACCAAGCAACAAATAAAATACAACATAAAAATATATCTCTGTGCCCTATCATCGTCCTGGAGGTAGCTGCCAGCGACGAAACAAAAACACCCTAATAAAAATATGGTCACTCACCCGAAATTCAGCATACCTACATTCAAATATTTAGCACAATGCACAAAAAGAAAATAAACACGTCACATTCACACATATGAGGTATGGTGTGTCACTTGTCCCTTTCTACCTCGAACCTCGCCACCCGCTCAGATCGGGAATCTTCAAAATAAACCATAATTAAACGGAAGGTTTAATCAACAAACGCGAGACTCTAAACAAAACAACTCTAAATATGTGACACACCATAACTCAATCGTCAAACACTTCCCAATGACTACAGAAACTATAAAACGCGACGGAAATTATAAATTGATTAACAAGGAAACAAAATTGCGATAAACTATGGAGAGATGTTTTCTGAGCGAGATCTGATATTGAACTGAAGTAAAAAAAAATCAAAGCATTCATCTCAAAACAGGAGAATTTACCTTCTATACTAATCGCTGTAAACAATAAAACATTTAAATGGTTTCCTGGACATACATTCAGTGCGTAAAAATTCCAAACTTTCTAATCCGGCATAAACAAATAAGCAACTGTTTTTCAAACTGTTTACCATCGCGCTCCCAAACTTTCAAATAATGACTTAACAATATTTTGAATAACAACACATATTCATAAATCCCTCACATCAGGTTTTTAACCTGGGCACCTCATCTTAAATATCGGATTCCGACCTCGAGCTCTGGTGCTTTCGATTCTCCCCTTTTTAGGAGGTTTCTCTGGCACCATATCTCTGATGCGTCTACCCTGTGTGTAACTATTGTATTCAAAATTAAAGGATACCTATCACAAAAAAATCCTGGTTCATATTTTAGAAGTGAATAAAAAAGCAAATACGTAAATTGTAATCCAGACATTTGCGTATAGCTACACGTGTGTTCTAGTTATCACGAAGAGATAACCGCAAACATCATACTGGCATCTCATCTCTCTCTATGTGGCTGCGTGGAGCTGGCAAACTTTGTTCCTGTAATGCGGTGTGAGAGCTTTGGGTGAAACCCATCCGCAACTCCGTAAGAAGACAGTGCACCTTGGCTTCGAGCTTTAAGATTATATTTCAGGCTTAGTCAGGAATACGTCAACCGTGCAAAATGCTAGGGAATATTTGATTTACTTAGAATATGTCTCGAAGGGAAATTATGAATTCCACAAAACATACATACGATCTCACTTTATTATCACGGTACCTACTCCCTTTTTGAACTGAAAGCTTATCGTTCTTCAATGGAAACGTTTTCTGTCGTTAACGGAATCTTTTTCTATTGTTAAAGAAGAATTTAACCCATATCTTCCCAGTGTTCCATTATTGGAACAGTTCTATAACTAAAAATCCAAAAAAAAATTGACACTTATTTATCAATATAATGACTATTATTCTGAAATGAAAAACAGACGATTGAGTTGCGTCGTATCCAATTTTTATTGAGACTTTTGACATTTCTGTATTCTGAAAATGTTTTATCCCATACTTTAGTTTCGTAACTACTGGCAACCGATTAAGTTCTAAGCAAGAGCTTCTTGCGTTGAGTTGGAACGTGAATTTGAGAATACCAGTCATAGACCGTAAATAGTCCCTGGTATGATTTTCATGAAAATCTAAAGGCTATTTGTATGTCTGGAAAGATATGGTTTAAGACGGTTTGAGAAAATTGAGGCAATTGTACGGCCTGCGAATGCGAAAGGGATGCACTCTAGGAGTGCTTTGGAAATAATTTCAGAGGAGTTGAAAGCACTACTTTCTCTCTTTCAATGCAGAATAGTGTGACGACATAGCTTCATTTCCTCCTTCCTATTGGTTCTTTCTTCACATGCGTAATACTAATTATTTCAAAATAAATGTCAAAACTGTGGACTATGTTAGGTGTAACGCAGTACGAATATTTTTATGGTGCGCGCCATTTACTTTTTCATATAATTTTATCATTCTCTAAAATGTTATTATTTTTATAATTCTCTTGAAAATTCTAGGTCAAACAAGAATTGGCTTGTATCAGCTGCTCGCCACTGAACATTATTATAGTTTTGATGAGACTTGGCTCACTAACAGGCCAAGGTTAATATCTCTGTCTTACGTCATATTTCAGATAACTTTTGTTGGGGGCTTTTGTTTTCCTTTCCTTGTAACATTGTCTTTAAATCTTTTTACCCCACTCAGAGGCAAAGTGAAGCAATAATACCTCCACGCAGCGCTCGATCCCGCGCAGTTTTGATGACCTTATCCCACACCAAGGCAATCATTTATCTTCTCTCTTACCTCTTTTGTTATTTTTTTCCTTTTCACACCAACAAAATAATGTGAGTTATCCTTTTATATGTAAAATAAAGCTTTTATATTTAGCACGTGGACAGTAAGGCAAAGCCCTCATGTTGTCGAGTGGAAGAAACATTGACTATAATCATAAGCATTGTAGATGCGCTTGTTTACTAGATAAAACCATGTTTTTTTTTTCTTTATATTATAATATTTTTAGGAAAGCCTGAAGAGGTGCGTTTGCCTGCAACACATCGTTATGGAAGCTCTTGGTAAGAATGTAATTGTTGTATGTTGTAGTCTGCAACTCCTATAATAATAACACTTCCCCAACACAACTCACTTCCGGTCTATATTATGCGAGGTGATAAAGTTTGGTCGTGGTAACATAAAACAATTAAAGCCTTTCTCATTTCTCTCAAGCCTCCCCATGGACCACTACGTGCATAATACCTACCCCAGACTTCTAATAAGACGGTGACGTGCAGCATAATAATATGTATAGAGGGTGAATGTGGTGTAGGTATGTCGATTCACTTTCGTTCTTCATGATACAAAGACGTAAGAATTGGATCATTTCATTTAAAATTATATTGATTTTTTTTTTTTCAAAAAAAAAATTAATTTGAGATTGTTAAAAATTTTTTAGCATTTTAAATTCTTCTTCCTCTTTCTTTAGATCTACGATCTGTTTAGGAAGCGCTCAAATCGGGCTACTGTAATCCTGAAGTAATGCTTGCTCTCCATCTTTTTGAGGGACGTCCTGGTGGCCGGCGTCCATCTGGGATCCCATGCATCACGGCATTGGCAATTCTGAGGCAAAAAGAGCTCTCCAGTTTCAATAACCTCCTCCCACACCTTATTCAAATCCCCAGCTCTGCCTTGAAAGAGCACGGAATGAAAGGGAAGAACAGCGTTCTCTTCGGTCGATCGTCTTTCCAAGTCCATAATTATCCTCTCCAGAGTTCTAAATCGGATCCTTGGGATAATTTGAGACCAACGGATCGCATCAAGAGTGAACATCAGTTTTAAGAGACCCGACAGATCAATCAATGAACAGTTATTGAAATGTCCTTATTTTATACGGTTTATAGTTATACGGTTTAAACCTACCCTTTTAGTTTCTGTAGGTGTTGGGTGGGATAGGGATTGAAAACCGTAGAAACGATCATTTTGTTTAGAAATAAACGTAACCAATTAATACAATTCTGTATTTTTATTGTGTTTTTTTCCTAGGCTAAAAAAGAAAAGTCGACAGGGCCGATTCTTGGATAAAAAAAAGTGTTATTTTTATCGATTTTTAATATTTTTGAAAATGATTTTTTGAATAGATACATACCTATACCTACCTGTAATAAAATTAAAGAAAATAATACTTACCTACTAAATATCTAGAAACTTTAATATTATGGTTATTATTTTAGTTTCTGCTTTGTGATTATTTTTTCTTTTCTTTTTTTTTATAATGAATTTGTGCTCACTCAAAGCGAATACAAATTCACTCATTGACTCTTTCACAGTAAGCTACTTAAAGCTTGTGTCGTAAAAGAGGAAGATGGTCGGCACCTGGGATCGAACCCACGACCTACGCACGAAACAGTGCGAAAGCCGGCGTCGTAACCGCTAGACCACCAACCACTCCTTCATTTGAGATATTATTTTGTATGCTTCTATCTTTTGTATGCAGTTTTTTAGGTTATTGCAATTAGTTTACTGATTTTTTTAAGTATTTTCAGCTTACGTATTTAACTTGTCATATTAGTATAATAAATAACGGCCAATTATAAGAATGCCACCTAAAATCGCACATTTGTTAATTTACGGTTATCATTCTGCATTCTTAGACAGTTGGATGTGCTATTTTTGTTATTTTAGTTCATTTTGAAAAATATCTATGATAATTATTGTAGATATTATGTAAGATGTAGGTAATATAAATTATTGCTGTACAATATGCTGGACAATAAAATCATCTTGGGTGTACGGACAGAAACGATTGGTGGTAGTACTGATTAAGAATACACACACAGATTAATTAAAAAAAAAAAAAACTTAATTATCAGCACTCTGTGATAGAGCCTTATATTGAAACAAAATAAGGGTGAATCTGGTAAAAATAGTGAATGTCTCCGTTTCATTTCCTTTCTGCAGCCGGATAATTACGGGGCTTAGAGAGAAGGGAAGGTGGAAGTGAGCTAACCTGTACCTGCCCATAGCACTGTATAGGTATAGAATATTGTGCTATCTGTTAGGAAGGAGATCCAGCTGTCTGAGTTCCTGGAATATTATGGTGACCCCCCAAGCAAAAGTCAATGTTGTCTCTTTTCCAATTCTCAGTTCATTATTTTTATCCTAACGCTGGCACCTATAGGTATTCTTTTGAATTTCTTAACTACTTGTGATATGACGGTTTTTTTTTCACATTTTTTTTTTAATTTGAATCTTTTCAATTTTTTTTTAACTAAACTAGTTGCAATATATCTAGGTTTATTGTTTTTTCTCATAAAATGATCTAAGTAAGCATCAAGGAGAAAATTTAACCTTATTTATGAGATTTTCCATAAAGAGCTGGAATTTAAAGTTTCATTATCACAGAACAACATAACTATTTAATCTATAATAATAAAGGAAAGTGCCTGACTGACTGACTGACTGATTGACTGACTGACTCATCAACGCACAGCCCAAACGGCTAATCGTAGAGAAGTGAAATTTGGAAATCAGGTAGGTCTCAATACAAAACCTTCCACTAAGAAAGGATTTTTGGAAATTCCACCCCTAAGGGGGTGAAAAATAGGGTTGAATGTTTTTCAAAGTATGCGAATATCTCGGAAACTAGACATGGTACGAACTTGAGATTTGGCATATGAATTCTTCTATAGAAATGAGTGTTAGCGTATTCGGCAATTTTTCCAAAATTTAACTAAAAGGGACGAAAAAGGGCACATATAAAAAGGGATGATTTTTAAGTGCCTCCTAAAAAGTTTAAAACTGGTTTTATCGAAATTTCAAAAAAATGATTTCTTCAGAAAGAGTCAAATTATACTATTTCGTTTTCAAAAGATATCATTAATTAGAGGGGAGGGGGTGAGGGGCTCTTTTCCAACGTATATGTGTGTGTATCCGTCCCCTCTTTATAACTTTTGATTCGCTTGATGCACAGATCCTAAAATTTCAGAAACTATTGAATACTTTAAGCATACAAAATTTGTATACTCAGAATTTTGAATTTTTTTTTCAGTCAGGGGTTATCAACCTTTGAATTTTTATTTAATTTTTCCATATATCTCGAAAACCATAAAATCTAGAACCCTAAAATTGTGTATGTATATAGAAAAATACAATATCTAAAATATAATTTAATGAAGAAGTTCCAGGATTTCTCAAACTTTTTTTATAAAGAAAAATATTTTTTTATGACAAATTTACGAGTTTCAGTGCCTATATTTCAGAATTTTATAAAAATATCGAAAAACGCCGAAACGCTACAACTAGATAATTTATTTTTCTATAAAAAATACATACATCATAGCAGTACATCTCAAACTTTTCTTAACAATTTTTGTAAAAATTTAATTTATTGACGACATCGTTTCATACAATAAACATACATACACCGCGAGCTGGTCCGGTGCAGCGTGTATGAATATATACGTAGGTAGGTATACCCAACCCAACCTACTTTCTCCAATACACGTGACGAAACTATTGCGTAATCTATAATAATAATAATATAGTTTTGAACTAGCCGACCCGTCAAACGTTCGTCCCGCCTTGGAATATAAATAATATGTTCGAGATTTTATGTATAACTTTAAGTTGATTTCAGTTTAAAGTTATTTAACACAGACGACGACGTGGTCCTTATATTATTGAATTTGAATTAGTATAATGATACAATTCATTATTACCTTTTTAACTACTGTAACCGCTGCATCTGTTATAAAACATATCATTATATTATTTACTATAAGCATTCCGTGAATCGTATCATTCATCAAACAACTGATTCCTGTCAAACGCCTGATTTAATTTCAAAATTAGAAAAAATCTAATAATAATATGGAAGTTTTATTTTTATTCCGTGCAACTTTTTTCTTTCATAAGACCCTTCAGACAAAAGCAAACACGAAAAAAAAATGGGCGATATAAGTTCAGCTGTTCTCATAGGGTAAGAAACACGTAGAATGCCGATTCTGACTAGCGCCAACCGGCGCAAAGAATGTTACTATGCATTTGAATGGGGAAACCCACAGAAAAAGCAGGAACCCGCTTCCCGAGATGCCCATTTAAATGCATGGAAACCATAGACAACAATCTTTGAGCTGGTCGGCGCGGATCGTAATCGGCTTTCAACGTGTTCTTACCCATACGATGACCGCGCAAATTGGCGTTCCATTTTTATATAAGAGATAAATAATACACTTTCCGTGAATTCAGACAAACACTTTACGTACCTACCTACTTCAATATATTTTTCGTACCATGCATCCTGTACAGCGATTCTGAATTGTTTTTTTTACGATCGACATTAAAATCATTATGTAGGTACCTACCTATTTTAGTAATTTATTATCTCTACTAAAATAATTTACGGTAAGTTCACGAAAAGAATCTGGATTGTATTGCAATTCTTTATGTCTTGATCTGTATATTAAAATATTTGAAGCCATTTCATAAAAACACTAGCAAAAAAAAAAAAAAACTATGTGAGTAATCTTGCTTTGAATTTATTGCGTAAACCATGAATAGCAAGTTGATATAATATTATGTTGAAAAAAGGTAAATAGTATTATGAAGTCAATAGGTAAATTATTTTATATCAAATGTAGTAAAAGTGCAAAATATTAAATTTTATAATTATCTACAAAATCCTCACATCATTTTAGGATAGATCGTAAATAATTGTTTTGAAAACACTGGCAAGTCAATGACCATATCATTTCGTCACTGTATAGTGCGAAAAAATTAACTGTCCACTGGAACGTATAAAAAATAGAGACGAAAGGGATAGCAGTTAGCCGGATATTATGACCTCCTCACACACCATTTCCAGATCCCTCAGCTCTGCTTCGAAGGAGCAGAACACGAGGAAGACCCTCTCGGTATGAGAAGATCTTCTTTATCTTCGGAACCCTTGCGGGAGGAAGAAAAGCGCTCCCCTTAAAATATCGGTGTTTTTATTTTCAAAAATTTATAAAATTCGTAGAATGCTAAAGAAGTCCTTACTAGAGCCCGGCCAGTGCGTAAATTACCATGGGTACAACGCATGAATTATGCTTACGTAGGCGGTATAAACAAATTGGACTGACTCCGTTGCCGGAACGTTATTGTTCCAAAAATCGCGGAAACTATCTGCATCTTCAGCCAGGATGATATATGACGAAACGTTGTTTTATTAAACTTCCCTTACTTACGAAGACCAGCAAAGCTGCTGTTTTCCTCTATATAGTCTAATAGTCTATATAACGAAATATTATATAGAATTACTCTCCATAATTTACCTTATGCTTGATAATCAATTTTCTAAGTTGTAGAATTTATTTTGTGATTATAAGGTGTATTTCTTAAGTGATACTTTAATAAACAAATCAGTGAGTTATCCAAACATGTCTCTTTTTACTATTCGGTATCCGGCAGGATATTATTTACGCCGCCGGACAGACCGGATATCGGATAGTTGCCGATATCCGTTTCATCTAATAAAAAATATAAACAGTGGACAGTTAATTTTCTTCCTACTCTACATTGTCGAAAATTCGTTTATAGTCGAACGCCAATTACTTATACCATTAGAATACTGAGGTTGACCACCTCACTTCCTTAAAACTCAACCGGTTAGAAAAGGCACAATGAGCCTCGGACGACTTCGAGCGCAATGGAGAGTTCTTTATGCCTAACCTATTCTCCTGAGTGGGTCCAAGGCCTCCCGTATTATGGGGTGGTTTGGGGGGAACCGCCACGGGCTTGATTTGTGTGCGGCTGGCTTTTTGGCAATCGGGCTAGGGTTTGGCTTTGTGCGGATCGGGTTTGCTGCGCTTTAGTTTCCTCTGGGCTGGCTTGCGGTGAGCGGGGGGGCTTAAAAGGGAGAATATTACGTTATTATAAAAATGGAGACCTACTTTACGTGGTCATCGCATCACGCCTGGAGGCCAAGTCGAAATATTAACGACAGCTCCAACGTTAACAATTTGTTGTTATTTCCAAAGAGATAACGTCAACGTGCGTTAAACAATGTTGTTCTAAATTCCGAGTCAAAAAAATAATTCTGTCAGTTATTCAAAATTAACGTTAAACGTTACCTCAAAATCTTTGGAAGTATTACGACGCTGCTATTATATTGAAGACGAAACGCATTTTTTTTTGTTTGGAAACCATTTTCAATTTGGTAAACGTTAACGTTCGGAACGTTAACAGTTTTCACGTTTAACGTTATTTATTTCGACCTGAACGGCTGGACCGATATCGTTTATTCTTTTTATGTCGTGTTTGCTCAGGATAAGATGAACTAAATTTCGAACCTACGACCAGACAAACAACAACAAATCAACGTGAAAGATATAAATTGAAATGTTAAAAAAAACGTCTGTAGCTTGAAAAATGCCCAAAGCAGATAGAAATAAGTGTTTTAAAGATCACTAATTTCATTGCTTTTCGAGACCTGAATATTTTTTTATTCATATCCAGCAATATAAAAATTGATTTCAAATAACGTCATTTGATGGAATAAAAGTTATTCGAGTTATTTTTTGGGATTCTAATGTTAGAATAATGTCAGTCAAGTTAGCGAAATTTTTAAGTTCGCGGGCTGATTCTATTTGTATAAGAAGCACATATTTTTTAAATACAGATTAATAACGACAAATATAAATAAAAATATAGTAATTTAATGGAAATTTTAGAATATATATTTAAAAAAAGAAATGTTGAAAATGAAGAAATTCTGCATTGTTTAGGAAGAGAAAGCAAATACAGTAACACGTGAGCGAAGCCACGGGTAACTAGCTAGTTTATATTATAAATGAAAGTCGAACATAAATTTGAAAATACCTACCGTGATTTTGAAAAAATACTTACTTACTTTCCGTGTCTGGATCGTCAGACTTCTTTTTTTATTCATAGATAATAGCATTACAATAATCTTTACAAGTACATATTTGAATCCACCTAACTGAGCAAAGCCCGTACCAAGGTAGACCTGTAGCAACTATTTTTATTTATTTAAGTATTAGCAAAATAAAGGATCTAAACAAGGATAATAGAAGCCTCGGTAGTTAGCAAGGGCCTGTCAGTGGCATTGATAAGCTCCTCTCGTGTGCACTGTGCGCCCTTCTCCATTTTTAGCTCACTCCATAAGCTGTTGATGGTCCTGTGTTTCTTCACATTCACACCCACAGGTATTCTCATATTTTCATTTTTTGAGATTACTTTGCTTAACCAAGTCGTTTAAGGTTTAAAAAATAATGGCCTAATTACCCATTATATTAAAAATAATGGATAGGTATTGGAAAAATAATAGGTACATAAGTACATAGGTACATAAAACAACAAAATAATCATCGGTATTTGATGAACGATTAAACCTAGAAATATTTTTATAAAATTTGTAAAAGGGAAAATTTCAAATTGAATTTTTCACAATAGATTTCTCCTAATTGGAATAATATCATATTTCCCATTACATACTCATATTTTCTAAATTTTATTATTATGGGAAATAAAATTCTTTTTTATACAAATTAAAAATTATTGAAGCAAAACGATATATTATTCCTAAATAAATGCTTTTTCAGGAATAGGTATTGATTTTTATGTAATTGTTTTTTTTTCGAAAATCTTATGTTATAATTATTGTTCTTACACCATGTTTTTAGTTAGTATTTCCTGTAAGAAAGCTCTTTTAAGTACCTTACAAATTTGCAATACGATGTTGTTCTCTTCATATAACTATGGAGTTTAGTCATCAAATACAAGCTTCTTCCTCCTTTGCCGCCCCCTTGACAAGCTGTTTTATTTTTTTACGATTGCGCCCCTCTCTTCATCCCCAAACCCTCCCTCTTCCACCGTCTTTATCATGTCTGCCCCATTAGGTTTTATTATAATATTTTCTCGACAAAGCTGCGGACGTGAGATAATTTTAATGGCCGTCGTGTAAATTTGGTCCAAAAAATCCTCCTCGTCACAAGTATTGCAGACTTGAATTATTGCACCAAGATTATCATCATGGGAACCTTCCATGGAAATCCTCACATCCCGGTTATTTTTTTCTGGAATCCCACCGTTTATCCTGGAATCGTGCCGCGATCAAAACGCTAACATTTGTCATAGCGATTTTAAGTCTTGCAACGTTTGGAGGCCTACAACTTTATTTCCTTACATTTGTCATTTTAATAGCATTATTATTTATTCACAACCTCTGGCTAAACAATTTTTACAGGAACTAAATAAGAATTTTGTGTAAATAATATCAAAAAGATTTTTTTATCAAGAAAATGAAACTCTTAGTTTCATACTTATACTTTTCATCAAACCTGGAAACATTATTTTTTTATCAACAGCATTTTTTATAATAAATAAATTCCGTCCAGTCTGAAACAGGAATCCCATCCTGAGTAAAACGTTGATAAATTACATCCTTTTTTATTTCTAAAAATATACTTTTTTATGGATGTATATGAGGAAGGCTATAAAATAGCAAACAATTTGGATCTACATCTGTAATCTGTTCCAATTATATGAGCTTTGATGGATTTTTTGACCTTGGGCATGATAGGTACTAGCCTAATCAATGAACTCCCTTTATTTTTCATGCAAGCTAAAAAGATGGCGGTAAAGCTAAGCTTTAGATTTCTTACCAATAAGAACTAAGATCTAGTACATTCAAAATGTCAATGAAGGAAAAATGAAGCACATCTAAAATACCATTTCATTGGTCAGGTATCTTAATCCCCTTTTTATTGTCTTCAATTTTGCGACAGTAGGAACTAGATCAGTAAACTTTCAAATCAATTGAAAATATTATTTCTTGTCAGTTAACAAAATCTGAACATTGTTTTTTTAGTCTGGGCCTCCTAACTTGTTATAAATAAGATCAATCTAATCCTAGAAGCATAATTATATAGCCGCCTTTTCTGACTGTGCAGTTTGTTTTAAGGACGTGTGGTGGTAAACCCCACAGACCCGACCTGTTTTTTTTTTCTTTTTCCTAGCTCTTACAGGATACTCAAAAAATCAACAAAAAGAGCAGTCAATCAACAAAGAGAGAAAATTATTAATTTAATAATTTAATATTTTGAATTCGTCGATCAAATGAACATAAAATTCAAGCAACAAATAAACGAAACAAGCACATCTTCAAAGAATGGTAGCAACATTTAAACTTTAGCTGCTTAGCTCCTTAGTAAATCAATGGTGTAGATATTCAGCCCTTGTTTTGTTTTTACCCTCGCATCGTTTCTTGTTACATCTTTTTTATATCCAAGACGTTGCGTTGGCCCGTAATATATTTTTTTATTGTTAAACTGTGATCCGACTACAAATGGCTATTATTACTCCGATTAGCTTCCATAAAGAGATATAACAATCTCTTCTATATTCCTCTTGCATAAAGTCACAAACATATGATGTTCAACCATTTTACTGTGGAAATTTATGGTAGAAATAAAAATACCTATATTGTTTGGTGTTTATAATATCTAGAAAATAAAAGACAGAATCGTGCAAACAAATCAACAGTTAAAGAAGGATGCTTACAAGCAGGGAATGAAATTAAAAATAGAAAGTTCACGTTCATAATATAATACACAAAGAAGTGGTTGGTTGACCAGTGCGAGTACAATCGAAGGCTAATTGCACGCTAATAAGCGCTTATTAATTAGCGTGCAAATAGTGTTCTAAAATCAAACGATCGAATCGTTCGATCATTTTTGTATGGAAATTTTTCGAAACTCTTTCGATGATCGTTTCGATATTCGATCATCGAAAACTTATACTGATAATAGTAACAGTTAACGGCTTGCGTGTGTTCAATGTACTGAAGGTTGTAGGTTCGAATCCCGGAGCCAAATATTTCCATTTTCTTAACAAAAGCTTCGAAGTGTATTTGTCTTCACTTCGGGTGAGTCCACCAGCTTTGTTTTTATTTATATTTTATTATATTTTACAATAATATACTCGTCATACAATACAATAAAAAATAAAGCATATAAAATCCTGAGTCAGGTTTTATTAAAACAAACATATAAAAAAAGATAAATATTTTTTCTTTTTTTTTTTCATTTCAGTTATTATTGCCGCTGGCGCAAGACAGAAGTGCATGGAGGGACCTAGTGGCGACCACATGCTCCACCTTGGGAGCGAACGTGGATTGGAAGGTCAAAATAGAAATATGATTTTACAAACCTTTAAATGTAAAAAAAGTCTTATAAAAGTAAAAAAAAATCAAAAGAATAGGGACGGTAGTATAACCTCCTGGTGAGGGAAACACCCGCAATCCGTACAAAATCATCAATATTGCATTTAATATCAGTAGAGGTCAATGTGAATTCAGAGATATCTGGTTAGGTATATTGAATGATGTTTTAAACTAAGACACGATCAAAAGACTGAAAAAAAATGGAAAAAGTCCCTTTTTATGTAAAAAAAAAACATTTTGTGTGGAAGTCGAGTCCAAAACAGACGATCAAAGAGATAGACAAACAAATGGAAAGAACTAATTAAAAAAATACATGAAGGAGATACTTTCAATGAAAGCTAAAAAATGACAAAATTTCTAACTATAAGTTAATTAAAATAATAATAATAGGCACTACATTTCGAGATGCCTCTGTTGAGGCTTTTCCTCCATGAAGGGTCTTTGGCGGCCACTCCTCTAGTTGTCTGTGATAAAGGTGTTGAGGTCCCTTTCGGCACAGTCCACCTCAATTTGGGTCTTCTTTCTTTCGTCTCCCCTCTGGTATAGAATTGAGGACTGTTTTTGGTGGTGAGATTGCTTTCATTTTTTCAGCTAACCGTAGCTATTTCGGTCTCACTTTACAGTTAAAGTCACGCCTTATATCCAGAAAGATTAAAGTCACTCTACATATAAGACATTAATTAGACCAGTCCTAACATAATATGCCTCAGAGACCTGGACAGTGCATGGCACGACGAAATCTGGCTGGACGCGTTTGAAAGGAAAATCCTACGCAGAATATACGGCCCTATAAATGATGGTCAAACTTGGCGTAGAAAATAGAACACGGAGCTCTACGATGTCTACCAGGATATCAGCGTAGTCAGGTTCATTAAGATTAACAGACTGCGCTGGGTGGGTCATTTGCACCGTATAGAGGATCTGGAGCTCCCAAAAAGGGTGATGTTTAATAACCCAATCGGTAGAAGAAAAGTCGGAAGACCAAAGCTAAGATGGCTGGTTGGCGTTGTCGCAGACTATCGGGCTCTGGAACAGCATAACTGGAGGGTGACAGCCAGTGACAGATCAGGATGGAGAAGCTTTTTTGAGGCAGCTAAGACCCACCATGGGTTGTAACGCAGAAGATGATGATGATGATTGCTCTCATTCGTTCTACATGACCCAACAACCTGAGCCTTGCGATTTCGATAAACCGAACGACGTCAATTTCACCATAATTCTGCTCGTGGCTGTCGTAAGTAAGTAAAATGTAAGCACAGTATTTTTGTAACTTTTTTATATGTGAAATTCTTCATGTATAATTTCTATCCTTAGACGGGAATGCAGTGCAGCAGGTATCATGGCTTGAAGGGGAGGCTTTACTAAGGGTTGTTGCTATTCCCCACGCTCCACAGGAGGCTGATGTGTAGGCAGTAAGGGATGCATAAAGGATTGCGTTCATTGACTTTTAGTAACATTTCAGGGGTCGTCAAATCAATCAAACTTAATGTTTAGAATTTGAACCGCAGTGATCACCAGTGTGGAAACTAATTCGCTTAGATAAAGCACGTTTCTTAGTTTTTGATAGGTTAACTTTTCAGAGGGTGACATTTCCTTTTATGATAGATGCACTGAATCTCTTTCGTTTCTCGCAGAGGGCGAAAATATTCATTTATAATACAAACATATCATATTATAATAGTGATGGCTTTCATAATTTTCAATATTCTTTTACACATATCTTTAATTTAGATATACCGTATTCCTCGGTCTGAAATGAACATTATAGGTAAAAATGTTTAAAAGAAGTTTAAATTTCCCAATTTTACAGCTCATCTAAAGCCTAAAAGAAAGTCAGGTTAGCTCAAATACTTACCTACATATAACACGAGATCGATTGAACAGATTTTTATCATTTCTTCTCCACTCCGGATAACATAATAATGATTGAAAAAAAGGATAGAAAATGGAATAAAATATAATATTAAAGTTAGAATGGAACGTATTTCGATACAACAACGCCATCTGTGAAAAATTCGAAAGAAAAACAACTTTTATTTACCTGACAATTATTGACATTAAAAATATTAGCACGCATATTTTAGATGATTTTTTATTGTAGCGCAATTTTTATAAATTAAAACGCAAAAAGTTAATAAATTTAATTGTTGATTGACACAAACTGTCAGTTGTTAGAGGTTGACAGAATTTGGATGGAAAATATGTGGTTTAAAACAGATGCATCGGTCAAAATAACATTGGTTAAGTCATTTTTATCATTATTTGAAACAGAACAACGTCTATCGGGAAAGCTAGTAAGGGGGCGTCCATTAATCACGTGATCCCAAAAGGGGGAGGAGAGGAGGCTGGAAAACCATGAAAAATCACGAAGGGGGAGGGGGAGTCTATAGATAAAAAATCACGTGCATTTATTTTTTCCGATGAATTTAAAGAAACACAGTTGAACTTTCTCGTACTAAAAAGTACACGTGATTTTCGGGGGGAGGAGGGGAGGGGGTATTCTGAAACGTCACCAAATATCACCAGGGGAGAGAAGGGGTCTAAAATGTTGCACAAAACGTCACGTGGTGAATGGACGTCCCCCAAGTAATTCAATAAAAAGCTTCGAACAATTTTGTATTAAAATCATAAGCCAAAGTCCCTTCTCATAATCTTACCCGATGGCATAATGCTTAGAATTATCTTCAATGCCTTACAAAAACACAAGTGTATCACCACTGAATGATAAAATAAATTCTATTCAAGGAGTGGACATCACGTCCCGACTCGGCGCCTGTCTCGCTGCATCCACCTGCATGGTGATGAGGAGGAGGTGGGCGCTGGAGGAGGGAGGAAGGATCAGGGGAGGATGAAAGTGTCTCCAGTAATGAATATCAGCAGCTTCCACAACTTTATACCGCTGCAAGGACTCATTATGCGGCCTCACGACACTATTTCTGAGTTGCTGTTTTCACTTCCTCTAAGCCATGGTTCAAACGCTGTAACGTATTTTGAAACAATTTCTAGGGCCGATGTTGTACTAGATTTTTCTTCTTTGCCTCCTCTTGTTAACTCGTTATACCTACGTCCAATCTGGTTTACCCGTATTTTTATGTTTCAAACTATGTATACTATATTATATCGTCTAATGGCGAACGTTGTTAACGTAAAGTGATCACACTAAGTTATAGCCTTCGAAATAACAGAAGAGGATGTTCATAATCTCTAATTAATTGTTAGAGTCATTAGTTGTTACATATTCGTATATCTATCGTGTTTTATACCTACAAGTTAAGGGTTCGGATTCGAGATGTTAGCTTATAATATTAGCTAAGTTTAAAAAAAATAACGAATAAATAATTCAAATGAAATTGTTGATATGTATTAAAATAAATTCTGGGGTAGAGACATTTTACACGAATAGGTAAAACAATATTAAAAGTTTAAGACATTTAATCAAAAGTTTAAGACATATTGTGAAGTTTAAAATATTTTACTTTTTCCAAATGAAATAGAACGTTTACCTACTATTCAAACGTGATATTGAAAAATTTCTATTTCATTTGTAAAAAGGTCATTCTGATTTGAAAAATGTCCAATTTGAAGTAAAAATAAATTAATATTTTCCATTGAAACCAATTGAAACAAAGTTCTCTAGCAGAATTATGGAAACAAGGTGGTATCTACCACCGTATTAAAAACGACCCTAAAGTGATTAGGTTATGTCTAAATTTAGTAGAATTATAATGACGTTACAATGAACATTATCATGTCAACTACTTATGAAAAGAACACTGATTCGGTTATTCTCTCTCAAAAAAAATATAAATAAACATTTTTTTCATTTTGAAATGTTGGGAAACGCAGAACTTCCGCTCGGCCTTTTGATATATATCTCACAATCAAAGCAAACGTACCCAAGGCCAACTCACTCAGATATACATTGGACTGTAAAGTCGTGATTGAATTGAAGGTTGCGAGTAAGAACCTTTGTCCCCTAAGTAATGAATACTGCAGCGCGCACGGGGAGCCCCGGCAAGGGAGAAAAGCGAAAGTGCCAATGAACAAATCGTGCCTACCTGGATGTGAGAATCCACTACCTATTTCCTATTCCACCTTCCATCGACTTTCTAAGCTCTTCCGTCGCGTTTGTTTATATTCGACAAACACTAAAAGGAAATATTAAGCGGATTTTCTCCATCGTGTGTTTGCTCAAAAGATCTTCCAAGAGTCTGAATACATATTAATTTGGAAGTTGCCAACAACGTAGCGGAACTGTGCTTAAGCCTCTCCAGGATGGCTTCGCATCTGATATAATAATAATAATACCTTCCTCCACAGAAGACACACAAAATCTTGATCGTAATATGCAAGGTTTTTTTGCTAGATATTCGTAGATTTATGATAGGTACAAGTTTAAAGAAAAGAGTAAAAATAATAGGTACTTGTTTCATCCAATAATCATCTAATATCGCTAAAAATGTGTACTTTTACACCCATTTACAGCATAAAATGTCTATTAAAATTTTTTATTGTCCATAGGCACCATGGGGCAGTCGGAGTTGTCAACAATACATAACACAACAGTTTACAGGATCCCACGTAGCATAAATAAGATAGGCAAAAACGTGGAAATCCTATTGGATATTTCAAAAAAGATCCGACACTTTCGTGTTATTTTATTTTGGGTATATTATTTTTTTATATAAAAATTAATCTGTTAAAAATAAAAATTAACTGAACACAAATACAGACATTCTTAGTCTCTTTCACAGTAAGCTACTTAAAGCTTGTGTCGTGAAAGAGGAAGATGGACGTCAACGGGGTCGAACCCACGACTTCCGCACGAAATATTTGTAACCGCTAGTCTACCAACCACTTCAGACATATCAGTAATTCATATTTGTGTAACAAATCATCGCTTTCTGCCTTGCTATGTACCAAAGTGACCCTGCCGGCCGGCGCTAGCCTCTACGATGGCTAAAAATTGTCCTAAAAGAGTATCCAAATTAACCCAAAATCTAATTTTTTACTTTAACATAATACATATTATTGTGGTTGATTATTTTATAAGATATCATGAAATTCAGGGTGAATAATTCAAAATAGGATATCGACGATTAAAAAAAAATCTACCACAAGCAGAGTTTTTTAGAACAATGTCTTCGTCGTGTCGTTCTTCGTCGTGTCGGTCGTGTGACCATATTATTATATTAACGTTCTTTGAAAGTCGATGGATAATTTCAACTTTTCAGCATGTTAACAGATGCAACGTTTTTTTTTCATATCAAATCTAAGTACAAAGCAAGTCCCATTGAAGATGGCATCCATCGGAGTAAGTAATTGGTATGAAATGGGGGGTAATGAAGAGTAACTATTTTTGTCACAAGTCGTATTCCCCTCGGAAAAGCATTGGTTGGAACATCGTCCCTTCTCCTTGTTTGATGCTGTTTTCAATGAGAGACGACGATCTTTGAAGGAAGACTTTTGTGGAGAAAGGTAGGTCTGATCCATCACATTGATTAGATTTGATGGGGAGATTAAGAGTCGTAAGATATTTGACTGAAAATATATTATAGCAATCTGAACATTTTTTTTCAGTCCCTTCCCAAACTGCATCAAAGAGTACAAACATTTTTTCATTAAGTTAAAAGTTAAAACTGATATTTCAAATTTAAGTTTTTTAGACGAAAATATTTTCAACACTTCGCTCGATATTGCAATTAGCTAATGAAATTTTAAAAATGATTTCACGTCATTGTAAATCACTGAGTATGCATTTCAGAACGTAATTTATTTCAATTATTTTTTTCTTTGACTTTGGAAAGGTTTTGCTCTAAAACATCCATTCTTTGTTTTCGACCGAAAAAGTAACACGGTTTTGGATTTTTGATTCGACTGTTTTGAAACTGTTTTTGTACACAATTTCCTTAAATCCCGAAATATTCCCATACATATGAAGAAGAAAATATTCTATGCATGTGTCCTCCCAGTGCTCTCCTATTGGTTTGAGACATGCACTCGCTCTAACGAAAAGAATCATGCACAAACTTCATGTTACTCAAAGAGCAATGGAGAGAAGGATGTTGAATATTTCACTTAGGGACCGAAAAACTAATATTTAGATAAGGGAAAAGACCAAGGTGAAAAACAGATGTGACCCAAAGAATCGCAGAGCAGAAGTGGAGCTGGGCAGGTCATGTGGCGCGTATGTCTGATGGCAGTTGGACGAAGAGAGTGCTGAACTGGAAGTCTAGTACAGGAGGCAGAAGCGTGGGTATAGGCACCAGACAAGATGGTCAGACGACGTTAAAAGAGTATCGGGTCTGCACTGAAAGAGAGTCGCATCCGACAGAGATGTATGGAAGTCCAAGAGGGAGGCCTTTGTTTTATGCTAGAGGACACAAGAAGCATGCTGAAAGGTAAACAGGAAAAGGTTGTAGGTACACTTGGAGCGTGGATTTTTTAGAATATCCTGCAAATTGTTGATTCTCTTTTATATATCTATCACTACTCACTAGCATTCCCGACAGACGTTGTCCTGTAGTCCTTTCTATGAATTTTGATTTCAAATTTGTAATTTATTACCTATTCTCGAAAAAAATTCCATCTAAATCTGCGTACAAAATTCCATCAAAATTTTTGTTAAGTCAATAAACAATAATTTTATTGATGAATTTTTCATTTAAGGCGTCGGCGTCGCAGGAAATTTGATCCATACTAGGTAACTTTTATATCATATTTTATATTCTTTCTTATGCAATTTCAACTTTTCAATAATTATTCTGTTATCCGGAGCGGAGAAGAATTCAATAAATCAAACATCGGTAATCGGCCGATCTCGAGTTATAGGTAAGTTTTCGCACTAACCCGACATTATTTTGTATTATAGATAATATATAGATATAAGGATTTGTATGTTTTTATTCGATCACTACTATAAGGTATTATTTTTTTAGCACTGACTCGTTTTCGAATGATTCTGCAAATAAGGTATCTTAGGGTATTGGGATTTCATACATGTTTCTAAGATTAATCTCATGCATAAATTAAACCTACCTACCATTTAATAAAGTAAATCTTGCTGCCTAGAATCAGACTTTTGAATATCATCTATCTTTAATAGGTATAACGAACATCACAATATTTAGGGTGAAATTTGTGGATGTATTTCTAATATAGCGAAGGATATCAATGTAAAACCAGAAATTTTCGTAATTCTCCACTTCCTCCGACATTCAAATTAATTCAAAACGGAAATAAAAAAAAAATAAAAAGTTCATTTCAATTTAAAAGAAATGCATCGGAGGGAACAAAAGGGCCAACTCTCCACAATCATATCGGCGCAATAACATAATGGGTGACAGCGAATAAATTGATCGGGAGCCAAGACTTTCTCTCCCAATATCGAAACTTCTCAAGGGGGAAACTTCTTTTGATTGGAAAAGTAGGGTCGTTGCTAAAATCATTTACAGAAGCAATGAGAAAAGCCTGTGCAGGGAGGTTGCGTTCGACACAAAGCACTGCAGTCCATTTAATTTATTATTTACGAGTAAACAGACTGATGCTGTGGGAGTGGAGAGGGTAGGTGCAGTTTTCAAGCATTTAATCAAAAGTATTGGATTGAAAGAAGTGGCTGAAAAAGACAGAGCGATGCACAAAACGTCTTCACTCCGATGATGTACAGTACAATAATAATTAATTAATTACTTTACTTTCTTTATTTAATTAATTAATCAACAGATTCTTTTCTTTTTGTTACAACAAAGACGACGCCTGCTTGAGAAAATAATAAAGTTTCTTTCTAATTATTGTTAATAAAATGTTTTCGATATTCTAAGCTCATGATTAAATTGTCGTATTTTGAAGAGTAAGTTTCATTAATTATTAACTGTCATCTTACGGATTTTTGAGTACCTACCTACCTAAAGCCTTCATTTAAGTCAAAGCGTGAACTTATGTCAGCTAAAAATCGACTTTTTGAATCAAGAATTACAATTATTAAAAGCTTTGATAAAACAGATGATGAGGAAATTTTCCACAACTAGGTATTGAAAAGTGAATGGCTTATTATAATTTATGAAAGTATCAGAAATATTTCAAAGACAAAGATTGTAACCCCCGAGTCTTTGGATTAAAATGACAGAACATAGTAGGAACATAGAACCAATTAGTTGAAATAAAAATAGGTGGTTGAAAAAGGGTTGGTGAGGTTTTGAGTTCCAAAAGCGCCATGCAGTTTGTCTACCTCGGAAGTAAAATAACATGAGATGACCGGTCTAGAGCGAAGGCAACAGCCGCATCTATCAGGCAAGAGTTGCACTAGTTGCACTTCTTATAATCTAAACTCATCTTTATAAAGACCTACGTATGGGGTATCTTGATAGGCGGCTGTGATATTTAGTGTCTATCCGAATGAGATTAAAAAAGACTGGAAGCTTTTGTGAGTTGCCTAAAGAATAATTCTAGGTTTATCCTGAATGAATGAAAAGTTTCTCCAATAAATTGAAGAAGGAAGGCAACACAAAACGCTGTCTGAAAGGCGTGCAATATGGACATTAGGCCGGGCCGATTTGCGTTTCTTCCATTATTGCTAACGTAATAGTTATACTTTAGTGCTAAATGCTGTTCATAATAGGTATGCAAAATATTTTTCGATTTGAAAGATATCTTCTGTCTCCGAATTGAGCTCAAAATTTCAAATAAATGTAAAATTTATCGTATTTTGAAGCAGGTATAAATAAATTAAAAATATCTTTAACTTCATATTTTTTAAGATTGTATCTCATAAAAATGACGGAATAATCAGTCCTGTATGATATAAAGCATAAAAATGCAATTTTAGATAAAAACAAAGTGTATAGAGCGCCGCGAAAAACCAGAGAAAATCTCATGAAATGAGAAAAGGGTTAAAAATACCAGTATTGTATTTTGATGGCCCTAAATCAAAAGTTATAGGCAAGTGATTAGAAAAAGTAGTCAAAATATACAGATGAACAATAAATAAGAGAGTATTAAAGGAAACTGATTCTAAATTGATGGAAAATTTGGAAAACCGAAACATTACAGATTTCTTTCCAAAAAGCAATATTTCATTTGATCTTTTACTTATCGTCTGATGTGATGAAAAATAAGTGTAGGTAAATATCGGAAAACATGATTGAATAATTAGTTTGCAGGAGAAAAAACTAATAACACCATTAGAATGAATTGTTTGCTTATTGCAAACCACAAGTAATCCTAATTGAATGAGTCGCCGGTAACCTAGAAAAAAAACGACTAGTAACAATAATTATTAAAGTTTTTGTAAAATAATATTATATATGTAATATTATAAAAGCATTATCAACATATTATGTTGATAATGCTTTCTCAAATCATCATACGCATTCTGACCAAATTGGAAAACAACTGGAAAAAAATAATTGATATTGTGTTCCAGGTGATTACAACAAAATCTACTATTTTATCATTTCATAATCTACGAAAAGATCAATTATATTTATTATAAATTGGCACAGTCATACCAACAGGAACATTTTTTATGATTTAGGCAACTGAGCTCCAGGAAAAATGTTCCATGTTAGATCGCTAAACTAAGGATTCTGCGACTGCGTTTCTTTCAGAAATTTTGATGACCTTAACTTATCTTTATTTTTAATGTTTGTGCACCAACTTACCTTGTGACTGTTCCCGTTACCTATGGAAGTTTAATTTCTTATCCATATATTAATCAGATGATCAAAACTGTTATATAAACTGTAATTACTGAAATAAAAAGCTATTTCGCTCAAAATACAGTATGTAGTAAGAGAATGAACCGCTCGCCGGATAGTGAAAGCTCGAATTACCCGAAAACACGCACCTTTGATCCTTGGAGTACCGAAAGTAAATTTTGAAGCATCTTTTACAAGAACTACGTAATAGACAGACAGCAAAATGTAACAGAAACACCAATCGACAAGTATCCAACGAAGATCTTACGGCATTCATTACATACAATGGCGAAGATGAATAAATACAGTTTCCTGAATTTTTCTTGACATATCCAAGGAGTTTGACAATCTATGAAATTGTCAAAGAAGCCTCGCCAACTATTCGAAGGAATTCTTCAAGAGAAGATTATATAAAAGCTTAGAAAGCAACGAGTAAAAAATATATATCAAAGCCAATTTATCAAAAACAATCACTGCAAAATAACATAATTTCATATACTTACATTACATAAAAAATTTAAAGTTTTATTTATTATTTTTGTGTAATTAAATAAATAGAAGTATGTACTTAAATTATCTGAGGTATAATAAAAAAAAATGAATAAAAATACAAGGCCGTAATCATTTTACATGATTATTATAAAAATGTCAGTTAGTATGGGATATTTTCGTCCCATACAAAACTTCAAAGTCGATTCGGAGACAGAAGATCTTATTTTTTTGTCCTGAAATTTTGTATATAGTTATAATACATCATAAGGCAACAAATTATCACTATTAGATTAAGATTAGAAGCACTTTTTTAACTTCCATACAAGAACGGCCCAGCCTAATGGACATGTCAGGTAATATAGAACAAAGGTCTCCTAGACACCATAACTGAGGAGGTGATGAAGTGGACAAACTAACGGAGATAACCACGTAAAGAATACCTGTAAGGCGTGTATACATACATTTGTTGTTATTCATACTAGGAACTCAAAAGTACTAATATGGTTAAATAAAGAGTGGATAATATTGCTACAAACCTTCCAAGAACTGTGTCCAGGAAGACGCACACGCAAAATGGAGCGCACAGTGTTTCTTGTTGCCTGCAATTCCTCTAAAAGATGTCCCAAAAATTTTCTGCAAGTTGATAATGAAATTATTTACACATTATGTAGCCTACTTAAGTACGAGGTTCAAATAAATGAACACACATCATAAAGATTAAACGAAGTTTAGTGTTTGTATGTTCATAATGTTCAGTGTTTTGTTCATGATGTGGTTTTTATGTAAATCTCTTGCAGTCGTTAACATGACTTCATGACGTGACGATTGTTGGCAGTTCGGTAGAATGTTACACAACACGTCAACATAATAAGTGGAAAAATTATTTATAATAATTATTTAGCCCTGTCGTCTGGAAATGTACCTATGGTTAATTAAAAATAGTATGACTTAATTAAAATTTGAGAAAATGCTAACGTGCAACAATTCTTGTATGTTGAAGTGTGCATTTAACAGGTATTTATTTTAAGTATAGATTTTAATGTAAATAATGTCCATATTATAAAACCGTTACATATTATTCCAGCAGAACCCTCGCATGCTTTTTTTAAGAAAATTAATCAGTGCTCACTCAAATACAGTCTTTGAATCTTTCACAGGAAACTACGAAAAGCTTGTGTCGTGAAAGAGGAAGATGGTCGGCAACTGGAATCGAACCCACGGCGTGTTTCTTACTGTCTTAATTTATGGTTTTGAAACTTCGGAACTAACATAATGTTCAAGAAGTGTGTAAATAGTAAGTTATTGGCGGCATCTAGCCTGTACATAGATGGAGATTGGAGATTCCTTGAAACAGAACGATCTAAGAAAAGGGAACTGAAAGACATGAACAATAACCATCCAAGAAAGATGGGTTGGTATAAGCTTTTACTGAATACAATATTTCTGCATTATTGTTTATTGTTTATTGTATTCTTTCATCCTTAGGTCCATTCGGACACTTGGAATCGTCATTTGAACATCATTTATCCAATAAAAAAAGCACAGACATAGAAAATATAGATGGAAAACAATAATTAATGTTTTATACACTGGCAGAGAACAGTCAACAGAACATGATAGAAGAGCAATGCTGGTCGCAGTGTAAAGAGCTCCGACCAGCATTTTGTCAGGTAGTCTATATACAAAAAATGTCATAACTAGGAATAATGTAACTTTTATGATGAATTATCAATGTAATCGAACGCTGGGCAGGATGTATAAGTTTCTGGCCAGCGTTCACGTCAATCGTACATGGTAAAAGGAGTGCGAGACAACCGGAGGAGACACAATCCTGGCCGCTCAGTATGCCTAACAAACAATAATAATTTCAATAAACAAAATCAATCAAGAATCATGCATAAATAATTCACAATCCACAAAAACATATTATGTACGAAAATCATCAATGATCAATAATTACAAATAAATAAGAACATGGTTGTCAGTTGCACAATAATATACTTCGATGTTAAACGGAATCTCTTGTTCCGGTTAACATTTCGTCAATAGTATAAAATTCTTTCTCCACAAGATACTTCTTCACCTCCCTTCGAAACACCCCAGGCTCCAGGTGCTTCAGACCGTCAGGCAATGCGTTGAATAATCTAACGCTCATGCATATGAAACTTTTAGACATTTTTGCCAATCTATGTTTTATAGGCCGAATGCGGCCTCCCGTACGAGTATCATATTCGTGAGCGTCCGAGTTGAGTGGGGTGTTTGCGAGATTTGATTGCGCGTAACATAGACACTCATACATAAACATGCCAGGCAATGTCATTATACCCAGCGCCTTAAAGACGCTTCGGCAGGTCTCCCTAGGTCTCATTACTTATTTCATTTCGCTGGTGCGTAGGAAACTAATATCTAATATTATATGAGAGGCTAGCATGATAAATTTGGATATGTTGTAACAAGATAAGATGCTTTGAAAAAAAATATTTTTATAAGAAAACAAAATAATTATTGATATTTGATAGACGACCGATGATGATCTAGATTCTAGAACAAACCGACTCCGGGAGAGCTTGTATGAAGAATGGTATGTCAGTCGAAGAAGAGTGTCTGAATAGAAAAGAGATGTGGCCCGATCTTTCTACGTACCTAGGGACATAGCATAATAAGTAAACATAAATTATTAAATAGTAAAATAATGCGGGGTTTTTGTTAGAAAAAAAGCTTAAAATAGTCTAAAACAAACAAAAGAGTGGCCCAGCAACAAATGAACGTCTGAAAATCTGTCGAGTGAGTAAATTGTAATAATATTATAATGAGGGTGGGATACTTACTAGCTACAGAGGAGAGGCTGTTTTATTGTGAAGGTAATAAGAGCTAATTTATATTCCGGACGCGGCGCGGAATATTTAAAAAGTCATTGTTTCAGGCGGCGGCCACTTAGTAAAAGGAAAATTTTAATAGCGTTTCGTGAACATTTTAATAAAAAGACGAACAATTTCCCTTTTTATTTCAAATGAATATAATTATTATTATCATAATTCCGTGCTAAATCTTTGTTGAAGAGATACTTCGGCTCTTAAGAGTTTTATACTCTTCTGGCACCTAAATTGAGACATCTCTATTATTTTTTTTCCATATTTATGGTTAACGAAAGCGATGTTGAAATCTATAAAACATGCATTAGAGACCAATCCTGACAAAAATGGTATAGAGTCAAGAGCCGATACAATAAGGACGAAAGCAGAGATGAAGACTCTCCGCCCCATTGCAGAAGCAAACACTCCGGGACAGAATAAGGAACTCCGATATTAGGAGAACATGCAATGTCCGGGATAAAATCCAAACTATCCAGATAACATAGAAATAAACTGGCAAATGCAAACAATGTATATTGGATGTTTTGGTTAGAAAAATCACAAAAGAAAATTCCTAAGAATAGGCGAAAAATACTGTGCCCATCTATGAAAAATTTTATGCTTGAACTGCAACTCACACCTAAGAGCAAAAATAACTTGTCAATCTATAAACTGTTCTGAATGCCAAAAGCAGACAATAAATTAAAGGATCGTCTTAAAAATAAGGTAACACATTTAAGATAGGTATCTCGCTGACTGATAATTATTTGATCTGTTAAAATTAACATTAGGTACCTACAATATAAGTTCTCAATCATATTTCATTTCATAATGATCCTATTCGCTGAGCCTTCACTATTTGAGTATTATAGATATAAATTTACGTGTTAGGTCAGAATAAAGGTAAAAGATTCGCTCTCCATGAATTTTTTTCAAGATGGATCAAATCTAAGAAAATTTTTTAAAACCGAATCGTTTGTAATTGACCTGACTAAGCCATATTGTGTTAACGATGCTCGAAAACGTCCCACCCTCAACTATGATCCAGCAAACAAGAGAAAATCTTAAACCCCTCTAAAGATTCAGAATCTCTGATATAGATTAAAGTCGGGTTAGTGCGAACACTTATAACTCGAGATCGGCTCAACAGATTCTTCTGATGTTTGATTTATTGGATTCTTCTCCGCTCCGGAAAACAGAATAACTAAAAAATGAATAAGAAATGATGTAAATTACAATATTTAAGATAGTATGGAGCGGTAACCTGCGACGCGCCCACGTCATCGCGGGTAGTTCCCTCTCATTCTCGCATACGTGATTACTCCACCGCAAAATTTTCATACAAAGTTAAAAATATTTTCGGGCACATTCGTGTTAGCACTTACTTCATAGGCGAGGTAAGGTGTATGCGCGAGCGCATTATTGTCACGTTGTTTCCGCCAGAGCTTTGAATACGAATGAAATATGGATGTTTCAGAAATATTTTAATGCTATTATTTTATTAGCTTAACTCAATCGAATCAATTAATTATTTTATGGGGGCGCAGTGCACATTATGTACATATTAACGGGCCACTTCGGGCTGGAAGCTCAGCACAACGTCTAGTTAGTTATTATAAAGAGCTGATTATTTTGAAACGATTCATCTGTGCTGAAAGTGAACATGGAGTGACAACCCGTTTTGAGAAATCCATATCACCGTTATGCTCTGATAACGCAGTGTGTATGTGTATTGAGGTGGTTGGTAGACCAGCGGTTACGACGCCGGCTTTCGCACTGTTTCGTGCGGATGTCGTGGGTTCGAATCCCGGCCGTGTCGACCATTTCCGCTTTCACGGCACAACCCTTTGATTAGTGTGAAAGATGTAAAAAGTGTATTTGTGTTCACTTCGAGTGAGCACAGATATGTACATTTAAAAAAAAAATGCTTAAAAAACACTGTTGAATCTTTTTATAAACGGATCAATTTTTGATGAAAAACTCAAATAATGTCGTAAAAGATTCATTTTTCATAAAAGTATTTACAACAATTGAATGAAACGAATCATTCTGAAGTATTAAAATAAATTGTTCATATTTCCAAGCTGAGACCTTTAGGCCTGTTTTACACACATGTGATTTCAAACGATTCGGTTTTGACATCTGTTCCAATAATTTCAAAGTGATTTTCTGTTTATTATGTTTTATCCTTGGTTTGATTTGCAGCAATATTTATAGATCTTTTTTCCATTACCTCACCAGTCTTCCTCCTCGTTGCTGAGGGTCGTAGACAACATGAATTCATTCTCGAACCATGCAGGATATTTTGTCCGCTGCCAGATGTACGTCTCTTGAAATGTAGTCACGTGTATGTTTTGCTTTATTTGGTCGGTCCAGCGCTTCGACGATCTGCCTCGTGGTCTTAACCTGGCGCTCTTCAAACCATTATCAACTTCAAGGCTCTCTCCTCCTCTAGGAGCTATATTATGTCCAAGAACTTTATTTTAAATT
Source organism: Mystacides longicornis (assembly GCA_963576905.1). Taxonomy (NCBI): domain Eukaryota; kingdom Metazoa; phylum Arthropoda; class Insecta; order Trichoptera; family Leptoceridae; genus Mystacides; species Mystacides longicornis. Next base: position 1,912,959 of record OY756428.1, read on the forward strand.
TGTTCGAGATAGAGACAGAGAGAGAGAGAGAGAGAGAGAGAGAGAGAGAGAGAGGAAAGTCGCACCGTTATGCGGAGTTCTTGAAAAGCTGAGATTTTTGTTCTTTCTGCCGTCCCGGGAATTTGCAGCATTCTCCTCCTGGACCATATCTCAAAACCCTTTTCCATAACTTGCTATTCAAAGCAGAGCTCATGAATCCGTTGTAGGAGAAATATGTCCAAATTTCTATACGAATGAAAGTCCTGTAGGTACTTTCGACGTGGAAGTTTGTCTCCTCAGTTAGGTAAATAAAATACCTTGTAACGTATCGAATGTGTGCACGCAGACGAGGCCGACCTCGAATGACATGGTGCGACCATATCGGTGCCGTCTTACAGGAGGACCAAGTCAGGGGCAAAAGGAATAGAATAGCGTGCAGGTATGTGGAATGTTTGGAGGAAGCGAAAGAGGTTTGTTTGGATATGAAAGAATGAAAGTCCATACTCTCTGCCTACCCCCTTAGGGAAACGGCGTGATGTCTGAAACAGGTCTTACGTGAAGAAGGATACAATGTTGGCAAAATAATCGCAACAATTTATCATCGTGAATGACGGTCATTAGTAAAATAAATTTAAATTAGATAACACAAAACCACAATGCTTCAAAGTGCCAGGCATAACCTGAATTGCGCATTGATTTATTCGATGAACGAGAAAACGTAAATCGGATAACAGGTAAAGTTTATTAACGTATTTTGAAAATATTCAATATCTAAGGAAAAAAAAGAAATTGGTAGGTATATTTTGAATTTTGATGTTATCGCCTTTGTATTTCTGAGATATTCATCTTTAGTAATAAAGCATCAGCAGAAAAAATGAAATCGTCAGATGCAACCAATACAGTCGAACTTGATGGCTTATAAGTGTTGTTTTTTTTTATTGTCTATTGCAGTTAATTAGGTAGCTGCTCTCAGACTCGTCTAATGTAGCAATCAAGAACAATAATTGTCGACCCAAAAAATCGCTAAAAAATTAGGAAAATATGCATACCTAAAATAATTTTGGTTGATTCTTTAGAGCCTTTACTCTAAATCCATTAAAATAAAATAGTAATAGTTATCTATGGATATTTGGTCTGTCTTTCAAACAACGGGTCCTTAAAGTCGTTTTATTTTTGACCCATCACACCGTGACCCGTAAGGGGTAGGCAGAGAGATCGGACCTTTCTATCCAAGCACACTTCTTTTGCTTCTTCCACCGACATAACATTTTTCTCACCTTTACAACCTTTCATATTTCCCATACATCTGACGTGGTCTACCTATAGGGCGGAATCGCTTGTGTTCGATCCATGTCATTCTCGGTCGGTAATGAATTTTTACACCGTTTCTTTCAACATTATAAATTGTATTTGTCATTCTGTTTGCATCCACTCTTTCCACATGCCTAAACCATTTCAACTTATTGACTTTCATCTTCGTCTCAACACTTACTTCCATTCCATATCACGTTATTATTTACATTGAGTTTTTTCGATACATTAACAATATTATATTTTTTCAACTAAATAATCCAAATTTGCTTGTGTTTTATTTAAGCGTGTCTGCTTACTCATTTAGCTATATAATATATAAGAGCCTCCATATTTTCCTTAACAGCCTTACGATGTTAAGTGATTAATTACCGATTCATTATCGTCTTAAAAGCGAATTACATTACGTTTTCAAGAGATCGACATATAAAAGCCTTGTATACTGTAGGTATTATTTTTCATTAATAGCAAGGTATCTATAGTTATAAAATCAACTTACCTATATGTATAAAAATAGATCCCTATTTCCCTTAGAGACTTTATCCCCCGTGAACTACTGGATCAATTTCAGGAGAAGGTTCTTGGTCCTTATAAATAAAAAAAATGAAGAAAACTTGCGCGGAATATTTTAAAATTTAAGAAATCTTAGGAAACCTACGCACTGCTCATGCCTTTGACATTTTTCTTTGTAAATGAGGTTTCACATAACAGTCAGTTGATTGATAGCTTGGTACGAATGGCAGAATGTGCCCTGTAAATATCGTTTAAAACAGATGAATCGGTCAGAATTATATTACCTAGTGTAACAGTTATTTTTCACGTTCAATATCGAGTAGCAGTGTATGCTAATTAAGGAACACATCTATGCGTCGTCAGGATGGGTAGCGCTCCGAGCGGCAATACTAAGTATTAAACATGTCGTATCTGGACACTATATATTAGAGGTGAACTTAGCAACGGCGAGAGAAAAAGATCAGACGCCCTGACGAGAATGTAATTCTTTTATTGTGTTAATTTTAAATCACCATTTAGTTTAAGTGAAACTAGTTATTGTGGGATAAATTGTTAAGGGTTTTCAAATGTGTCGCGAGCCCGTATTAATTGGCAGGTATGTAGTTGAGAAATTTATAAGTAATTGTGATTAAATTATTTTTTCATAGTGTTGATACGCAACATTACTAATTTTCGTTAAAGATTTTTTGGTAACTAGCATGACACGATTTGTATTCTTATTTCAGAATACGGGTCGCTGGCTTGGGGTAGAAATACCTAGGCTTAAGTATCGCTGGCTTAGGATATAAATACCTAGGCTTGAGTATGGATATATAATTGCTAACTTGAGCTAGATGTCCCTGCGTTTGAAAATTTAAATCGATGGGTTGGGGTCGTAAAGTATATCATGCCGTCTTGTATAGTCATGATGAGGCAAATTGTACAGGAGGGAATCTGGGGATGATCCAGGTATAACTCGAGCTGTCCACGGATTTGAGGGTCAATAAACTTGGAAAGTGGTGGTTCCTTCTTGCGATGCGGGAATCGTAATTTCAAGTATTGAACGTCTACCATGGATGTGAATCTGGTGAGCGTAGCGGCAAATCAGGATTAATTTAGTTAAGTCGAAGTTTTCTTAATTTATGTAGTATTTGCTTTTGGTGACCACACGAATCATCGTAGTATTTTGTTTGATGAAGCTGTGAATACGCTTGTTAAATTTACCTTTTTTTTATATATTCTTTTGTACCTATGGTTGTACGTTTGACTCGCAACGGTTGAAATACCGTATGTACATAAAGGCGAGGAAAGAAATTGAAGTAATATTCAAATGTAGTCGAAGTAGTTTATTTTGATATTTGAGAAATTTCTACCAGTCTATAAGTTAATATTTGGTGGAATTTACATTTACTTTCTACTGAAGAAAGTCCTTTGAGTTAATTATCGACTGGAATGTTTTTTTTTGATTAGTTTTAAGAAAATGTTAATATTTGTAGAATCTGTAGAGAATTTTTTATGAAATTTGATCATATTTGTTTTATTTATGGAGATTTATATGATTTGGTCTTGAAATTAAACGATGTTCAATTTGTTATTAATTTACTTCTTTCATTTGAACATAATGTTGTGTTGTCTAATTGCCCTCTAAAGGAAATGGTATTTGGTAGGCTTGCATCGTAACCCTATCTTGAGAAAAGAGTTAAAATCAAACATGCTTGATAGTTGAGAATTTTATTTTTAGTAGCCGGGCATCACATAATGAAGGTAATGTGATTAAGTAAATATTCTAGAATCTTTTTGAAGATTTATTGTGGATGAGACCACGTTCTTTTAAGCCTACTTCCTGATGGCTGAACACATCGAGCGGTTTGAAAGAGGACTTCAGTCCTAATTCAGGCAGCTTATTTGTGTGCATGACTTTTCTCGAGTACTGGAGATTATGAGGAGTCTCTGGTCCTCGAGGAAAAAGTGTTACACTAGGTAAAAATGGAAGTGCTTGATGCCAGTTATGATGCCAGTTTTCGTACTGTTTCGTTTGGAGGTTGTGGGTTCGATCTCGAGTGCCGACAATCTTCATCTTTCACGACACAAGCTTTTTAAGTAGCTTACTGTGAAAGAGTCAAAGAGTGTACCTATTTGTGTTCACTTCGAGTGAGCACAGATTCATTTAAAAAATATATAGGTATAATAGGAAATTTATTTATCGAATTCAATATTAGGGTGGACGGGGAACTATCTAAGGAAATACCCACAGCAACGAGCATCAGACAGGGTGACAGTGGAGGAATTACAGCGCAGTGTTTCAAGACTCTGCGATGAAACAGCATGCCTTGGCCTTCGAGTCAATGCCAGTAAGACGGAGCTGATCGCGAATAATGCCTGCTCCGATAACCATCGATGGTCACCAGGTCTCCCGGGTGGATAAGTTTAAGTACCTACCTGGGAGCAACCATTACCACCACTGGTGACCTCGGGGCCGAGCTCCCGATACGTATCGGTATGGCAAGTGGCGCCTTTAACAACATGACCAAAATATGGAAGGCGTCGGCGTTTAGTGTCGAGACGAAATGTAAACTAAAAATGTATAAGTTGTTGAACATGCATTTTTCTTGGTGGAAGTAATTTAAATAATCAAATTTAAATAAAAAAACTTTTTAACTATTCCACAAATTTATTGTACCTGACATGTTTCGAAGGGGCACGCCCTTCATGGTCACAGGTTATTTGAAAGAAAGTTTTTTATTTAAATTTGAAATGTAAACTGTTTGATGCGTGTGTGTTGCCCATTCTCCTCCTGTGTCCTGGCACCTGACCAAAGCCCAGGCACAAAAAGTATCTGCATTCGAAACGAAGTGCCTCAGGAGAATATTGGGTATAAGATGGTACCACCGCATCACGAACGACGCTATACGCCGGCGCACCCAGCGCGAGCTCATCACTTCTACTATTATGTGGAGGAGATGGACTTGGCTGGGACATGTGTTAAGGATGCCGAATGACAGTTGGCCGAGGAGAGCGCTGTTCTTCCTCCCATCAGGGCCCGAGGACGAGGAAGACCCTCTCATACTGTGTTCCGCTCCTTCGAAGCAGAGCTGAGGAATCTGGACATGGTGTGGGAGGAGGTCATAAACATTGCGCAAGATTGATGGAGATGGAGAGCTTTTGTTGCCTCCCTATGCCCCTAAGTGAGGTCTTAAGGGAGTTTGGATTGGATTGGATTAATATATTAATTCCTTTGACACGGTAAATAAGTTACCCACAGTAAAAAACATCACACTTACGTACTTAAATACCACGGTAAAAAAAGGTGTTGATGTGTGTGAGGGGGGTTCGAGTTAACTAAATGGCTGTTATTTTTTCTTAACGTTCTACTTGAGTGTTTTATGAGATGATTTTTGTTGACTGAGTATAAATAATTACCGATCATACATCATTTTTTATATTTTTTAAAGCAAGTTTAACTATCTACACTCTCAGTAATGTTATAAAAGTTGAACTGTTATTCAAAACATATCATTGTTATTCTCTTGTGAACATTAATCTATCAAAGTGATACTTACAAAAATAATAATTTTGAAATCGATCTCTGAAAATAAAATTGAATGAAATAATTTTTCAAATATTTTTTTTTTATACCAATCGAATATGCGTTAAAACACAACAATACGATACTCAACTTGTGGCACCACTCAGCGGCATAGAGAAGCAAACAACCCTCCACCGTGCTGGACGTGTGCGGCTGCTATGGCTTCCTCCCACTCCGAGTTCACATCCCTCAACTCTGCTTGGAAGGAAAGGAACACAGTGTGGGAGGATCTTCCTCGTCTTCGAGACCTTAATGAGAGGTAGATCAGCCTCCTATTGACCACGGCTAAAAATAAACTTGTCTTTGAAGTGGTTTGTAGTCCAGTGGTATCAGTCGACGTACAGCGTATTGGAAGTCGTGGGTTCGAATCTGGATGCCGACTATTTTCACATTCACGACACGAGCGTTTGCTTAGTGTGAAAGATGTCAAAGTGTATTTGCGTTGACTTCGAGTTTTCATTTTCAAGATTCATTTTTATATAAAAAAAATGTCACCAAGTCAGAGTTCCATTTGACGTTCAATCTATGAAAATAATTTATTCAAACTTAACTAGTAGCCTTGCGGTTCTGTCGCCGACTGTCGTATAACGTTTTGAAGGCGTGGGTCCGATACCCGGTGCTACCATTTTTCGAAGTCATAAGTGAGCCCAGATTTTGAAAAAAAGTTGAGCAACAAAACGTCAATTTATTCCGTTAAAGAGAGGATGAAGTAATTACTTAACATTCAAATCTCAACTACACATTTTACTAGTCGGCTTGTATGAGGCGATATTACATTATGATTTTTTACTCCATTGTAATGACTCTTAGATATTTACATTAAATAGTATGTATCGTAAACCTGTCTGTAAACATTCGTGCTCGACCGGGGCGCCAGTCGCAGACAGCAATCATAAAATTGTAAACATCGTTTATAGTACAACATTGTAAATAATTGCCTGGATTTAGTACCCGACACTCAAAGAGTCAACACCAAGTGTAAACATAAAGAGAATCACTTTGATTATCTCCAAGATCCGCGATGTTATGGGTTTGGCAGAGCTCTTCTGGCTTATAATCATCAAACATGGTTGCGCTTTCATCTGAAACGTACCACGCGCACTTATTGGCTCATCGTTGCTTTCGCATTGAATACAGTAAATAAAAGTGTTTATAAATCTTAGCTAGTTTGCCTAGATGCCTTGTGCCAACTTATTCATAAGAGATCAGTGTTTTCAATCCCAGGTGGGTCAAATTGTATAATTTGGGACGTCTCAACAATGGTTTTTCAAACCAGACGCAACCTAATCCCGGAATCCCACTGATATCCCACACCCACCGCTTCCGTTAGATAAGAAGACTTTGTCCATCAGCCACTGTCTTGGTTTGTTCCGATGATTTTTGCCGATGAGCTTCTGGTGCAGAATATTATTTGTAGAATTTTCTACAGCAGACCTGGAAACATTCCCGATCCATGCTTATATTCTTAATCTGATGGCATGTGGAATAGAGTCCATTAAAATTACCGACAAATTCATTTAGAATTAATGTGAAAGCAGTAATTTTTTCCTAAAAAGGTCGAGTGTCGGATTTTATTATGGATGGATTAACACGGGTTAAAAATGTTCTCGGACACGCGCTATAGCGGACTGAAGCGCAGATCAGCAGCCCTATTTACGGAAAAGTTTAAGTCCAAGTTTAGTTCGAAGTTCGAACGAAGTTCGATTCAAACTTTTCCGTGAATAGGGCTGCTGGTAATAAAGACAAATGCCGTCATTCATGTAACAGTCCATTATGTAGGGTTTGTAACCATTGATGAGGACGAGAAGGCCGTAATTACGATTGACTCTGTTTGTCTTCTTATCACGTTTGCGTAGATAAGAGATACCCTCACATACTGTATTATGCTCCTTCAAGAAGAGATAAAGAATTTCGACTTGGTGTATATATAGATGAGAATCAACCATTGCTCAATAATGAATTAGGATGAAATGAGTGTATTGTTGATCAAAATAGATTTAAAACTCCTATAGGTATTTTGATCGCACATGTATCATCATCATCATCCTCGTCGTTCCCTCACTGCTGAGGATCGTGACCATCACCACTCCCAACCAGCCGTCCCCAAAGTCCCAGGTCCAACATCATTTGTAGGGCCTCCCATAGTGTCCCACCCGTTGCCTCTTTGACCTGGTCGCTCCATCTCATCGAAAACCGACTGACGCCCGAGCTCTGACGCCCTCAATTTTTCCGGTTAGGAGAAGCCTCTCAAAACAATCATCTCCGCGTCTCGCAATGTGTCCGAAGAACTGTATGACACGTCGCGCGAACACCGTGGACAGCCGTTCTCTGACATTAATTAGTTCTGCCAAGATGGAGTAATTTGTTCTGTGTTCCGTCCACGATACGCGGAGGAGGCGTCTCCAACACCACATCTCGAAAGCGTCCACCCTAGATCGATCACGAGACTTCATGGTCCAGGTTTCTGCAGCATATAGGAATATTGAGAACACCAGGGATTTCACCAGTCTGAAACATATTGTTGATCGTTTCTTCAAAATCTTTGTGCTCAAATATTGTAGTTTGTTGTACCTATATTTTGGATTGTAGAGAAGTCTCTTTATGTTCGTCTAACGAACCGATCAACAAAATTTATTTAAGCAGCACAATATAAGCCGTGATACATAATAGATAATAAATTGTGGCGAACGTTGTTGTATGTTGTAAGTATGGTATTATTATTGTATGTGGCTACATAAGTCCCCGTCAGTTGCCGGGAATATATTCGACGTCAGTTGCTATAAGGGTTGCGCGCGGTAGGGACGTCGTCGGGCGAGCGTTCGTCTCCCCTCTATTCCGTTTGAGAGAAAAAAAAACTACGAAATATTTAGCCGCTAAAACGACGTGTACGATTCAATCGAACTGTTGCAATCAAAACAAAAGACAGCCGGTTAAGAATTATTAAAACAAATGAAAAACGAAATGTTTAAATTCGGAATAATAATTATTATTCATCATTGTTTTGGTTCACCGTAGATTATTTTAATCTTGGTATATATATTTTTTAAATATATCAATATTGTTTTAACAGTCCTAATTTTCATCTCTAAATATTGTGACAGACGTAGAAATTTATTTAGGTAATATTATTATTATTGTTCTAAATTCACACAATGCTAATGGTTAGGCCATTAAACGTAAAACAAATGGATGTCATTCAGCTGTCTTGGATTTAGTTTGGAATTCTTTCGAAATCGGAATGGAAAAGAATACGTTTTCACACTCGGCCAATTTTTCTTCACAATCGACTTTCATTTTGTTTTATTTTAGTATCATTCAATTATTATTTCAGGTTATTCGCAGTGTCGTGTTTAAATCTATAATACAGCTATTTTCATTTTGTTACGTACTTGGTTTTGTTATCATGTTTAACACGATGGTTATTTTTACGACTATTATGTTTTTGCTTTATGATTATCCGTTTTATGTGCTTCAGTCACGGAAGAATTTAATTTCTAATTGTTAAGTTAAACAAAAAAAAGTTCGCGGCATGGAAAATCAAAGCTTATTATAGCACCGGTTAAAGCTTAATGTTAATTCAAACTACAATTCACATGCGCAAATAACATGAATGCATTTTCAGGTACCAACCTACAATTTTCAAAATGTCATAGAACCTGATGATTTAAAGGAATAAAATCCACATCCACAACAAGTGATACTGAAAAATAAAAACGAAAAAAAATCAGTAAAACTTAAATAAAATTCTAAATTTTTGAGCAGGTTTTCCTTGATAGAAAAAAAATTAATAAAAACCTAACTATGAATTTCTTCAATGATTTTATGGTTTACCATAAAACAGTTTCGTAACATTTTAATGGTAGAAAAAAAACACTACCTATTTAATTTTTAAGTTGGTTACCGGTTTTTTTTTAGCTACCAGTCGTCATCAAAAATCAATTGCTAAGATAGAGCACCCACTTCTGTCCTACAATATTTTTATGGTGAAAATTGACTTTGATACATTCATAAATAATAATCAATAAATTAAAAAAAATCTTGTACCGTCACGTGCAGATGAACCAATGACATCATCGAGTGAATCATGTTAATGTCAACATGACTTTATCATGAACTCACACAAAATACAAGTCATATTATCATTTCCCTCATGCGTATATTTCTACAAAGTTTCCTTGAGTCTTTTTATTTGATTTGTTTGACATTAATTTGTTTTTAAAGTAACAAATGTTTTTTTTTCTGCCTCTAAGTAAAAAAAAAGAAATTTGAAAAGTTTCGAAGAAAAATAAAATAAAAAATATATTTTCTTGAAATTTTTCAGCTGATGATTTTTTTTGTTGGTCTTCTGTTACAGATATCCAAATAAAAGGATGCTACATAATCCATTTTTTCGAAATGTAATTTGATTAATGGTCCTTAGGATAGTTTGACAGTTCTGAGAGAAACGTCTGACAGTTACTTTTTTCCAATTGAATAATATACAAAAAAAAAATAATAATAAAAATGTTCAAAGTTTGAGTTTTTCTTTATAAAAATAATTGAAGTGTTTTTCTTTATTTATTTGTTTGTTTTTTTTTGGTTACGTAAAAAATGTGAATCCTGTGCAACGTTATAAAGTGTTGTTTTGGTGTGAGAAGGAGAAGGAATGCAGGGGGACACGAATGGAAGAAAGAGATGAAGAATACTATGTCTTGGGAACTACTACTGTCAATTTTTCTTCTCCCGGCATTTATTTGTTCGAGTGTGTATGGTAAGTTTTATTTCTTATTTTTTTTAATGTTTATTATTGTCAAAGTTATAAACTGCCAGTTTTTAATGCAAATAATGCACAAATTATGTTTTAAATTTATCAAATTGAACCACTTCATATTACCTTCGCTATATCGAACGGCTGTTTAGGGTACATGGTTATCTACTACTTGTGCGTTAACTATTAGTTGGTGTAATTTCAAATCCTGTTAAGCCACGGCTACACTATGGACAAAGCTATCAGCTATCTTCGATTACAATTTTCGTTTTTACTCACCTGAGTTAATCCTGACCGGTGAAATGTCATTTAATCATACTAAAACTGACGTACGTAGGTACATAATATTTATTGTATATGGTACGTATACGAACATAAAACCTCCTGATGCATCAATGGAGTGTGACTTTGGTGAGTACTACAATGCATTTATTTAGTATATATTATTATTGTTATAAATGTTTATGAAATTAAAAAAAAGTTATATATTAATTGAAACAATTCCGTACTAGCCGTTATGAAACTAACATGGACGTTTTTTTTTTTATCAACACAAACGCACATTAATAGTTAAAGATACCGTCTAACGGGCTAAGCTTAGCAAAGTTCGTTCTAATCATAAGAAAGTACTTTGAAGTACCTACTTAAAGGTTTACGAAATTAACTTGTTTCGTGGTAATACGAGATATCTTACTCAAAAGTCAAGTCTTCTTTAGGAGACAAAATAAGTCAAACTTCGCTGTTTAAAATGCCCGAATTGGAATATTTTGAATGGCACTTATTAACCCCGAGTCTCTTGAACAAAAACCTTAGCCGACTCTTGATGAGGCAGCATCAGATATGGAACGGAATTGTTATTCATCGGAGGTTGAGGATTTTAATTATTCTAGACTACGTTATTTTTATCTGAGATCTTTCCACAAGAAGGCTGTAGTAACCGATCCCCTTTCACCCCCAAACAATACAACCTTAAAATATAAGGGAAGTACTTTACAGGATTATTATTGTTTCTAAAGATATTATCAAAATTTAATGGTTTTAAACGCTTTTGTTTTGAGCTTTTCTCGTTTTATTTCTTGTTTGGCAAAATATAAACTGGAATCTTTCATTACAATGACAGACTTTTCACAAAGTTGTACCTATTCAGTTAAAAGTTTTATTGGTACTGGTGTAAGTATGTGACGTATGGTAAAAATCTTGAAAAATTGCTGCATTCAAAGGAACATAATATTATTATAGTATTGAGTATTGATACAAAATATTATGGTCGAAAACACACGTTAGTTGATTGTCGTTCTCTGTGGTTATTTTTTATTAACCCAATTGGTGCCAAATTTATTTATTTATTATAATTATTTTTTAAATGAAACTGTTCTCACTCAAAGTGAACACAAATACAGTCCTTGACTCTTTCACAGCTTCTTAAAGCTTGTGTCGTGAAAGAGGAAGATGGTCGTCACCTGGGATCGAACCACGACGTCCGCACCAAACAGTACGAAAGCCGGCGTTGTAACCGCTAGTCTACCAACCACTTCTCTATTCTAGACGTTCAACCATATTCCTTGCTTTGAACATGGAAGATTATTATACATGTCAGATAGTAGGTACCTAATATTATTATGGTAGGTATTAATATCGCAAACAGCGAGAGATGGATACTTTGTACGTCGCATTATGCCTGTCGATAGCCGCATAGTACCTACCCACCTCACTAGGTCATTATTACAACCCTTAGTTGACCGTCGGTACTTATAAGTACCAAATTTTTTTGGTCACTCAGTGCCCACAATGCGATTTTAAAAGAAAAAAGTTTTTTTCTTTCTATTTTTATGTTCTTTAGAGGTAAATAAAACAATATTCATTTTTATTTTTTTTGGGATTAGATATATTAAGCACTTTTAAGTCCATGTTAATTTTAAGCTCACTTTTTATTTATGAACTTTTTTATATATTTTAGAAAAAAAAAAAAAAAATTTAAATTATTTAAAAATTTAGTCATAACATCCAAAATAATCGAAAAGTCAAAAAAAAATATACCTGATGAATATTTCTAAAATAATACTTGTTTGAAAACGACGCAAGCTTTTACTAAAATGTCACATTCACACAGACGCACACAGAGAACGCAGAGTTCCCATTTTGGATGCCATACAAAGTTGCCATTTTCGACAAAAAGAAAAAAAATTTTTTTGAACGAGTTAAATAAAGTGTTCCTTCAAAGTCTCGTTGGGTAAGGGAAGCAAAAAACACCACGTGTAATATTCTATAGTGCTACGAAAGAGGTGGTACTGGTAAGTACCTTCGGTCAAAAAGTGTTTTTTTTTTTTCAATTTCTTTGGGCAACTAAGGGTTAACTAGATCCACACTAAAATGGACGCAATATGATGAACTTGTAATAATCTAATGGAAATTAAAATGCGGAATACATTAACCGCATAGTCGGGTGTGGCCGTTGGATTTAAAAAAATGATAGAAACAAAGCGCTTATGCAACACTGACCCGCAATTTAGCGGTCGTAATACATAAAAAATGTTATTTTCAATTTTGTTTTTTAGGCATACATTATTACTTAGTTCCTGCATTTAATTTCTGTGGAAGTCTTGTTTACTGCGGTATCCAAGCTATGCTTAATGACACTACACATACATCTATCGCTCTTTCTCTTTCACGCTTTCCTTACTTAATTGTGAGTGAAATACTGTGAGTGTCGTCAAAAAATTAAAAAATTACCTCTGGCACCTGTTCTGCACCTACTCAAAATCATTCAAATCTGACATAGCGTATCTCGGTTGTATTATAAGCTCTCGCGTTGCCGGGCTACTATTTTGTTTGTTTACCAAATTGTGTATGAAATGTCAACTTCATACATAACAAACTCGGATAAAATATATTTTTATAAATCAAGTAAAAACTGATCAGTGAGTTATATTAAATTTGATAAAAAGGGCTGTCTTTTAATTACTAATTTCTATATTGGTGTAAATCCTCATATTGTGTTTTAGTAACACCAGTATAGAGTTATTGCAAAATAGCTCGTCCAAGCGGTAGTTTGAGCTGGCGCGTGTCTGTTGTAAATTCATTCAGCTCGCAAAGAGATACGAATTGAGCGCTTACATTTCACACAACTGTGTGCACTATCAAAGAAATAGCTTTGTGATATTATTCGGAATTCTTTCACAGCACAGAACTGTGTAATATTTCCATGGGTCTGTGTGCATTTCCATGATAACTTCTTGCGCTGTGACCTCGTTTTATAATGCAAAGCGTGGTACAGTATTTCGTTTTCAAACAAGAACACTACAAAACAGCAAGGAGAGGATTTAAAAACACCGCGGGGCATGTTGATAACATTTTACGGTAGATGGCACTATATGCACTGTTATTTCGTATATTTTTATATACCGTCCAAAGCATCATAATATATCTATTCTATTTATAAAAAAATATATAAAATTAAGTTGTTAATCTGTAGAAATTATTAAAACTTTAGTTTAAGAATTTAGATTTTTTTTACTTTATTACGCACACATATAGTTATTATAGCATAATATAAGGTATAAAATAAACCTACAACACATCACAAACCAGCAAAGTTGGCATATTTTTGTACAAAAAGTATGATATTATACTTTTTTAAGTCCTTCATTCATGAAAATGGAAAGAATTGCCATCGAAGGAATAATAATTACCTATTAAGGGTGAGTATAACGAAGATGACCGACCTCGGTAGCCTAGTTCGATTCCCGGTCGGGTCAGAGTTTTTCACATGAAATTTCTACCTGGGATTGGCCTGTCCCAAATTGGACGGGTCCGGTTGACTAGAAAAAATTGCCTCAAGTATCAAATAAGTTCCGCCGGCTATACTAACACCTTTGTATAGTTGTCTTGTACACTTTACTTTTAATTTACTTACAAATAGACCATTATAAATGTAAAATAAGCATCCCAGAAAATAAAACGGAATAAAGAATAAAAATAACTGTTTGGGGAGGATGGTCGCTAGGTAGCGGGAAATCAAATCCACGATTCAAAAAATAATGAAAGCGCGAAAGAGATAGTAATAGCTGATGTATGTATAGTATCATTAAACGTTGCTTGGATGCCGTTATCAACATGACGCCCACTGATATAAAATTCAGGAACTAGGTAAAAAGGTTTATTTAATCAAAAAGTCGGCGTCTGAAACGCTATAGGCTGACAACCACCTTAAAATGTATATACCTACTTAGAAATACAAATGTACATAAATAGAAAAAGACAAAAAAAGGTACCCAATTGACGTTTTACAAAATTTGTTTTCTCTAATCTACATAATGATTCAGAAATGTTTGTCTGCTTTCTATCGTAGGTATATGGGAGCATCACGCTCAAAATACAAATGCTACGTCAGATATTAATATGCCCAGAGCCGTACAAAATGCTGGAGAAGGTTCTTAAATACAATTTGCTGCATTAACTTTACTATATTTAGAGCTATTTAAAAAACTCTATTTTTCTAGGATCTTCATACAAATTTCTCAAAAAGACAGTAAGCCATCTTTTGGAAACAAAATTACTCATGTAAACATTGAATGGAATCTTGGTATTACGGTATGAAAATGTAATAAAATAATTGTAGATTGATTTGTTGTACATATAAATGTTATTCAAATCTTATTATTCTCAATAAATAAAGATTTAATAAAAAAAATTGTAAAATGATTCCTCAATTTTGAAGTTTGACAGCGGCTTTTATACTCATAGCACAAATCACCCTCTATGGGTGGAATGCCTAATTAATTATCACACATTAGAGGGTGTAGGGAATGTAGCTAAGATTCTAACCACAAAGCTCTCTCTATGAAAACTTGCAAATTATGTCGGTAGGTTCATATAATATTATGAGGTCGGTAAAACAAAAATTGTAAAAGCGTCATTCTTCTTTTTCTGTGCTTATGTCAGTTATAGAGGTCTGTTAAGCAATGGGAAGCTAGACTAGAACCTGTTTAATTACCTATCGATCAAGCCTGACAATCGGAATCAAAAACGTAAAGCATGACGGGTATAAGCTAGTCAGTAATAAAAGGCCCTTATTTTGTTAATTTACAAAAATGTGGGAAACATAATAGGTATATATTTTTTTATATTCTATTCTATTCAGTACCGAAGCGAATTTATTTATTTTTAACCCTCTTTTCACTAGTTTTCGAGTGATTTGAATCATGATGATTTTGCGATAAGTACGGTCATTCGTTTCGACTGCTTGGTTCACCTTGTGTGGTCGTATTCGACCACTTGGGAAAAACAGAGGTAGCTCAAAACGGTCCAAAGTTCTTTGTAATCGAACAAAAATTGGTCGTGAAATGATAAATAAATCTTTAAACAACCAAACATGTTTAAGGATACTTAGTTTTGCTTGTTCCGCTAAGTATGCCATTCATGTGTCGACTTTTTATAACAAATTTCCATATTGTTCGTGTGTGTATGAAATGGCCTTCCAAAGCTCGCTATGTCCGATTTAAATATTCAAACACTTCCACATTCTAGAATTTACAACAAACTCAAAAGAGCCATTACGAAATGAAGATATTAAATTACATTTGGAAGCGTCACCATACAATATGCAACCACATAGGTAGGTACTTTGTTTTACATTGTAAAACTTGTTTATTTACTTAAATTGAAAATATTTATTAATCGTATATATTCTCCAATGACAATTTATATAATGCGTGAAGGAAAAATTTGTGACTATTTTTACGGAAAATGCGTGGGCGGAGGAGTATGAAATTTCACACACTTACAGTTTATATTATACAGGAGGGGTGGCAAATGCAAATATTTTCTTAAGATTATGCATAAAAATAGTTGGCATCAATAAAAAAACATTACAAACACTACTGTAATGTTATGTATTTGATACTCACACACATTTCCATAGATTACTCATAAAGATCATCAACTTCATAGAAAAAATATAAAATGTAAAGCGCCTCATAGTGGACGCAGAAAGCTTTTTGAAGGCTGTATATTGATATGGGAAGGTGGAGCTGAAAATGGCAGGATATAAATTGAGAATAGATTAATAGTGTGTGTCTTTAATAATAATAGAAAAAACCTTAGTAGGTACATACCTATCAACATTTCAAATTTGACGTATCCATGTGATTGTTCTTGATAGAAAATTTTGACATAGCGCTCAGTCTTTGACAATGGAATTTAAATAATTTATGGTTGAATTTCGAGCGCTGGTCGATCACGTTTCCAGACAAAATTTTGTTACTTTAGGCCTGCGTAAATGTCACGGAAACATAGAATAGGGTTACTGTAAACCTTTCGTCCGTAGTTGTTTTTTTTAATAGGTTCCTTTTTTTATTTTTAGGGCCGATTTTGGGCTAAGCAATGAGAATACCTAAAGAAAAACAAAGAATTGCGTAGGTTTCTTCTCGTAATGAATAACTTCTAGATAGGAGTTTATGAAAAACATTTTACATAGAAGGAAACCAAAACATATTTAGCTCGAAACATCGACATTTTTTCCATATTATTTTCTACCAAATGTGATCTAGTTGTCAGTCTAAGTTGCTTACTAATGATTTTGTCTTTTCTAAAACTAAAATTATGGCAATTTTTACTCAAATTAAAAATGCGACCAATTTTTGGTAAAACTTTATTTTCCAAATCCAATCCAAACTCCCTTAAGTCCCCACTTAGGGGCATAGGGAGGCAACAAGAGCTCTCCATTGCGCTCGATCTTGCGCAACGTTTATGACTTTAATTGTATCTACCTATTGTAAATTATTGTCTTTAAAATTCCAAATCATTTCGCTCAACAAGATATTCATGCTGTTAATGAAATCCTTCATCTTTTACGTATGTCCCATGCAGCCATGTTCAATGACAGATGTTAAGTCAAATGGACCTGTACCGGATATGTCGCTTTTTAGCATGTAATAGGGTGACATGAATAGTTATAGGTAATTAAAATAAATAATAATTCCGCTTTTATACCCCTAATTATAGGCTTCGATTTGATTCAATATCCATGCCTTGTTCTGTTAGCACAATCATATTCGTGAATTACAATTAGCGAGTACTTAATCATGATTCATAATAAACTAGTGTCCAGGGTCAGCATTGGAAGCCATGATTACGGGAGTAGGTACGTCTCCAAATAGAGATAGGGGGTGCACTAACTATTGAAACCCTGACGCATAATGAAGGGACGCGTTTAAGAGTGGCTGCCCAGAGTATTATTATAATTGATATTAATGTGTCTGGAGCTAATTGACTTTTATATATGGACGTTGTCGTCGTCAGAGGCGTTAAGCTTTCAACAGTTCCACAAACCACAATTGCGTGGTTTGTGGAACTGTTGAAAGTTGAATGTTAAAAAGTAAGTAGGTATATACTTACTTACAATAATTTGATATCACCTTGTTCTTATTTTTATACTCTCCCCATCTATGATCTGCTTAATCTTAAAGCTTATTCCTGTGACGATGAGGACCAGGTTTCCCTCCATCTAGAGCAGCTTAGGTGTCCGGCGTTGCTTTGGGAATAAATAAAATAAAAATTTATTTAATCGGTCAATCAATCGATCAATCAATTCTCCCTTTTCACACCCCACTCAGGGGCATAGGGAGGCAACAAGAGCTCTCCATTGCGCTCGATCTTGCGCCATGTTTATGACCTCCTCCCACACCATGTCCATATCCCTCAGCTCTGCTTCGAAGGAGCGGAACACAGTGTGAGAGGGTCTTCCTCGTCTTCGGGACCCTGATAGGAGGAAGAACAGCGCTCTCCTCGGCCAACTGTCATTCGGCATCCTTAACACATGTCCCAGCCAAGTCCATCTCCTCCCCACAATGGTAGAGGTGATGGGCTCACGCTGGGTGCGCCGGCGTATAGCGTCGTTCGTGATGCGGTGGTACCATTTAATCGGTAGGTACTTGTTATAAATAGTTCATTGAATCTGATTTGTCGATACTTTGGCTAAATTATGGCTGAAAAGCGTTTGCCGTGTCAGCTAGTAGGTATTAAAATATCAAAACATGAGCACACGCGTTCAGAAAATACTGAGGTCACATGGGTACTATTGTCTGTGTTTGAATTTTTTATTATTGCTTTTATTCAAAATCTGTCAATTACACAGTTTAAATATTAAAAGAAGGTAAGTAAGTATACTAATTTGTAGCTAAAAAAAATTAACCTCAAAATATTTAAGATAGTTTGTTTAGTGTAGGTACGTAATATTGTTGTCTTTTGAAAACGGAAAAATACAATTTAACTCTTCGTGAAAAACCATTTTTTTTTTTAAATTTCGATAAAACCAGTTTTAAACTTATTAGGAGCCACTTAAAAATCATCCCTTTTTCCATGTGGCCTTTTTCATACCTTTAAGCAAAGTTTTTGACAAATGGCAAAACACCCAACTGCTGAATTCTATAGGAGAATTTATATGCTAAATCTCAAGTTCATACCATGTCTAGTTTCCGAAATATTCGTTTACTTTTAAAAACATTCAACCCCATTTTCAAATTTCATAAAATCCTTTCTTAGTGGAAGGTTTTGTATTAAAACCTACCTGTTTTTCAAATTTCACTTCTCTGCGATTAGCCGTTTGGGGTGTGCGTTGATGATTGAGTATGTCAGTCAGTCAGGACACTTTTTTTTATACCTATATTAAGATAAATCGTAAATTAAAATTCATATGTTTACTGCACCGTCTACGTAGATGTTATTCGCTTTGTATATGAGACACGAATCTATGTGAGCCTTCCCGCAGGTGTAAGAAATTGTCTAAAAAACTATCCAAATTTCTCAAAAAAAAATCAGCGTGACCGAGTGTTGAAAACCAACTTTCAAAAAGTGTATAATAACACTTTTGAGATAAATAATTAAAACAGCACGTAGGTTAATTTTATATTATTATGTGTTCATATAATAATGATTGTTCAGAGGAGAGCATTCGTCACCCCAACTCGTCAAAGGGTTTTAAAACGGTCATACCTCAACTTTCACTCATTCCAACCACGTAGAGGCTTCCTCAATTATGTGGAGGGCGACCAGCGACCACACGGGTAGGGAAACTATGGGATTGGCTATTTTGTGGAAACACAAAGAACTATGTACGCAAACTTAAACGGAAACAAAACCCTCGTCAAAAATAATACCTACTTGGCCGATTAAATAGGCAGACGAAAAGAAAGGAAATGAAATTTGGAATCCCGTTCTGTCCGTGCGGCGGGACTTCGACTTTTTGAGGTAGGTCACTCTATTACCTTCTCTACTCTATTATAGGTAGAAAAATCTATTTTTTTTTAGTTATTCCTTTGTTTTATGAGGTTGTGAAGTTTTTTATTTTTCTCAAATCTCAAAACAAAAATCTCTGTCACAGAAAAAAATAAGTAGGTAATGGATGACTGTCTAATAAATTCTTAAGGTCGATGTGCAATAAAAATGACGAAATTAAAGAAATACTGTGAAGTTTATTGGATCAAAAAATATTCGTGTGCACAGCCTGGACGGCTTGCGAGAATAAATACATAGACTAAAATATTATTATCTATCGATGCCTCTATAATATAAGCTTTCAAATAAATCACGACAGGTGGTAGCTACAGCCAAATGTCACGTGACCTCTAGTCACGTCAACTCCGGGAGGCTGCTGTCCCCTCATATCTTTCAAATTAATTATTGGGGAACGCGAATCCCTAAATTAAATCTATTCAGGTAACACACTTATATGCATGCATAGGTGTATAGCCGGCGTAACTTAACGATTGAAGATTGAAGCGTTCTCTACTATCCGAACGTCCAATCTGAGACAGTATTCCGACCCCGAGTAGAAATTTAAATTTCAAGTGGAAAAACACATAATAGTATGACCCGATCGGGAATTTTGATGACCGAATTGGAAAGCTCTTGATCTGAAGTCGGCGCCCATACCACTGGGCTTCCGAGATCGGTACCTACCTAGTGTTAAGTTCAAACTTATAGTGTTAACTGCTTTTTAAATCTGTTTTTTTTTTGGGTAGGTAAGTACCTAAGTACTATAATATACCTAAGTACTATATTAATATATTAATGTGTGGGTAAAAATAAAACCTCACCTTCTTAAATATTGTTTGCGCTTGTTGTATTCTTATATATTTAGGTTTTGTGGCGTTTCTTTTGTAAATTATACCAAAATGTTGAAGAACCAAATAAAAATAAAACCAATGGATGCTTTTATAACAATCAATTATATACATTACGAAAAAATAAACTAGATTTTGGTGACGTCATTGCAGCAAATTACTTTATTGCATTGTTACTTTATCTTATGTACTGCCTCGATTTAAAAAAAAAAACGTTTTTGAACGAATGAAACAAAATAATTCCATCTAGGTATTAATTTTTTTAAATGAATCAAACTGTGCTCAATCAAAGTGAACACAAATACATTCTTGAGATCTATCACAGAAAGCCAATTAATTAGGGACATTGTTCAATACATCGATAATAGTGATTATTATTGACTTAAGACATTTGACTTATTACAGACGCTGACTTGTCAATTGGATTTGAGAATTATGGGTACAGTCCCGCTCAATTCAATGAATTAATAATTACGCTCTGTCGTAGGTAAAGCGCTCGTCAATAGCTCGATGTCTCAGAACACGTAAACTCGCTTCAAACCCATTGATACGTAAGCACTCTGTTAAAAGCGGAATGTTTCTACCTGAATAGTTCCAGGTTGAGTTTATTCTATACTCATGAGTACAAATCGACAATACTCAATATACTTATATTTTTTTTTTAATTTTCATGTTCGCCACCTGAATGTTCGTTCAAACGTCCCAAACATTGATGGATTCTTGTGTCCTTTTATTTTAAGACTATTGTTTGCGCCCTTTTTCCCTATTCCTGTATTGTTTTTTGTCCTGGCAACACAATCCCAAAAATACTTTTATCCAAAATTTATCCTACCTACAACCTACAGTTCAAATAGAATCGCTACCCGCGCAACAAGTACTCTTACGCAAAATTCGCTGTAAAAATAACCAAATTATCTCAATTCAAAATAAACCTTATACAAAAGCATATAAAATATTGTGAATTCACAAGTGTCAATATAGACGAGGATTAAAATCAACGCGGGAAGGTCAAAGCAGGAGATCAACATCGAGGTAGGTTTCCTATTTTTCCTTTCCAATTAAAATTTACCGCAAATCCAGCAACCAACGCAAACATAATGGTCCTTCGAGCCGGATAATTATTCCAAGGGGTTTTTTACAGTTGTTTTCATATAATAATTGTACTTAATCTTTAAATCCTTTCTATATTTGCATTTCATAATATTCTATATATATATACCTACATATCTCCGCAATTATTTCGCTATTACAACAATACTACATGATACTACAACATTCTTGTACATTTCTATTTCATTGCCATACGAAAATAATTTTCTTCAGTTGATTCTAAATATTAAAATCGCACCGAAATAATTTGTCTATGATCAATAATCGCATCTGCATTTTGTCTGTGGTCAATCTGTCATTCTCTGCGGTTTGACATTGACATTGTCAAAGCGTCGCAAACAAAGTCATTTTTCATTGCGAGAAAGAACTTTGAATATTATTTTATGTTTTTCAGATATTATTAAATGGTTTTATTTATTAAGTGATACGTTTATCCATAACAATGCCGCTCTCAATCCAGGAAAGAAACGTTAAATTGTTCGAAAGTAAGTTGACGAGCTATTTGGATAAGATCAAAGGCATTCTTAATAAAGTAAGTCAGGCCGATAAATTAGGTTGTGTTGTGTTTATGGAGGAAGCAGAAAGCTTAAAGAATTTGTACTATGCAACTATGGATAAATATCAAGAAGCCAAACTTGAGTTGGACGAGACATATATTCCTAATTTTGCACAGGATGAGTTTGACGTAACCTATCAATCGATCAAATATATTTATTTCAAAAGTAAAACTACAAATGAAATCAAGGTGGAGCAAACAACGCAAATTAAGACTAGCCTTCCTAAACTGCCACCCCTTAAACTACCTGTGTTTAGTGGGAAAGTATCAGAATGGATTTTATTCTACGAGACATTCTCCAGGGTGATAGATAAAAATGATGAATTGTCTGACGCGGAAAGGGTACAATATCTGGTAGGACAACTCTCAGGTAAAGCTCTCAAAACGATAGAAGGAGTTCCCCCAACCCCAGACAATTATTCTGTCATTTGGGAAATGTTAACGGATAAATACCAAGATGACAGAGTTATGGCTACATATTACATTGATCAATTGTTGACTCTTAGCAAAGTCAATGGTCCAAGTGATTTGGAAGTTTTTATGGATAAATTTCTGTCCTCAGTATCTGCGTTAAAGCAACTTAAATTGGAAAATTTGTTAGAGTTTTTCCTTATAAGACTAGGTACAAGTAAGCTGGACAAGCAAACCATTAATGGATTTGAGACATCACTGATGGGACAAAAAGGCATTCCTTCATTTGATGATTTTTCATCTTATATTAGCGAACGTGTAAAGTTATTAAGTAGAACATCCCAATCGGTAGATGTTTCAAATCAACGTAGGACAGGCAGCAAAAATTATACGCAAGCATTTGTAAATTTAAATAATAATCCCAAATTTCACACAAAATGTGTTAATTGCAATAATGATGATCACTTCTTAATATACAAATGTCCAGAATTTTTGAAATTGCAACCAAAAGCTCGATTAGATCTAGCAAGAAATAAAAAACTTTGTATAAACTGTCTAAGTTCGTTTCACATGAAACAAAATTGTAGATCAAATTCTACTTGTCATATCTGCAAATTAAGCCACCACACTTTATTACACATACAATCGAATAAAACGCCTTCTGCAGTTGAACAAATTGCAGATGTATCATTATGCAGTGTTGATGACCCTTCGCAATACTGTCATAAACGCACCATTTTACTAAGTACAGCTGTACTTAAAGTTCGCAATGCTTCAGGTAGATGGGTAGCTGTAAGAGCATTAATTGATAGTGGCTCGCAAAATGATTTTATATCTAAGGCTTGCAGTGAACGTCTAGGTTGCAACATATTTTCAAACACAGCTCAAGCCTCTGTACGAGGTATAGGCAACTCTACACACCCAGTATTAGGGGTGTCTAAGCTGCGACTCTATTCAAGACATTCATCTTATTCTATAGAGGTACGGCCTCTGGTGGTTGATAAAATCACTGATAAATTACCAACGACACAGGTAGATAGAAATGTCTTATCATACTTACAACATGTACCACTCGCTGATAGTCAATTTCAAATACCAAAGACTATTGATTTGGTATTGGGAGCTCAATGGTTCCCTGTGATTTTGAAACAAGGACGGGTAGACGGCCCGCCTGGATGTCCACACGCTTTAGAAACTTCATTGGGATTCATCGTAATGGGAACCGCCCCCGCAGCTGAAATTAGTGATTTGGGGAGAACATTTTGTGCAATCACTAATGAGCCTAGTATTGAAACGCTTATTGCTAAATTTTGGGAATTAGAAAAGATTCAAGATAAGCAATTTTTATCACCCGATGAACAAAAATGTGAAAATATTTATAATGATTCAACAACGCGCGACTCATGTGGTCGATACACAGTATCATTACCCTTTAATAAGGACCCTAAGTTATTAGAAGATTCATATTCATCTGCGGAACGCAGATTTTACGCATTGGAGAAACGCATTCTATCCACGCCTTCTATAAAGCAGGAGTACGGTAATGTTATTATTGAATACCTTGATAAAGGTTATTTAACGCAGGTTACGGAAAGTACTCATTCTGGGTATTATATTCCACATCACGCAGTTGTCCGAGAGGATAAATCCACTACTAAGGTACGCATTGTATTAGACGCAAGTGCTAAATCTAAATCAGGATTCGCACTTAATGACATTTTATTTTCTGGGAAAAATTTACAATTTGAATTGTCAAATATTTTACTAAATTTACGATTTTATCCTATTATTCTATCAGCTGACGTCAAGCAGATGTATCTTCAGGTGATGGTTAAAGAAGAACATAGATGTTACCAACGTATTCTATATAGATTTAAACCACACGAAGAACTAAATACATATGAATTTACTCGCTTATGTTTTGGTTTAAAATGTAGCCCATTTTTGGCACTACGTACAATCCGTCAACTAGCATCTGATGAATTTCACAAATTTCCAAAGGCTTCAGAAATTGTCAACCGAGACATCTATATGGACGATATTGCTACAAGTGTATCTACGGTAAGCGAAGCAGTAACATTATCAAAACAGTTAATTGATTTGTTCAAGGCAGGTGGTTTCGATTTGATGAAGTTTACTAGCAATTCATCAGAGGTGCTCAAAGAAATACCAGAATCTTCACGATTGTCGCATACTGTGCAGTTTGGAGAGAGTGATCTATTAAAGATTTTAGGTTTATGTTGGGATCCGATACAAGACATATTTACATTCCAAGTAAATGTGGAGTCACACAAATGTACAAAACGTAATATGCTATCCACTATAGCAAGATTATGGGATATAATGGGATTTGTAGCCCCGGTAATTTTGTACGCTAAGCTTTTGGTGAAACAGTTATGGCTGCTAAAAATAGACTGGGATGATTCCCCCCCGCAAGAAATTCAATCAGCATGGGAACAATTTGTATCAGAGCTAACCATGTTGGAGCGTATCAGGATTCCGCGTCATGTTGGTGTTTTTCAAAGGAATTGCATATTGACAGTTGTGGGCTTTTCAGATGCAAGTGAAGCTGCTTATGGAGGAGTGGTGTATATACATGTTGAAAACAAGGATAATAATTCAATTTCAGTGAAGTTATTAGGTGCAAAATCAAAGGTGGCTCCGGTGCAATCGGTAAGCCTCGCAAGACTGGAATTGTGCGCTGCGTTACTACTGTCGAATCTCATTCGAGCAGTGTATGAACTATATTCTAAACGGCATGAAATTAATAAAACTGTTGCATTTTCAGACTCAACAGTAACTCTAGGGTGGATACATTCTTCCCCGCATCGATGGCAAACATTTGTGGCTAATAGGGTAGCAAAAATCCAGGAAAATATGAATCCGGAGGATTTCTTTCACATCAGCGGAAAGCAAAATCCAGCGGATTGTTTGTCTCGCGGACTTACACCGTCGCAATTTCTTAGCCATCCATTGTGGATGGAGGGTCCACTGTGGCTCAAGCAAAGGGTACAAGATTGGCCGATGCAACAATTTAAGCAGGGAATAGAAAATCCACCGGAGGAGAAACCTGTTTGTTTTCTTGTGTCGCAATCAAAACCCTTCCCTTTTCTTTATGATTTGGCATTGCGAGTGTCTTCGTGGCCAAAACTCTTGCACATCGTGATATATGTATTGAAGTTCATTCGCAAATTACCTCGGTCTCACAAGATTGAGGTGGCTGATATGGAATTCGCTGAAAGTGAAATCATTAAAGCATTACAACATGTTCACTTCCAGGAATTTTTACACAAGGGAAAATCATCCTCAGCAGCCTTTCGCAATTTGTCTCCATTTATTCAAGATGGATTGATTCGTGTTGGAGGCAGACTTTCAAACGCAAACATAGATTACGACAGTCAACACCCCATACTTTTGCCTGGAAAAGATTATGTCACTAATCTTATTATCGATTATTATCATCACAAGTACTTACATACTGGGCCACAATTATTGATGTCGCTACTGCGACAGAAATTTTGGATTTTGTCAGCCAGAGGAGTGGTGAGATCACGAATACACAAATGTGTCACGTGTTTTAAAGTTTCTCCCAAACCAACATTTCCATCAATGGCAGATTTGCCAAAATGTCGTGTGAACGAGTCGAAACCATTTGTACATACTGGTGTCGATTATGCTGGACACTTTTTTATAACTGCCAGCAGATATCGTGGTACGAGAAAGATGAAAGTCTATCTTTGCTTATTCGTGTGTATGGTAACACGAGCAGTACACATTGAGTTAGCTGTGGATCTTTCTACGCAATCATTCTTAAATGCATTTAAGCGATTTATAGCACGCCGCGGTCCATGTCTGAATTTATATTCAGATTGTGGAACCAATTTTTTAGGAGCCAAGGCACATCTTGATGCATTATATGAATTCCTAGCTTCAAATGAATTTAATAGTTCATTAAGACATGAACTACTGGAACACCGAATTAATTGGAGGATGAATTCTCCTGCCGCGCCACATTTCGGAGGAATTTGGGAGGGAAACATAAAAAGTTTCAAGACCCATATTTACAAAATAGTAGGCACTCAATTGTTGACTTACGAAGAGTTCAATACATTGTTAATACAAATTGAAGCCTTACTCAACTCGCGACCTATGTCAGCTCTTAGTTCTTCTCCTGAAGAACCTTTAGCTTTGACTCCTGCACATTTTTTGACATATACGCCTCTTAAAACTTTGCCAGCCATAGATACAACTGGTGAATCGCTTACTGCCGTTGGAAGAAAGTATCTATTGGATCATATGGTACAGTCATTCTGGAAACGATGGCGAATTGAGTATTTATCGACACTCCAGGCCCGAGGAAAATGGACTTCTCCTAGTAATCCAGTAAAGGTGGGAATGGTGGTCGTAGTGGTAGAGGAGAACACTCCTCCATTACAGTGGCCACTCGGACGGATAGAGGAAGTTTTTCCAGGAAAGGACGGTATTGTTCGAGTGGTCCAAGTAAGGACAAAAACTGGACTTTACAAGCGTCCAGTAGTCAAGATATGTCCACTACCTGTGGACTATTAATTCCTTTTTTTTTTTTGTTTAAATTTTGTTAGTTTTTCACATTTTTAATCTTTAATTTTTTAACATTGTGTTATTTTTCGCAATGAAAGACATACAGCGCTTTCTCCTTTTGATTTCGATTATTATTATTTTTTTTTTGTTGAATCGCAGAGAATTGATGTGCCTTTCGCAGGCGATGTGTATTAAGTTATATTGATCATACTCTATTTTATTTTTTTTTGTTTTCTTGTGGGTCACTCCATCTGTGACGCACTCAACTTTTCTTTTTTTTTTTTGTTGACAGTGGTCTGTCAAGGCGGGGGCCATGTTTGCGCCCTTTTTCCCTATTCCTGTATTGTTTTTTGTCCTGGCAACACAATCCCAAAAATACTTTTATCCAAAATTTATCCTACCTACAACCTACAGTTCAAATAGAATCGCTACCCGCGCAACAAGTACTCTTACGCAAAATTCGCTGTAAAAATAACCAAATTATCTCAATTCAAAATAAACCTTATACAAAAGCATATAAAATATTGTGAATTCACAAGTGTCAATATAGACGAGGATTAAAATCAACGCGGGAAGGTCAAAGCAGGAGATCAACATCGAGGTAGGTTTCCTATTTTTCCTTTCCAATTAAAATTTACCGCAAATCCAGCAACCAACGCAAACAACTATATTTTACCTAACATATTTGACGATGAAACAGTTTGATGAACATTGTTAAGATAAAATGATCGCACTAAGCCCGCCTTCAAAACAGCATTAGAAGACGATAGTAAGCCCTGAGTGGTAATAAAATAAAAAAATGACTGGTTAAAAAAACTGATGGACCTGTCCGTCTCTTTGGGGGAAATTCCTTAGTTCTCAATCACTCACTACTTACTTGTGGAATGCAACTTGTGAAGACCTAACCTCAATTGCGGACTGATGTTTTCTGAGAAAGTTCATTTAACCATGGAACAAAACAATACGTTGTGTGACTATTAGGAGTAAATCTAAAGATATAAAAGAATGTCGGGTTAGTGCAAACACTTATAACTCGAGATCGGCTGAACAGATTCTTATCGTGTTTAGTTTATTAGATTCTTCTCCGCGCCGGATAAAAATCTAAAATGTGTAGAAAATAGTATGAAATAATATAACATTAAAGTTAGCACCATGGAGCGGACTTCCTAACAGCAATGCCATCTGTGAAAAATCCCATAAAAACACAACTTTTATTTAGGTAACTGATAACCATTGAATTCCAAAACATTGGTACCCAGATTATTTATAACATTTCTTTCATGTTTTCAGGAATATTTTTTTAACATTCAACCATATTATTATTATTTTAAGCATATTGTTAAACCATTGAATGAATTAATCCTTTCTGGTGTTTTTGTTGTACATACATTTTTTGCAGTTATTTTTTTGGTATCATCTGACTTAATAAAAAAGTTTGTATGATCTAAAATCAATATAAAAATATGTGCGAGTTTTGGTATAACTGATTTATAACGTCATTGACTCATTATAACCACATGATTTTTTATTTTTTCACGATGAGTAGTCATGCATGTTAGCTATTATATATTACCCAGCAATATTTTATTGACTTTAAGGCGGGACGGAGTTCGATGGGTCAGATAGTAATGTATAAACATTATTTTTGACAGTCATTTAAAATTCAGTGATACTCCGGTGACTGAACCCGATTACACAGACGACAATAAGCGTTTAAGTATATTAAACAATACAAAATAAGTAAGTAAAAGGTTTATATTATCTTTGTATTATTACCATGCGAGGGATATAAATGTTCTTATTCTTGAGTTTTTATCTCGATTCAACCATCCTTATATTATTGCTGACAATAATAATAAACCATGTGTTTTTGTTGCCGGAGTAAAAGCGAAATAAATTTGCTGATTCATATAAATTCCTACAAAATATCGTACGGCGTAGAACGTAGGTACAATAATATAAGGATACAGTTACATATTATAACAATAATATGGCTGTATGTTTTCATTTTTACAACAACTGTGAGTGTATCGAGTTTTTCCCACCATCCACTTTTGCCAAAACAATAAAAATATAAACGATACATGAGCGAGATCGAGATTTTTTGAAGGGATGTTTCGCACATTTCGATATATATATATGAAAATCTGTGGTTTTCCGAACGTATTCAATATTGAAAAGTAGGAAACTTTCTATATGTACGTATAATTGGGAAGTTGATCCGTAAATCGAACTCTAACCCGATTCCAATGACTAAACTGATCCTTTTTCTTCATCTCCATGCCCCACTTCACCTGGGGTCAGCCCTCCTGTTAAGAAGTCTCCATGTCTTCCTATCCTGTGTCATCTCACTGGTCATTACTATTTTTCTATATTTTTAGTCCACTATGTGGCCTGTGGACGATTTCTAGGCCTGAGTGGTATAGGAATGGTAAGGTCCTTTTCGACCACGTGATCGTCCCTCTTACGTGCTCGTCTCATCGGAGTCCGGTTTCTTTAAGTTTCACCAGGATAAACGATCCTAAAACTACCACAAATATTTATTTATTTATTTGTTACAATATATAAGGCAAGGCCATTTACATACTAAAAAAGTAGGTATATATTATAAAATATGACAGACACAATCAATATACACAAAAAAGTCTAATTTAATAGGTATCAAGAGAATCACAATACATAAATATTATGTTCAACACAAAAATAAACGCATAAAAAAGTACTGCTTACAGATGAATTAAACAATATAAAATTAAGATGATAAATTATAGTAATCAAAATAGACAAAAAAAAATAATTCCTTATCTTGTCCATTTTTGTCTCCCGTGGACCATCTCAACATTTTTATTTCGGTTGTATGTATGTATTTTTAATCCGTGCTTTTTCTTAGTAGTCCAGCATGGCCGAATGAGCCGCCGTGCCGTCTTGTATACTTTTCCTTTAGTCTTTATTGGCATTTTAGGATCGCACAATACTCTCGACAAGGCTTCGCACTTCATTTATATGACAAAAACTAATCCAAGTACACTAAAACTCAATCAAGTTATGTCTGCAGAAAATATTGTTTTTTTTCTGCTTTTTGGTTCCATTATAAAAATCAATACAATTGAGTTGCTAAGGGAAGAAATGTCAAATTATCCGCCGTTCTCAAATGTGTTAATGTAAAACTGTGACCCTTTGAGGCACCGTATAATAACATTGGTGGTATGCTTGTCATCTGACAGGTTTTGCTGCTTGTTAGTATAAAATCAAACACAGCATTTTTATTTTTCTCAATCAGTTCGAAAAAGGTAGGCGTAGTTCTTGGTATGAGTACTCATAGGTACTAAAGTTATTAAAATTTAATTAACATTATATTAAATTTATAATCATATTGCCTACTACAGTAATTCTCAATTCAAAATTTCAACTCGCTTGCCTATAATAAATTATTATTGTTCTCCAATAATTATTTTTGTATCCCAGAAATTTCGTTGTTAAGTGTACGAGCAATAAATAAACAACGTAAGATTTTACCTGTCTATATTCAAGTCTTCGAGCAATATTGATCAATTTTTACTTCCATTGTCGTTTTGTTACATAGCTTAGTAAAATATTATTAAGACATATTGTTTTTTTTTACAACATATTTATCTGATGAAGGCAAAACTTCATAATTTTGAGTGTATTGCTATAAACTTTTGTTTAAATAATGAGTCTTTATAACTTTTGAAGATGTATTCTTATCTTCTGTGTTGTTTAGTGTTGAGAATCTAGGTACCTACCTACGAAATCCCAACATCTTGAAATAAAGCCAATAATTCTCAGACACGCCAGACAGTAGACACATGTCCTGAAATCAGAAACCATTTTAAAGTCAACAACGCGTGACCTGTGTTCTATTATTTGATTCTACCAATATGATACAGCGCCGCCGTATGTGGTTTTTCAATAAATCAAGCAGTAGGGTTGGTCATTGAAAATATTTTTCTCTCTCATATCTTCCTCGATGTATTTTTCAGTATGTAAATAACAATAAATTTGCAAAGCTACGATAAATTTATTATTCCTAAGTCACTTTTTAAATTTGATAAACTTTAAAGTATCACTTTTAATATTTTTTAGTTCATTTTAATTTAATGATAGATATAAATATTTATTTTGTTAATTTTTTTAATGCGCTTACTTTTTCTAGCTAGTTGATAGTTGTTGATATAACGTCTTCTTCTAGCTAGTTGATAGTTCGCAAAATGGTTACCAGTCTAAAAAATAAAATAAAAAGTAATAAAATAATATATTGTATCATTAAAATAAGTTCCAAAATATGATCCACCAAGTAGGTACCTAATTACTATTGATACAATACCTTAATATTTTTCCTTAATTACCTTAATTATCGTTAATTACCTTAATATTTTTAAGGCCAATGACAGTATGTTTTTAATAGAGATGTAAAAAAAATTCTAAACAATTTTAATTTAGAATAGCATACTATAATAGAAACCATACTTCTCCATCCACCTGAAAACAGTCCAATGCTAGTAAAGGTTCAAATTTAAATGTTGTTATTTCTGAAAAATCAATCATGCTAATTTGATGTCAGTAATAACGTTCCGTTTCTTTTTTAAAAATGCCTCTGCCCAAATTGGGCCAAAAATATAGGTCGTACTTACTTCTGTTAAAAATATAAAACTATATTTTTTCTAAGCCTACTTACCTAATAAAAAGTAATAATATTCTTTTTCTGAGATCGTCTAGCCCTGTATAAGTTGTGCCCTCTAAGTACCTTAGGTATGTAGGTACTTATATGAAAGTTATCCGTGGAGTTGGTTCAGTTTATGCATTTCCGAAGCACGTGACTAAGATATGGAGTGCATATTATTATTGGCTACTATCTCCTCGTACGTCCATGGGAGCCTTCTTGCTTTTTCCTATCACAAAGCACACATGTATGGCTGAGTACCTACCTTCTTTTATTTGACTTTTGCAACAGACGAAATTTCACAGACTACCCGAAAACTTTCGGTCTTATCTTGAGATAGACTGATCATAATAACCCAGTTATTTTAGAGATAATTCTGAATAGGAGAGGTGTTTTAGGCTGAAAAAAAATGTTAATCCAATGGAGAAGTAGGCACACAATCACACTCTTTTGCTAAACCTACCTTAATTAAAGTCTGCAAATCTAGATACCACCTGTTTGTTTCCTTGGGTACATTAGGGAAGATACCAAATGCTCATGCACCCGGTTGGCAACACTTTAGAACGTTTGTTTTTTCGTCAAACGTCAGTGTGGACTTGGGCTTAAACTTCCGACCACTTAAACAAATCATGCCCAAAACCGATTCTATGCAATGAAAGGCCCTTGATACTTAGTGGTTTACCTGAATCTGTCAGCTCCAATCACCCCACTTAGGGGCATAGGGAGGCAACAAGAGCTCTCCATTTGCGCTCGATCTTGCGCAACGTTTATAACCTCCTCCCACACCATGTCCAGATTTTTCAGCTCTGCTATGAGAGGGTCTTCCTCGTCTTCGGGACCCTGATAGGAGGAAGAACAGCGCTCTCCTCGGCCAACTGTCATTCGGCATCCTTAACACATGTCCCAGCCAAGTCCATCTCCTCCACATAATGGTAGAAGTGATGGGCTCACGCTGAGTGCGCCGACGTATAGCGTCGTTCGTGATGCGGTGGTACCATGTTATACCCAAAATTCTCCTGAGGCACTTCGTTTTGAATGCAGATACTTTTTGTGCCCGGGCTTTGGTCAGGTGCTAGGACTCACACCCATACAGGAGAATGGGCAACACACTCGCATCAGTTTACATTTCGTCTCGACGCCTTCCATATTTTGGTCATGTTTTTAAAGGCGCCACTTGCCATACCGATACGTATCGGGAGCTCAGCCCCGAGGTCACCAGTGGTGGTAATGGTTGCTCCCAAGTACTTAAACTTATTCACCCGGTAGATCTGTCAGCTAAATTTTTTTTTAATTAAATTTAAGATGATTCTGAACTACAGCGAACAGAATCCACCTCACAATATGTCACCCACAAACATTTCCATTATTTTGAGAATCATTTTTTTAACCAGGGTTTTTATGCCACAATGTTTCTACAAACATAAAATTTTCCGGTTGAATATCAAAATGATACATGGACGCTCTCTGAACAACGGAAAAGTGAGTTATTCATGTAGATGATAGACAAACAGTTGTGTTTTATTGAGCGCACATCAATGCACGCGGCACCGATATGAAGTTGGAGTGGATGTATTCGGAATATTTTTCAAAGCACATTTAATATTCTACATTGTAGTCGTGTCTATCATTCAAAGACCAGACTCGAAATCGACGTAACGTCGTGTATCATGAATGTTGTGTTGCTTAAGAACAATTCAATAATAATAATAATAGTAATAGTTCGACAATAATATAAAAAAAAAATTACCTTAACACTTGAATAAATCGAAAAATCCCACAAGGCAAAACCTGTTAATAGTTTATATTATGTCTTCATATTTAGCTGAACATTTTCTGCAAGTTTTAGCTCTCTGATCAAGTCGAGTTGTTGATCACACCACTGATTTCCAAAACCCACATCCAGGCGCAGAATTCGAGTGCAATAAAATTGCCGCAAACGGTATCTCTCAGTCGGTGTTGCCATGGTAACAACGTACAAACGATAGCTTTTAACAATGCTAACTCGGGAACACCGACTGAACAATATCGTTGGCAGCCATTCTGTTGCACTCGACTTCAGGCCCAGATCTCGGGCGCCGCTGCCATCAGGAACTTTCTTGGTCTTCGTTATGGAAAAATGGACATCAAGAGTTGTGTATATGTCCTCTTTTCTCCTCTTCTCACTCCATATCAAAATATTTCAGCTGTTTAAATTTGGATGCTCTATGTTCTCAATAATTTCCAACTTTTATCTTTAGGTATATTTCATTAATTATTAAATATCTACTTGTTGTATACATGAGAATTTTCGACATGTTGAAAATTCTCATGATTAGGAATTTCGGAGACTGAAACATTACCACCTTATGGCGAACGTTGTTAACGTAAAGTGATCACACTAAGCCAGCTTTAGAAATAACAGTAGAAGACGGTGGTTAGCCCGTAGTGGTTTGTTCCATTTAAAAATCGAACATCAGTAATGAATTGTTATAGTCATTAGTTGTTACATATTTGTGTTTTAAAAGTGTTGGACGGATTTCCTGCTCGTCAAAACTCTGATTGAAAGAGACGTTTCTACAAGATAAACTATGGATCATAACAGTGCCATGCTTTTCAAGCAGGTTGACGAGTAAGTCTCCAAAACAAAAAGTATAACCAAAAGCACAAAAAAGTGCTTTGCAACCTAAAATAAACAATGTTCTTTGCGAAATGAGAACTCGTAAAATATTTATTTTTTCAAAGAAACTGTTATGAATATTTTAGTAGGTGATAACATATTATTGAAAACGGCGCTTGAGACTCATTCGCGTTACTTAGAAAGTGCCTACACGGCCGAATAATATATTGGAAAGCTTTTGATAAGAAATAATAATAATGTTTTACTTTACGTAAGTAAAATATTATGTCGAGCTCCTTCTAGCGAGGATCTTAGTGGAACAAATTAGAAAGCAAAGAAGAATATTCCAGATTATTACGATTCTCTTTCTCATTCCGCCATTGCTGGAGTGTGTTTAAGAAGCCATGTTTATATGGAGTGATTAAGAATTCATTCATATTTAGGAGATGTTTCTTAAGAAATAGAATATAAATAGAACGGGATAGTAAAATGAAATACATTCTTGTAATGTAACTGAAATTTATGCTTTGATGGAATATCAAATTACATTAACATAACTAAACATTCTTCAGGCTTCGATAATTTTTCGTTTTTTTTTTTGCCATTCATGCAGAAATCTTGATCAAGATTCCCTCTACTATTAACAGGAGGAGGAAAATGTTTATCGGTCGTAAGCCCGTAGTGGTTTGTTCCATTTCAAAATCGAACATAATATGTAATGAATTGTTAGTTGTTACATATTCTTTAAGATCTAGTCCTGGAAAACTTTATCCCTTAGCCAGTTTTTGGCTTCGGTCGTCACGGGATTAAAAAGCTCCTCCATTGTACCATCGAACTTGTGGAGTGGGCACTCATTAATGACATGATGAATGGTTTGAGTGGGCGCTCCGCAGTCGCATCGGGGGTCGGCGACGTAACCCCATCTGGCTAAGGGATAAAAGTTTTATTTTTTGACGTGATATATTATAATCTTTGATATTTTTTTATGGTTTTATAGATTTTATTTTATTTATTTTTTTGCGCCAAATACCATACGAATATATATCTACATAATAATTCAGAAATGTTTGCGTGCTTTTGACAATACTTTACCGTATATGTGAACATCACGCTCAAAATACAAATGCTACGTCAGATATGAATCTGCGCAGAGCGGTGAAATTTGCTCGAGAACGTTCTAAGATACAATTGGCAACGTTAACTTTAATATATTAAGAGCTATTTAAAAAACTTTATTTTTTTAGGATCTTCATACAAATTTTTCACAAAAGACAGAAAGCCATCTTTTGGAAACAAAATTACTCATGTAAACGTTGAATAGAATCTTGGTATTACGGTATGAAAATGTTATAAAATAATTGGAGATTGATTCGTTATACATATAAATGTTATTCAAATCTTATTATTCTCAATAAATAAAGATTTAATGCAAAATTTTGGAAATATAATTCCTCCATTTTCAAATTTGACACATTTAAAAAAATTTATGGCCGCAGTTTATGTAAATCTGTCGTAGCCATTGAGTAGGATGAGTAAGTAGGTACCTGATAAAATCATATTAAACGTTGGTAAATAATAAAGATACATGAAATTAAATTCATAATACATTTAAATATATTAATCGTAAAAATGATTTTTGAAAATTGAAATGAGTATAAAAATTCTTTAGTAGATTTGGTCGATAAAACAGAACTCTGAAAGAAAGCGAATCTGACAGGAACTAATGACGTTCCTGTTTATCAAAATGGATTTGTCAGGTAATTGTGCATGTTTATTATAGTAAAAAATATATTTGTTTTATCCACATCATAATAATTAAGAAATACTGTATAATATTCATATCTCAATTAATCACATAAAACAGATTGTTGTGGACAAAATCATCGAATATCACTTTATTTGCTATTATAATAACAAAATTATCTAAATTCTTAATTAATAGGTATGAAGATAAATTAAAAACAATGTTAAATATATATTAATATTTTATTGCGTATGTTTCATAATACGACAAGAAGCATTATATTAAAAAAGTATGGTATGGGATAATTGGTGTAGTAGTTTCTTCCGTCAACAACATATTCTCTTTATACATCTCAAACATGATCCTGTAGAATAAAGAATCCTTCAAAGACCAAAACTGCAATCGTTGGATGTGGTATGTGCAGATTGACAGGTTTCGACCAAGTTTTGACGCAAAAAAACCCAAATGTGACTCTGTCACAGCCCAATTTGATGACAGATAAAAGCAACCAAGGTTTGTGACACTGAAAATGAATAAATTAATCATCAGTCAGTAAATATTTGCGTTTATTTTTCTTTACTAACCCCTTTGCACTAATGGTTGAATTTAAAATCAAATCTTATAGTTTAGCATAAATCATATTGCTTATATAATTTGAAAAAAGTATGGAAGTCTTAGCTCATTTGTTTCCAATTCGGTTAACATTTCAAAGTGATTTTCATGCATTCTTAAACTAAAAAAATAAAATCCTAAGCGATGGAAAGAATGTCACAGAAAAGGTCATCATTTTTTATGTTTCTGAGTCAGTACTTAAAAATTACAAAGAAGTGATTATATAATAAATCTTAATAAACAACATTAGGTACCTACCGAAAATATCTACTGAGCAGCAAATAAATGCTTCCAATATTTTGAAATTGGAAGCATTTAGCATTCCATCACTCTCTTATTTTTTTGACAGATCAATATTTATCAATATTGAGTGACATTGACAATGAATTCTACTAATCTATGTATTAGTAAATCTATGGTTGGTGTGGCGCACTATAATCTAATTAAAATATAATAATTCCTCCAAGATTAAAATAAAGCAGCGTATAATATTGCTTAGGTAACCAATTTAAATATATTTTGTGTGTAAATTACATCTTCTTCATATTATATTTTTGTAAAGGTTGCTTTTACAGACACTATCAAATCTAGAAAATATGTATTGCAGAATAAAATGTCGTCTATAATTACCAAATAATTTGCTACGTCATAATTAATTATTAAATAAAAAAGGTCTTAATTATTTAAATGAATAAAAAATATATAATTTCAATATTATCAATTTTATAAATATTTACAATATAATGAATTATTTATATACTGTATTTTTTTTCAATATGAAAGGGTTGGAATAAAGTTGTATGCACAGACTACTTAATTATGTTGTATGCGTCTTCGTAATGATATAAAATTCTACTTCTATGGTCTATGGTGCTGTCAAAAGTGTAAAATTTTATACGCAGTAAATAATCAACGCGTAATAAAAATGAGATAATTGGCAATAATAATAATATTATTATTTGTTTGTCTTGATAATTATAGCTTTTGTGTAGTTTTGAGTAATATTGCGAATTAGTTTCGCACAAAGGTTATTTTTATTGTTTGAGCTTTGTCGAAAATAGCCGTCAGAAATTATTCATTCCTTGCAAAACCAAAAACATACAAGTCGTATGAGTTTGATAGATGGACTGAGATTTACATTAATATGGAATTCTATACTTCAGGTATATAACATGTAACCTATTTCAAAAAAAAATGTTTACCTCACAGTTTTATATGTTTGATTTAAATGTATATACTTCACTGGTGTATGTTTTGCAAATTGTATGTACTGTCTTATTTTTGTATCAATTTCACTGTTTGTATATAAATGTTTTAAATAAAATAAAATAAATAAAAATAATAAAAAGAAATAGACATTAAATGCAGCAACATTAAAGGGCTCAATAAAAACATTTTTCAACACACATAATTTTTTTTTGCAGATAAGTCTTGCATCTTCTCAATATTACTTTACAAGGCATCAGTACGGTTGAACACCTACCATTCACTTTATGGACTGCCCTCAATAGACTTAGGGTTGGTGTCACCAAGTGTAGGAAAAACCTACATAAATGGGGCTACCTCTCTGCTGACAAAACTGAATGTGAATGTGGTGAGCTCCAGGATGACAATCACCTCTTGACATGCCTGCTGATTGGTATAACATGTAACCTGCAAACACCTTATCCTTGCGAACGAGGCGATGACTGTCGCTGCTTACTGGTGTGGCAAAGTGTAGACCGGAAACGCAAAGTAAGTAAGTAAATATTACTTTTATCAATATCAACATTTTTAAACTCATGTTATATCCATTTCTTTATTATTTATAAAGTGTAATCCCATTATATGTTTTTAAATTTTGCATAAGAAATTTTGAGATATCTAACCTTCCATCCTAATATTGGTTAATTATCATAGGCTACGGTGGGCCAGATATGGACAGAGAATGCCATCATTGCGGGCACCAAAGAGAAAATTATGCTGAATTGGCAGACCTTGGCTGCGATGTGCGAATGAAGTCAGGAAGGATGCGAGCAATTTCTTGACTCTCGAAATTAGGACAGAAACAGGGTTGTCTGGAGGAGTCGAATTATGGAACACAAGGCTAGAATTGGGCTGTAACACCATCGGAAAAAGAAGATTTTAATTGGAACAGGCCTTATAATCTTAACAAAATGTTATGTTATAATAACCAACGCCTGGACTATTAAAAAATTATTACTTATATTAATTTACTTATAAACTTCTCACAATTTTTAATATCATTCTTATGAATATAAAGATTACCTATGTATATTTAATTTACAGATTATGCCGCTGAGTGCTGACAACCGAAATGTATGAACTTCTAAGAAGCGTCCGTGCTGACAGCTACGCGTTATTCTAAAACGCTTCTTAGAAGTTTATACATTTCGCATGTCAGCGGTGATGGTCAGCGTGACTCTAAACCCAACCGTCGCGCACTGACTTTTTCATTATTTTACTACTTACTGAATTTTTAATATCGTTCTTATGAATATAAAGATTACCTATGTTATATTTAATTTGCAGATTATGTGTATTAAGTAGGTAAAAATAAGCATTCATAGATTAGTTAAAAGAAACTTACAAGTGATTGCCTTGGAGGACAATAATTATTGTAAGCCTATAGCAGTTTAATCTATATTCTAAACCATTAATTTTTTTTTATTTGGAGACAATTATTTTAATTTCAGAATTATTATTATTTTAAACAACATGTTTTTTTTATGTTGAAATCTAAAATCAGGTCCTATATCCCAATCAATGCTATAACATTGAAAAGTGTTATATTATACAGACTGATATATAATATTTCAACATTACACCATTATTTATGGTCGATTTTAAAATGCTATATTTTTATCAATTTGACCAGTACTGGATTACGACCTTCGTCTCCTGATGTTTCAAATAGCTTTGTGTAATTACTTCACGTTAACAACTTTCCTTATTTAGGTGGTCAAATTGAAATCCTTGAGTATTCGACAAATTCAACAATCTGCTAAGACGCTAGCCATAGGGCCAACGGCTCGATGCTTTTATGTCTTCAATAATTCTTCAATGGAGCTGGGATTCCTAGAGTTATATATCATTGATGCAATGCCAAGATGTCTACAGAATTTTAAAGTGTGTCAAAATTTTTAAAATATTATCTCTAACAATAACTTTCACTTTAACTTTTGTATACCTCTTATTAATTGTCAACTCTTGGTATGACTTATATTAAGCACCTATAGATGAGAGGTCTAATCCTCTAGAAGTAAATATTTATACTCAAAATTAACATTTATTAAAAAATTATTATAAAAGTTTTACCCTGTAAAAATGAAGTTTAAACAGCTACTGTAAAACCCCTTAGTTATGTATTATAAAAGAGTGTTTCTTTACCAATTGTATTAATTGTTTTATTTATGTAAGCAAATTAAATTTTTGAAATATTTTAATAAATTGATGGGATGCCATAATAATTTGAAAATTTTATTACTACCCTAATCCAGTTTTGTTTGAAATAAGCAATCTACAATTATTTTTCTACTTACACGAAGGATGGCATCATGCAGGAAGTATGGTGCAGGTTCGAATCCTGATAATGATGGCCACAACATTAAAATTACTATCTGCCCACTACTGATAAGGAATTTCTGGTTCCAATTCCCAGATGGGTTTGAATTTTTATAGTTTTTTATGCAATGTTTCTTGCTGGCTGTACATGCTGAAAATTCTTCATACAAAAGATTTTCATGTACATAATCACTGGCTCGGTAGAGGTCTAGAATACTAAAATAATTACCTATGTGCCTACCTGTTAAATTTGATATTAAGAATAAATATAACTTTGTAGGTACATAATAATTATGTTGTTACAGAAGAATAAGGTCAGCATTTACAGAAATCAAGTCTAATGTCCTTGATGGGGAAGGATTGGTAAATAGATAAAAATGCTATATTTGTGACTCACTTTTGTTGCCTCCACAGCAATTCTACATATTTCTCATACAGACACGCCTACTATCTAATTATATCTACCTATTTACCAATTCAAACCTTCCAACTTTTTAAATATAAGTAATATAAGATTAAAGTAGATCAATCAATCAATTATTCTCCCTTTTTTGACCCTACTTAGGGTCATACTTTAAAGGTACTTTTATTTTATCCAGAAATCAGGTTCTATAATTTCCATTTTTCTCTTATCAATAATTTTATGGACGGGTAAAAAGGCTAGTATATATATATATATAGTCCTGGAAATGACCAAAATACTAGACATAATTAAAACGGTGTGCACCAACAAAGCCAATAAGCAATAAAGATGAGACATTAACAAAAATGGATAAATTCTGTATATCTCATTAACCCTCCAAGTACGAGAACAAAAAAAATAAGAAACTTATTTTAAATGCTATTTTTTATGAACAAATAGACGTGTGACTCAGGGAAAAAAATTATTTTGAAAATGTCAATAGTTTTCCCAGGGAAAAATGGTGTGACCAACGGTCGCGCTCGTCCTTGGAGGGTTGATTATTAAACTATCTACTTGGCGTATATGACATGTAGAACATGTCGAGAATTCTCATGATTAGGAGTTTCGGAGACTTAAACATTACCTCCTAATGGCGAACGTTGTTAACGTAAAGTGATCACAGTACGCCAGCCTTCGAAATAACAGAAGAAAATGGTCGTAAGCCCGTAGTGGTTTGTTCTATTTCAAAATCGAACATTAGTAATGAATTGTTAGTCATTAGTTGTTATTATTTGTTCTTAAAGTACATTTTGTATGGAAGTTTTTTGGGGACAAAGATACGATTCGTTACACTGTACTTATAATATTCATATTTTCCACCCTTGTTGGTTGGTGGATTTAGATAAAGCTATCATCCTTCAATTTTATTTTGATAACCTCAACAAATTTCAAGTGAACAGGGATCTGCTACAAAATGTCGAAAACTACCGGACTTTCTTCAAACAAACAATATTGAAATGCGTTTTATCACCAACAAATTGAAGACATTGTTTCAACCTTACTAACCTACTTTCTTACCTACATCAGCCTTCTTCCATTATTCAACAAAGCCCTCCCTCTTGGATTTTCATACATCTCTGTCGGATGCGACTCTCTTTCAGTGCAGACCCGATACTCTTTTAACGTCGTCGGACCATCTTGTCTGGGGCCTACCCACGCTTCTGCGTCCTGTTCTAGGCTTCCAGTTCAGCACCCTCTTCGTCCACCTGCCATCAGACATACGCGCCACTTGACCCGCCCAGTTCTACATGTGTCCTGGATTATTTGAGCCACGTCTGTTAACCTGATCATAACCCTTAGCAAAATATTCGTTTCTTGGTCCCTAAGTGAAAAAATATTCAACATCCTTCGCTCTTTGAGAGTAATTTGGATTATGTTAACTTAACCTGTAAGCCTTTTATTTTTGGAAATTTCAAGGACAATAATTATTATTCACTCCAGTGCAGGTACTTAAGTATTTATATTTCACTTTAGCCTCTTTGTATGGAGTAGAAAATTCTTTAGTAGATACATACCTTTACTATCGGATTCACTTCACGTCTTTTCAGTCATCTCTATCATCTACTTTGATTGATCATTTCTTTGACTTCGTAAATCTCGAAAGATTTTGTCACTTCACTTTAGATGCTCATCACTTAACCGTTAAGTGTCGATAGGCATAAAGTCAGGTATCTGTCTATACAACGCTCGGCCGGCGTCCATACAATTAGTATGGAACTTTCGATATTGCGTATAAATTTTGGAGAAGAACAATGGATACTTTGTCCAGGGAAATGATATACACATAAAAATTTATATTATTTAATTCGAAAATTATCGCACATTAATTTGGATTGGTTATTACTCTTATTTTTGGTGAACATTGAACCAGTATGAAATTTAATCACATTGCTGAATAGGTCCGTTCATAGTAAAAATTTCGTTGTAATGTTTGAATATATCTTTTTTTTCTTTATTTTTTTTCAAAATCCACAGGTTCGTCATAGTGCATTGTAGACAACTTTTTTGGTACATTTTATACCGATGTCATAATTTTGATTAATCCAAAAACTGAAGATTTCTTTATCATCTTTGGAACGTTTAACTTGGAAATTCACATGAGTATTTTGTTTTAGGTTCCTGTCAAATTTAGACTAGAATATTTTAGTTTCAAAAATGATTTATATATTTTTTTTTCATTTTGCCGGCGCTCACAGCGGTGGCCCATCACTTCTACCATTATGAAGAGGAGACGGACTTGGCTGGGAAATGTGTTAGGATGCCGAATTAGAATTGGCTAAGAAAAGGGGGAAGACGTGGAAGACCCTTTCACACCGTGTCCCATACGTTCGAAGCAAAACTGAGTGATTTGGGCATAGTGTAGGAAGAGGTAATTGAAGCCGCGCTCTTGTTGCCTCTCTATGCCCCAAATTGGGGTCAAAAGGGAGTGAGTATTGATTGATTGATTTTAGTTTCAAAATTAGTTAAGGTGAGTATGTCTCCCAAGTTAATGGCACTCCCAGTTTCTAAAAATATGTCAGTAGGTTTCACCAGCAGTTTACCTAGTCCACCGATTCCGACCAATCTGAAACAAGCCAGCCCCGGTGAAAAAATAGTAAGAAAACTCTGACTCGACCGGTAATGCAGCCTGGAACCTCTTTTTCGCAAGTTATCACTATACCACGAGGCTCAGTAAAGTTAATGAATATAAAAATTATTAGTTGTATCTTGATAACAAATAAAATACAAACAACATAATTTGTATTAATACCAACATTTTGCAGGTATTCTAGTTGTAGGTATAAAAAACTACACACTTCCAAAATATTATTTTTACTATAAAAACCGTAAATTACAATACAATATAACTTATTGAAATGTGTTTATAGAATGAAAGTAAAAGCAGGTATACACGTCCAAATTCCACGAAATACAGATAATACCTGTCCATTTACATACAATTAGTATGGGAGCTCGGCCGGCACCCAATAGACAGATAACGAACTATTTTACAAAATGGGTATTATTTATGAATAGACGGCATATTGTTTAAAAATAAAAATAGAACAGCAAAATAGAC
Source organism: Mystacides longicornis (assembly GCA_963576905.1). Lineage (NCBI taxonomy): Eukaryota > Metazoa > Arthropoda > Insecta > Trichoptera > Leptoceridae > Mystacides > Mystacides longicornis. The sequence continues at coordinate 1,956,550 of OY756428.1, forward strand.
ACCCCATTACAGGAATACCTGGAGTCTCAATAAAAAAATCCAACTTTTACCTATTGAAACAATGGAGGGAATTTCCGAAATGCTCCAGCGGCGTCGTTTATACACTTAACTGTTAACCAAAAAAGGACCTGGGTTTATATTTAACAAATTGTCATTTAATTTTTTTATTCTTGATACTTAAAATGGGTTTATTGCAGGTAAATCAAATCAAACAGGTAAAATCAGATTTGAACCCTGCCAATCTATATCCATAATACCGCTATGATTGTAGGTAAATCACCATCTGATGAATGATAAAGGAAAATATCTTTCATACTGTAATCTATCCTGCGGGAATAAACGGGAGAAGGTGGGAGAAAGGAGAATATTTGGGGGAGAAGAGAAAGTTGTTATCCACAAAACCTTCGAGATAATGCGTTTTTCTCGATACAGTGAATAAAAAAATATTGTATTATGAAAAATGGATGCGAGATAAAACATTGTTTCCATCAATAGTAACAACGCCGAGAATATCGGTGCTTCGAAAGCTTTGGATTCTAATAATTTATGGTTTACGATTTTTCAAAGCCAATAAAAATATTCTCAATATATCTACAGCTGAACGCTCAATCCGCTTCAAGCGTACAAAGATTTTATTGCTTTATTTTCAAATATAAAACTTGATTTTTTCCGTTTAGATTCTTGTTCGTATTGATTTAAGTTTCTTATTTTAATAGATACGCTCCCCCCCAAAAAATTATCGAAACTATTCGAAAAGATAGCCACTTCGCACATACTGTATTGTATTATAACAGCACAATTAATTATTATTAAACAACTGGGCAGGATGTCTCAGGATTTCCACAGTTCAGCGTGATGAAAAACTCGCGTGTAAATATAGTGTTTTATTGTGGTCAAGTCGTACACGTCCGTCTCAGGCGGGAATCACACGGAAAGAGAGAGAGGAAGCGGCACTGACTTGTTAAGCGGAGACGCGCAGCCCCCAGCGCCCCGCTCGGGTATTTTTGCAACTACTTAATGATTACTTGCGATAAAAACCGCACACAAAATCTTACATACTCCCGCCAAAAAATGCATTGCCTTTATGCATTTTTTCTTCGCTTCTCTTTCTCCCCTGTGTTTACATTAATAAGAAAAACATAATAAAATAAATTCTTTGTCTATGAACAAATACGCTCCTTTGTAATCTATGGAGTCGTCTATGAAAGAACTGACATCGGACTTTGACATTTGAATGTCAACAAGCCAGTGCAAATTATCTAGGTTATGTCAGTTGATGTGGAATGAATGAAAATTGTTGTTCTTAAAGTATGTGCCAATGAAAGAAAGCAAAACTAATTGAAATATGTAAATGAACATAAAAAACTACTCAATCTCTAAAGTTAAGTGACATTGGCATGTACTTAGAGAACAAACTCCAAATATGCACGTCTGTGCATCTCAAAGTGAATATATTTTGACATAAGGATAACAAAATATAATGAAAACATAAAATATGAACATGATTAAAAAGAAAAACTATATGAAAGTTCATATCACTCGGTGTTGGAAGTCTATAACACATATCTCGAACTAAAACTTGAATGTCTGTTGTATCTCTTGAAATGAAAGTCTGAATGAATAAAAGCACATCTTGATGAAATAAAACTCTTGAAACAGATAGCTGGAGTGAATGTAGAAGTTTCTCAGTTGATATTCTCGTTGTCGATTGGTAACAAACATAACTTTTGTACTGCTCTCTTGAATGTTGTGCGGGAATTCTTCACAGTGACAACTCGAACAATCTTGTCTTTCCCAGGGTGCGTTTGAATGACTCTAGCAGTTTTCCATAGCATTGGCGGTAGGTTGTCTTCCATCACTAGCACGAGATCGCCAATCTGCAACTGCTTAGAAGAATTTCTCTGCCATTTTGTTCTCTGTTGAAGCTGACCCATGTACTCGGTTGACCATCTAGTCCAGAATTGCTGTAACATATGAGAAAGTTTTCTGTAGTGCTTTGTTGGGCTGGATGGAATCTGGTTGACATCTATGTCGGGCAACGCAGACAGACTTTCTCCAACAAGGAAATGACCGGGAGTCAACGGTGTGAGGTCGGTAGGGTCTTCGGAAAGAGCGGATATAGGACGAGAATTAAGGATAGATTCAATTTGGCATAGGAGAGTGTGATAGGAATCATAGTTTAGTGCAATACCATTCGTAGCTTTCTTTAAATGTGTTTTTGCTAATTTTACTCCATTTTCCCATAGACCTCCATGGTGTGGGCTGCGAGCTGGAATGAATTGCCATTGAACATAATTCTGAGAAAGGTAATCAACAATAGCATTCTTCGATGCTTCTATGGAACCAAACATTTGGTCAATTTCTCTGGAAGCCCCTTGGAAGTTAGTTCCATTGTCAGAATAGATTCTGTGCGGCCTTCCTCTTCTCGCTATGAAACGTCTCAATACATTTAAAAAACTCTCTGTCTCCAATGAGACTGCTATGTCCAGATGAATAGCTTTAGTTGAAAAACATATGAAAATACAAAAGTAACCCTTAACAATTTTTGAATTCCTCAGCATGCCAGATTTTATGTAAGCAGGACCAAAGTAATCAACTCCGCAGACATAGAATGGACGATAAGAAGTCACTCTATCTGCCGGCAGGTCTCCCATTAGTTGAGTAGCTGTTTGTGGTTTAAATCTGAAACACATAATACATTTTCTTAAGATCTTTTTCACAGTATTTTTTCCTTGAACAATCCAGTACTTGAGGCGAAGCTGAGCGAGTAGTCCTTGGGTTCCCAAATGCAAATTGGAATAATGATACCATCTGATGATTAACGTAGTTACATGGTGATCATGTGGCAAGAGTATCGGATGCTTTTGATCTTCGGGAAGAGAACTGCGAGACAATCTGCCACCAACACAAATAATATTATCTCTCATGAATGGATTAAGAGATTTGATCTTACTCTTGTTTGAAACAGAAACACCTCTATTAATGTCATGTATTTCTTGAGCAAAGCAATGTTGTTGAACCTTTCTTATGATGAAGTCATGTGCAGCGTTTATCTCTTGTACAGATAATGGACCTTTCAATGCTGATTTTCCCTTCCTAGAGTTGTTTATAAATCTGAAAACATATGCAGTTACTCTCAGTGTTTTTGTGAAAGATGAAAACTTTGTAAAGTACTCAACCTCTTGACTATGTGTTGCAATATAAACATGTTTTAATTTGGCTTCTGTTAAATCTTCACACTCAGGAATTTGTGTCTGAGGCCAAAATTGCTCCCGCCTTGACAGCCAGGGAGGCCCATGTGACCACAAACTTGATGATTTCAGTGTCTGCACATTTGTACCTCTAGTTATGACGTCACTTGGATCTTCCTTTGAAGAAACATGTCTCCACTGGCAATTATCTGACATATCATTTTGTATCTGGGACACTCTGTTAGCGACAAAGGTGTTCCATTTAGACGGAGGACCCTTTATCCAATATAAAACAATCATAGAATCTGTCCATAAATATGCTCTATTATTTTCCATCTCCAAGGACTTTTGAACTTCTTTAATCTGAGTTGTCAGCATAACAGCAGCACATAACTCTAGTCTTGCCAATGACAGCTTCCTCAGAGGAGCAACCTTAGATTTAGAACATATTAATTGAGTTTTTATCATACCGGTTTCATCTTCACTGTGTAAGTATATGGCACATCCGTATGCAGACTCTGAGGCATCAGAGAATCCAACCAAGCTCATATTGACTGGGTTGTCTATTTTTATACACCGTGGTATGTGTATCGAACATACGTCCATCAAGTCATCCTTATAAGTTTGCCATTTTGACAACACATCATCAGGTACTTGTTTATCCCATCCAATCTGTAACTGCCAAAGTTCTTGCATTAGTAATTTAAACTTTACAATAATTGGAGATACCAGTCCAAGAGGATCATAGAGTCTTGATATTTCTGATAAAATTATTCTTTTAGTATAAATTTTATGCTCGGTCATTTTTCTAATTTTATAGGTGAAATTATCATCAAAACTATTCCAGCATAATCCCAATATTGTTGATTGAGAAGTGCGATCCTCGGAAAAAGATAAAACATCCATGTTTGGATTTTCATCAAAATGAAAATTGGATCTCCATTTCGCCAATTTCATTCCAACTTGATCAAATATATAAATTAAATCATTTCTAACTTGATTGCATGTTGATATATCGTCACAGCCAGCAATCAAATCATCCATATAAAAGTTATTCTCTATTATATTACAAGCCAAAGGAAATTTGCCATTAAATAGAATACTTAGCTCTTTTAAGCATCTTGTTGCCAAGAAAGATGACGGTGTCAATCCATATGTAACGGTATTCAATGTCATGCTTCTGATTTCCTCGTGTGGTTCATTCCTCCACAGAATTGTCTGGTATTTTCTGTCTTCTTCATTGATGAGGATCTGGCGATACATTTGTGTTATGTCGGCTACCAGGACATATCTGTGTTTCCTGAAATGCAGTAAAAGATTGTACAAAGTATTCTGTATAACTGGACCAACCATCAAAGCATCATTTAAAGATTTTCCGTTGCTACTCTTACAAGAACCATCAAACACGATTCTTATTTTGTCCCCTTTAAAGACGGCATGATGTGGAAGGTAATACAGGTCTCTTGATGGAGATTCACACACAGACATATGACCCAAAGCTTGATATTCATTCATAAAATTACAATATTGATTGTAAAATTCTTTATCATGTGTAAAACGCTTTTCCATGTAATGCAATCTCTTCAAAGCTTGCTGATAGCTTTCTCCCAAATCAGGTTGGCTCTGTTTGAAAGGTAACCCAACTTTAAATCTACCAGTAGTATCTCGGGAACAGTTTTGTAAAAAATGTTCCTCACAAAGGGATTCTTCCTTACTTTGTATTGACTCAACAATACGTTCTTCCACTGTCCAAAATTTTTTAATGTCATTATGTAAAGCTCTAAGTGAAAAATTACAATATGTTAATACAGGCCTTTTTAATGAAGAAACTTGTAGTGAAAGATGTCCACCGACTATCCATCCAAACTCAGTCGACTTAAGCAGAGGCTGAAGGCTATGTCTTTCCTGTTGCCGCAAGGTTTCCCAGAATACCTTAGATCCTAGCAGAATGTCGACTTCAGCTGCTCTATGAAACTCAGGATCAGCGAGCTGCACCCCTTTCGGTATTTGTATGAGCTTTCTGTCTAAATTAGATAATGGTATACTGTTTGTGATATCCTGCAAAACATAACATTTTATATTTGAATTAAAATCAGAAATCAATGATTTCACTCGAACGTCAACATATTTCTTAGCTGAAGTTAATGTTTTTTGTAAAGTACTAATAGGCATATGTGTGGTAAATGTTTTCAAACCCAATTTGTTGCAAAATTTCTCAGTAATAAAATTGGATTGTGAACCATTGTCCAATAAGGCTCGTGCTTTGACAATAGAACCATTCTGTAATTGAATGCCTATGATCGCAGTTGATAATAAAACTGTATCCTCTCCGGATGAATGTAACGATATATCTGCCTCTTGAGATGAATCGTTCTTTTGCGTGTTCCTCTCTTCGTCCGATTGATCCCTGATGATATGAATTAAAGTATGATGTCTCTTACCACACTTCCTACAATTGTATTTGCTTTTGCAAGCCTTAATTTTGTGCTTATTGGATAGACAATTAAAACACAACTTTTTTGCCTTGACGTGATTAGATCTGAACTCGGGATTAGATCTTTTGAACTGTTCACACTGTGAGAGCATGTGTTGTTCGTCACACAGTGAACACACACTTTCTACGTTGACATGCAATGTCAACTTGGGTTGTCCGTGTGCTCTTACCGGAACAACTCTGTTAGTAGAAGTTGACTCCAAGACTCTGGCCCTCTCGGACAGGCATTTAAATAGTTCCTCCAGCTTAGGAACAACCTCTTTTATTGGGTAGTTTTCCCAATGACATCTCGTGGCGCTATCTAATTTGTTCGCAATAATGTGTATTACGAGCATGTCCCATTTGTCTGTTGGGAGACCTAGACTCTGTAAGGCTCTTAAGTTTAGTTGAGCCTCGTCAACTAAACTTCGTAATGCTACGTGTGATTCTGACTTTATCGTGGCCAAAGAAAACAACAATTTTACATGTCTGTCTATGATAATCCTCTTGTTGTCATATCTAGCTTCTAATATATCCCAAGCCACTTTGTAGTTGGCTTCCGATACCTCTAATGAGGAAACAAGCTTGGCTGCTTCACCCGAAAGGCTAGATATGAGATAATGAAATTTTTGTAGATTGCTTAGTGCAATGCTATTACCAACAAGCGATGCAAAAGTTCCCCTAAAGTGCGACCACGTTTCGTAGCTTCCGCGAAATGTTGGAAGCTGTATCGGTGACAATTTTAATTCTGTGTTGGTGCTAGATTCTGTAAATTTCCCCAATTTAGTTTTTGCAATACCCATAGCCTTAAAAAAACTATTTTCTAAAGCAGGCCATTCAGAAGCCTCTAGTGGATTAAGTTCCTCAATTTTTGACTGCGTTTCTATACATTTTTCGAATGTTTTTTCAATATTTTTCACTCTTATGCTCAATTCACTTTGATTTATTTCCAAACTATTTAAATACTCAATAAATCTTGTCAATTGCCCTTTATAACCCCCGCGTCTGTTAATTAATGTTTTAATTTGTTCTTCCATGTTTTGCGAAATAAATTAATCTTCTATTATTGTAGAAACTAATGAAATTATAATATGAAATCGATGTATTCAATTGGCACACGTGTAGATAAAAATGGATGCTCTCGTGTATTTGAGCGCACAACAAAAAACACAGAAATATCACACTAAACTATGAAGGATTTGAAAAAGAAGGAATGGATACTCATCTGTAATGCGAATGCCAGTTATTTCTTTCTTCGTTCGGCTAGAAGGACCAACAGATGGGCAGGATGTCTCAGGATTTCCACAGTTCAGCGTGATGAAAAACTCGCGTGTAAATATAGTGTTTTATTGTGGTCAAGTCGTACACGTCCGTCTCAGGCGGGAATCACACGGAAAGAGAGAGAGGAAGCGGCACTGACTTGTTAAGCGGAGACGCGCAGCCCCCAGCGCCCCGCTCGGGTATTTTTGCAACTACTTAATGTTACCCGTGCGATAAAAACCGCACACAAAATCTTACAACAACTATTTATATTCTTTATTCTTTAATATCTCCCCTAGGTCACATTCGAAACACTTGGGTTCATCTTTTTTATAACAATATCAATAAATGTAGTGCAAAGATGTTGTTGGTCATCGAAACAATATCGAGGGCATTGGAGAGCTTTTGTTGCCTCCTTATCCATCTAACTTGTGTTCAAAAAGGAAGAATTGGAATTGTTGAATAACTATACAGCAGGTACATAGTGATTAAAAAACGTTTTTTTGGTTCGCAGAATTGGTTGCTTCAAAATGATTAGAACGTATTTGAAAAAGTAAAATCTAACTTGCGGGAATCGGTCATGAACCATTATAATATAGTAAATAATGATGATTTAAATTAATCTTTGATGAGACCTATCCACGTAGACAATAGACATAAAGTGAATTCGTTATAATGAGCTGAAAGTTGCACTTTCAGAAAATCTAATGATTTTTTAATGCTATGAGAATCCTTCTCCACCTCGGGTAGGTCGAAACAGTTGGACTTTAAATTAAATGCTTCTTTATTTCTATAGAAAAGTGTAAAGTTGGTTTTAATTTTGAAAAGCATTGCTTCTGTTCCACACACGGCTGTAAGGCTGTTATTAAGATTTTGGGCAGCCGTATTGATCATAAAGAAAAAATAACAACTAATGACTCTAACAATTCATTACCAATGTTCGATTTTTATACCACCTAATGGCGAACGTTGTTAACGTAAAGTGATTACACTAAGCCAGCCTTCGAAATAACAGTAGAACACGGTCGTAAGCCCGTAGTGGTTTTTTTTTTTTTTTTCACTCTAGACACTTTCAAAGACTGTCAATTTGTTAAAAATGTTTTATTGAAACTTTTTCCGTTTTGTCCGCAGGAGTTTCAGAGTATCCACCACGGCTCGTGGAAGAACCAGTGGACCTAGTAGTGGCAAGACATCAACCCGCGACTCTGGAATGTCGAGCTGAGGGTAACCCTACTCCAACGGTTCACTGGTACAAAGATGGCACTCTGGTCACCCACGCAGGGCCTGGTGCTGCGAGAAGAGTCCTACTTCCAGCTGGAGGATTGGTCTTCCTCAGAGCAACTCATGCAAGAAGGGACACTGATCAAGGAGTTTACTGGTGTGAGGCCACTAATCGACTTGGAACTGTTAGGAGTAGAAATGTCACCCTACAAGTAGCAAGTAAGTAATTTACTTCTAAATCGATTGAATAAAATATTGAAGTGTTTGGTAGCCTAGCGGTTACGATGCCGGCTTTCGAACTGTATCGTTTGTAGGTCATGTGTTCGATCCTAGGTGCTGACCATCTTCCTCTTTCATGACACTCACTAGATTTAACAGTTAAGTGTATAAACGACGCCGCTGGAGCATTTCGGAAATTCCCTCCATTGTTTCAATAGGTAAAACTTGGAATTTTTTATTGGGACTCCAGGTATTCCTGTAATGGGGTGTCTATTTTGCTGTTCTATTTTTATTTTTAAACAATATGCCGTCTATTCATAAATAATACCCATTTTGTAAAATAGTTCGTTATCTGTCTATTGGGTGCCGGCCGGGCTCCCATACTAATTGTATGTAAATGGCCAGGTAGTATCGGTATTTCGTGGAATTTGGACGTGTATACCTGCTTTTACTTTCATTCTATAAACACATTGCAATAAGTTATATTGTATTGTAATTTACGGTTTTTATAGTAAGATTATTTTTTGGAAGTGTGAAGTGTTTTATGCCTACATAACTAGAATACCTGCAAAATGTTGGTATCAATACAAATTATGTTGTTTGTATTTTATTTGTTATCAAGATACAACTAATAATTTTTATATTCATAAACTTTACTGAGCCTAGTGGTATAGTGATATCTTGCGAAAAAGAGGTTCCAGGATGAATTACCGGTCGAGTCAGAGTTCTAACTATTTTTTCACCGGGGCTGGCTTGTCTCATATTGGTCGGAATCGGTTGACTAGAAAAACTTCTGGTGAAACCTACTGACATATTTTTAGAAACTGGGAGTGCCATTAACTTTGGAGACATATTCACCTTAACTAATTTTGAAACTAAAATCAATCAATCAATACTCATTCCCTTTTGACCCCATTTCGGGGCATAGAGAGACAACAAGAGCGCGGCTTCAATTACCTCTTCCTACACCATGCCCAAATCACTCAGCTTTTCTTCGAACGTATGGGACACGGTGTGAAAGGGTCTTCCACGTCTTCCCCCTTTTCTTAGCCAATTCTAATTCGGCATCCTAACACATTTCCCAGCCAAGTCCGTCTCCTCTTCATAATGGTAGAAGTGATGGGCCACCGCTGTGAGCGCCGGCAAAATGAAAAAAAAATATATAAATCATTTTTGAAACTAAAATATTCTAGTCTAAATTTGACAGGAACCTAAAAGAAAATATTCATGTGAATTTCCAAGTTAAACGTTCCAAAGATGATAAAGAAATCTTCAATTTTTGGATTAACTAAAATTATGACATCGGTATAAAATGTACCAAAAGAGTTGTCTACAATGCACTATGACGAACCTGTGGATTTTGAAAAAAATAAAGAAAAAAAAGATATATTCACACATTACAACGAAACTTTTACTATGAACGGACCTATTCAGCAATGTGATTAAATTTCATACTGGTTCAATGTTCACCAAAAAAATAAGAGTAATAACCATTCCAAATTAATGTGCGATAATTTTCGAATTAAATAGTATAAATTTTTATGTGTATATCATTTCCCTAGACAAAATATCCATTGTTCTTTTCCAAAATTTATACGCAATATCGAAAGTTCCATACTAATTGTATGGACGCCGGCCGAGCGTTGTATAGACAGATACCTGACTTTATGCCTATCGACACTTAACGGTTAAGTAGCTTACTGTGAAAGAGTTAAAATGTCTATAATTGGTGAACTTGAGATTATATCTGTTATATAATATTACCTACCTTATGACTTTTATGTTTCGTCAGTGTCCTATTATTGGTGTCTCTACAGAACATTTTGTCTTTTTTGAACGTTTATTTTTCCCCACGTTGTCTTAAATATTGTAAAATAAAGGTGCTTGTTTTTGAAATAGACGATTTAAGAACGCAATGTTGTGTGAATGTGAATGATGAGAACTTGGAACAAGTGGATGAGTATGTTTATTTAGGTAATATTCTATTTAGCAGAGATGGAAGGTGTGAAAAGGAGATTGAAAGAAGGAAACTGGCTGGTAGAAGGGTTGGCGGTGCACTAAGACCTCTAATGAGAAATAATAACGTATCTCTTAAATCCAAACAGCTGATGCACAATGCAATCCTGATACCATCCATGATGTATGGGAGTGAAACATGGACATGGACGAAAAATCTGGAAGTTGGAATGAATGCTGTGGAAATGAGATCACTCCGTAGGATATGCGGAAAGAGACTGATTGCATGATAAGGTGAGGAATGAGAATATTCGAAAGGAATGTGGAGTGGATGTTAGCGTCAATCAATCAATGCCCATTGCCCGTAATACGGACGTTAGGTATACAAACACAGGAATCTAGCAGTTGTGTCTTCGGTGCCACCCGATATGGCTGTGGAGTCCAATCCAGGACAAACATATTCTACCACACTCTGGACACGGGTATTCACCTCCGACCGTTGGACCACGTTTTCTTACATTATCTGTCCCCTGACACTCCGCAACGACACCCCGCCACTTCGATCTATCGGTCACAATACTCTCCCAGTCCGATTGCCTACCGACACTCTTCAGCGCAGTGTGTAAGTGGATGTTAGCGTAGTGACTAGAATGAAAGGTAATAAATTAAGGTGGTTTGGGCATGTAGAGAGAATGAACGAGGAGAGAATGACAAAAAGGATATATAAATCTGAAAGAATGTGTGCACGCAGACGAGGCCGACCTCGAACGACATGGTCCGATTATATCGGTTCAGTCTTAGAGGAGGGCCAAGTCAGGAGCAAAAGGAATAGAAGAGCATGTATGCGGAATGTTATGCGTTTGGAGGAGGCGAAGGATGTTTGTTTCGATAGGAAAGAGTGGAAATCCGTACTCTCTGCTTACCCCCTTCGGGAAACGGCGTGATGGGTAAAAAAAAAATTCTGAATTTCTACTACTTCTGTACTACTTGTATCTTGCACTTTACCTTGACAAATACATGTCATTTGCCTCTATAATAGTTGGTTCAATGTTTTGATTTTTAGGATCTCATTATTTCTGGAATCCTACACAGTTTTCGCCACTATTTGCCGTTAGGGTTGGATCTTCATTTCATGATGTTGCATATTCTATACTTCTGGGTCTTTTCATTCTTGTCTTCATCCGTTACGTTGTTCCTGTGAAGAATATTTTTGCGTTGCATCATACAATTATTAAACTAGATTTTTTAAAATAATTATTTAAGGACACCCATTGCATAATAGTAGGTATGTGTAAATTTGCAGTCTTATTGATGCTAAACAGTGTCTTTTCTCATGCACTATTGTCTAGGCATTTGAAAATAATTTTGGTAAATTGTCTAGTCATCCAAAGTGATTTAATCCGAGATATGGTCTTTCTATAAAAAAGATAGGTATGTGTTTCGAAGACGGATGTTTATTTTCGATCTTAATGTTTAACTGATTTCTCTTGAGAATCTGGCGATGGAATTTCAATAGAGTTCCCAAACAGCGGAACGCCCTGAGAGACTCCCCGTCATTCAACGTAAATAAGCCAATACATTTCATTATTTATGAACGTCTTAAAAGATTTTTACTTTCCCAAAGGTATTGAGGTAATTTTTCACACCCTCCACATTCTGTACGGCCTGAGCCTGACTTCCAACGATTCAAGATAATATGTCAACTATAGACGAAAAATATCATGCATATATTTGAACAATTTAAGAAAACATACTAGGTATATTATTTCTGGAATCCTTTTTTTTTTCCCCATGACGCCATCCTCGTAATGGGTAGGCTGAGAGAACGGACCTCCACTCTTTTTTATCCATGCATACTTCTTTCGCTTCTTCCACCGACATGGCATTTCTCATACAAGCTCTCCTTTTTCTCTTACTTCTGACTTGGCGTTCCTTGAGAACGGAATCGATGTGTTCGGTCCACGTCATTCTCAGGATTCCTTTCCATATACCTAATAAGAGTCTTTCCACATATTCTTCGTAGAGCTGAATATTTCAAGGCTCTTTTATTCCTGCAGTAACTACATGACACTTAATGACATTACAAGTTCATGCCGTCTGTTTCTTACTTACACCATTTTACTACCAAAAATGAAAGAGATAGGTACATATATACATAGAGTGCTTGTACTAAATGAAAAGACATTAAGTGCTAGCTTACTATAATTACAAAACCATTTCATTGAATACTTGTATGTAGATTCACTGTATAAACTCTAGAAACAGTTTAAACTTAAACTTAGGTACTTAATACTTTTATCGGCGGTACATAGATGAGTTCCATCTCGACCGTCGGCGTTGCCAGCATTTGGCATTATTTGTGAAGTGGTTGTAAACATAAATTCTTCAGAGGCGCCCTTTTTCTAACGTAGAGGTTTATTTCGCCTGAGCTTTGGTCAAGTGCCCGAACTCACATCGATAATATCTACATATTATATTATATTGACACATCAATTTAAAAAAATTGAATTAAACTAATGAAATCAGTTTCATGCTTGAATTCAACTCCATACAAAAATATACATTTTTGTTCACACAAATATAGTGATTGTTGTTAAGATTTGAATGAAATATAAACAGAAAGACATACCTACAACTAGGTACATCCCGATTGCAATTTCCTCGGTCTTCGGGAATAATACAGAATCTAATCGAGCTCACGTGGAGACGAGATTACCTATTAGTTGAACCTTCTGAAAAATTGGTAATAATATTTTCCTTTCATCAAACCTCGTGAATGGCGGAGGTAATATTCCAATACAATATACAGAAAGAGATCTGTACAGAATACAGAAAGTAAATATTAGAGAACCGGGGATTACCCTCGATCAGTTCTTTTCAACGGATTTCTTGTTATTTTGTCATTTTCTGTAAGCACCTTCCATCTACGTGATTTCATGGAAAATTGCATTTATGGTATTTTCAATCTTATATATTTAAATAACAATCTGGCTGGTGTTATAGTCTGTACTATTATAGTTATGTACTTCGTAATATTGTCATTCTGTATCCAATAGTTCGTTTTTTTATTATTTTACAGTTGAAGATCTTATATTTTAATTTTAATAAATAGAATACACGAATGTGTAACAACTAATGACTTTAACAATTCAGTACTGATGTTCGATTTTTAATGGAACAAATGACTACGGGCTTACGATCGTCCTCTACTGTTATTTCGAAGGCTGGCTTAGTGTGATCACTTTACGTTAACAACGTCCGCCATTAGGTGGTACTTAATACCCCCTATTCCAATTCAAATTAAGTACGCACTAAAATAAGAACGTTTCAATTTTAATTAGCCGGATTGGTATTCGAGAAATTTTAGAACGTTCCTGTTTATTTATTATGTTATAAGAATTTATTATCATTTTTAACATGAATCTGCCCCCGTAGACAACTTGAATTTTGCGAACGAATTTTTCATCAATGTGCGAAATAATGAACTGTCCACAAACATAGGTAATATAAACAACTATTTAAACCAAACAAAGATACTTACATAAAAATATAGTTACAAATAGGAAAGTAAATTTTCTTCCTACTCTACTTTGACGAAAAATTCTAAATGGTAATTGCGTCACATGATTACTAGTGAACTCTTGAATTGAGTATTATGTCTTGTTGTTAAGAGTTGGTGTATTTTTATGTTGTAAGATTGTGGTTACATAAAAAGAGGTGGTAGTTAGCTCTCAAAGCCGGTGGGGACACATCCGACCACCTTCAACACCTTGGTTTTTCTCATAATAAAACATTCACCTCTGACACAGCGCACCGAGCCTTTGAAATATTATTTTCAGCTGTTGTACTGTTACTATAAGCACTGTACTTAGAATTTCTTTAACATTATGTACAAAGTGTTCTTTTGTGGGAAAAATTCACATTGCTACGTTTTTTATTAAAATAAAACGTTTGTAATAATATCATGATTCTGCGTTCTTTCTGTTCTATAAAGATATTTTATTTTATATGGACCTAAAGTGAGAATAAAAGTAGCAGTAGCAAAATACGTTGCCATGTGTCCTAACCGGAAAGCGACTGTCATTATAATCAAACGCGGACGGATCGTTCAAATTGAGAACATTGCATGATCGCTCACCGCATGGTCGCGATATCGCTTTTCAGTTAGAACAGGGCCTATCGGATACCTGAATTTTTTACGCATACTCTTTGTCTTAGATCGCCACTGTTCCTTTTCAGCACCAACTGCATGAATCCACCCTCAGCAACCTTTAACACATCGTCAAAGTTTTCCGAGTACTCAACTTCGCTTTTTTGTCGAATTTTGAACAGCAATGATCGTTTCTTTTCCAAGCTTTTAGTATTCATGATGACCGTTAATTCTTTAAAATCATACTCTCGTTATAACCGATGTGACTGGTAGCCTGGCTGTTTAGTCGCCGGCTTTCGTAATGGAGGTCGTACGATCGATCTCCGACCAACTCCCTCTTTCAGAACACAAGCTTTGGTTTTTGAGAAAGAATTAATAAGTTTATTTTACTAAGAAAAATCCCATATTCATTTAAATAAAAGAATGACCACAAAATTATATAATCTATTTGAATAAAATAAAATTAAATTATAAAATTTTTTTACCCATCACGCCGTGTCCCGTAAAGGGTAGGTAGAGAGAACGGACCTCCACTCTATTCTATCCAAGCATACTTCTTTCGCTTCTACCACCGACATTACATTTCTCATACACCTTCTCCCATTTCTCTTACTTCTTACCTGGCTTTCCTTGAGGACGGAATCGATGTGTTAGATCCACGTCATTCTGGGTTTCTTACACTAAACTTAAAGGTACATAAATATTGTGCATTTCAACTTAGTGATTTTGAAAATAGCAGGTAACATTCAGAGTAAAAAGAAAATAATAGTGATCGAAAAATATCGTCCGCGTTTACGAATAAGAAATTTTAACGGGAAAATAATATTAGTTTAACCTTATTTCTCTTTTAACCCCGGGAGAAAAATATTCCCGCGAGATAAACTCTTGTGTTTTTGTTTTGTTCCACGTGTGATTGGGATCGTGAGGTAGCTGGGTAGGAAGAATACAGGAAGTATGAACAGGAAAACCGAATGAAAATATTATGTTATAAAAACACGATATATGTACTTCTATTTGGCAAAAAACAATACGATGTTTATATTTAAGTTATTCCATTTATCTTGTGCCACTTTGAGTTAACTTGCATGAAATTGCAATAACTTGGTAAGTAGGTACATCGCATAGTAACAAAAAAGACGAACTTTTTATTAGAAACAACAGAAATTAAGTAGATATGTAGCTGTGACCAGTCCAACATTTTACTCTTATTTCGATGGCTGGTTAGATGTGAAAATTTTCCTTTAAGCAGGTATGTCATATCAATATCAGACTTAATTCTTTGTCACTAGATATGAATAATCACTTTTCTTCTAGTAAGAAAAACCATCGCTAGAAATTGAAAGCTCAATATTATTTTTATATTTTAATATTGTTTTGTTTATTTGTCACTAGTTTTGCGGGAAGAATTTCGCTTGGAGCCAGCTGATACCAGGGGGGCAGCTGGAGACAGCGCTTTATTAGAATGTGCCCCTCCACGTGGGGCTCCTGAACCAACCATTTTGTGGAAGAAGAATGGGCAAATCCTTGATCTGGATGACAATGAAAGGTTACAAAATTTAAAGACTACTGCTAGGTATAGGCAATTTTTCTGATGATTTTAATAACGAGTGATTTGTTTCTATTAACAGGATAAAACTCGTTGATGGAGGCAATTTGATAATTCAGGATCTCAGACAGTCTGACGATGGGAAATATCAGTGTATAGCCAGGAATGTTGCTGGCACTCGAGAGTCCACCATTGCACATCTTCGAGTACACGGTAAGTCGACAAGATACGAAATGTTAATTATTTTCACCCTTTCTCCAACCCCTAAAACGTTATAAAATTTTATCTTTTAATTTATTTTTCATCAGTAGGTTAATAATAAATTCAATAATAATAGATAACATTCTCCCCAAATTCACCTAATCATAATTGTAAATTTTAGTTAAGCCTTACCTGATAGCCGGTCCGTCGGACGCTGTGGCTCTAGTGGGCGGAAGTGTTACCTTCAACTGCAGGGTTGGGGGAGATCCATTGCCGGATGTGTTATGGCGGAGGGCCACTGGTGGGGGCAACATGCCCTTAGGTAGAATACATATATTAGAAGATAGGAGCTTAAGGTTAGAGGGTATAGAATTGGAAGATCAGGGTGAATATAGTTGTGAAGCTGATAACACCGTGGGCTCTATTACTGCATCGGGAATGCTCAAAGTACACTGTGAGTACCCTCAATGTTGTTCTTGTATTTACTTGACTAATACAATATTCATGAGATG
Organism: Mystacides longicornis; assembly: GCA_963576905.1. Taxonomy (NCBI): domain Eukaryota; kingdom Metazoa; phylum Arthropoda; class Insecta; order Trichoptera; family Leptoceridae; genus Mystacides; species Mystacides longicornis. The sequence continues at coordinate 1,973,279 of OY756428.1, forward strand.
CGCATAAATTAAAAGCACTCGAATCTTCTTGTTTGTAAACTTCGTCTCTTTTGTTACCTTGCAGCTCCTCCGTACTTCGACATTAAGCCCGTTGCACAAAGTGTGGAAGTGGGATCCGATGCATTGTACGAATGTTTGGCCAAAGGAAATCCGAGACCGACATTGTTTTGGTCCTTGGAAGGAAACCACACATTGATTTTCCCAGGATACACTTGGGGTAAATATAAGGCCAATATATCGTTTGACGGAAAATCAACACTTATTTTGACATCGGTGGATAAAGAAGATTCTGGTGCTACAATCGTATGCTCTGCTGTCAATACTGCAGGGGCAGTCACAACAAGAGCCAAACTACTCGTGACGTCTGATGAAGATCGTCCTCCTCCAATTATACTGTTGGGTCCATCAAATCAAACATTACCTCTCAAATCAATTGCTGAATTTCATTGCACCGCATCAGGCATTCCAGACCCCGTAATATCATGGTACCATAAGTCTGTCCCAGTTTTGCATAATGACAGGATAAATATTTCAGAAACTGGCACTCTTACTATCAAACATTTAGAAAAGGATGATTCTGGGACATACACCTGTGTGGCATCTAATAAGAATGGAAAGTATGTCTGGAGTGCAACCTTGAAAGTTGATTCCCCAATGAATCCCAATATACATTTCTTCAGAGCTCCGAATCCACTAACTCTTCCCGGGCCTCCGGGCATTCCTCAAATAAAGAATCAATCCGATTCTAGTGTTACTATAACTTGGAATCCAAACCTGAAATCCGGTTCTTCGTCTTTACTCGGATATCAAGTAGAAATGTTTGCAAGGGATAATTTTGGTATTGGAAAATATGAGGCAAAATGGACGATCGTTGCAAGGCGAATTGAAGAAACTGTGTATACTCAGAGAATGCTAAATGCCGGTGGTTCTTATACATTCTTTGTGAGAGCTGAGAATTCTCACGGACTTTCTTCACCCAGTCTGCTCTCGGAAACCTTTGTTAGTGGTGGGGATAAAGAAATAATGTTGGGGGTAGACGAGGGTATTGGTTCTGCCTTAGTGGCTGAAGCACGAGCAAGTTTGCAAGCCGATGAAGTTGTGCGGTTAAATGACGCATTTGCTGTTGACTCTCATATTATAAAACTGGCTTGGGAGGTAAAATATAAAGTTCTTTTTTCTGAATCAAATATGCTTTAAATATATTTATCTAAACACATATCTATGTATTTTTTTTAGACCATCAATTCTTATAACTTGGAGGGATTTCATATCTACTATCGTCCATTAGATCTAGCGAATGCTTCTAATGGAGCATACAGCATGCAGACTGTTTTACACACTGGGAGTACTTCCGGATTTGCAATTTCTGGTCTCCTGTCGTATACAAATTACGAGTTTTTTTTAGTTCCATTTTATAAAAATATTGATGGAAGACCTTCGAATTCACGGATAGCTCAAACACTGGAGGATGGTAAGAATGTGACAATCTTCTCATTTTATAATTTTATACTTTGTTGGTTGTTTCACAGATTTTTTTTTCTGTTACTAGCACCCAGTGAACCACCGTCGCATTTAGAGGCATATTTGCTGAATTCAACTTCTGTTTACTTAAAATGGAAACCACCTCCGTACAAAAGTCACAAAGGTCAGATCCAATTCTACCAAGTGGTAGTAAGGGAAGCTGGTAACGGATCAATGACCATACACAATGTGACTGTTGTTGGAAGTAACACGCGACTGGGTGGACTAATTCCAGGGATGTCATACTGGCTGCAAATTGCTGCTGCAACATCGAGAGGAACTGGACCTTACAGCCAACCTGCCGCACTCAGACTTCCTGTCACACCTACTAACAACGTAGAATCTAAACTGTTGGACTCTCATCAAAAGAGGTATGCAATGAGATTAGCAGTAAGATACCTTTCTCAAAACAAGAAAACTTTTATTAAATATTTTTTTCCACAGGAACTCTTACGACCAGAATCCTCAACAAATTGATTCAGCGGATTTATTGAAAGAAATTTGGTTCATAGCTTTATTAGTGGCAATGGTATTGCTGACAATCATAATAGTTGTAGGAATGATAGTAATAAGAAGGAAGTATTTGCTTTCAAAGAAACATGGATTGCCAAATCTCTATGGTAAGAAAACAAGGTTTTAAAACGCTTATGCTGTGTTGATTTTTATGTAGATGTATCCTAAACCAATGATTATTTTTGTAGATTCTCGTGCCGTAGGATCGAATCTCATAACACAACTTAATATTAAAGGCATGCCCGGCCTGCCGAGTAATTTAGCAACGTCCTATAATCAAAGTAGTATCACAAAAACCGACTCGTTGATGTGGATGGGCACCAGAGGTGAAACATGGAGACAGTCAAGCAAAATAAGAAACGAAGATTACGAACATCAGAATAGTCCAAGAAATTTGCCGGAGTATGACAAAATCAATTGCCACCCGCTTCCAGATTATGCAGAAGTAGATGCTGCGATGATCACGTATCGAAAAAACAGTCTTGACGAGTCCAAGAACAGTTTGACAGGGTACGCTGTTCCAGTCATCGGAAACGATAAGATGAACAGTGGCTCACTGGTAAGTTTTCTTTTCAATTTAGTTTAAAAACAAATTGTCATTTTTTGCATTGCATAACCGTCGTATTAATTCTTTAGGGTTGGATTCAAATGTGCGCTGGGAGCAAAAATAAAGTGGACGAAGATCTGGATGAAGAAGTCTATCCATCCAATAACGGTGGATACTATAACAGGAATGTGTACACTGATTCATCGTACTCGGGTGATCACTCCAACATGTTCAAATTCGATAGTCTTCCACACAAAGAAGAGTCTGCGCAATACCCGCAAAATATTCCCAGCTGTTCTACAAAATCAAAGGACAAAGGATACCACTCCGCCCAAACACCTGGAAGTACAATGCGCAAGAGTCATCGGTTGCAGTTAGCTAGATCGCAAAACATAGATAAAGTTAGAAATAATGAAGAATTCGGAAAGGATCATACTCCTTATGAAATCAGAACTACGGAGAATCCATTTAGTATATTTGATGATCAGGATATTAGACTTACAGATATTCCAGATGATGACAAACAATACTTCAGTCACGTCCAGCCAATGCAGTTGATCAACCATCAGTACACGAGGCCGCTGATATCTCGTCCGTCTTCCAGTGGCAAAGCTATGTCTAGCTTTTCCACACTTAAGAATGTCAATCAAGTCAATCCGGAATATCATTCGTCCACGAAAAGTGAACCCGGAATCTGAAATGAGAATTATTGATACATTCGTGGTTTTTTTATCCAGCGATCTTCTTTTGCTGATTGATATCTTTTCTAGTCTTGATGTTCACTCAAAAATATGTAACTACGTCATTGTAATTAAGAATTATTGTTCCACTCTGTACTTATTTTATTTTTCTATTACTAATATTGGACATGTAGTTTGTATAAAATGTTTGAATAAGCGTGTAAATTTATATATTTTTATCCACGTTATTAGATTTTTTTGTAAATAATATTATACTGCGGTACTATTCGTCTAAAAATTAAGCATATCCTGAGATTTATCTCTATTTATTTTATATTTCGTATTAACTAACCACTCCAATAAAAATAATATTTAAAATAAAATACATTATAGGTATGTAATAATTTTAATAAAAAAATAATATTAATTGTATTAAGGGTGTAAACGGGATAACTTGTAGAACAAATATTAATTTTAATTGTTTTGTCTCTAGACAAATGCTCTTTACTCATTATTTTAACAAACATCAATTCTTTCCACTGTGCATGATTTAATGCATGTCCAAATCCCTCAGCATTATGTTCGATTTAAAATGTTTTTCTCAAAACTTCTTCTCTTGCTGGCTTAGTGTTATTATTACCTTAACACTGTTCTACATTTCTATTATATTCTATACTCCCTTTTATTGACCCCAGTCAGGGAGGCAACAAGACATTTTTACTGCGCTCGATACCATATAACATAGATCCTTCAGCTCTGCTTCGAAGGAACAGAACACAGAATGAGAGCGTATTCCCTGTCTTCGAGACCCTGGCAGGGGGAAGAAAAGCGCTCTCTCCGGAACACCATTTAGGTGATCAAATTTTCGCATCCTGAGTGAAAACATATTATAGTAATATTATGTTTGAAATTATTTCTGATTAGTATTAGAAAATTTTATAATAATTATGATATAAAACATAACAAAAAGCTGTACACAGATAATATCCAGCGTAGAATTTAGGTACGATGCATTTAGTGCTCAGAATTTAGTGATATCAACTTCAGTTAAGTATTTAGGTAAGTTACTGTTACATGAATTTTAAACTTAACTTAAGTTAGAATGAAAAACACAAAACAAAATAATGTCATTAGAAACGATATCTTCAGTAGAAATTTCAAGTTTAATATGATTGTATTCAATTTTCATTGGCACTTGATTATCTTGAAACCAAACTCACAAAAAACCTTTTCTTTTCTTATATAAAACTGATATCTATATGATGTGTTGCAGTTTCGTATATCTATGCTAATATAAAAATTAATTAATGTTTTTCAGCTTACATAGAAGGTTTAAACTGGTCGACTCTCCCCGGTTGGATGTGAAATGAAAGGCAGGATAGCTTCTAGTGTTTATTCAACAGCGTGACGTCGAGCAAAGAGAGCCACCTAGTAGGTTCGCTCGTATTTATACATGTTCAGTGTTTACATATCATTAAAGCTGTTTCCTACATTATAATACACAAAATATTCCTTAAGATTATATATTTTTACCACCTGGCAAGTTGGTTATATAGCGCCATCTATTCCTGGCGCTGAATATCAATTGGTCTATGATTTCCAATATAGCGCCTGACTTCGAGCCATCTATGGATCACAACCTGTTTTGCAGGATAATCCACAGATGGCTCCGTCCATAAACTTTTTCCCTTTTAACCAATCTACATGGATGGATGTATTGTAAGAATGACAGGTGAAAAAGCACTAAAATATAAACCAAATTTTACTTTATACAACGATTTAGTTCATTTCATATGAATGAACGGACGAATTCAATTGGGAGGCTGCGAAAATAATAAAAATAAAAACTTACCTTATAAAAAATTGCAGTACTATTTTAATATGGAAAGTTTTTTTTTATTATTAGATATACCATGACTTCGAAGTACTACCCGTAAAGTTGATAACAGTGCTTTTTGGAAATCTGATACTTTGCCATTTTATAACATGTTCCATAGATCTTGTACTAGATTATTTCTTTATGATTTGTTAGCTTAGAACTGATGTTTTTCAAAAACATTAACTCGCTTGTAAAAATTTGATGATATTATTATTAAGTACATAAAGTGCCATGCTATATTGAATACTATTTACTCACAACCAAAAAATTTCAATATCTTTGAAGTTTTCCAAAATGTCTGTACCTCTCCCTTTTAATTGTGGAATATCTAGTCAATTGTCTTAAATATGTAAGTAGGATCTAAAAGTCATTAAGTCATTTTTTTTGTCCAAATTAGCAATAACTGTGTAATCTTTGTAATGATTTCCAAAATAATTGATACCAATAAAACTTGCATAAGCTCAAACTTGTGATGTGTAATGTAATAAATTAATAATGTATTAAATTTTGTAATATATTAATTTTATACGACAAAATCAATATAAAAGTCTTGTTAAGTAGAATTAAGTGTTGTTCGACTTGACTTAGTTATATAAGTTTCGCATGACGGATCCAATATTGTCACAAGTCGAAATAAAAATTAAACATGAATTTATTTTTCACAGCCAGATATATCGTGACCGTTGATAGTGTTTAAACTACTATGACAATAATTCTTCTGATCATTATGTTTCTTTTTAATATTTTTATTTTATACTTCTCTATACAAAGGTGTCAGGTAGTCGGCGGAACTTATTGTCTGAGACTATCAGGTCCAGTCAACCGGTAAAATTATTCATACTATGAGGATATTATGAAGGATGTTTCAATGCCAGATATGTTAATATTTTTTTCTGTTCTCGTTTGTGTATTTTTTCTGTCACCTTCCTTCGACAGTGGTTCCACCTTTTTGTCGCTCTTTCAGACAAGCTTTTCCTATCCTATCGAAACTATCTCTCCTGTTCATATTTTTGCCTATCTTGCGTTTTTGCATCATTTTCCTTTTGTTGGGACAGCTATATTATTTTTTCGTAATAATCTTTTAGAAATCGCTCAACTTTAATAATAAATAATTATCCACTTTTTTCTTTGAACGTTGTTTCTTGCTGAATCGAAAAATTCTGTTTTATTTTATAAAATCACCAGTACACACCAACGTACTTACACGTTGGTTCATATTTTGACTTGTGACAGTTTCGAATTTGAGGTTGCATTTTTTTTGTAAATGAAGAGAATTTTATACAGCAGTATGTAAAACTACCTATATTTTATTTGATTAAAGACAAAATACAAAATAGTAAATTAAACAAAAAAAAATCTGAATAATCGTCTGTAAAATAAATTATTATTAATACCTACAAATAATAATATGTTTTTAAAATATGTAATAAATGTATTAAAGTGTACAATAAATATATTTATGCCAAAAATGATAATATTATTAAAGATGATAAACATTTAAAAAAAAAAAACATTTTTTACTCAACCCTATTATACATTATTTAAAAGCTATTTAGGCCATGTGTTAAGGCTGCTAAAAAGTTGGGTCAGCAGTAAGTACACTTTAATGTGCTTCCTCATTGCTCATTCATAGCTTCACAGTTGCAACATACATCTTCTTGCTGTGTATGAATGGATAAATAAATAAAATGTAAAGTAAAGAAATGATTGGTAGTCTGGTGGTTACGACTCCGGCGTCGTACTGTTTCGTGCGAAGGTCGTGGGTTCGATCCCAAGCAAAGAACTTCTTCCTCTTTCACGACACAAGCTTTAAGTAGCTTACTGTGAAAGAGTCAAAGAGTGTACATATGTGTTTACTTTGAGTGAGCACAGAATAATTTTATTAAAAAAAAAAAAACTTAATTACTAATTTGTGCAAAAATATGATGATAAATTTTCGAATTTCGACTTATCCCGAAGGATATATCTGCAAGACAAGGGTAGGGATTCGTATGCTCAGCGTATGTACTGAAGCTTGTGGGCTCGAATCCCGATGACGACCATTATTTCCACTTTCACAATAAAAGTTTTTTTTTATGTGAAAGATGTCGAAAGTGTATTCGTGTTCACTTTGGGTGAACTCAGATTCATTCAAAAATAAATAACGAAAGATAAAATCACACAATTAGGTACGTGACACGAGAAAAAAAACAGCAAGACAAAACACAGTCATATAAAAAGGAAACTACAGAAAAAAGAAAACTAATAGTTAATACTAAGAAAACGATGGAAAATGATTTGGTTTTGGTGCCTATATAAAATTTAATAATTCATAGTATGTGAAAGAGACTTAAAAACAAAAGTACGTACATTAGTAAAATTACGCAGATTCATCAATTATTTAAGTATTAGGATGAATGTGTAATTTTAAAATGTTGTAAGTATGAGGTGACCGATAAAGAAAGTAAGATACATTAATTAACAATGTTAGAAGGAAAGAATACAAAGTCAAATACATAATATCGAGAATTTTTCTTACAGTCTTGGAAATTTGTTGTGAAAGTCTCGTGCGTCGGAGAAATTGGAAAACTTTTTAATATAAGACTCTTGATCAGTTGTGCTTGTGTATCCATAATGTTGTTATTAATAATGGAAATATCTCTTGAAAATTGATTTATTACAAGTAGGTCTCTTCTACAGCCCTAACTGCCGCAGAAAACCCCTCTTAGTGTTATCTCTGTGTGTGCGCTTTACATTTTTGTTTAACATAATTCTCAATCATCTGATCTTGAATATAGATAATCATCAGATGCAGTAAGCAATAGTAAGCATAGTGGACAAGTTCTGTACTTTTTCAATCAACTTAAATTTAGCCTCATGTATAGTAAATTTTTTAGGTAGAAAGCCGATGAGGTGAAGTGACGACATCGGGCCGACCGTTGGGGCGCAGTGGACGATCACGAACATACTGAAATTTTAGGTATTAAATTACTCGATCGCACCACGAACGACGCCATACTCAGGCACACTTCTTCTATTGTGGAGAGAAGTTGCAAACGTCTGAATCACAGTTGACCGAGCTCTATCAAGTTGAAAGCTATGCAATTAATAATAATTGGTAATGCTTGCAAATGAGAGACACTGCCAGTGTGAACATGTTTATTGCACGGCGTTGAAGCAGCAAAAGAGAACGAAAGAGCTCGGGTGTGAACAAATCCGGACATCTGCCAACACTGGTCTGAATTTATGATCTTGCTTTTTCATCTTCTTCATCCTTGATTTAGGCTGTGCTGGCCTGTTGTTCAGAGTCATTTCTCCTGTGACGTTGATCCCTTAATGTCTTTCCATCTTTTCGGGGTTCTTTCGCGAGTTCCATGTAGCTGGTTGTGTAATAATTTAAGGGAGTCTAGTATCGTTCATTCTTTGTACACGGTTATACCATTCCTTCCTAAGCTTTCTGCACCATCTGGCGTTTTTCAGTTTCATACTTAACCCAGATATGCCTCGCACTCTCGTATTTCTAACAGGGTCTCTTTGAGTTTTGATGGCCTTACATCTCAGCATCTTCATCTCGGATGATCTGAGTATGTGCTTGCTTTTGGTCTCATCAGTTCTAGTTTCTACACCGTTGGTCGTTATAAAAGTTAGAAACCGAAAAATTGAAATGTTTAGTACAAAAATATAAAACACCCGTGCTGGGGTCGGGCATTGTCTGAATAATTATGACCCGATCAAAACTTTACATAATAATTTAAAAATACATTATGATAAGGCTGTTGGGAGGCTGTGGAGGACTTTGAATCGCATCTTCAAAGAAAGTTCGATAAATCAATTAATTACAATTTTGTTTTTGATCAAATAATAACAATTATTAGTTGATCACTTTATAACAAAATAATTATTCTCCGATACTCAAATATTAATTTAACATTTTCCATTCTGACATCTTAAAATTTAGGAACAAACGAGTGCCAGAAAGAGACACAGCTAATTTATAACATATGTATTTTCAAAGAGGTTGTTGAGAGATCGAATCTCGAATCTTGATTCGTAATATTCTTAGAGATGATTAATAACAACATATTCTTGCCATCAACATGCCTCCAGATCATAGAAAAGAAATTTAAATTCATTCTACTCTGCACTCATGGGTAGACCGCAAGGTATGGACTGAGTATGCACAGAAGAATGCGTGGTTTTAGCCGATAGGACTTCATAAAATTACATTGATCAAGTATCTCTATAGAAGAATACTGAAAAAAATAATTGATATACCACACCTTCATTAATAGGAATTTTAATTATCTAGGTATGGCACAAATTACTCTTTGAGGTCGAAATACCTAATTAATTTAAAAAAATAGCTAGGTTTCTAATTGAACGCTAAAGGGCCCAAAATAGAACCCTGAGGAACTTTCAAAGATTCGTTCTTCACGTCGTTACTACCTGGGACATTTATAATGTTATGGACGTTTTAATTTAAATGATGTGCAAGTCTGTCATGTTATTGTTTTTTTATTTTTTCATTTTTTTGCGTATATCTAAAGCGAGAAAGCTGCTTGAAAGTTTTGAGAAAATAGCTGACTGTTGTCGGAAAACTAGAGGGTCATCTGTCAAGAAGGTGCCCTGTCCACTGGGCTGACTAGACGATCACTGTTCTCCCTATGAGCATGGAAGGCGAACTGATGAATGGGGCAGTTGGATCGAGAGACAACATCAACATATCATCATGGTGGAATGAAGAGGACGACAAGAAAGAAAGAGATCATAATCTTCTACTTCATTCTTCATCCTTCCCCTTTTAGATGTTTTTCGATCTGTTGATTGTAAGAAATCATCTTTGATACAGAAATCCAAATTTCTCTCAATATCTTTTGCAGTACCTTCATCTCAATACCCATCATCATATCCCATATACTTTTTAAAAACTCTAGGTAGGTACCTATATTATAACATGAAATATTTACGTTCTAAATGATGTAAAAATCTGTCTACTCTTGATCTTACATTATCCCGTTTCTCTATTTGATTATCCAGACATTGAATAAATTTTATTTTATTGATGTTAATGCTCTTTATAGAACGTATAAAAGCTTTTATTTCTTTACTTCAGGTTCACAAGTACAATGAGGATCACTAAAAAGTTCATTTAATTCTACGTCTATGTATGTATGGTGTGTTATTAAATATCAAGAGAACAGAATCCCCGCAGGCAGGGCCGCGATTATGTTGTAAAGGATTCTGCAAGTACCGAACCGTATGAAAACTCATTCAAACATTTCTATGGGCGCTCCCAGTGTATGAAGCGCCCAGATTAATTTCGTTAATAATATTATTATTATTATATTATTAAATAAGCCAAATTAATAATTCGTTCTGCTCGGCGCTTGGAGGAGCTCATTGTCTGCAAATATTATTATCATCCTCAGGGTACGTTGATTATTCAAGCGAAAAAGTGCTTTAAAAAACTCTAAAGGTAAGATTGAAAAAAAAAACCTTACCTCTAAGCGTTTTGTTTTTGTCGGATATGAATCACTGAGCCTAAAAAACCGAGGTAGCTACCTACTTACTCGAGCAGCTCTATGAACCTAAAAAGGCTATGAATTGATCATTTAGCCTTATACAATATCATTGATAACTCTTACAGAAGCTTATGTGTTCATTGGTCAATCTGGCTGAGACATAGCATAAAATCGTTCCGGATTCAGCAATTCAACCAAATATCCTTCTGGCCTAAAATATCGAATCTAGTGTTAGGAGCTATCATACTTTATTAGGTAAGAAAATGATCGACCTCGCCGGTAGCCTATTGGTGAAGGTGCTAATTTTTGATCGAGGGGTCCTAGTTTCGAATCCCGTAGAGGTCGGATTTTTTAGGGCAGGCTGTTCAGTGTTCTAAATTCTGATCACGAGATTTGATTCCCGATCGGTTCAGCATTTTTTCCAGTGTTTTTCACTTTCTATCAAGGATCACAATTTCTATCAAGGATCTCAGATTGGACGGGATCGGTTGACTGGATAACAATACCTATGTATATATGCAATAAGTTCCGCCGGCCAATAAAACAGAGTTTTTTTTTAAAATCTAGGTAGGTATGAGAAATTTAATATTATTTCTTAACGGCACCGATTGAACACTGAATACTGAACTGTGTCATAAATCTAGAATTTAAGCCATTTTTAACACATAATTAAATATAAAGGTAGGAAAGTTGGTAGAGTCATTTTGTGTTATTTTTATTAACATCATTTCTCAATAGATCAAAAAACCAAAATGTACTAATTTAGTTATAATAAAACTGCTCTACGTGTACCCCTCACTGGATCAGAAATGAAATGTGTGTGCTATGATATATCAGCCAAATCAGAAAGGGACAAAAACATGGCTTATGCTTTCTTATTTCCGGATCTGAATTCTGTTTATTCTGATATAAGAAAATGAAGAAAGGACTGACGAGGCAATTTCTGAATGCTACAATGAATAAGATGGGAGGATAAAGACGGAATTAAAAATATATTACAAATACTTTCTCACTTCGACAGACAAAAGAGTCTTATTCTTTTGTAAAGGAGCTAGGGATTTTTCTCCTTCTTATTTTCAGATCAATTATCTCCAAGGATAAATAATTACTACAATAATAGAAGCTGAAATGATGAAAACATAGAAATAACAGTGAATCTTGTGGTGAATAACAATATTTTATTAGTTCCTGAGATTTTTGTTTTGGAGACGATTAAGGGACCATTTTGTTACTTGTGTTTCTGTGACGTAGTCTTGTTTTTAATGAAGAGTGCATCTCAATAACAGATAAGCGAAAAACTGTGAAATATCCGAAGGTAGATATGTACGTTAAAAATATTATTTTATTATTGGTTCCAAATGGTTACTATAGAATTTTTGCTCATAAAAATCGGTCAACATTATGATTATTATTTTTTAAATGAATCTAGGCTCACCTTAACTGAACACAAATAAACTTTCGACATCTTTCACATAAAGCAAAGTTTGTGTTGTGAAGGTGGAAATTGTAGGTATTCATATAGGTATTCGCAAATTTCCAAACATTTCACCGGTTTTTTTGTGACAAAAAATATTCCATAGTGCGCCATCGATTCAATAACTTGACTTTTATCGTTCTTTTATTGCTGATTCTGTGGACCTAAATGAAAGCCAATCGACGGCATACTAATGAAATAACTTGAAGAAGACATTTCTAGGTTGATCTAGGACTGACGATTATCAGCTGACAGGCGACTGGTATGTTCTATCAGTAAAAAACATTTTGGAAAAGACCATGTTCTCGTATATGGTAGGTATCTACTCAAAGCAAACCTTTGACCCTATAGCTTTGTCATGTCAAGGCGCAAAACTAATTGTTTGATAAGCAAATAAAATAATGAAACAGCATTGTTGGAGATTAATAATTTTGGTCATTACGACTTTGTACATAATTTAAGGTACATATACCTACAGCAATAATTACTGTCGTTCGTTTGTTTTTTATTCGAGTTTTTAAGTACCTAACAGTTCATAATGAGAGGTCCAAAAATTATAATGGCAGGGGGTCGTTTCACAAATTCCTAAAAACTTTTAACAATGCAATACATTATTATTATTGTGTAGACGGCCCTCGAACAGTGGATCATTATAACTCATACAAGGACCCAAAGTCCACTCCACTCCACATACCTTTATTATAATACTTTTTTGAGTGTTGTTTCAATAATGACCATCGCATTGTCCAAAAAATATCTATGTATATTTCAATTGTTTGTACCTGCTAAGGGATGTTTTCAAGCATAGTGGTTGTTAGCCTATTTCAGTCGTCAACTTTCATTCTGGATGTCGTAGGTTGGATCTACAGAGCCTACCATCTTCCTCTTACACGACACAAACTTTGGTGAATGTGTTTGCTAATTTACTGAGCCCAGTTTAAAAAAAACATATTTCAGAACATAGTATTAACAGTGACAAAGTGTCTCAAAAGAATCTTGTGTTTAAGATGGTACCACTGCATCACGAACGACGCTATACCCAGCGCAAGCCCATCAATTTCACCATTAGTGATAAGGATGCCGAATGACAGTTGGCCGAGGACAGCGCTGTTTTCCTCCCATGTGAGTCTCGAAGACGTGGAAGACCCTCTCATACCGTGTTCCGTTCCTTCGAGACAGAGCTGAGGGAGTTGGACATGGTGTGGAAGAATAAGATCATAAGCATTGCGCAAGATCGAGCGCACTAGAGAGCTCTTGTTGCCTCGGGGTCTAAAGAGAGTTTTGATTTGATTTGATAACAGTGACGGGGCAACAACTGTCGTGTAACTGACCTATTATGCTACCGTATTCATAATTACATTTTAGGTCAGATGGTGCATGCTGTTAATACCTACCTATTTCACCAGCAGCTAAAACAGATAATGTTGAATGTTAACTTTTCATTCATAAAACGTAGGTAGGTACCTATATATTTATAAAAAATACCTATAACCTATAAAATATAGAAAATGGAATAATCTTTGAAATGTTTCACATAAAAATAGAAAACTACACATTTTGAAGTTTACAATATAACATAATACGAAATATTGACACTGATGTCATTTAGATCCTTTGTCTGTTCTGTTCTTCTTAATTTAGGTCTATTCAGCAAAATTCGGGTGGTAAGGTTGGCCTCTTACGAGGTCGATTTTTACTTGTCCTTCCATCTCTTCAGTGGTCTACAAAGTGAATAATGATATTTCCCAAAACTTTTTATCTAGATGGTTATCTTACAGCACAAAATGAGTTAAGCAGACCCAAGACACGATCCAGATAACACACAAAAATACCGTAACATGCATTTTATTAACCATACCTAAGGTAATGGGCAAATTATTAGGATTTCCCTACAACAGGTTTAAATTCCTATGACAATAGAATCAATGTGTAGGTACCTCAGAATCCTTTCAACGGCACAATCGAAGTACTTACATAATATGTACATATCCTTAAAATTATTACTCTCAAAGGAAGAGTACACACTACCGCACACATAGTACACGCAATGCAAATATCAGTCAGTCAGTAAAATATTTTGCGCACATCATCATTAGATAAGTATTTATTACTAAGAACTACCGAGGTTGATTAATTCATTGTAAACACGCCAAAGGTATGCAAAAGTGTTGCTAAATGTTATGTTTTATTAACCAGAATTTACGTACCTGCCTATCTACAACTTACGTTAGTATTTTCCGCGCTTTACGTCCATGAGCGTACGAGTATGTGCGCAAAGCGAGTGCATCACTTACAGTTTGATCAATTCATAACACGCATTGATTCTGATCAAAGATGAATTAAATGATGATGACTGCATAATATTATAGTTGATGTCAGAAACCTTCCACACTAACCATCGGAAGCGGAGGTAGGCACTTAATTTATTACCCAAATCACAATCATCTGGACGGCAATCCATGCTGTCCTCAGGGAACTGTCCAAACTCTCACGAAGATGTGGGCACATTTTAGCTCACGTGTGATTCTCGTACTAATGCCGGGAAACTGCTAAGGGAGTTATCTATGCATTGATTTCCGTACTAGTTTATTTCGAAAAAGTTTTTGTTGTAGTACGTAAACCTACGTCTCAACGAATTGTACACTTGAAACTGAAACCATTCACACCTTGGTTTCACGGTATAAAAATGTACGTTTCTAGGTACATTTTAGTATGTTTTTCCACGCGTATACTGCTAACCAAACTCCGATAAAAGCTTTCTACAATCACACTATGAGCTTTTCAAAATGGTCTTTTCAACGCCAATTGATTCAATCTCTTACTCACAATATCATACGTTGGTACAGATACGTAGTTTTTTTTACTCACCACGTCCTGTTCCATAAGAGGTAGGCAGAGAGGACAGACCTCCACTCTTTTCTATCCAAGCACACTTCTTTCGCTATTTCCACCAACATAACATATAATCTCTTCTATTTCTTTTACTTCTGACTTGGCCCTCCTTGAGGAAGGAATCCATGTGTTCGATCGACGTCATTCTCGGTCGGTCACGCTTTCTTACACCTTTCTATTCAGCATTATGAATTCTTTTTGACATTTTGTTTATATCCATTCTTTCCACCTGCTTAAACCATCTCAACTTATCCTTTCATTTTTGCTACAAACTAACTTACATACTACAAAGTGGTTGTTAGTCCCGTGGTATCAGTCGGCGACTTTCGTACGTACAACGTATTGGAGGTCGTGGGTTCGAATCCCGGTGCCGACCATTTCCACTTTCACAACACAAGCTTTGCTTTATGTGAAAGATAGGTGAGCCCAAATTCATAAAAAAAAACCTTCCTAATATTCTCATTCCTTTGCATGTCCCATAGAGTCTTCCCACATATTCTTCATAGAGTTTTCATATCTCAATACATTGTTTTTTTTTCGGTCATGTCCACAATAATGTATAGATGTGAAATGTGGTAACAGGATTACAGAAATTGCGAATGCGTAAAAATTTCTAAATAAAAAAAATCATTTTACCATTATTCATTTTTGTGACATCGCTGTGTTCCCTAACGAAATGAAAAGATCAAGAAGTAGCAAATTCATTAAACGTAAAATTTAACGGCCATTTTGTTAATCCGCCGACATTTTGCTGCAGTTTCATGGCTTTAACTCTGGCTCTAAAACGTATATTTTTAATTCAATTAAATCCGTTCATTGTTTGAAAGCAGAGGAAAGCCAATATAATAATAGTCCCGTTGTATCTACATAGCGTGGTGGCGGCTTTGCGATATTGTCATCCCTGTCGGGGGGTGCGGAGAGGAAGGGAGGGGCCACCCTGGTAATAATTTGTACGTAGATAGATAGGACATCACAATAATTAACGGAATCCCGAATAGCGGAGCATCATGCCGAGCTGCGGTCAGATGGACGTCTGTCCACAAAAGATATTACACAAACGATCCGTCCATACTTCATACAACTATGACCACAGCATACATATACCAGCTACATAATACATTATCTACCTCCACCAGCTATGATTAGTTCGTCCACAAAACTTGATACATAGCGTGAACATTTCGGTCCTTTATACTTACTTACATTGGTGTTACATGATTTTAAGGGCACCTACAATTGTGGTAGGTACACCAATTTTCATAATATTTTTTTGTGATCTGTCCAATGCCCTCGATATTGTCCCGTTTCAATGATCTCCTGTTTTGTATAGAAATAGTCTTCCTCATCTTCAGGACTAAGGGAGAATAGCGATCATCGTTCAGCATCCTTTACAAATCATAAATTGGAAAAATAAAGTGTTCAGGTAGGTATAGAGGATAATTTTAAACTGACCAACCATATCAAAGAGCAATGGACTAAGCGATGATGTGTATAAGTCTTAAAGACAGAATTAAAAACACCACAATAAGAACTAGAACAGGAATGTTGGACATTGTCGAAGGAGTTAAAATGACGATAAAATAATATGGACAAAACGCTTCCTATGTTGTCATCCTAGAACTTCATGTAGAAACCCTGACCGTAGTGACCATCTCCAGCTACGACGGAGGAACGACACCGTAAGAACCGTTAGCTCGCAGTGGATGCAGGTTGCATAAGACCAGGGTACTCGGAAAAGTCTGGAAGTGGCCTTTGTCCAGGAGTGGACTGATACAGGTTGAGAAGAAGAAGAAGGAGAAGAACCAGATTATTTTCCATCAAATTTTGCAGTCTAATTAAGCTGAGAAGAAGTTATAAGGAATCATGTTAACCATGACCTTTAGAACAAATATAACAATACATATATCTTCTTCTTCGTGTGCCTCTACTTCGGTAATCGTTATCACTTTTATCTCCTCAGCCAAACTTATTAATTTTGTATTATCCTCATCTTCACACAAATGCGTACGCATTTTTGAAGGGGGGAATATTGCCTTATTAAATAAATAAATAAATAAATAAATATCGCATCCGGTATCCCAAACCACTATTTAAGATTTTTGAGCTAAGAGACTCTCTTCCGCCCCCTACTATTTTTCCTTGAGTCGTAGAAGGTAAAACTTTTTACCACAGATTATGTGGCCAAAGTATGCGGCCTTGCGTCTCTTGACAGTGATCGGGAGATATCTTTCCTTCTGCATCATACCCAGTACTCTGTCGACACCCTGTTGAACTACGAGTTGCGCAGCATTTTTCTATATAACCACATCTCAAAATGTCTCCAGCTGGTTTATTATTGTTAGTACCAATTACTCTTTTTGCAATTATTTATTTATTTATTTATTGTCTACGCAACCAGTGGTTGCTTTTACAAACAATTTTGACATTAAAAAAATATATCAATTATGATACGAGGTATTGTCGAGAATTTTATTTAGATTGGTAGGTAGCAAATTCGCGTTATTCATCGATTCGGGAATTAGGCATTTCGGATATTCATGTGTATAATTTTCATATTCACATCCGGGATCGCTACTGTAGCCCCATTTCTGAATATTCCTTTTTATAACAAAAAAAATGAATATTCCTTACAAGTATACTTAACCACATATAATAATAGTAGGCTTATGGATTAATAACCCCTTGCTTCCTAAACGTTCAAAATAGAATTGTAATGAACATGTTATGTAGGTTAAATGGTACATCATTGTTCATATTTCGTTTCTCTTACAGCTGATGCACAATTTGTATTACGTAAGTAGCATGTAGCCACATGGTAGCCACGAATTCAGTCCGCGTATGGACTGATGTTTTGATTTTAATTAAAGCACTATAAATTAATTAATTGCACTCAAACAATGCAAAGTGCAGTATGTTTTCACATCAGATACCTACCACAGGACAGGGTTGTCAAACGGCCAAAAATTCAAATATTTTTATTAAGAAATAAAAGAACATTAAAAACACATATTATACGCAATAATAAATTTGTACATATTTTTTTATATATATTTTACCCCCAAAATTGAGCAGAGCTCGTGCTTTGGGGGATTATAGGGTTGTATTTATTTATTCAATAAGCAAGTTACATCAAACAAGAGAAAACACAAACACACCAACATACGATCAACAAGCATTACAAAAGAACAATTGCAAAATCATCAGAGACGGTAAAAAGTAAAAAACAGTCAAAATTAAGATACATACATTCAAGCCAGAACAATAAAAATAAAATAATAAAATTAAACCGCAATAACAAAGAAAAACGAAGTCATCGCAATACAGCAAAAAATCAATATACCCATGAATAGCGGATTAAAATATAAAAACAATGGAGCCAACAATTAATTAATGAACAACTCCTACCGAAAATTTTCTTTATATTTAGTTTAAATTTACCCAATTCGTCCGAATACTTAAATTTGTTTTCATTTTTTAAATTATTGTACCAACCCACCCCAAGATAAGAGTAGTGGTGCTGACCAGCAGCTGTCCTTTTCGTAGGTACTTTAATACGGCCTCCTAATCTTGGACATTCATTAATACTTAACACTGGATGTAGTTTTTGCAGAAAGTACTCTTTACATGTCTGGCATATTATCTCTTATAAATAATTTCTAGGGTGGGAACCGAAAATTCTTCAAAAAGTTTCAGGGTTGGGTAGTCAAATGCTTTCTTAAGGACTATCTTTATAATAGTTCTTTGGTTGATATTCATTAAATACGTGCGCATAATTTTGGCAAGTGAAGCTTTGTATGGTCCTTAACGTTGAGGCGGACCTTAAGCCTGCATTGAAATTTCGGAGCTAAATTGGTCAAAAAAAAAATTTGAAATCTGCATAAGACAACCTTGTTTGCGTGTCCAGAACTCTTGTCCAGCCTCCAATATAAGTACCTATGTAGGTATGGGTATGTGTTGTAGTTTCAGCATGTAATTAGATTGCAATAGGTGAAGAGCAATTAAGCCTGTAACCACGTATGTGATTTACTGCCTCCAACATACCCCGGACGCATCCTCGGCAATTACATCTGTTTGTGTGCAGTCATAAATACTGCAATAACCTGCACCTTTACCCCAACAATGTTCGGTAATGCCTGTTACTTTGAGTTGAAACTATGTATATTGGAATTCACAAGCTCTAGACCATATCGTTTTGAACAACATACAAAGACACACATTATTCAAGTCAATAATATGTACTTCACTCATACTGTTTTGCTTAGTAGATGATTTTGCTTTTGGCTAAGGATGCAATAATTAATATAATGTTAGCTAATAATATTTTCAATATAGGTACCTGAACATTTAGCTGTGCATATTATGATGTGCCTCCACCTTGACAGCATTTAAGTGAAAGCGCCCTAAATGCAGATGTGGCCAATTTTTTAATGTGCCAATTTACAATAATTGGCATCACTACCTATATAGAATAACATTATTACGTATTAATATTTATTTGAAAATTAACGCTAACAGGAACGTAGGTAAAGAGAGATTTTGTTTTTATTTATTTAAAGTTAGTGTCAATGACAAAATATAGGGTGTGAAAACTACGGAGGAACGTGACGTTGCGTTGTAAAAATTCGAACAATTGTTATTTCTGACAATTGTGTCTTAGTTGGTACAACTGTTTTTCGAAAAATTTGATTATCGAACAATTTTACAGTCACCGAGCAGTTGTAGGTGGTACTCTAAGTACCTACCTACACTGAGTTATGTGAAGGTTAAATTCTAACTAATTAAAACTTTCGTTCAATTAATAAATGACTAATGAAGGTTCGCGTGTGATGTGTTTATTGTATAATATATACATTTGATTCAACAATCAAATGGAACCCGCCAGTCGCCGATTGGTCACGGCAGGGACTCTATGAAGCTACACAATACACCTATAATATTAGGAACGTTGGTTCAAAGCTTATCTCCGAGATCCCTGGAGATATAAAAATGTGGATCAATGGAACCTGAAGGTGAATTGTTACTAAAGTTTAAAATGGTCATTCTAATGGTTATTAAACTCCAATGGATCTCAATAGCTTCACCAAAAATCTGCAACATGTTACAAATGGCATTAATATGGTGTCAATTTGATCTTAAATCTTTTTACTTTACCTTCACTGAAATTCACACATAACTCTAAATTCATGTCCAAATGTTTTGATAATATCAAGACCACCCGGTTGACCCTTCTTCAATACGAGCACGTCCCGGATATAAATAATGGCAGTGCTGTGAAAAAACATTTATCCGTGAAGAAATATTTTGTTTTCTGAGAAAATATTACAAGATATGAAGATTGTGACATTCTCAGTAGGTACTCTGCCTTCTCTATACCGGCAGTCCAGTCCCGTGGGGCACCGCCATATAACCCAACTGACAGCTCTCATTTTTAAACCGTATCCAACCCATTCCTTCCTGGATCCATATCTTGATCATAGGAGAGGACTGTGACTATCAGTTTAACAAGTTTTTTTTTTTTTTTTGAGAACTTACTACAATGTAAAGTTTCGACACGTTTTTAGTTGTCAGACAAAAAGTTAATTATTCATTATTTAATTTTAAACTAATTCCAATCCAAATTCAAACTCCCCTTACACCCCACTTAGGGGCATAGGGAGGCAGCAAGAGCTCTCCATTACGCTCGATCTTGCGCAATGTGCATGACCTCCTTCCACACCATGTTCAGATTCCTCAGATCTGCTTCGAAGGAGCGGAACACAGTATGAGAGGGTCTTCCTCGGACTGATGGGAGGAGGAACAGCGTTCTCCTCGGCCAACTGTCATTCGGCATCCGCCATGTCCATCTCCTCCCCATAATGGTTGAAGTGATGGGTGATGCGGTGGTACCATCTGACACCCAGAATTCTCCTGAGGCACTTCATTTCAAAAACTGACACTTTTTGTGTCTGGGCTTTGGTCAGGTGACAGGACTCACACCCATTAAGGAGAATGGGCAACACACTCGCATCAAACAGTTTACATTTCGTCTCGACACTAAACGCCGACGCTTTCCAAATCTTGGTCATGTTGTTAAAGGCGCCACTACTTGCCATACCGATACGTATCGGGAGCTCAGCCCCAATGTCACCAGAGGTAGTAATGGTTGCTCCCAGGTACTTAAATTTATCCACCATTTAAATTAATTGCCGCATAATAATAAAAATATTTCGATTATAAAAGCGTCCTTATGTAAATAAGATATCACTATCAGAAAGCAAACAAACTCTACTCACAATCTACATAAATCAAAATGCAAAGAAAATCACCTTCATTTTGTGCTAAGCGACATTCGCAATTACATAGATTCATTGATCCATTTTTACCTCTCCAGTATTATTGGCAGGTATTGAATCACGGTCCCCATAATGAAGTAGGGACACACCGCCAGCGTCATAGCTGATTGGCCATGGTACTGTGCGAGATAACTGTCAATTTTAACCTTTCTATAAGCTGCAACCTTGAGTGACATCAGAATCTGTTGTAGAATTAAAATCTATGGAATTTCATAGACACATAGTAGGTACCTATTTCATACTGTCTATTTATAAAATTCCAAAACGACTTTGTTAGATGTCTAATAAAAATATTCTCCAAATTCATTTTTTACGACAAACATGAATCAGTATAAACTTTACATAGGACAATAATTTTATCACTACAGCCAACTAAACCCCAAAAAGGTTATTGGAAAAAGTGTTTAAGTACCAACGACTTAAGTAGGTACTAAACAAACTGAAAAAAAAAATCTTCCGCAGAGAATCATGGCTTATCTCCAATAACTGGATTTTGTTTTTTCCCTTAATGTAAATTCGTTCAGGATGTTAAACCCCATATTGCTATACGCGCCCTACGAGAGAAGAACGAACCTGAGAAAAATAAAAGATTTTACGCAAGTCAGCATTTTTGCCAAAAAGGTGTGTTTGACTTGAAAATTTTTGGTAAATTTCAACAACTCATCCATTTTCTTCACAATTATTGGGGTTCAGAAAAAAAGAGGGTAAGTATTTTTTTTTCAAACCAGTCTTGTGTCTGGGAAACGTACGCTTTTCATTTAATACTTTTTTATTCGATGCATACCTACCTGTCCAGTCGTCGTCCTTATTGCTGGAGGTCGTGGCCATCATTCATTCTTTCCCGAACCATGGCTCTCCAGGATGTTTTTTGCACTGCCAGATGAGGATGTCGCGTGGATGCTTTGTTTTATTTGGTCGGTCCAGGGCATCGGCGATCTGCCTCGTGGTCTTGTACTATAGGCGCTCTTCCAAACATTATCAGCTTTTCAAGGCTGTCCTTTCCTCTACGAGCTATAATTTCCAAAGAACTTTAATATTTTTGTTCGAGACAGAGAGACGCCAATTTTGTTCCTGGTGCCATCCAAGAATTCGCAGCATTCTCCTCCAGCAGTCTGTCGCGGAGCCCTTTTTAAGGAGGTCCAGCAGACTTAGGAAAGTCACGTAGACTGCTTCGTCTATTGTGTTTTCCTGAGGATTGGCTGAAAGAAAGAACACCTGGGGTCTTTTCCCCTTCTGCCCGGCTAGAGGCTCTCTGAAACAGACTCGTTATCCCTCTGGATTAACTTTGCACAATCTCAAGGGTGGATTAAAATAGTTTTGGCTCAAGAAGTCTCTGGAAATGGTCATAGGCTCTAATAAAAGAATTTGTTTATAGATACAAAGGAATTTCACAGTTTATTCAAAACATATTTTTCATTGATTATTGCTTTCAACTTAATTCCATTCTAATATGGAATTTTTCAAATAATAATTCGTTTAATCAAACCTATAATTAATTTAACATACAATTCACTATAGGTGGAACTCAAAACCCAAAATTTGCATTGTCATCGCAGTTTATCAAAAAAAATGTAAAAACAAATTATGACCCAAGGTCAAACAAGAAAATTACAATTCTACATAAAACAAAACTTAACGTTCGAATTATCCACCTTCTCAATCATTAATCTATGTAAATTTATATTTTACCCTGGTTATACCAGTCAACAATAAATAGCACAAGTAAAATACTACACTCTTATATGACTTCAGTAAAAAGAATTTGAAAGAAAGAAATTGAAATAAATTCGTGTACTGTTTGCATGCTTATGGAAGGAAATTGCGGTTATATACTTAACTCAGGTCCGTAGACTTCTTCCAAAGTAAATCCTGGCTGACTACAATCACTCCTCCGATCCTCTCAACTACTAGGCATTCCCTCAAATATTTGGCATCCGCAACCCTCCAATTTATAGATTATCTCCCCAATAATACTGTTGAGCAGCTACTTTGCTTGGTTCTCGTCTCCAATCCACCTCGTTCCAAAATAAAAATTCGGAGCCCGCATCGACAAATGTGAATATAAGTTTTACCCGCGATAAGGGTTAAACTGTTTTATGCACTGCCCAATACGTTCCATCCAACCTCTAGTCCAAACGATTGATTTCAATTATTAAAACTCCGGGTTATTTGCCCATGACTAGGAGTTTCTTTTCTCCCCCAATACTACGATATTTTCTCCATATACTAAGACATTTTCTCCCCAAGACTAGGAGTTTGTCTCCCCCCAAACTAGGACATTTTCTCCCCAAGACTAGGAGTTTGTCTCCCCCAGACTAGGACATTTTCTCCCCAAGACTAGGACCCGCTTTTCTGTAAATAAAATTTACAAAAAAGTGTCACTAATAAGAAAATTATATGATTGTCACAAAGGCTACATTGCAAAGACATTACTGTATAAATTTCACGACTAAATTTAACTCTTATTTAAACATTACGTACCTCTTTATACTGCGGGTTGAATTTAGCACATTATAATTTACACCACACAAAATTAAACTTAGTTAAATAAAATAAAAATCTATATTTCTATTCATCTCGCGCGATGCAAAAATGCACCGTCACGGCCTGTATCCCCCGCTGTGATTTTTACAAATGCCGTCGCATAGCAGAGCGCTTCGGGTTACCTCGCTAATCTTCGTAACACCTAAGACCCTTCGGCCGTCGCCGAAACGACACTGCCCTACCACTCAAAATATCTGTTACAAATACCCCTCGACCACCGAGAGATTTTCCGGCCTAATGTTCGGAAAATTTCGACTCCACGACCTCTCCCGCATGCAAACAATTCCACGAACCCCACCCCAACGTTACATCAAGTACAGTATACTTAATTATTTTAATAATGATCAATACATTTCAAACTTAAACTATCTTATATTACTCTAGTCATCAGAAATCATAGGAAGAATTTTGCCAACCAGCTCAAGTCGCTAATACAATACACCTTAAATCTCCGACCTTAAAATCTAAACATTTCATCATCATAATTTACAATATTTACAAAGTTATGGGCGCCAACACGAGTTTAATTTAATTTATATTTATCCCTTAGGTAGAAGTACGGGATTTGTGAAACCAAAACTCGTGTAAAAACATTTCACTAGAAGGGAAAGAACAGTTAATCTGCATAATTCCCGACAATCTTCCCTTGATCTCTGACGACGACATGCATATTTATTATAATTTACACTCTTATGAAAGCACCTACTACAGGTACCATATTTTGTACAATTGACTTATAATAATTGATATTTAGATGACCCGGACGGGTACCATCCCTCACTGACGAAGCTCCGCGGATATAGGTGCCCACTTAGGCCTCTATTTCATCACACTTTTATCCACATAACATTAACATTATATTCCTCCTCCCGATGCACCCACGGCCTGCCTCAGTAAACTTCCCAACTTTTAACACACGCTACACATACATCAACCACCATTCTTCATCACATTTCACACTTAAACTTTCACTTCTATCAATTCCTACATTCATAAGTCCGGACTTTCTCATAACTCACAATATTCTACTCATTAATTCCTTACATTCATAGATTCGGGTATGTAAAACGAGAAACGTACCGTCGGTACACCCACAGAAGATTGCCAACTCTTTATACCTACAATACTAGTACCTATGTACCTTGGACTAGGGTTTTGTTATACCGGGTTGTGCGTCGACAATTGCCTTCCCTGGCCTAAACCCTTCGCTTCATTCCATAACGCTCCTACCTAGTCGTATAGTTTTCTTATTCAGAACTGATCGATGTACGCTAATGCGGACATACTATTATCGAGTACAATTATTTTAACCAGTTAATAACTTACGTAAATTTATAATAAAATAATACTTCCTACGAACGTCTTACTACTTATGTTACATAAATTTCTAAATTTTGTTTTTCCTAATTATTACGCCTACACCCCTGTGTACCCGTCTCCCTTAACAAGTAAATCGTCTAAAAACACGGCATATACATTTGTATTTAACGAGTATACTCAAACAAAACTATACTAACTGCATTAGCTTCCCTGACGCTATACGCTTTATAACCGTACTTACCTACTAACTAATGATTATTTTATTTTCTTAACATTTCTAACTATTTCCACCCATTATCTTACATTTTTATATCCACTTTCAAAATATCTTTGATATGGAATCTATTTTTGGAACCCGTTTCTAAATCTTGAAGTTCATACACTAAATCTGATATTTTCTTTAATACTCGACAATTTACGAATCTCGGTGCGAGTTTAGTAGTAAAATATTCGCCTGCATTGGACTGCACGAAGTTTTTACGCCATACCGTATCTCCTTCGTTATAAGTTATATTTTTCCTACGTAAATTATAGTACTTCGCATATTTTATATACGCTTTCCACAAATTTTCCGTGACTATTTTAAACAATGTAGACAACTCTTTCATTTTCTGATTATACAAGTGCCTGTCGTTGTCCAACATATCTACTCTGGAGATTTCTCCCTGATCTACCCTACCGTAGAGTGAACCATTCATAACGATTTCCCTACCCTTAGCTAACAACGCTGGACTAAACCCAGTGGAAAGGTTTATCGTTTGGTTGATTATCGCTTGGACATGATCTAAATACAAATCCCAATTCCGCTGGTCTCCTTCTACATACATACCTAAAGTATAAGATAGTATGGAATGATACCTCTCTACACCGTTCACCTGAGGCGTATATAACGTTGTGTAAAATATTAACTGTACACCATAGTGTTCCATAGTATCTCTGAACACTTTTGAGACAAACTGTCTCCCGTTGTCTGACACCAAGATTTGGGGAACTCCTTCTACCAGAAATACCTTCCTCTCTAGTTTATCTACGATTTCTTTAGCATTCGCCCTTCTCAACGGGATAAACCATATATATTTCGAAAACACATCTGACACCGAGAGTACAAAGGTATGACCCCCCCTGGACCTTGGGAGCGGCCCAACCAGGTCCAAAGACAACATCTTCATAGGCCGGTCTACTCTCTTCCTGTTAGTCATCAGACCAGGAGGCGGAGCGTTGTTTGGCTTAAACTTTTTGCACGTCGTACATCTGTTTACCCATTTTTTTACTTCGTCGTACATTTTTGGCCAATAATAATACCTTTCCAAAGCCTTGTACGTTTTGAACGTACCCGGGTGACCCTGACTATGTATTGTGTCTAATAAACCTTCGCGCAGTTCAACACGCGGTACTTGCTTCCACGCAAAATCCCTTGTGAGGGGATTATCATCTTTAGATAACCTGTATAGTTTGTCCTCATCTACGCGATAATTAATAAATTTCGATGGGTTAGCGATACACCCATTATAAATTCTATCGTACCATTCGTCTTTTTGAATTTCTCCCAAAGGTCCCACTAGCTCCTCTATAGAATAGGGTATACGCGAGAGCGCATCGGGTACCCTGTGTACACTCCCTTTCCTATGTTCTACATCAAACGAAAATTGCGACAATCTTGTACTCCATCTAGCCAACCTGCCTGATGGATTCGATAATTTATACAAAAACTTTAATGCAGCGTGATCGGTAATTACTTTGAATTGCATTCCTTCAATGTACGGCCTAAAGAATTCGATACTATCCAATATAGCTAGCAGCTCCCTCTCCGTCACGCTATAGTTTATTTCACATTTCGATAATGATCTTGAATAAAACGCAATCGGCTTCTCCTCCTCGCCGAAACGTTGATGTAGTGCCGCACCTATTTGATGCTGACTAGCGTCAGTGTGTAAAATAAAGGGTTTTGAGAAATCGGGACACGTTAGTACCGGCGCACTCACTAACGCCTCTTTCAATTTGGCAAAAGCTTCCGCAGCCTCTTGATTCCACCGAAAGGTAGTATCCCCCCTCTTTACCCGCAACAATTTATTTAAAGGTGCTGCAAGCTTACTACATTCCTTGATAGACCTCCTGTAGAAACCAATCATCCCCAAAAACATCCTTAACTGCTTCAAAGTTCGCGGCTCCGGATAATCGGCGATACATTTTACCTTTCCCGGGTCCGGCCTTAACCCCTCGTTGTCAATCAAAAACCCCAAATATTTTAAACTACTCTTACAAAATTCGCACTTAGCGAATTTTACTGTTAACCCGGCTTCTTCTAACCTATTTTTAACTTTCTGTAACAAATCTAAATGTTTTTGAAACGAATCACTAATTATTATTAAATCATCAATATAACAAAATACATTTTCGTCAAATTGTGGGCCAAATAACCTGTCAGCCAGTCTCTGTAACTCGCTTGCCGCGTTTACGAGACCGAAGGGCATTCTCCTGAACTCGAACAAGCCTCTCCTAGGCACTACAAACGCGGTCTTTTCTCGTGAAGATTCCTCCAACGGGATTTGCCAAAATGCCTTAGAAAGATCTATAGACGATATATATTTTGCATTACGAAGATTGGCCAAAGTTCTATTCAAGTTAGGTATGGGGTAATTATCACGTTTGGTAACCGCGTTGAGTTTTCTCGAGTCTAAACAGAATCTCGCTGTTCCGTCTGCCTTAGATACCATGAGTGTCGGACTAGCCCACGACGACTTAGATGCGACCACGACCCCTAGGTTTAACATCTCATCCAGTTCTTTCTCTACCAGTTCTTGTTTTGCCGGTGAGAGTGGGTAATAACGTTGTCTTATTGGTTCACCCGTCGTTACTATCTTGTGTTCTACTAAATTGGTACACCCCAATCCCCTCTTTTCAAAAGATATATCCCAGAATTGTTTCTCTATTTCTTCTAGACTATGCTTTTGTTCAATACTGAGTCCAGCCCTATCTTCCAATTTACCTAGCTCGCTGATGTGATTTTCTCCTCTATACTCTATAAGAGACAATAAATCTGGCGCAATGTTAAATTTTTCCCAAATATCTATACCTAAAATTACTTCCTGACTTAAATTCATTATTATAAAAAATTTATGTTTAACCTTCAAACCTTTACACTCCACGTAGAGCTCAACGCTCCCCAGTACCTCCGTCTTGTTACCGTTAGCTAAGGTAATACGCTCCCTACTTCTTTCTAATAGACTACCCCTGCTTATAAAGAATTCACCCGTCTTACGGTCTATCGCACTTATGGTAGCACCTGAGTCTAACAAACCGGTGAATTCGCAACCCTCTAATACTACATTTAGGTATGGCCTATTATCTCCGTTCCGAGCACATACTAATGGCGCTAATTTATGCGTTTTATTAAATATTTCAATATAGTGAAGCCAGGATGCCCACTCGCGATCCCTCACCTCAGCGGATGGCTGGTTCTTTCTTATTCTACTCTTAAACGCGCCGTCAATGTTTGTCCTCTTCTGTCCCTTGCCGAAGCTTCGACCAAAATTTTTCCCTGCACGATACCCTATATTTCCGCGTGAGCGCGCCTGCTGATTAAGTTTTTTAAAACATTGTGCTTGTAAGTGCCCCGTCCTTTGACAGAAATAGCAAACCCTGGCGTTGTTACTGTGCGTTGAATGGTTTAACTTACCCTGGCTACGTTGAAAGTCAGCCCTACGGTCGCAAGCACCATGTGACCCGTCATGACCCCTAACCTCAAGAGACAAGTTATAAGGGTGGACATAGCCTGATCCGTTGGACGAATTTTGATGTTGTGTACTTTTGCCTTCTGAGGCCCTACCTTCATCTTGACCTTGCTGCGAGAGTTCCATGACCTTCCCTATAACCTTCGTTCTTCGCTTCAAGTTCAATACGGTTATCTCATCATACTTAGAGCAAATACCTAATAGTTCATCTATATTTTTAACATCTGTTACTGCTAATAATTCAGCATATTTTTCTGATAGGCCGTGTTTTATACTATCCAAGAGCTCCTCGCTACTTAACGGATAATCAAATAATTTATTTTTCGCGATTAAATCCAAAATGAATTCATTGGCCGAAACGCTACTGTCCTGTTTAGCTGACAAAATTTCTAACTTTATTTCTCTATGTCTACTAGCCCCTTCAAATTGTTTCAAAAACTTTAACTTAAATCTTTCCCAATCTGGTTCTAAGTCTGATGCCCTTAACCATGTCAGCGCGAAATCGGTTAAAAGAATTGGCATATATCTAATGATTGAGTTTAAAGAAACTCCATACACATCGGCGAGTTCTACCACTCTTGATAAGAACTCCCTCGGGTCAGTCGCACCAGAATAACATATACCCCATTTGCGCGGATCCACATCTTTAACCCTAGCTAAAGGTTCCCTCTTCGTAGGTTTCTTTCTATTATAAGATTTTACCGAAATTACATCGGCCGCAATGCCCAAAGCGTCCTGATATGGCACACCATCATCCGACACTGTAGAATGACGGTCTATGTCCTCCGCAGGGACTTTTAATTTGCAAGTGTCATCTTCCTCCATCATGAAAACGTAAAAAAAAAAAAAACTGATCCTTATAAATGCCTAATAAAAAAAATTATTCCCACCACTGACTCAACTTAAAACATTAACAGTCTCTCTCTAATACATGACTCTGTATCACAACATTCAAAACATACCTATCCATACAAATTATTTTGCTTAACAAATTGCTTGATCAATTACGACACATACATCTTCAGTAAGAAACTATCAATTCAATACTTTACCAGCATTCTCCTGAACACAATAAATATTACATATATTTACCCGCGTTATCCATAAAACAGTAATAAAATAATTTTAACATTTTGTTCAGTATCAATATAGCTTCCTCGTCAGTGTGAAATGGTCCTCAATCTCAGTTCAATCCAGTTAAACAATAATCATTCGATTATCCAAAAATCGTTCCAAACAAATTTAATTCTGCAAGAAAAAAATTTTACACCATTAGTTTAATGTAAAAAAAAATATTTAATCTTCCCACTTGCCAACTATAAACAGCAAATTAAGAAAAAAATTTAAGAGCGAAAATCACCTTCTATGAATTTAAACAATATATATTTGTTTCCTAAATTTTAACAATTTTATAAAACAATAAATTAAATCATTGATTATCAATTCCCCAAAGAATTTGCATAAACAATTATTATAAGAGCGGTCAGGATTTGAACCTACCTCACTACGCTCGGGCACAACATGTTACAAGTTTATAAAATTTTAGCAGAAAAATTAACTACCCACTGAGTAAATTAAAATTTTCTGAACATAATTTATATCAAAAAAAACGAATGCAAAACATTCTCATCGGCAAACTCGACAATGAATACCCTTTAAACTAAAAATTATACCTAACTAACTTAACTAAATGGACAAATGCTAAAAATCAAAGCGGGGCACACAGTGAGAACAATATAACTTGACAAATATAGTACCAATTACCATTCCCTCCAGAGCTTGAGCCAGATTAATGAAACATAAAAATTTCTACTTTTTTACTATCGAAAATTGTGCCTATTTGACAGCCAATTAGTTTGGATGTCAATTCTGCGCCTTTCTGACAGCCAACCAGGTTGGGCGCCAATCTGTCGCGGAGCCCTTTTTAAGGAGGTCCAGCAGACTTAGGAAAGTCACGTAGACTGCTTCGTCTATTGTGTTTTCCTGAGGATTGGCTGAAAGAAAGAACACCTGGGGTCTTTTCCCCTTCTGCCCGGCTAGAGGCTCTCTGAAACAGACTCGTTATCCCTCTGGATTAACTTTGCACAATCTCAAGGGTGGATTAAAATAGTTTTGGCTCAAGAAGTCTCTGGAAATGGTCATAGGCTCTAATAAAAGAATTTGTTTATAGATACAAAGGAATTTCACAGTTTATTCAAAACATATTTTTCATTGATTATTGCTTTCAACTTAATTCCATTCTAATATGGAATTTTTCAAATAATAATTCGTTTAATCAAACCTATAATTAATTTAACATACAATTCACTATAGGTGGAACTCAAAACCCAAAATTTGCATTGTCATCGCAGTTTATCAAAAAAAATGTAAAAACAAATTATGACCCAAGGTCAAACAAGAAAATTACAATTCTACATAAAACAAAACTTAACGTTCGAATTATCCACCTTCTCAATCATTAATCTATGTAAATTTATATTTTACCCTGGTTATACCAGTCAACAATAAATAGCACAAGTAAAATACTACACTCTTATATGACTTCAGTAAAAAGAATTTGAAAGAAAGAAATTGAAATAAATTCGTGTACTGTTTGCATGCTTATGGAAGGAAATTGCGGTTATATACTTAACTCAGGTCCGTAGACTTCTTCCAAAGTAAATCCTGGCTGACTACAATCACTCCTCCGATCCTCTCAACTACTAGGCATTCCCTCAAATATTTGGCATCCGCAACCCTCCAATTTATAGATTATCTCCCCAATAATACTGTTGAGCAGCTACTTTGCTTGGTTCTCGTCTCCAATCCACCTCGTTCCAAAATAAAAATTCGGAGCCCGCATCGACAAATGTGAATATAAGTTTTACCCGCGATAAGGGTTAAACTGTTTTATGCACTGCCCAATACGTTCCATCCAACCTCTAGTCCAAACGATTGATTTCAATTATTAAAACTCCGGGTTATTTGCCCATGACTAGGAGTTTCTTTTCTCCCCCAATACTACGATATTTTCTCCATATACTAAGACATTTTCTCCCCAAGACTAGGAGTTTGTCTCCCCCCAAACTAGGACATTTTCTCCCCAAGACTAGGAGTTTGTCTCCCCCAGACTAGGACATTTTCTCCCCAAGACTAGGACCCGCTTTTCTGTAAATAAAATTTACAAAAAAGTGTCACTAATAAGAAAATTATATGATTGTCACAAAGGCTACATTGCAAAGACATTACTGTATAAATTTCACGACTAAATTTAACTCTTATTTAAACATTACGTACCTCTTTATACTGCGGGTTGAATTTAGCACATTATAATTTACACCACACAAAATTAAACTTAGTTAAATAAAATAAAAATCTATATTTCTATTCATCTCGCGCGATGCAAAAATGCACCGTCACGGCCTGTATCCCCCGCTGTGATTTTTACAAATGCCGTCGCATAGCAGAGCGCTTCGGGTTACCTCGCTAATCTTCGTAACACCTAAGACCCTTCGGCCGTCGCCGAAACGACACTGCCCTACCACTCAAAATATCTGTTACAAGTCTTTGAACATCTCAAAGAGCTTATTCAATGCATATAGATACAAAATAATGAACTCGATAGAAACACCCATTTGTTCTGTGATGGATCAGCAATATTCAATCCGTTTATATAAATAAGGTTATTTTATAATTATAATTATCCTGATTCAATGAGGACTAATAATTTTGCACGTGCAAATGTACTTGAATGCGAGAGATTGCAACCATTGGATTATTTGACAAAGAAAAGGAAACTACTTTATTCAAACCTCTCTAATTTTTACAAGCAGTGACATTAGAAAAATATGCAAATTCCACAAATAAATTATTTCACAAATATGCATATTTCTCAAATAAATTATTGTTTTAAAAATACATAGAAAAGAAATAATATGCACATTATTGATTTAAAGAATCCATATTACCGCCTGATATTCTAAGCATTACGTTCTTACTTAATAATTATTGTTCAACTTTTGAAAAAGGGCAAATTGTGAGGATTAAAAAATAGAAAAACCACATTGTAAGCCACCCAGAGATATCACTTCTACCATAATTCATGGCGAATTGGCATTGATGGAGCACGTGCATAGGATGCCAAAGGAGAATTGTACGACAGCAAAAAACTTACGTTATCCAATTAAAGGTCTCAATTCACAGCAGATTCTAATGTATGGCTTTGTCTCTCGCATCCCGTAACATTGCAGATTGTATATTTTTTCCAAAAGTTTATGTTGCTGCTAAGTAACATTCAGAAAACAAAAATAATGTAAGTGTTTATTTTATTACAAATGCTTACAACTTACAAATTCACATCCCTCGAAACAACCCAAGTACCTACTCACATAACTACCCCAAGGTAAAGAATATTTTGGAATCTGTAGTCTAATTAGAGAAAATTAGACAGTTGAATTTTTGTTTATTTGTTGTGTTTTAAGTTCGAGCGCTACTAGCATGAACGAACACCCTATATTTTAATACAAACAAGGGAAAAGTCATAACGATTGTTTTTATTTCTTTTGAGACATTATAATACTACGTCTTTGTGTTATTAGAATAAGTTTGCAGATTTCGTTAACCTCGTCATAATAATATTTTAAGATTAAGATTTTATATAAAATCAAACTAAATGACAGCAGTCGCAGTCTTTAAATTTGGTTGCTCTCTTGTTCTCAATAATTTCCAACTTTTCTGTCTAAATCTCATCAATTGATCATCATGATCACACTAAGCCAGCCAGAAACAACAGTAGAAGACGGTCGTAAGCCCGTAGTCCATTTAAAAATCGAACATCAGTGTTGAATTTTAAGGGTCATTAGTTGTAACATAATATTCGTCAATGACATATTATTATTATCTTAAGGTAACTTTATATCAAACGAGCATATAGCCAAAACTGGAAAATAGAGTAGCTGAAATATTTTCTTGATCGTTGATAATAATAATTATGGTCACCAAGGAAATAACAACTAATTAATGGATGATGACAGTTCTTTCTCGCTGTAATAGTTGCTCAATTTGCCCACCAATTTTCAACAATCATCGTCTTCAAGCCATTTGGGTTTCTTTTTAAAAATATAATACTGTCGAAATACTATAAGATCAATCAATCAATCAATTCTCCCTTTTACACCCCACTCAGGGGCATAGGGAGGCAACAAGAGCTCTCCATTGCGCTCGATCTTGCGCAATGTTTATGACCTCCTCCCACACCATGTCCATGTCCCTCAGCTCTGCTTCGAAGGAGCGGAACACAGTGTGAGAGGGTCTTCCTCGTCTTCGGGACCCTGATGGGAGGAAGAACAGCGCTCTCCTCGGCCAACTGTCATTCGGCATCCTTAACACATGTCCCAGCCAAGTCCATCTCCTCCCCACAATGGTAGAGGTGATGGGCTCACGCTGGGTGCGCCGGCGTATAGCGTCGTTCGTGATGCGGTGGTACCATCTTACACCCAGAATTCTCCTTAGGCACTTCATTTCAAAAGCTGAGACTTTTTGTGCCTGGGCTTTGGTCAGGTGCCAGGACTCACACCCATAGAGGAGAATGGGCAACACACACGCATCAAACAGTTTACATTTCGTCTCGACACTAAACGCCGACGCTTTCCAAATCTTGGTCATGTTGTTAAAGGCGCCACTTGCCATACCGATACGTATCGGGAGCTCAGCCCCGAGGTCACCAGAGGTGGTAATGGTTGCTCCCAGGTATTTAAATTTATCCACCCGGGAGACCTGGTGACCGTCGATGGTTATCGGTAGCTGTTTATCGGGGCAGGCATTACTCGCCATGAGCTCCGTCTTACTGGCATTGACTCGAAGGCCAAGGCGTGCCGTTTCGTCGCAGAGTCTTGAAACACTGCGCTGTAATTCCTCCACTGTCGTACTGAACAACGCTAGGTCGTCCGCGTACTCCAGATCGCACAGTTCGCCCATTAGACCATCTCTCTGTGTTATCGGTATACCTCTTGCTCCTTGCATGGACTTTCTCAAGAGGAAGTCCATGACAATAATAAATATAAATGGAGCCAGTACGCAGCCCTGTCTGACTCCCGTAGTGATCCTGAAAGCTTCAGTAGGACCACCTGGCGTTTTGACGCTACACTCGGAGTCTTCATACAGGGACTGCACCATTTTTACTATCTTCGGAGGTATACCGTACAGAGCTAAAATTTTCCATATCGATGGTCTATGTGGGCTGTCGAAGGCCTTTTCAAAATCTATGAAGCAACAAGCGACTGGAGAGTTAAACTCTTTGCACTGCTGAAAGATGCACCTGGCACAGAAAATAGGGTCCGTGCAGGACTTGCCAGGTACAAAGCCGCATTGTTGCTCTCTCAGGACAGCCATGATAGGCCCCCGAATGCGGTGTAGTAATATCTGAGATAATACCTTACCGGGAACACTCAGTAGAGTAATTCCACGGTAGTTTCCGCATT
This sequence comes from Mystacides longicornis, assembly GCA_963576905.1. Classification (NCBI taxonomy): domain Eukaryota; kingdom Metazoa; phylum Arthropoda; class Insecta; order Trichoptera; family Leptoceridae; genus Mystacides; species Mystacides longicornis. The sequence continues at coordinate 2,008,671 of OY756428.1, forward strand.
CAAGGGGGTCCCCCTTTTTAAATATTGCGACGATGGATCCATTCCGCCAATCTTTTGGGCACCTCTCCTCTTCCCACGCCATTTTAAATATATCAAGAAGTGGTTGGCCAAGGGTGTCTATGCCTTGTTTGAGGAGCTCTGCGTGGATTCCATCGTCTCCTGGCGCTTTGTTGTTTTTCAATCTCATCACGGCCAGCACCATCTCGCTGTGGGTTGGCGGATCTTCACATATCCCAGTCGCCTGAGGTATATTCAGACCCGCCAACTCCTCCTCAAAGTTGTAAGGTGAGGAGGGTTCGGGGCGGTTCAATATTGACTCAAAGTACTCCCTCCATCTCCCTTTAATCAGTTCGGGGGCAGTGACAGTGGCTCCACGAGAGTCTCGTATTGCCGTCACGGGTCTTTTTTGACCCCTGCCCCCGACCTCCCGGGTGATTTCGAAGAGTGTCCTCGAGTCATTACCGAGTGCAGCAGACTGTGCTCGCCGTATCTGAGAGTCCAGGTGTCTTCTTTTATCTGTTCGTACAGAGTGCTTCACCTTGCGGCTCAGCTCCCTGTACTCAGACACCAAAGCGGCCAGTTTTTGAGGGTCTTTTTCGCTGTCTCTGAGGGTCTTAGCCTTCTGGCGATCTTCGATGAGACTCCAGGACCCATCGGACATCCATATTGGCCTCTTTTTATTCTTGTAGCCAACAGAAGAACGTGCGGATTCCATAACCGCGTCACGAAAGCTAGTCCAGGCTGACTCAATTGGGGCAGCTCCGGGTGAATCCTGCAAGGGGGCAAACCTTGTGCGTAACTCAGTCTCGTACGTGTGGCGACACTGAGCACTCTCTAACCTGCGTATGTCCAGCGGGCGAGGAGCAGACGATCTTGGCTGGAAATGGTGAAATTTGAATCTGAACGAACCCACAAGGAGTTCGTGATCCGTGTCCATGTCTGCTCCCCGGCAGGTGCGGACATCCCGCAGGTCAGTTCGGCTGCTAGCCCTTACCAGGAGATGGTCTATCTGGTTTTTCGTTCTTCTGTCGGGCGAGGTCCAGGTGTATTTATGGATATCCTTGTGGGGGAAGAGAGTTCCCCCTATTAAGAGTCCATGGAGCGTGGCGAAACCAATGAGACGGCTTCCGTTATCATTCATCACTCCTAAGCCATGCTTACCCATGACGCCTGGTCCATTCTGGGGGTCGTTGCCAACCTTGGCATTAAAGTCCCCCAGAACTATTAGGCGATGGCGCCTCGGAACATGGGACACAACTGCATCCAGACTGTCATAGAAACAGTCCTTAGCAGCCGCGTCCCCATCCTCAGTGGGAGCATAGCATAGAAGGACCGTCAGTGTTTCGCCACTCATCTTAAAGGACGCACTCATCAGGCGGTCAGAAACAGGTTCCCAACCAAGAAGGCGAGAGAAGGCATATTTACTTAAAAGTAGAGCGACGCCACGCATCCGTGCAGTCCGGTGGCCAGAGTGAAGCATGACATAATTGCCAGCGTCACTCTGCCCCGAGCCTGGGATGCGTGCCTCACTCAGCCCCAGGATATCTAGTCCATAATCTCCCGCCAACTTGGCAGCAACAAGCTCCCCGCCCGCCCTCAGAGTGCGGACATTCAGAGTCCCGATTTTTAAGCTCTTGTTCCTTAATCGAGCCGTGGTCAATACAGGGGGGACACCAGCTGCCTGAACCCCCCCCCTGATGGGGTCCAGGCGTCCGAGGCTTAATTCTGTTGCCTTTTCTGACCGATTGTTTTAAGAACGTGAGGTGGTCAACCCCACGGTCCCGATCTGATTTTTCGATTTCCTGCCTCTTACATGATGCTCGAAAAACCAGCAAAAAGAGCAGAGGTGCTATTCTAAGCCGGCAACCCCACGGCGGCATAAGATACTGAATGCTTAATTTAAACGATACTTACTTAAGTACCTACCTACTCTTAAAAGTTAAAAAAGTTGAAAGTCATTTCACTAATGAAAGTATACATTTTGAGAAACGAATTCCTCAGTCATTGGCTTATTCGTTCGTGAACATTTTCTTTTCTTCTTTTCTAAGAAATACGACGGCGAATAAGCAATTAACTTTTAGTAACAAAGTAAATAATACCTATTGAAAGTTTTAAAAATAGAATTCAGACTGATTCGGATTCTTAAAACTCAAAATTCTCCAGATTATGGGTAAGGATTTTGTTCAACTATGGTAAAAAGGTTCCAAAATTGCAGGCATCACGCTATTATTAAAGGCTTAGAGGCAGATAAAAATGAGAGAGTAGAAGCTTGATTTACTTCTCCAAAGCCATATTTTTAATAGGTTTACGGCCGGTTTCAATAACCTATCCGTAGTAATCAGTTAAACGCTATCCGTCAATTAACCGCAGTTAATATTCTATCCTTATCCGCGTTTCAATAAACAAACAACAGATAGATAGTATTTATAGTATTTATGTCAGTTACAATGGAAACTATCCGCGTTTGATGATAGAAATCGTCAATACTTCGTCCATGTCAATTTTCGAATATACGTCAGAGTTTCAATATCAACAATATTATTATATTGTCTATGGACAATATTATTATATCTTTGCGTCAGAGAGATGCAACATTCGCCCGCCATTATTTTTCGCGTCTCGTCGTCGTATATTGTTTATACGAAAATAATTTTTAAAAAATAAATCATTTACGACGGTTTTGGTTTAAACCGAAACCTGACAAGAAAATCTTTGTTCGACAATATCGACATGAAATTTATCCGTGAATATAACATTCGGGGTTCTTCGTCAGAGTCGAAGACTCCGTCTTCAAATAACTCCAAATCGTTCTCGTCACTTGAAAAAACCATTATTTTCAAAAAAACTTTTTTTTTTTTTTTTTAAATTGGCAGAACTATTTTATATAATAGTTTCCTGCCATTCCCAAGTATGTGAAAATTAATAGTTTTATCTTACAAATAACAAACAAAAAAATATAAATTCAATTAACCACTCAACCACTCATATTTGTATATTCAAACCGCATTTTAAGGGTGTATCATTCAGCACCGTAATGTAAAAAGGAGAAAAAACATACATTTTATATTATTTACAAGCTACATCAACAACAACAAAAAAACTTATAAAGCAGACGTCGGAGGTAAGGCCCTTCGACACTACAACAATACTACACATCTACAGTGTGTCATTAGCTGCATACACACGTAGCGATTTATCTTTACGATTTGACCGATAATCGCTCATTTCTCAATTGTTTTCTTTGTTAAGATTTGAAAAATGAACGATTATCGGTCAAATCTTAAAGATAAATCGTTACGTGTGTATCCAGCTAATGAGACGGTCACTTTGCGCCTGCATTGGAACAAAATAGAAACAAACTATGTATCAAGTCTACCAGTGGCGGAGAGTTACAAAATATCTGAGCGAATGAATTTATAAAATAACAAAATATAAGAATAATTATTATCCCTTATTGGACTATGGAAAAAAAAACATTTCAAATTTTAATATTTACATATATAATTTTTTTTTTTATTTTTTTTTTATTTATTTTATTTTTTTTTTTTTTAGGTATATATTTTTTTCCTCTAAAGTTAATTATGCTAAGAAAAGAATTAAAGAAGATTAGAGATGAGAAATAGTTAAGTCGCTCTATTTACCACCATCTAGATTTTAACGTTATTTTTTGTTATAAACTTTGATATTAAATTATAGATACTGTCGTATGTATAAAAAGTAAGAATTAATTCATTGGATTTAGGGTCTTGATATCTCCGTCCAAATAACACTAGTTCAAAAGTTATCGCAGGATAGCCGCTTAAAGTTAGGACAGAAAGTTTCGCGATATGATATTATTCCTAAATAAGTGTGCACAAGGCCACGCTCTTTGTTGAAGCAGGATATCCCCCACTCTTAACCCCTTTCTTTCTTCTGCTCCGCTGGCCTCCAATCCACAGGTGCGCGGCGTTTCAACATCTTTATTCGATAGACGGCCTTCTTACTAGCAGTGCGTAGTTTCTCTTCCCTCGGCGCACCTTGGTGTGCTGAGGGAGAAATTTTCGTAATTAACACAGACATTTAAGAATAGTTTAAAAGATAGAATTTATAACGTTTACAATGGTGTATTTGTTAACTGTGTATTGTGATTATATCATATGCGTCTGCAGAGTGGGTGACTTGTTTCCCCATCTCAGCAAGATTTAGTGTAGAGTCCTTACAACAGTCACAAAAGAACCAATAAAGAAATAGACTTAGAAATTTGAGTGTAATTAAAAATAACAAACTGAAAAGAGTGATAAGTGTAAACCCTGAACGAACTCATAATTAAATGTAAATTTAAATTGTTTATATACCGAACTATGTGACTAATTTGAATGCTTTGAGACTTAAAAAAATAAATGGTGAAACGTGCTTCTGGACTTTGATTTAAATAAAGATGATCCTTCAAATCTCGAGCTTCACAACCCCTGAAGATGAGAGTGTGCTGTGTGCAACTTTACTAGCCGAGGTACTTGTGACGATCAACCTGTTGGTCTATAAAGAATGGACCTTTTCTTCTATATCTTCATGTAAGTAGAAACCATCTTAAGTAAAGAGTTTGGAGTGGAGAATGATGGAGAAGGAGAAAAAGGAGACCATACGATAGTTAGCGCTGCCAACGTCGGGCTGTGATTTGAAGACCATCATCATGAAGGAAGCCATATTCAGCTTAGGACGGTAATTGGACCACGAGCGAGAAGTTAATAATAAAAAAAGTTCAGCTTGAAGTGCGACAAGTGCGTATTGCCTTGTAACTATTTGTATTGTAATGTAATTTCTTATGTCTCATATGTGTACAAAGTTGGTCAATCTTGCATAATGAATCTGTTTGATGGGATAGAGCGGGACAGGAATTTTATAGAGGTAACATTTCATAAATTTTAGAATCAGTAAATGTACAACGTAATAGATATTCCATAATTAAATTTTTATGTATGCCTGTTTATAATAACGTCTTATGAGAGAGCCGCGTCATTGTTACGTCATAGAAATATTAGCGAGAACAGACCTGCATTCACAGAGCAGTATATGTGTGGGTAGGTACCTATAGAATTGTAGCTGGAATCACGCGCGAACGATGGATGTATTGGTGAGTTGGTTGCTAGGTTACGAATACTTAGAACAGAAATTCCCTAACTTTAATTTCAAAGTTTTTTTTTTTAAGTTTTTTTTATTTGCATATTGTCTGATTGTAGAAAGTGTCGGTTAATAGTCGCGTAATAGAATCATCGTTTCATTTCATTGTTTGTGGTTGCTAGGATACGAAAATTTTGTAGAACAAAAATTACCCAATTTTAATTTCAAGTAAAGTTTTTTTTAATTATATATTGTTTGATTGTGGTAAGTCGGTTAATAGTCGCGTAATAGAATCATCGTTTCATTTCATTGTTAATGTAACTACTCGATTGTCGCATAACAGTCGTGTAATGTTATCATAGTTTCAATTCATTGTTGATGTAACTACTCGGTTGTCGGTTAATGGTCGCATAATAGAATCATCGTTTCATTTCATTGTTTGTGTAACTACTTGATAGTCAAATAAGGAAAGTCATTGAACTAGTGCTGAGAATGGATTTAGTAAACTATGAATTGCGAATTTTTTTTTATAATGTTAGTCAAAAAATTGCGTTCAGATTTGGACAAAGGATTGTTGGGTAATAAATTTTGAATAAAAAAGTTGCCGGTAGTTGAGAGACATATTGATACATTAATAGGGGATTTTAAAGAATAAATAAATTATTAGATTCTGTAATTGAGAAAAAGAAGTTAGTCCTTACAGTCGGGAAATTCTAAGTTGAAATTTCACATAAAATTTTGTTGTGATAAAAGTATAAACAGTTTTAGATTCACTGAACTTTCCACAGGAAATTTCGTAACCGACCGTTGAAATTATTATTATTTTGTTCTTGGCTATATTCGGTGCTAATATCCTTTGTGTGGACTGCACGGGTATAAAAACGTCACTTCAAGGTTGATTTTTTTTGTCATTTTAGTAACACGTGCGACTTGCAGGGGATATATTTTGCAAGCTATATCTTGAATGGGTACCGGTATGTACTTATTACTTATGGGATGCGATACAATACGGTCTTATAAATTAAATTAAAAATGGATATAGAGTTTTTTTTTTGTTTACAGATTAAATTAAATACGTATTAAATTCCGAGTTGGCCAGGATGGTTTAAGGGTAAATTATAGTATACATTGTCTCTTGTTTAATAGTTCTGTTCCGAGATTCCATTTGAATAATAATTGGAGAAAGTTTTATAATTTTATAGCATGGGTACGTACGATTCGGTACCTTACGAAGGTTCCGATGCACACAGGAATTTCAATTTGGATTAAAATATCTAATTCACAGAGAGTCCGTTATGTTATAGTTAGATCATGGTTAGTCTCGTCCATTGAATAATTTTGCGTAGGAAAATCCCACAGAATAGTTTTTTTTTAATGAAGGGTTCTGAGTCAGTAATTAGATACTAAAATAGAGTCAGTCCGTCATAATCTCGGTAATTTTTGGTGTCAGCATGCATTCAGTAATTTCGGGTTCCGTCTGGTAATTGCGGACATGTTTAAAGAATTTTTTTGCTGTTAGGAGAGATACCTAAGTTGCCGATTGAATTTTAATTTTTGTTAATTCCCCAAATTCGTAATTGTTATAAACTAAGGCACCATTGAGAGTAATTTTTTTATTGGAATTATTATGCGGAATATTTTTTTTTCCTTTTCTTCTTCTTGACTGCGAGTTTCCTGTTGGACTCAGCAAACTGGATTGCCTCTTGCGGCTACTTGTAAAGATTAAATGAATAGGATGATTGTTAGTTTGGGTATGGCGGGACAGTTGTCGTTATGCGTAGATAGACGTAGATTAAGCTTACGATAAATTTTTGAGACACTTGCTCAACCTTCGAAAGAATTTTCCAGTACAATTTAACGGGCCACATTATATTTCTACTTGTTGTTTTAGGAAAAATAATGATGGAACAAACCGTGTTTATTTTTAAGCTATCGGAATGAAACAACCTCCACCTTTAATTTTTATTGTTTTAACAGTTTTTTTTTTTTTATTTGAGTTCGCATCGTCTGAATGTGGGAGCTTGACCATACTCCTGTATGATTGGCAGAACTAAGATTATCAGTTTCAAACCGCATCCTTAGCGATTTGACAGTATAATGGGGAAGTTACGTTTGAATATGAAAGGTGTAAATTTGTAAAGTACGTCATGAGTGTGTCACGGTAAAATAAATCTTTACGATTGTGTGAATTGTTAAGGATTCCCACACATATGTAGGGCTCCTTCTGGTTAGATCGTTTTTTATTTGTTTTGTTTTATTGTTACGTGTCACTATGGGTTTTCACTAATATTAGACAGTTGTGTTCGGATCCGCGATGGCTGGTCAGCTGATGAACAGCACAAGTCTAATTTAATTTTTTTTAATAGAATAATAAATAGAGAAATTTTACGTTAAGTAATGAGTAATACCTTTTCTTGTCTTGTATTCACTCAGAGGATCTTAAGTTATTAGACAAGATGGCGCCTATACATTAAACAAAGTAACATCTAATATGCTAGCCTGAGAGACCATCCCTCAATTTTATTCTTGCATTATTTGGGCAGCAAGAACTTAGAGTAACTAGAATAATTTTTTTTTTAGGATACAGTATGCAAGTATCTAGTTCCGAATTCGCAAGTGACCAGGTTGTGTACACAGATATCAGTATATTGTAAACATTGTAAAAGTATTTATCTTTAACCTATGAGCATTGACTCTTTAGAGCTGTGATAAAAAAGTACCAACTAATATTGAACAGTGTTTATTGTGAAAAGTGAAATATGGTCCAACCAGTTTTTTCGGATTGGACCAATGGCCTTTTTAACTTCAACCTAAAAACATCTAAAAATAAAAATGATACACAGCATTAGGGCTCCTTACTTGATACTATAGGTATAAGTATTATTGTATATATGATAAGTTCAACTTAATATAACTATATATTCATGTTTATTGTTGTGTTAGGATTCTTGGGTTGCTCCCTTTTAAAACAGTACTTAACCCAATATTACTCAGTCTAGAGGACTGTGGTGGGAAAAGTAAAATAAGTACTACATGACTCGTAAGTCATTTATTTTTTATTTTTATTTGTCTAAAACCCTAGTTAGTAGCAATCATTTTAATTTTTTTATGCATAACAAAATACAGTGGCATGCATTGTTATTGGATACTCCTTGTCGACTTGATGAAGTCTACAAGGAAGGAATTATGATTTCAAAACTGAAATAATAATTTAGGTATAAGATGTTGGGTTCTCCTGGTAGTCTTATTGAAGATACCAGGAAAGATTTGTTGGTTTCGTAAAGGAAACAATAAATTAGAAATTAATTATTGATGGATACCCTCTAGGAAACTATATGTATGTCTTATGAGGAAGGCCCTTGTGGCAAAATTAATTGTGTAGGCCACTAATTGACGAGAGTCCGGGAGGCCGTACGCTAGAGCATGGATTAGCTAAAAACAAATCCCTTAGTTGTAATTTAGGCGGATATGCAAGTTATGTGACGCAAGAGCGTTACATCACGCAATCTGTAAAGTAGCGTAAGATTTCAGTGTGAATACGTAGCTATAAAAGTGAAGGTGTGAAAAACACAGTCACTAGAGCCAATCTGGCCTAGAACAGGAAATGTTTTATAATATTTCTGAATTTAATGGCTAGAGTTTTCCTTCCGGTTGTTCTCCGTAAGGTGCCTAGATCATTGTAGTTATAGGATAATTTAACTTTATATAACTTTGTTAAATATATGTAATGGAGTGCCATCAAGTTATGGTAGCTCAAGAGAGTGAGGCGTTTAATATTCATTATGCGTTTTGTGTTCGTTGCCATTGATATGTTCTGGACGAATATTTATACACGCTGAGAGAATAAGTCGGAGATGGTATTTTGTTTTGTATTAATTTATTTTGTATTGTCCAAGATACTCCGTCCTGCCAGGCTTAGGATGACGGAAAGATTATGTGAGCCTTTACATAATGTTGAGTTGTTATATATGACTCCTGATAAATACAATTTTTTTTTTTTTGAGATACTGGCTTCCGTGTGTAGTGGTGAAGACCAAAGAATTATTTATTCAAATAACTAAGTTATTGTGAAGGTGTGGAAAGCACACAGTCACTTGTTGATAAAAACAAAAATTCTGTATTTAATGTCTAGAGTTTCTCCGCCGGTTGTTATCCGTAGGATACCTAGAACATTTTTTTTTTGTAAATGTATATTAATTGATTTTTAAGATTATCTAGTGAAAAAGTGTATAATGCTTCTTTGGGACGCCTTAGAAATAACATTGACACATTCCAAAGAATAAATAATAATTAAGAACTTAATTTAGTATCAATTGTTGAATTGTTTTAAATATATTTAAGTAAGAAATTTAATAATTAATTGAAAATTTGGTGACGCCTAATTCTTTAATAATCTATGGAATTCAGATGTACTAAGCAAACAGGTCATCAGCTGTTTGACTTATATGAAGAAATATTCTACCATGATTTAAACAATAGTCATTTCTGTATTATGCTTAAAATAAGTTTTCAATTTTGTACGACGTAAAATTGTCCTTTGAAAATACCTTCTGTATGAGTCATTATATTTTTTTGTATTGTTCTTTGTACAATGACTATAACACTCTGAATAAATTCTTATGCCATTTATGTTTTCTGTGAGTTGTGCCTAGATCTGGGGTATATCAAACTATAATTTTTTTTGTGATGTATGTAAGAAAGCTTGGCCAAGCAACTGTGTAATTGTTAGGAGCAAATGCGGACGAATGAGATGATATAGGTAATATATGTTTTGGTATGACTGTTGCACAAGAGAACCTCGTATTACCTCATGACGCTATAAATTATCGTGTACACTTGCTCACAGATCACATCATGTCTTCTTTCAGTTTAATTTTTTTTATCAAGTATAGTATTGTATAACTTACCATATAGGAGTCACCAACCTTTTATGTAGAAAGTAACTTTCGTATTTCATTAATTTGTTTTGATTTTCTCAGAGTATAAATACCATTACTTGCCTTGTATAACTAGTTCATTCTGGGGTCGCAAACCTTTTTGTGACTCCTTCATTTTCATGTAATGATTTAAAGCACGATATTTTTTTTTGTTGTTTTATATAACTGGTTCATTCTGGGGTCGCAAACCTTTTGTGATTCCTTCATTTTAATTAATAATTTCAAACTCCATAATTTTGTTGTTTGTATAATTGTTACTTGTATAATTTTGACTATTCGTTCAGGGGTCGCCAACCTTTTATCAGTACTTAAAGAATTTTTTTTTTTTTGATTGTTTTTTTTTTTGCTTTTTTTGAAAGAGGATATTGTCGTATGTATAAAAAGTAAGAATTAATTCATTGGATTTAGGGTCTTGATATCTCCGTCCAAATAACACTAGTTCAAAAGTTATCGCAGGATAGCCGCTTAAAGTTAGGACAGAAAGTTTCGCGATATGATATTATTCCTAAATAAGTGTGCACAAGGCCACGCTCTTTGTTGAAGCAGGATATCCCCCACTCTTAACCCCTTTCTTTCTTCTGCTCCGCTGGCCTCCAATCCACAGGTGCGCGGCGTTTCAACATCTTTATTCGATAGACGGCCTTCTTACTAGCAGTGCGTAGTTTCTCTTCCCTCGGCGCACCTTGGTGTGCTGAGGGAGAAATTTTCGTAATTAACACAGACATTTAAGAATAGTTTAAAAGATAGAATTTATAACGTTTACAATGGTGTATTTGTTAACTGTGTATTGTGATTATATCATATGCGTCTGCAGAGTGGGTGACTTGTTTCCCCATCTCAGCAAGATTTAGTGTAGAGTCCTTACAACAGTCACAAAAGAACCAATAAAGAAATAGACTTAGAAATTTGAGTGTAATTAAAAATAACAAACTGAAAAGAGTGATAAGTGTAAACCCTGAACGAACTCATAATTAAATGTAAATTTAAATTGTTTATATACCGAACTATGTGACTAATTTGAATGCTTTGAGACTTAAAAAAATAAATGGTGAAACGTGCTTCTGGACTTTGATTTAAATAAAGATGATCCTTCAAATCTCGAGCTTCACAACCCCTGAAGATGAGAGTGTGCTGTGTGCAACTTTACTAGCCGAGGTACTTGTGACGATCAACCTGTTGGTCTATAAAGAATGGACCTTTTCTTCTATATCTTCATGTAAGTAGAAACCATCTTAAGTAAAGAGTTTGGAGTGGAGAATGATGGAGAAGGAGAAAAAGGAGACCATACGATAATACTAGGGTTGAATTCTGAAAGAATTGCATTTATAGATGTTGGAAATGGTACTTTGAGTTTTGTCAAGTCAGAAATAAAACCCGGATAGTTATTCCTATCCTTACAGGAAAAGAATATGTGGTTGACAGATTCTTCCTCCTCTCCACAGTCACATATATCCGTCGTGATGACTCCAATTTTAAATAGAAACTGTTTGGTGCACACATGACCGAATTTGATCCGGCATATGACTGATGTATTTTGTCTGCCCAGAGTTATTTTATTATACCACGGAACACGATTTATTGTGGGTTGGATCTGTTTATATTTTGAGGGTGAGGCATTCCATCTTGTTTGCCAGCTTTCTAGTAAGTGTTCTTTGCAAATGAAAAATATATCCGAAAAGGGCAAATGTTGATGCGCAGAGGAGCTAGGAAGCTCTGATGCCTCTCTGGCCAAGCAGTCGGCAGTTTCGTTTCCCCTTATACCAGCATGTCCTGGGACCCACCCAATCAAAAAAAAACTTGTCGCTATACCAAACACTTGCCGTCGAAATCGGGGGATAAGAAAAACAAACCGCCGAAATAACAGTAATCACAAATGTCACAAGCTACTAGAGATAGTTTATTGAAACGCTTTATCGCCGATTTCTATACAAATCATATAATGAAAGATAGATAGAAAGTTTAGATAGAAATTCTATCTATCCTTTGTTTATTGAAACACCAAAGTGTAAAGATAGATAGATAGATAGGTTATTGAAACCGGCCGTTAATAATACGAAAATAGAACTATCTCGATTCAAAATGTTTTGAATTGTAGAGAAAATAATTTTGAACAATAATTTTGTTGTTATAGAATTTTTCGTAGATGGCGTTGGCGTCACAAGAAATCCGTTAAGTGCTAACTTTAATATAATTTAAATTAAACATTTTAATAGTTATTCTGGATATATCCGGAGCGGAGAAGAATCTAATAAATCCAACATTGGAATAATCTGTTCAGTGGATCTCGAGTTATATGTAAGTGTTCGCTCTAAACCGACTTACTGTTATATAGATGATTCAACTGGTCATTTATGAGTTTTTTACTACGTAAGTGTAAACGGACTGTTACATTATAATAAAAAAAAATCATCTAACAGAACGTTTCAGCAAAATATTAACTGGTGGGGAAACAAAACATAATTAGAATGAAGAGATTTTGAAAGGTGATAAACAGTTTGTCATTTGTTATGCACCCGTTAAGCCGGGCTGTAAAAATATTTTTAGGCTTAGGTTAAGGCTGTATTAGCGTCTATTAGCACCGACAGTCGTTAGCCTAAAGTGCCCACATTTATCTTTCTACACACAACCTCCTTTTAACACGACCACGACCTTTTTATGAACGGGCATTATTTATCCTTATATATAGCCGTTTTAATATTTATTACAAAGTGTTCATTATTCATGTTAGTTTATTGCTTACTTATTTATAGCTGGTAGGTACCATGAAGCAAAGCAATAAAATTCACGAAATTTGCTGTTTTAACCATCCCCTAAGGGGTTGGCAGAGATAACGGTTTTCCACTATTTTCTATCCAAGCAAACTTCTTTCACAATGAAACTTCTTTCTATAAAAACGAAAAAAGGTCACAAGAATCTAGACATAATTAGAACGTTGTGCACCAACAAAGCCAATAGGCAATAAAGATGAGACATTAACAAAAATGGATATATTCATATCCTGGCGCCAAATACATGACAGCAGTCGCAGTCTTTAAAATTGGTTTCTCTCTCGTTCTCAATAATTTCCAACTTTTATCTCTATATTTCATTAATTTTTCAATATCTACTTGTTGTATAGGTACATGAGATTTTTCGACATATTGAACATGTCGAGAATTCATATGTAGGTACATGATTTTCGGAGACTTAATCATTACCACCTAATGGCGAACGTTGTTAACGTAAAGTGATCACACCAAGCCAGTCTTCGAAATAACACTAGAAGACGGTTTGTTCCATTTAAAAATCGAACATCAGTAATTAATTGTTAGAGTCATTAGTTGTTACGTATTCGTCAAAGTTCTTTTACCAACAAACCATTTCTCATACAAACTCTCATATTCTCTTGCTTCTGACCTGGCCTTCATTTTGGATTGAATCGACGTGCTCGATCCACGTCAAACTCGATCGATAACGCCTTCATCAATCTTTCCTTTGAGCCTTAAAAATTCTCTTCGTTCTCATTTTGCATTCATTCTTTCCACATGTCCAAAACATCTCAACTTATTAAGTTTGGTGGGATATCTGTTGGATAGTGCTACAATGTTTTTTTTTTCATTAATTTGTGTTTCAATATTATTATGTTCCTTAGAGTTGAAAAAAACTTAGGTATGTCTAATTTTTTCGATTATCGTTAGGATGCCTACCTATATAGATGCGTTGTTATGAAAATATACCTACTTATGTACCTTATGGTCTATTGAATCTTGAAACATCTTTCTGTCTGAAGATGCCAATAATTGTTATTAAGCATTAAGTACATAACTCAATTAGATTCGATTTGAGATTACAAACGCTCAAATAGAGTACCTACCTACGACTCTTCATCTCTAAATCTTCACAACAAAATAATTATTGTTTAGGTACCTTACAATCATTGACATTAAAAATATTGGTACGCAGATTTTTTATGGAATTTTTTTTCCGAGCTTTCAGAATTAATTTTATATTATATAACATTCAAACATATTTTAAAAGTATTTTTGTATAAATTACAAATTTGTAATCAGTATTCATAGTAAGTAGTACAGGACGACGTCTGTCGGGAAAGCTTTTTTTTTTCGATAAATTTTGATGACATTTAGTAGGTACATAATTTTCCTCAAAAACACATTGATTCATTTTATTTGGGTTTACGATACGTCAAAATAACAACAAAGGTCTTACGAAATCTTTACAAAAATCTGGTAGGTACCTACTTACCGATTTCTTGAAGGATACATTGTGTGTTTCAGTATAAAGGATGAAAAGAAGAGATTTGACCCAATTACTAGCAGGTTGCTTCAAAATAATCCTTTAATATCATTTTTGTTTCACCCCTACAGGATCTCGCTTAAGTCCTAATTAACCTTCATGCAGTCTCTTTGATCTATTATTTCTGCTAATCTTGCACGAGATTTTGAGAAAATGAAATAACAAGCGAATCGCTTGAATGCTTGACTTTTTATTTTTTGTTCTACTAAGCTTATGATCCAATCATGTTTATGTTTTGGTACCTGTAGGTTTATTCTTAATAATAATAAGAATTTATTAATGAAAATAATACAAAAATACACACGTGCCTACACAGTGGGTAATAAAAACGCTGCAAAGCAAAATCGATCTCTCGATCAGGTTTATAAGTTGCAAGTTCCAACCAGCCATGTCGCAATACGTTCCCAATAGAACGAGTCGCCGTTAATCTAGAAAAAAAAAAGTTCCTACCTATATAGATATTTCATATTTTAGAAGTAAAAGTATACCTAGATAAGTATAAAGTTATTTTTCCATCTTTCGTATTCATGGTGTCAACCAGTTATATACTCACAATAATTCACAATAATGGCCCTGTCCTAGCTGGTCGCATGATCGCATGAACGCATAAACAAATTTGTGATCGCACGATGAAAAAATGTGTGTCCTTACTGACATCGCACGATCGCTCGTCCATCACTTTTCTTGACAACGCAAACAAATAAAAAATGTGAATGTTAGTAAGTAAGAACTTTTGGCAAGTAGGTGTCGTATTAATTATCGATACAGCAGAGCAATATAAGCGACGCGCGATCATTTCAAAAGCTGCATACACACACGTAACGATTTATCTTTACGATTTGACCGATAATCGCTCATTTTTCAATTGTTTTCGTCGCTAAGATTTGAAAAATGAGCGATTATCGTTCAAATCTTACAGTAAAATCGTTACGTGTGTATCCAGCTAAACAAGGCACCGAATTTACGTCTGTCCGTCTGCCCAGTTAGGACACTCATACAATGTAATATGTTTGAACAAGGCGTCCGCGTTCATGCAATCATCGCAATCGCACAATCGTGTGATCATGCGATAGCAAGTATTTTTTTTTTCGAGATTTCCGGCGACTTGTTGAATTGGGGAACGTATGGGTTTCGATTTCCGGTCGGGTCAGAAATTTTCAATGTGTTTTTTTTTCACTTGAAATTTCTACTCGGGGTTGGAATCCTGTCTCAGATTGGACGGGACCGGTTGACTGATAGACAATGCTTCAAGCATTAAGTTCCGCCGGCTATACTGACACCTATGTATAGAAGAGTGTTATTTATTTATTTTTATTTATTTATAACGCCGTTTTTTGAATTAGTACGTACTGTTACAAATACTAGAATTTATTTCATAATATGAAAATACTAAGAAAATTGAAACTTAAAACTGCACATAAGTAGTAAGAAAAACTGCGACACATTTCCAATAACTTTGCATATTTTTATATTTCAATGGTAGGTACCTAGTGAGTTATGACGGAAAAATGAACTTCTCCACAGATGAAGAAAAAAATAGGATCGCTCCATGCTGCAACATGAAAATTATTTTTTAAATGAAAATTGTCTTGGCCCGAGTCCAGGACTGATATTGAAACATATACGTGGCGTTGACACTAGATTTCTATCACTGTGAAAACTCCATCCCTGTGCATACGATGGTACATACTAAAAAAATTCACAATTCACAGCAAAAATCCACATTGAATTCAAACTTGTTCAACATTATTTTAAATGTAAATTTTGGTAAGTAGGTAGGTGAATATTTTAATCGAAATAATGGTACACACCTTTCAATTTTTTTTAGCTCTGCACAGGTTTTCGAGTGATTCGCCCAGTCAAAGTGTCATTTAAGAAAAATAATTACTAGGAATAGTTGGTAGCTTAGTTGTTCAATTGGCAATTTTCATGCAGTTTAAGGCCGTGGGTTCGCTCCCCGATGCTTTCCATTAACATATTTTGCATAATATTATGTTTTGCTTGGTATTTGAAATATCAGAGATGTCCTTTTCACTATAGGCAAAATCAGATACATTTTTTTAAATAAAAAATCATAAGGAGGTAAGTAGAGCCGTCCATCGCACTCGATCTTCTTCTTCTGCTTCGATGGCGCTACAGCTCAAATCGAGCCTTGGCCTCCTGTAGACAACGCCTCCTACTCCTCCTGTCCTCCGCTGCGGTCCTCCAATCCGTCACCTGCAGATGTGGTGGGGCGGAACCTTTCCTTACTTCGTCTTCCCATCTGAGCCAAGGTGTTCCGACTCGTCGTCTTCCGCCTGGGTGACCCTCAAGGATCCTCCTAGTTACCCGTGAGGATAGCATTCTCTGCAGATGCCCGGCCCATCTCAGCCTACTCAGCCTGGCATGTACACTGTACAGAGAGTCTGGGAGCCTTGTAGATGTTATATAGCTCTTCGTTGAATCTAATTCTCCAGCCTTCTCCATCATTCACGAGCCCCAAGATTTTACACAAATGTGTCCAGCATCTCGGCAGATTTTGCCGTCATCATGCATGCTTCACATTCATATGTCACCACAGTTCTTATGATCGTTTAGTACAGGGTTAATTTGGTCTTCCTGTGGACGTTTCTGGATTTGAGCATTAGTAAGAGGGAAAAGAATGTTCTGTTTCCAGTTGCGATCCTCCATTTTATCGATCTCAATCTTAATCTTACGATCCGCACTCGATCTTACGCGGCTTCAATCGCCTCTTCCACCAGCTTTCCTTCGAAGGGACGGAACACGATGTGAGAGAGACAAACGAGTATTACTTATTCTTTTCATTAACTCAATTTTCAGGTCAGTTATTGATAAGATCAGAGTCAAGATCTACTCATACCTATATAAAATAAGAAACAACTGCAATTATAGGGTCGAAAAAAGAAGTGTTATAAAACCCTTAACCAGAATAACATGCATCATAAAAAATCAAGATTTTCTATGTTTTGGGCAGAAGCTGCTATAAGATTATTTGGGCAGAAGGTACTATTATAAAGGTGCTGTCCATTGGCAGTAAATATGACCAGGAGACCATGAGGAACAGCAAATATATTATAAATTGTATTGTTTGATAGTCATTGATACACGACTCTAATGGTGAATTTAACTAATTGTTCCTAACTTTTAAGTAGTTCTTTTCGTAGCATTTAAGGTGGTGTGCTGTACGCTAAGAGCCACCTAAAAGTTAAGAACCGTCGGTGAAAGTCACCATAAGTGTAACGACTATATAAGATATTATCTGATTAGTAAAGATGATTTCATATTTTTAAATAAACAAACCGTCACTCCAGATCGAATTAAGGGGGGACACTTTCATGATAACACAAATAAAACTAAGAAAGGTAAATAAACACGAATTATATGAAACAAAAGAAGACAAAATAAAGATCGTGAAAATATTTGAAATAAGCTGATAATAATACCTACCTAATATCATTCTGTATTTATTTTTCTTTTTTGTTCATCCTCAATTATCTGTCCTTTCTTTCTATACGAAACCATTTATCCCTTTCTCTCTTCCATTATTTCATTCTTACCAAGCCGAGATATATGTCTGTTAATCCTAGATTGAAAAAGGTTTAGAAGGTGGATACCTATAGCTTTGTGTATAAATCCGTACGGAGGTTTATTATTACAAGACACAACTCAAATATCAAAAAAAAAAGTAAATCAAAATGCACTGACAAAGATAAAGATTTATCTGTACAGCCTCTGACACTGACGCAGATTAAATGTTAAGCGAACTATACCTAATTCCCATCTACTCCAAAAGAGCTTTACAAAATATTGAACACAATATAAAAATAGATCTGAAATTTTTGAATGCTTTGTTTTCTTTATATAAAATTTACATTTATTAGTTACTAACATTTCCGACAGACGTTATCCTGTAGTCCTTAATATGAAAATCGATTTGGAATTTGTAATTTATATAAAAATACGTTTAAAATATCTTTGAATGTTAAAAAAAATATTTCTGAAAGCTTAAAATAAATTCTTTCAAAAATGTGCGTACTTACCAATGTTTTGAAACTCAATGGCTGTCGAGTAAATAAAAATTGTGTAGGTATTCACAGATAGCGTTGTTCGTCAGTAAATCTTTAATATTATACTTTTTTCTATCCCTTTTCGATTTTTCATTAGTTATTCTGTTATCCGCGTATAAAAGAATTAAATAAACTAATCATCATAAAAATCTCGATCTTGAGTTAGGTTAGGTATACGTGTTCCCAATAACCAGACTTTCTGTTATTATTTTAGATTAAAAAATATAAATCTATGTATGCTCACTCAAATTCAGCACAAAAATACATTCTTTGACTCTTTCACAGTATGCAAAAAATAAGCTTGTGCCTTAAAAGAATTAAAAAGGTGGTCGGCATCTGGTATCGAACCCACGACCTTTAAACCTGCTACCACAGCGTGATGGATTATAAAAAACCCTTAGACTGCGTTAGCCGAATAGCTCATCTTTCTTAATTTTTTGGATAAATTGGACTTTTATTTTTTTTTTATTTTGAAAATTGCTGAAGTGTACAACTAAGAAAGGAAGTTTGCATGCAAATGCACGGCTCCGTCTCGGAAGAAAAGGCGCCAGTTTCTATTTTTTAATGACCGTCTTTAATTACATTTTATGCAAATTGAGAGGAAGAACTTTGTTACTTCCGGAAGCTAGAGAGGGGGAAGTGTCTTTGCTACCAAGGACTGGTATTTTTTAATTACTCCTCTATAAAATAAAAAAATTAAAAGTTAACCACAAATTTTCTAGTATCGATGTTTTTGAAACAAAATGTTATGCTCATTTTTCTGATTAAAATCTATGTAAAATTCTTATAATTTTTTGACAAGATAAAGTCATTTGTAATTATCAAGCAATGAAAATATGGACATACGATTTAATTTTGTCAAAGGAATAGAAGAGCATGTATGCGGAATGTTATGCGTTTGGAAGAAGCGAAAGAATGGAAATCCGTACTCTATGCCTACCCCCTTCAGGAAATGGTGTGATGGGTAAAAAAAAAAGATTTCATTTCAGATTTTAATAATTAATTAATATTCGCTTCAGGCACACGAAAGGAACAAAAAAAAACAAATTTCCTCATTTTTTGACTTACTCAAAAATATATATATATTTAGCGAACGTGTCAATCAGAAACAAATAACAAAACACAATGTGAAAATGATCACATTTAATTTCCGTTATTATTTTTTTTTATTTTGAAATTTCGAAAAAGGAACATATATTTTTAAATTTTGGTCACGTAACGATTTGAAAGGTCTGGGGGTCGGTGGTCCTGTAATAGGGTGGGTATCCGCTGGCTGCACGCGACACACAACAAAACAAGCTTTGTTAAATTAACCGTTACGAAAGCTCGCCATGAATATTCATAGTGAGGTGTGCTCCCAGCCCAGTTCCAGTACCCGCAGTAGAATAAAGTGTCACCCTATGATCATCTTCATTCTGTTTTCAGCTTGATGGGATAAATCGTGTTACAGACATGTCACAATAGATCGATGTACCTACGTTTTTTCTTCTTTGATAAGGCCTGAGGCAAATAAAATAAAATGGCCGCGATCGTGAAAGTCAAAATCATTCGAACAAATGAATCAGCGTCGATGTGCACATTTTATTCAGTCATAGGTAGGTACATATTTTAACATAATAATTCAAAAAAGTTGGTTTAAATGGGTTCAATTCTTTCGACGTATGTATACAATAGGTTAACATACATCACATGTGATGTACTTCCTACTACACCGCCATCTTTTGAATTTTTTAAAAAGTAAAGCAATTATAGAGGAATTTTTTTGATTTCAAACTTCTGACCCATCGAACTTTATCCTGCATCCGAATCAACGATAACTATTACATAATGCAATGAATTATTAGCTAAATTTAATTAAGTTTTTACATCGTCAATAGCATTTTATTCATGTAATAAACCAAAATTATTTTTATAATTGAGTTAGGTCGAAGGTCGACGGACGGGACGGCTAGTATATTATAATATGACATTATGTTTGAAACACCTTTTAAAAATATTACGTACAAACACTGTTTTAAAAACTGGACGCGGTCTGCCTATGAAAAAATGGAGTTAGGTACCTACCTAATATAAAAAAATAATCTAGATTCATTTTTTCCTATTGTAATTTTTTTTTTCAGAAATAATGCGTCCAGCTTAGGGCATTTTTATTGATGGTTTTTGCATTTCTACCTCTTATTTTAATCAGTTTTTCATACAAGGATACTGTTTATAAAAATTATAGGCGTCACCAAGCTCCTATCGTAGATTATACCACTTTAATCCACGTTCGCTCCCAATGTGGATGATGTGGTCGCCACGAAGTTCTTCCAAATTCAAAGAAAAAACTGTATTTATAGAAAATACCTATATTATAATTACAAAGATCAAGTCATCAATTTATATCATCATGTTATGTATATTATTCCTTGAATCTTTTTTTGTGTTACCTCCCCAATAGAGCAGGGCTCATGTGAGGAGAGGGACTATGAGAGGCACCAAGCTTCCATATCTTGCGCCAGTAGCACGCTTGAATCTTAATTTTGGCCTGCCTCGCCTTCTCGTCACATTCGGATTCTCGAAAAGGCTTGAGTACTTATGAGTAGAGGGACATGCGTAGAACATGTCCAACATTGCCAGCTCAATCTGCGATTCTGGATTCCTGAGGTGCTAGCTGGCGCGTACCTATACTCAGTGGCGTAACTAGGGGGGGGCGGGGGGGGCGGTCCGCCCCGGGCGGCACTTTTCAGGGGGCGGCAAAATGAGCCGACAAATAAAAAAAAACTTGGTAAAAAACTCAAAACTTAAATAGTATAGGTACGAGAATTTGTGAAGGGAAAATAAATGAGAAAAAAATCGGGGCCCCGAGTTTGTGAAGGTAAAATAAATGAGAAAAAAAATCACTAAAATTCTTAAAATTGATAAAATAAAGATTTTTTTTCCTTTTAACCTGTCTCAGCGTAAGCTAGTACAAAAAAGTGTACACCGGAGTGAATTAATTTAAGTTCCTTTTTTTCTTATTTAATTGTTTAATCTATCTCAATTACTTTATTTTTGAATGTGATACTCTCTTTTTGATTTGTATCTTTTGTTTTTTTTATATATTTATCGATATTTATACCTTTATATAACTACATAGGTCCTTTCTTTTTAAATCTTTTTGGTTATATTTGTTTTATTTTATAAATGTTTACAATGGACGTTTTAATGTGTTGACTGAGTATTGTTTATTTATATTTGTATTGTTAGATTGGATAGGCATCTGTTTGTTCACTCTATGTGATTAAGTTTTTGATTACAATTTCCATATATATTTTAGTATTTTCATTTTTCACTTTCATAATAAAAAAATCAATTTTAGATACTTAATACTTCTGTAATACCCACGAACGGGCACTGCCTTGTGGGATTTCTCGTTTATGATATTATTTTAAACTATCATCTGTATAATCTGGTTGTTTATATATTTAAATTGTCTGCGAAATTTTTTTATGTGAGAAATAAAGAAAGATTTTATTTTATTTCTTCTTTAAGTAATTTCGGGTTAAGGTCTTAAAAAAAAAACTTTTGCGGTG
Organism: Mystacides longicornis; assembly: GCA_963576905.1. Classification (NCBI taxonomy): domain Eukaryota; kingdom Metazoa; phylum Arthropoda; class Insecta; order Trichoptera; family Leptoceridae; genus Mystacides; species Mystacides longicornis. The sequence goes on from OY756428.1 coordinate 2,030,619, forward strand.
ATTCCGCAGGTAGAAAAATCTGTGTCAGAAGTTAGCGTTTCTCCCACTATCCAAAAATTGAATTTTTGTACTATATTGTAGTGCTGTAAGTATATAAAACTATATATTAATACGTGAAGGGAAAACTTTGTGCCCCTTTTTACGAAAATTGAGCGGACGGAGGAGTATGAAATTTCGCATACTTACAGTTTTTATAGAGAAAAGGTGGCAAATGCTAATATTTTTTTTTAAAATCATACATAAAACTAGATTAAATCAATAAAAAAACTCTACGCACAATATATTAATACGTGAAGGGAAAACTTTGTGCCCCTTTTTACGAAAATTGAGCGGACGGAGGAGTATGAAATTTCGCATACTTACAGTTTTTATAGAGAAAAGGTGGCAAATGCTAATATTTTTTTAAAATCATACATAAAACTAGATTAAATCAATAAAAAAACTCTACGCACACTATTGTAATATATTATAGTTTAAATTACCTAATTATGGTCGAATTTCGACCAATGAACAGGACCACTAGTTATAATAAATATGCGAACTTTTTTATTTTGATTTTTTTTCCCATTTATATGGGGGGGGGGGGGGGCGCCAAACTTTATTAGTAGGTGGGGGGGGGGGCGCCAAATGTCAATCCCGCCCCGGGCGGCGAAAACCCACGTTACGCCACTGCCTATACTGTCCCATCTGAGACAAAGTCTTATCACCTGATCCTCAAAATCTGTCCCAAAAATCTGTTCACAAACACAAGGATCTTCTTCTGTTGAGGCTTTGTCAGATGCCAAGATTCGCATCAATATAACAACACTGGCAGAATGCAAGCAATTGGATCAAGAGTTTTACTAATTTGTTTTAGGTATATAAAATATCGTCGAATACCTATTTAAAATGAAACATTTCATACCCATACTTTATGAACCCAACGTAAAAAAATATTCCGATAGGTTGAAATTTCTTTGTGGGTACATTTTTTTTTGTTGAAATTTATTATCACTATAAATATCTAGATCATGCGCATATTTCTACGACCTTCAAAAACATACAATAAACCTACAGCCAATATTTTTAATAAATCATGAACCGTATAAAAAATGAAAAGAATAAATAAATAAAAAAATATGATTGAATTGACACGTGTTCCCGAAAAGTACGCTGGGGCGCACATTGTAGTGTTGCTTGTTCAATGGTTATAATAACAATGCATTATAGTATGTAGCGTTCAACTATTAAAAAAAGTCGGATAAAAAATACTATACTATTATTTTGTCGCCTCATCCCTTACCCGACCTACCCCAACAAAATATGTAGGTATTCTGATTAACTACCATTGTCAGTACCTACATACCTACTTCATGATAAATGTTTTCAATTATTGTAAGCGTTTATAATAATAGGAAAGTAGGTATCTATAACAATTTAGCAACATTTTTAGATGAATCTGAACTCGCCAAAGTGAATACAAAATTAACTTCACACTTCTTTCACAGAAAGCAAAGCTCATGTTGTGAAGTTGGTAGTAAATCGGCAACGTTTGTAAACGTTTATAATAATATGTAAGTAGGTATCTATTACAATTTAGCAACATTTTTAGATGGATCTGAACTCGCCGAAAATTAATACAAAATGAACTTCACACAATATCTTTCACAGAAAGCAAAGCTTGTGTTGTGCAGTTGGTAGTAAATTGGCAACTAGTATTTAGCCGATGACCTTCCTAACCAATCAATCAATCGTCAGTGCCGATTTCAGATCAAGAAGTCCCGGATTTAATTCCCGATCGGGTCAAAGATTTTTTGTGTTATTTAACTTGAAATTTCTTCTCGGGGTTACAATTTCGTCTCAGATTAGACGAGTTCGGTTAACTGGTAGAGAATGCTTCAAACATATTTAGTTCCGCTAATTGCAGGTACTGACTGAAGAGTGTTATTTTGGAAAGCATAATTCATCAATTTTAATCACTTAAAGTGCTGTCAGATACAGAATTCCTTACTTGCTTATACAGAAAAAAACAGTTTTTATCAAACATTCAACTGCATTCATTGTTTGATAGACAATTCACGCATTCGGAACAAATCTTCGTAAAGGCAACAAACTAGCCGAGTGTATTTTTATTTATAAAGGGTCACGACGAGCGTTTATCATGTCATCCGCAATGAATTTATGAAGAATGACTTGGCCTCCCCTCCCCTCTACAGACACCCTTGGAGTCGGAAGGGGTGGTCCGTATCAAATATTATTATAAACACAGCAACAACAATATAAAGTTGATATTTTTTATATCTCGACCAACCGTAATAAAGAGGAATAGTTTTTATTGGTTTTGCTTTGTGATTTTTTTCTAGGAAAATATTCCAACACTTTTTTATGTTTTTTTTTTGTATTTGTTTCTTTAAACTAATCGTAAAAAATCTGCACAGTTGAACTATTATTATCTACCATCTGATACCTTTGAATCTTGAACAAAAGTCTCGCTTTCGATCTGTTCTCTTGGCGTTTGGGTGAGGATGATTTAGGAAGCAGGTAGATGAAGAAAGTCCTTGCGCCAACAAACATGTTTACTACTTATTGGATATTTCAAACAAAGTCAAAATTAGGTATGTTGATTGGCAAGATAATAACTTCAATTCTAAATAAAAATGATATTGTGTCAGATTGTTGTATGCAGGCTTTGGATTTTAAGACTAATCTTATTTATTTTATTCTATTAGTTTTTGCCCTGCATTGATGTGTATACCGGTTTATTCAGAATTCAGCATCACTGTACCTAAAAAGTAGTCCTAAGTTGTCAATTATTGAAGGATATACTGTGCTGCCAACTCCTTTACGACAGTGAACCACCAGATTGGTGAAGGTCTTTCTCGGTTTTGTGGGCATACTTAGCGTTGATTTAATCGAATACTCAGCATTCTCATGGCATGCCACCTTCGGCTGCTTTCCCTCAATTCATCCGGTGTAGGGATTGCAATCCGGAAAACCGGATCCGGTATTCCGGCGGATCCGGCATCAAAATGCTCATATCGGATCCGGTGTAAATTTACGGATCCGGAGATCGGATCCGGTTTATCATATCAAAGGATTTTTCAACAAACAACATGGACAGAACTCGAACCCGTATCCCTAGCAATTTCACAGGGTCGTTTGGTAAAATTGTGGGTACCCATAAAGATAAAAAGAGAAAAGGAGGCAAATGCGTAACACTGAGCGCAGTGGAATGCTGCTTTTGCCTCCTTGTACTCAATGTAGGATTTTAAAGCTAGTGTTTACTGATCGTGTTGAAAGTATTGACTATCGAATGAAAAGACACCTGTTAGAAAAATGGTGAGAATATTAAACAATTATTTAGCCAATAAAATATATATTAACCTTTTTAAAAGCAAAATAATAATAATTGTGATAATTGTCTGCTTTTTATTAGATAAGTTCGGTAGTCTGTCATAATGTGTGTGCTATTATATTCAAGGATAAAACTGAAATAATTTCTCAAAGACTTATTCTTGATAATATATAGGAGTGTCTCTGATTATTCCCGATTACAGGTATTATTCCTGGGACGCGCATGTCCAACCATCCATCTCTTTGGTGCTCGTACAAGGGTCTGCTGGTTGATGTGATTTCATCCTCTTATAATTACCAGAATCACCGGATCCGTTCTGTTGACGTGATCTTTCCAGTAAGGCCTTCTATTTATACCCCATTGCCTATATCCTATATCCCTATATCTCGATATCCTATTGCCTATTGCCTATCCTATTGCCTATATCCCTATATCTCGATATCGCAGAAGCTCCGAATCTGGAGTTTCTTACTCTGCCTCGAATGGTTTATTCCACTATGGGTTGGTGATTTTTTGAGAATCTTTCTTTTTCGTGACTAAATGATTTACGATGTACAAACTAAAACCGTGTCGGTTTTAGTTTGTACATAATCATGATCAATCGAGCAAGTTATATAAATATGCTACAACTTATTTTTTATAGTTTTTACTATGTATTTAAAAGAAGTCATACCCTAATTAAATTAATTTCGTATACGTACCGTTTATTTTAAGCCTTTATTATTTTTAAAAATGTTAATTCATCAAAGTTAGCTCAATCCGGTCGGATTCGATCGGATCCGGTCGGATTGATGAAAATCCGGTTGAAAATGAGACCGGATTGCAATCCCTAATCCGGTGTAGGAGAAAGGTACAAAATTAGGTAAATATATTTCTGTAATTGCATACATACATTTTTCTTTTCTTCTGAAACGGTTTTCAAATATTATTCACAATGAACTTTTTATAGGACATGAAATTCTAACCTATATAATATGCTCATGAATTCATTATTTTTCATTCGGTAATGATTAATCATTGCGTCTTTTTCCATTAATAATTATTAAAAATGTTTAAAAATCATTGGCTATCTAATATGGTAAGTCTTTTTTTTCGTAGGAACCAAAACTAATAGTAGATAATGCATCATTGTCAGCTTATTTCGTAAGAAAGGAGATGTCGTTTTCAGATCAAGAAAGCAATCTGACGCATTATAGGTTAATGGACGTGATTAATAATTATTTACGTTAATTCTATGGCTTTCAGATTTGTCGGGTCTGATCCATAAGACGAGATGAGATTGAGATGAAGAAGGAGTACAGATTTCTTTTCTCAAGGTCAAAAGATATTGGGGAAAAATGGTCTTTGTCAGAAGATGAGAAACTCTCTTATGAGTTTTGGCAGGATTAAGAATATCTGGAGTACTCACCAAGTTTCACTATTTCTTTATGAACTAGATTAAACAGTTAATAAGGAATTTCACTAACTACCGAAATGAAACTCGATTTTATATTACAAAAAACACAAGCACTATATTAGTGAATTCAAATAAAGTATCACAGAAAAAAATATATTTTAACTTAAAACTAATTACCATGTTATGCACTGGTAGTGGGTTCTGAAGGAAAGAGTGATAAAATTGTATACTGAAAAAGCTTTTATACTAGGGTTATTCACGCAAGATCTTTTTTCCAAAATAGGTGGTGTGTTCTCCCTCTGGTGTGAAATATCCTAAGTTAGTTGACTTGGTACAGACGGTGATGAATCTACATTGTTGATAAAATACGAGATGTATTCGTCGTATTCCGCTAGATGGCTCTTTATTCTGGATGGTTCTATATACACGTTGACATCAGATAGAAAAATAAAATGTTGCTGAAAGTTCACTGCCACACAGCCTCCCGCAAGAATTTATGGCATGCTATAAATTCTGATATGGAGAAAATATCTTCCTCCCTGACCTGGTGGTGGAGTGTGGAACTCTGCAGTCCTCTGGTTGAGCGGTTTGTAGGAAAGCTGGCTTGCAACGGTCCAGTGAGACTGTCCTCTTCTCGTTGTTAATCTGTAAGGTAGCACATTTCTCTGTCCTAGAACATACTAAATAAGGGCCGTTATAATTATGTTGTAAAGGTTTGTATTGTAGATCATTTCTGAGGAACATGTGAGTACATTTGTGTATTTCGGGATGTATGAAAATGTCTTGTTTGTTATGATGTGTAACTGGGCGTGGTTTTATGCTGTTGAAAAATGATTTTAGTTGAAAAGTGTAAGTAGTTGGATCCATATCGACTTGGGTTTCTTGTAACAGCTCTGCGGGTAATCGTAGGGTTTGTCCATATAACATTTCTGCTACTGAGTACTTGAAATCCTCCCTGATGGTGTTTCGTAAACCTAGTAGTATGGTGGATAATGATTTTGTCCAAGGGGTTGGATAGTGACATTTGAATCCGTTCTTTAATGTGCGGTGGAATCGTTCAATGAGACCATTACTTTGGGGGTGAAAAGATGTTGTTTTGTTATGCTTAATTCCCATATAATTGCAAAAAGTTTTGAACTCATGTGAAGTAAACTGTCTGCCTTGGTCTGTGACCGCCGAAATGGGTATTCCATATCGGGCTATCCAATTATCAAAAAATGCTCTAATAATGGTTTTTGCTTCTATATTTTCTAATGGAATTACCTCGCTCCATCTGGTAAATCTGTCGATTATTGTCAAACAATAACGCATTCCCTCAGATGGTGGTAATGGGCCGACTAGGTCCATGTGAATGTTGCAAAATTTTTGTCTGGGCATGGTTAACGTTGAGATAGGAGTTTTAATATGCTTGTTTACCTTTGTTTTCTGGCATGGAATACAAGTTTTTGTCCAATTTTTGCAATCTTCTCTCATGTTTTTCCAAACACCTCTCTGGCTGAGTGTTTTAAGTGTTGCAATGTTACCTGGATGACTAAGGTTGTGTATTTGCTGGAAAAACTTCTTTTGCAACGTCTTTGGAATATAAGGTCTCCAGTTTCCTGTAGATGTGTCGAATACTATCTGTAAACCTTGAAAATTAGATCTTATTAGTTTCAGAGATGTTGTGTTTTCGTTATTTAGTAAATTTTTTAATTCTAAATCATTATCTTGTTCGCTGGATATTTGCTCAAGAGAGATATTGTGTTCGATGTCTATTTGTTCTATCCTAGAAAGGGTGTCTGCGACAGTATTGGCTTGTCCTGTCACGTATTGGATGTCTGTGGTGAACTGTCCTATGTAGTCTAAACAACGCTGCTGTCGGGGTGATTCTTTGCTAGTGGATTTTTTTGTAAAGGCGAAGGTAATAGGTTTGTGGTCGGTGTAGACTTTGAAATGACGTCCTTCGATGTGATGTCGGAAGTATCTGATTCCTTCGTAAACTGCTAACATCTCCCTATCGTATGTGCTGTATGAGGTTTGGGCCTTGTTTAGCTTTCTGGAGAAAAAACCTAATGGCTGGTACTGGCCTGTGTCAATTTTTTGTTGCAGGACCGCTCCGATTGCTTTATCTGAAGCGTCTGTCCATAAGGATAATTCTAGTGAGGCATCTGGGTAGTTTAGGGTTGTAGAATTAATTAAAGCTTGTTTTACCTCATTGAAGTCTTGTTCGGTAATGTCATTCCACTCTACTGGTCTTTTGTCATTCTTCTTTGCGCCCTTCAAGTAATCGTTCAGTCTTACTAGTTTGCTGGCCATGTTGGGTAAGAATCTGCGGTAGAAATTGCATGTGGCTATGAATCTGCGTAGATCCTGAATCGTCTTGGGTTTCGGCATGTGTGAGATGGACTCTACTTTTTCTGGGCACGGACCTATGCCTGCTGCTGATATGTGGTATCCTAAAAATTTTAAAGATTGTTTACCAAATTCACATTTTGATGGGTTTACTGTCATACCATGTGATTGCAGTCTTTCGAACAAAGCTCTCAGGTGTTGTTCGTGTGTTTGTTCGTCCTTTGATGCTATGAGGATGTCGTCGACGTAAGCGTGGATTCCTTCGAGTCCTGCGGTTATTTCGTTGATGTGGCGCATGAAGGCCTGGCAAGCGTTTGATAGTCCAAACGGTAGTCTCAAGAATTCGAAGTTTCCAAATGGTGTACATATTGCTGTTTTGCATATGTCTTGTGGTGCGACTGGAATTTGAAAGTATGCTTTTAGAAGATCAACTTTGGAGAATATGGTGCATCCGTGTAAGTCGTTAGTAATGTCGTGAATGTGGGGAATACTGTATCTATCAGGGATAGTTACTGCGTTTAAACGTCTATAATCTCCGCATGGGCGGTATGTGTTATCTGCCTTACGAACCAAGTGCAAAGGACTTGACCAAGCGCTAAGTGAATATCTACATATCCCTTGTTTGACCATCGACTCAAATTCAGATTTCGCCTGTCTCTGTAAGTCAGGGGCTAGGCGTCTGGGTTTGGAAGAAACAGGTCTGCCGCGCGTTTCGATATAGTGAACCGTATTGTGTTTGGGTTCGCCATATGTCTTATTAATGTCTATTAACTCTGGGTACTGGGCTAATAGATTGTGAAAATTGTCGCTTTTATTAATTAGTGACAATTGGTATCTACATGTATTTACATCTGTGGTTGATGTGAATGCTCTTATTTGTTCCTTCGTGTTGTTGTTAATTATTAACTTGTTCCTAATATCTATCGATAGATTGAATTTATGAAGGAAATCTGCTCCTATAATGGCTTTCGGAATTTCGGCTATAATGAAGTTAAAGTTTAATTTTTGTGAAAATCCTAAATTTAGGGTTAAGTTGGTTATACCGAAAGTTCGTATCTCGGTCTCATTCGCTGCATACAGTTTAAGATTGTTCTTACTGGCTGCGCGTTTGTGGAATGACCTGGGGATTATGCTAATCTCCGACCCTGAATCAATAAGAAATGATTTACAGTGGTCTCGGTCAGTTACAAAGAGACGTTTGTGGTTGGTCGACTCGTGTGTCTCTGTGACGAGTCGACAACCTAGTTTTTTTGGTATTGGATAGGTTTGTAGGAGCATGGTGCGATACACTTGCGTGCTTTGCTGCCGAAGCTATTGTGATAAAAACAGTAATCGGATCGTTGTAGGTTGTTCTCTTGTCTATGTGGGTTAGTGTGTCTATCTGCCTTAACATGGTTTTGATTTTCGCGGTAATTGTTTCGATTGTAGTTAGAAAAATGATTATGGCTAGAATTCGGCTGATTGTGGGTGTTGGGAGTGTTTTTCGTATAATCATTTCGATGTTCGAATCGTTTGGTATTGGAGTAGTATTTGGGTTTGCTGTTGAATTTACTTGAGTGTTGTTTTCTGTTATCTATTGAGTTTATAATTACATGTAATTTTTCGTCTAGGATTTTCGAAATTGTTGCATCTATGGTATTGGGAGCTGACTGATTTTGTTCGATTGCGGCTACCTCGTTTCGTTGATACACCCCTATTAGGCAATCTGCTATGTTGGCTAATGTTTCTAAATCGCTATTATTCTTTATTATGTGTCCTTGCACTTGTGGTGGAAGTTGTTGGACCCACAAGTGTTTGATGTTGCTATCTGATAGCTCTAACCCTGCAGCTAATCTTTCAATTTCGTGTAGCAATCTACTGGGTGTCTTATCTCCTAGCTCTATACCTTTGAATAGTCTAGCCCTACGTTCCTCAGGTGGTATACCTAATCTGGTTATCATTGTTTGTTTAAGGAAATCATAGTTGTTACCTTCTATTGCGGCGTCGGGAAGTCTGTCAAATGTATCTGAGTCTATGTTTGCCACTATGTAATTGCATTTGGACTCGTCCGTTTTTATACCCGCCAGTTTGAACTGTCTTTCGACCTGTCTGAACCATGATTCGATCTTTGTATTTGAAATCGGTGGTATTTTCGCTGAGACTCGTTCTGTAAAAGTAACGTTTATGTTATTAGCATCGGTATTGTATGAGGGGGATGATTCGGAAATGTCTTGGAGTGGTATTTCCTTTGTGGAGTCTTTGGATGTAGCCATTGTGAAGGTATGAAAATTTATGAGATATGGGTATATTCGATGTTCAAGTGTAAATGTTAAAACAATAATAAAAATCGATTAGGATCTGCAGTGTATTCACTTCGCTCTTGGTTTACATAAATATTTAAAGGGTTACCTTGTGCTTCCACGAGCTCGTTATACAATTCAAATTAAAATGTATCTGCAATCAGACAATGTAAAGTTAAATTTTGTTCAAGATTTCTCAAAAAAATATTAAGTTCAACTTGTTTTACAATAGGGTATAAATTATTAAAAAATATTAAATTGTTCTTTGATTGCTGTTGTAATATTACAAACCAATATGAAAATAAGTTGTAATGTTTCCAAAAAGTAAAGAAGTTTCATGAAAACATATGTGACATTACACAGTGAAAATTTTCTAACCTACAATATGTTGTCGGCAAATGTTACCAATTATTTTTTCTTAAATTAATTTCGATTACTCGAACGTCTATCCCTATTCCTTTTTAGGAATTATTAAGTTGTTTAAATTAAATCTTATTACAATTAAAAGGAAAAAATTAAAGAAAGGCTCTCAAAAAATAATCCGACAAGTTTCTTTGTTACTGATATAAAAAATTGCACTAAATACCGTTTACAATGGTATTTGCGCAAGAATCTACTTGCCTGAAATCGTTATCGGATGCCTCTTCCCTTCAGAACCCGTTGCACATTGATTTTACACTATTAATTCGTATATTTTGTCGAAAATTTGAAAATATTAATCGCGAACAAAACGGCTTGTAATGTTATTTTGACATTTGTACTCGCAGTGGAGTGAAGTTGCGCCGAATCGAAAATTGTGAGAGACGCGCTTAAAATTTGAATGTATTATGTGAGATGAAAATTTTAAATTGTGGGACAATATTATTTAGATGGCTTTGTGAAAGAAATAATTCGGAATGAATGTATAGAGTGTTAAATATTTGATATGGATTAGTGGATGAAGGTGTACATGTGACAATTTTGTTAGAATGATTGTTGAGAAAAATTTGTTTGAGAATGTTGATGGATTGTTGGAGATTATTGGAAAATGATGGATTAAGTAGATAATTGAAGGGTGTTCGAAGGTCGCGGGGTCACCAATTTATGGCTTTCAGATTTGTCGGGTCTGATCCATAAGACGAGATGAGATTGAGATGAAGAAGGAGTACAGATTTCTTTTCTCAAGGTCAAAAGATATTGGGGAAAAATGGTCTTTGTCAGAAGATGAGAAACTCTCTTATGAGTTTTGGCAGGATTAAGAATATCTGGAGTACTCACCAAGTTTCACTATTTCTTTATGAACTAGATTAAACAGTTAATAAGGAATTTCACTAACTACCGAAATGAAACTCGATTTTATATTACAAAAAACACAAGCACTATATTAGTGAATTCAAATAAAGTATCACAGAAAAAAATATATTTTAACTTAAAACTAATTACCATGTTATGCACTGGTAGTGGGTTCTGAAGGAAAGAGTGATAAAATTGTATACTGAAAAAGCTTTTATACTAGGGTTATTCACGCAAGATCTTTTTTCCAAAATAGGTGGTGTGTTCTCCCTCTGGTGTGAAATATCCTAAGTTAGTTGACTTGGTACAGACGGTGATGAATCTACATTAAACAGTAAAGGAGGAACTCGACTAACTACCAAAAAGAAACTCGATTTTCTATTATAAAAAACACAAACACTATATTAGAGAATTCAAATAAAGTATCACAGAAAAATATATTTTAACTTAAAAACTAATTACAATAATATGCACTGGTAGGTTCTGAAGGAAAGAGTGATAAAATTGTATACTGAAAAAGCTTTTATACTAGGGTTATTCACGCAAGATCTTTTTTCCAAAATAGGTGGTGTGTTCTCCCTCTGGTGTGAAATATCCTAAGTTAGTTGACTTGGTACAGACGGTGATGAATCTACATTGTTGATAAAATACGAGATGTATTCGTCGTATTCCGCTAGATGGCTCTTTATTCTGGATGGTTCTATATACACGTTGACATCAGATAGAAAAATAAAATGTTGCTGAAAGTTCACTGCCACAATTCAAAGTTTGGTAATTTCTCTGCTACTTAATTCAATCAGATATCGTTTATTTTTGTACCATTTAAAACTATTATTTCAAACCTATTTCTTCTGCTTCTTAGCCTGGAACTATCCACTTCTGAATAATATATTCTTCCTCTTACGTATTCTTGTCTATCCTGTAACTTCCACATCCTATCCCGTCTTTTAATTCAACCAGATCGTCTTTCCATAGTACTAACCATCGTTCCTGTGATGTCCTAAAAATTTAACGCCAACCTGATTTCAAGGCATTCTAGTTCTGCAGATGGGTTATCTAGCTTTTTATCCATGTCTTCGTTTGTATTTTCGCTTAATTTAACCCCTATATATTTTGTAATTTCGTGTAGAAATAGCCCAGTAATGTTTGTAATCAAATTTATATTGATTTCGAAAAAAAATCTCTTAGCATTCTACCGAGTCGTAAATTCGCTTTGATTATATCGGACCCTTCAATTATTTCCCAACATTTCAATAGACTACGTGCTCTTGCTGTAGTAGACTTTATTGTCCTCTATATTTTTTAGGTAATGTTGTCGCCAGCTGCTCCGAAAAAAATAATAACGTCTAATATTCGTGCCGGTTACACCCACACGGTATCCTATTGCTGGGGTGAAAGGATTTAGTGTTTTGGGATACTTGCATTGTTCGGAGGGTCTCTCCAAGTGCCTGACAATGAAATCTATGATCGAAACGTTGCATTGTTTGGAAACTGTTTTGATTTTTTCATTAAAGGTAAACACTTGAAAATGCTCATTCAAAATGTCAACATGTACCTACCTACAATAAATCACTATATACTCATTTTTGTAGCATTTACTTCCTACTTATTGGTTCTTCTTAAAAATCATAATAATAAAAAGGACAATCAATTTAGGTATAAAGCATGCACCGTTTATTGACAACAAAGGCTATCTCAAGGGCGCTTTTAGTTTACCAGACACATACTAGAGAATTCATTCTCTGAACTGTTTAAAACTTCCTTGTCCTGATTGTGCACATAGTTTTGCTTCCTTGTACACGTTGCTGGCTAAATTTTGAAAACATGCTTTTTTCTTCAGCTCTTACTTTGAAAGAATGGAATTATTTGCCTTTTATGTTCTGATGACAACTTTCATGTGACATCTTTAACCAAATATGTCTCCGATCTCGCCTGTAATGATTGGCCTGCACGGAAGTACGTAATATGTATGCAGGTTTGTGTCTTTCTTCTGTGTTCTATTGTAAGTGTCCGTCCATATGTGCTGAAAAGACTTTATGAATGCACGTGTGTTCTATTTTGTGTGCGTGCTTATTCTGTATTTGCGATTTTCTAATGCAAGATGAAAACTTCTTATATGGTTGATGGGTGCATGGTTTCTTTTTCTTTTTACATTAAGTAGTATTGCCTCAGCACAGACTCTCGTCTAGTGAGGTAATAAACCCTTTATACAAATTATAATATATACACATTGTAAAATGCTTTCTTATGTTTTTTTGTATTTTTTGGGAATAAATAAAATAAATATTAATACAAAACTTTTTGGGGGGGCTCCTACCAAAGGTTAACTCTCATTTCTTATTGGAATGACTGACAAGGCGATCTCCATCGCCGCTTAGGTACTGGAGTGGCAGAGTATAACACCAGACTCGAAAAGTAAGCAGGTAAGTAATGGAATGACTAATAACTTGAATTTGATAATTTGCTGTTTAATTTAAGTAAGAAGTACCTATTTAAACTTTTGCATATTATAACATTTTTTTATTTTTCTGAAATGATTTTATTGATCTCTATCATTGCTCCTAATGAAATCCAGCCAGAACTGGAAAAATCATTTAAAAATAATGATTTGCCATGTCAATATTAATCGGCCACCCTTTCTCAGCTCTCTCTCTCTCTCTTATCAGGTTGTTACATCTTTTACCTTTTAATTATCATCCATTCTTTCAACATGCCCGAACATCAACTCAACATCTTCATAATCATTTTATTTCATACTAGAGGTCCTCCCCAGCTTCGCACGGGTAGATAGATACTTAAAAATAATTTAGTTTTCAGACAGATCCCTAACTTTTTCAAAATATTTTATAGCATAAATATGTTAATCTGGAATAATTGCATTGCAATGTATCGTGTCACGTCACTTTACCACCGTGACTACTTTGCGCGGTATTTCTACTAAACTTGACACGACTCCCCTCAGCCCTCCCCGGCTCACATACGCACTCTGCATCGGATAAGTTGAGATGATAAGAGACTATGCTTTTTTTTCCAATACTCACATTTTTAAACTCGTGATAACTTTCGAATGGAATGTCCGAATTGAATAATTCAAAAAGTTATACAAACATATTGAAGCAGACTTGAATATGAATTAATTTATTTTAATAAGGAGTAATACCAAGATACCAATAAAGAGCTTTTTCTAAAGGTGACATTTTATTGGGTTTTTTTAAATAAAAAAACACTTATTGTGGCATAACTATAATAGTTAGACATATGCTGTCGCGATACTTTTTGTAAATAATGATGTCTTCTACAAAATTGTAGAACATTGTTTTATTCTATCATCATTAGTTTTCACAGCGTTCGCGATAAAAAGAATATTTTAGGTAAATTTTTTACACCTTGGGTTACATTATTGAAGTTTTCGTAGGTTACCCACTTTTTTTTGGAAATTAAATATAGCCTATGTTCACCGCCGATATCGTAGCTTCCCAAAAGTGAAAGAATTTTTCAAATCGGTTCAGTAGTTTTGGAGCCTATTCGAAGCAAACAAACAAACAAACAAACAAACAAACAAACAAACAAACAAAAAATCAAATCTTTCCTCTTTATATATTAGTATAGACAATACTAACTTCGACTTCTATACCACATTCCTCCCTAATATTCTCAAAAAGTAAAGAACTACATAATATTTCTATAAAAAAACCATTATCCAGTTTTATTTGTATGTAAAAGTATGTAGGTACCTACTTCTTATACTGGGGAAGAAGAATAAAGAACATGAAATAATAATGAATAGATTGGAATAACAGTGTAAAACGTCGCCATATCTAAGAACAATACACAGTGCTGTAAGAGCGCTTATTAAAACAGTTTTAATTAAAAATAATAATTTTAATGCAAAGCAATAAACATAAAATTATATCGTGTTATGGAACCAGTAAAGGGTTAAGAGATTGAAATTAGCATCTCGGCGATAAACATCGTGTTTTCAAGCGACGTTTGAATCGTCTTTGTTTTGATATCCAGGGGGAGTGGGGGCAGTTTGGTATACTTTTTTCGGAATCCTTTTTTTTTGTTTGTGACAATCTACCCGGGAGAGACGTGTGCCATTATCAAAACCAATATTCTATAGGACAAAACTAAACAAGAAATATCAATATCAAATTCTAAGACTTTTTTTTGGAATCTCAAAACAAACTTTTTATGGTAAGTCCGCATAGGTTACAAGTAATTGTTGGCAACACTATTAAACGAATTGATGCTAACTACCATAGTGAAAACAAGGAAAATGTTGACGGATACTTGTTAAAATTTTCGGCACTTGGACAGACTCCATCAGATTTTGTTGCTTGTATCCGTGTAGCCCGTCACAAACGGGCCACATCGCCCATTGGATATCGTTGAAAAAACTTTAGTGAATCTCATCAATGGTTACGATATATCATTGTTATATATTTTTAATTAATAAGTTTAATTAAGTATATTTAAATTTAGTTTAAAATTAGTTAATTTGTTTTATTTGGTTGTTTTGACACATTGGCATTCAAGTTTTATTTATTGAATGTATTTATACCTACTTAGTTCAGTTTTGAATTTATGTATATGAAAAAGTTAGAATATTTCTAAACGTACTGCAATCTCTTTTAGAATAACGGACTCATTTTGATATCTTTCACAAATATTTACTATACATTTTTTATACTTTATCGTCTTTTATGTTACCAAATTTAAAGGTTTGTTGACAATAATTTTAACGTTTTAAAGTTTAGGTATATTTTAGAGTCAAGAAGTTTGCCGATAGGTATCTGGTATTATAGAAGATGCCAAAATATATAACAATGCTAACAAGTTTAAAAAATAAAAATTAAACAATTTTTTGAAACTTTTTTTCTATATTGCATCCCAACTTTTCCCACTCCCCCTTTTATGTAAGTAATATAAAACTTTCATAGATTTTAACGGACTTGGCTTAAAATATTAATGAATAAAAAAATCTTGATTATGGGTAGGTATTTCAAAAGCTTAAATTCACACAATACTTATTGTTCTTCTTATGCTGTATCAGGTCTCCCCGACGTTGGCAACCACTTCTGCGAAGGCTTCTTGATCTTGCGCCAGCCGGAACAACTCCTACACCATTCCTATTCCGGTCTATTCTCTTACGCTACGCATCCAAAATATTTGCCTTCAGCTAGGACCTCTTCGAGCATCCACCTTTCTCATTAGCAATAGTCAAATTATTTGAGTCATACCCTATCCTAGTCAACACTTAACCTGAACGAAAAAAGCGACACCTTCTTCCTCCCCTAATCTGATTTTATCAGGGTAATTGACAAGCAAATGAAAAGTATGGGTTAGCTACGGGTTTTTCTTCCTATCATATTATTATGTGGACTAAGTCCTATAAGGTAATGCCTCTAAACTACTGATGCTTTGTGCCAAGAGCCTAGTTAGTTTTCTAGCAGGAGGTACCACTTGCAGATGAGGTTGACATTCGGGTCGGTTTGGTGTTCTGTCGCCTTCACTCGCTGTTCTTCTTCTTCCTTCCTCCCCCCCTCTCCTTCCAAACATTCCTGTCCTGTTTTTCACCCCTTAATCATCCTAATAAAATAAAATAAATACATAATATGTCTTTACCATTTCGTAATGCTCAATGCTTACATAAGAAATTGCATTGCTAATAATTTTTTTACTAGGCATAATATTATGAATTTTCTAAGGTACCTATGAGTATGACTATGATTTATTATATCAACATTTTTTGAAAGTGTACGCACGTATTGTAATACCGGTGTTTTAAAAAATTCGTAGTGTCTGCTTAATTGAGTAAATCAAGACTGTTGACATATCAATAGAATCGCCGAGAATCGAGGAACTTGATCATCGCAGTGTCCTAGGCGAAAGTCTTCTAGGTGAGACAGATTTACCTATTAAACAATATTCAAGATTATTGTCACCATCCCACAGTTTAGTCTACTGCACATCTATCATAGACACTTGGGAATTACTAGTGATGTCGCACAGCCAAAATCAAAACATCGACATCGATATGATGAGCCTATCGTCACCCGATCATTTAACATCGAACAGAGGGAACGATGGTGGCTTGATTGACATTGATGTGGAGTGCCCTACATCAGGTCCAAGTGGTCTGATTCAAAATCGAAATGAATGCCCGCATAGCTACATCGAAGATGCCAAACAGGCCATAAATCTCATTAATGAGATACTGTTGGCGGATAAGTCTAAAATCAACAATGACTTGAAACGGCAAGTAAACCTTGCAACAATCAATTTGTTATCCTGCGTCGGTCATGCCGCAGTTATAATTTCAGAGTTACAAACTGAAAATCTGAATTTGAAAATTAACATGATGGAACTCAGGCAGCAGAGTGCATCGGCTCCGGAAAATATAACCTTACGGCCACGTATTCCTAACACGAAAATAGAAAACAAGAGGGATATTAATTATAGTGGTGTGCTCAATTTGAGTAATGAATATAACAAGGCACCACCTATAATTCCTCTTCAATCTTCTATCAGACCAAACGTTTCTGGGAGCCGAGATGACCAAAGAAACAACCGAAGAAGGCCTATCGTACAGGGTAGAGGTCAAGAGGACCCAGTACTGAGGACTGTAGAGAGAAAAATGTATATTCATGCATTTTCGTTTGCGCCAAATACAACGGAGGAGCAAGTGAAAACCTATATGACGAAAAGGATGAACGGCCAAGATTATGACATTGATGTCGAGAAAATTATAACTAAAGGACATCACGCATCATTTAAAATAGGAGTCCCATCATCAAAATACGAAGATTGGTTAAATCCAGAAATATGGCCGGTGAATGCCAGAATAAACCGATGGATTTTTCGGAGGAGAACAATTCCGACAGCAACCCTTGAGAACAATTAATAACCATATCGACATAAACTGTATATACTCCAACGTTCGAGGCTTAAACTCAAAAACACATCAATTTAAATGTAATTTGCTGTCACAGAATATAAATTTAGTAGCGCTAACCGAAACATGGCTGGGTCCTGGAGTCCTGGATGCAGAGATGTTTGACAGAAGATACACTGTATTCCGAAAGGACAGAAAATCGAGAGGTGGCGGTGTTTTGCTAGCAGTACAAGCCAAGTCTTTTTGTGCTGGTCAACGACTACATATCTTAGAAACTGAAGGCGAAAACCTCTGGGTGAAACTGACATTTCGACGCTCGACTATCTTTATTTGTGTTGTGTATTTTCCACCAAATACGCATAGAGACTTGTTCTTAGAATTTTATGAAAAGTTGGAAAATTCCGCTGATATTATTAAAGGTAAAAATGTAATTATTTTTGGAGATTTTAATCTCCCATCGAATGTTTACCCTAAAAATGAGCACTTGTATTTTTTAAACTTGTTTAATCTTAGACAGATAAATGACGTTGTGAATGTAAATGGAAGATGCTTGGATCAGATTTACACTAATATGGACGCTGGCTTTGTAACTCTGAAAAGACATGAAAGTCCATTGGTTCCCGAGGATGATCATCATCCAGCATTGGATCTGAATGTGTCTCTGTATTCAGGCAAACATAGATTTAATAATAACTTTGATATGAATGTTAAAGAGAATGAGACGAGGTGGAAGTTTAGCTATAGTAAAATCGATATTTTTAGACGTGTTGTGAGAGCAGCTGATTGGTCTGCACTGTACGACTATACTTGTGTAGATGATGCTGTCATGTCATTGTGTTTTTATAATATTTTGTATAATGTATTTGACGAATGTTTTGCGCCGGGGGATGCAGATATTGGCGCTGAATTTCCATCTTGGTTCTCTCGCAGTTTGATACGTTTAATTAAGAAAAAACATTTTGTACACAAACTTTGGAAGCATACTAAATCACGGTTAGCCTATGTAAAATTTAGTGATCTCCGTAAATTAGTAAAAAAAGAATTACAGGACTGTTATAAGCAATTTTTAAATAGAACTGAAGCCAATATTTGTAGTGATCCATCACAATTCTGGAACTACATTGCTAGCAGAAAAGTTTCTTCCGAGTATCCGGAACATATGTCCTTAAATGGAAATAGGTTCTCAGACCCACAAGACATATCGAATGCATTCTCTGACTATTTTTCTTCCGTTTATAATCAAATTGCACCAGATCTGGACATAAGCTATGGCGATATATCAGCCACAGGAGATTTTTGTAATGATCTAGGTATATCTTTCAGCGAACTAGACTATAGCTTTAGAAAACTAAAATCAAAGCGTTCTTCAGGTCCTGATCAAATCCCAGCATATTTGCTTAAAAACTCTTCAACAGAATTCCGCGATATATTTCATTTCTTATTTAATTTGTCAATAAAGTCGGGAATATTTCCCACTTTATGGAAGACTACAAAAGTTATCCCCATACACAAAAAAGGAGACAAGTCAGATATTGAAAACTATCGACCGGTCGCGATAATATCCACACCAGCTAAGCTGATGGAGATAATACTCCACAAAAGATTATGGGACTCTGTATCCCATCTTATTATCGACGAGCAACATGGATTTAGACCTACTAGATCTATTGTCACAAATTTGTTGTGCTTCAACACTTTTGTCGAAAAGCGTCTGGACGAGCGATCACAGGTAGATGTAGTGTATACGGACTTTCAAAAAGCCTTTGATAAAGTCGATCACGACATACTTTTACGAAAATTAAACGATGTGGGTTTGTGTAATAGATTAATTTTGTATCTAGCAAGTTATCTCTATAAAAGGCAGCAATATATATCATACTGCGGTCATGACTCGGAGTGTTTTTATACTTACTCAGGCGTTCCCCAAGGTTCAAATCTAGGTCCACTGCTTTTTACATTGTTCATAAATGACATACATAAACATATAAATAATGCTAAATTCCTCCTATACGCAGATGATTTGAAGTTGTTCAGGGAGATCACATGTTTGGGTGATACTGAACTACTACAAAGGGATATCGATTCGCTTGTAGATTGGTCTGATTTGAACAAATTGAAGTTTAGCGCCCCAAAATGTCATATAATGACATACACCAAAAAAAGAAATCCCATTAGGTGCGATTACTCGATGGAAAACTCCAAACTAGAAAGAGTTTTAGAAGTGAAAGACCTAGGAATTACATATGTCGAAAACTTTTCATTTCACAAGCACATTGAGATTACTGTAGATAAGGCTGTGAGAATGCTTGGATTTATCATCAGAAGCACAAGTAATTTTGAAAATCCCAAAACCATTAAAATACTCTATGACTCTTTGGTGCGCTCCATACTGGAATCTGGATCGATTATTTGGTCTCCATATGAAGCGACTTACATTCTCAAGTTAGAAAGAGTTCAAAAGAAATTTGCCCGATTTTACTACAAACTTACGTATGGGTACTACCCATATTTGTTCCCATCTTTATTTGTAAACGGCTGTCTAGATATGTCCACACTCCAAAAACGTAGAAAGGAGTATTTAGTTAGACATTTTTTTAAAGTTCTTCGCGGCATTATAAGTAATCCAGATATTTTGCAATTATTACAATTATATGTACCTGATTGCTATGGCAGATCTCGTCGTCACAATCTGTTTTACTGTCCATCTGGCAGAACCAATATTGTGGCTCATTCTCCGATAAACACAGCATGCCAGCTGCTCAATGATATGTCCGAACAAATCGATATATTTAACGTGGAATATAATGAGTTTAAAGATGCAGTTTATTTCATAATCAGGTAGTTAGTTGTACTTACTACCTGTTCGATAATGGGACATTATTCGTTTTTTTTTTTTTTTTTTTTTTTTTTTTTTTTTTTTAATTTAAATTGATTTTGTTACCTATATACTTGTTTTCATTAAGAAGAAATATTGCCTGCTGTAATTTTATTTATTTAATTATGCTTGAGAATTCATAAGCGGCCGCATCATGTACTCCTTGGAGCGACTCTTAGAATTTTGTTTCCCTGCCTAGTGTTTGAATCTAAATTAATTATGTTTTGTATTTGAATACTCATATAAATTGTTTATGTAGGTTTTTGTATCCACCTGTTTGATCCAAGCATCTTCCATAGACCGTATGAAACATCGATGACTGTAATCTTCGATGTGTACGCTTAACTCCCTACTTTATTATTAAATATTGTGAATACTAACTAAGGAACCCCATAAACAGACTCATGACCTCATACAACAAACTCCTGATCGACGTAGATATCTTTGGACTTACGCTCCCCGCTTTCAAGACCACTACATTACAGATACTAAAGACGATACATACTCCGACATAATGTGACAGTCCCTTCTCCCATCCTTTCCTTTCCCGCCACTCCCTACTCCTCTTTTATACATTTTATATTTCTATGTATTTTTTGTTGTTTGTCTGATGTGTGTGTGTGTGTTCTGAGTGGATGTGTGTATGAATGGTGACTTATAATTTTATTTAACTTTCTTTTCATTTCTACTTGTTTTTTTTTTCTTTTGTTTTGTATGTATATACCTACTTTTTTTTCTCTCTCGTATATATAATATGGTGAATGGTGATTGAGGACGAATGACTAAGGATATTAGTAAATGCTGAAAAGTAAAGACTTCCAAGGATGCATGAGTAATTGGGTGACAGTTGACTGAATATTGTTTTCGTTCATATATTGTACTTTATCATAACTGTTGTCTGTTCATGCGTTTCAAATAAATAAATAATAAAAAAAAAAAAAAAAAAATAATAAAAAATACTACATTGTGTATGTATGAGTGTACGGACGGCACTGCGCACTGCACTGGGTACCTACCTGTGTCCAGTGTGCGCGGCGCGGTGTTGTTTTATTCAGTCATTTATTCTAGTATTAATAATTATTATTGTCCGCTGTGTGCCTGTATTTATGTTTGGGTACCTATATGGAACTGTCGTGCCTACCTATAATAGTTATATTATTTTGAACCTGCGCAAAAATACTCAATGTATTGCACCTATTTTGTCGACACACCCCGCTCAGATTGTTGTATTGAATGTTTTTTGTTTTTGATATTGTGTTTGTCTCTCATTGCTCAGCGCAAAGGGCTTGTGCCTGTTATGCTGAGTAATGATTTTTTGATTGTATAAAAATAAAATAAAAAAAAAATAATGACCCTTAAGTTCCCTACATGCGACACATTTGGTCAAACACTAAAAATGGCTACCCCCACCAACATGAAGTAATGTGTGAAACTAAATTCGTTAATCGCTTCAATTAAGATAAAATTAATATCGTAATTTGTAAAGGTGTTTTTATACTGATATCGCAATTTGTACTCACCCATACTAACAAAGTTATCTTTTGATTAAGTGCCTCCACCGATATACGTTTATTCGGTTGTAGGTAAGTTTGTACCTATATAAACTCATAATAATACCAATAATGATAGGTAGGTATATATGTAGGGAGAAAGGGTTTTGTTTTATACACACTTAACTGTAGTGATAAAAATATAGTGTATGCACAGGATGTTTCATTAGTAAAGTAAGAAATTTTTTTTTGCATTATGTTATAATAATTATTGTTGATTCGGATGCGGGATGAAGGTAGACGGGTCATAAGTTTGTAATAAAAACAAAAAATTCCTGCGTAACTTTTTGAAAAAATCCAAGAGATGTCGGTGTAGTAGGAAATATGGCACATGTGATATATGTTACGTTATTGTAGAATAATGTTGAAATAATACTGAATAGGCTATATTCAAACCAAATTTTACCGAATGATAATTAAGGTAAAGAAGGTACCTACTTATTTCTAGTTAGTGTGTTCGTACTTCTCCAAAACTCAGAAATTTGTACGTTGATGTAACAATAAATTTTATCTACAGTAGGTATATTTATATTGGCGAATCACGCATTCATTAAAATTTTTATAAGGCAGTAATTTTTTGACTAAGGTACACAATCCTATTAAATGAGAATATTTTCACAGATTTTGTTATGAAATGCATGTCAGAACGGCTAGTGAAAATTTAAGCTTTGTGAAAACGGCATCAAAACGTGAACGTCTTATAACACGCAAAGAACGAGAGCCTACCTAGCGTTTTGCAATAATAATTACGTTTTGTAAAAACAAGACTTGCTTTAAAATGGGAGTTGGTCGTTGTATTATTAATTATTGCTGTCGTTTTATGGAGATTGATAATAAATTCACACCTATGTATAACGCTACGAAACGTTATCAAAATGATACCGTGTGCCTATGTAATTCTTATAGTCATACATTGTTTTATGAATACCTACTAACATAATATGTACAATTATTGTACAATACATATTTTAAAATTGTATGCATTCTGAAGATTCTCGTGCTAGTAAATTATAGATTGTACATTTAATAGTACCTAGACTTTTTTTAATACAAAAAAAATCACAATTTTCTTATTGTGATTGCAGTTTTATCGTATTTCCTTAAAAATGTATGTGGCGTCGATGTAATATTATAATATACCTAAGTCCAGTTAAGTTTTTTTTTATATAAAATTATTGGTATTTTTGTAGGTACCGCTGTATATGTAAGATAAAACTGCAACGTTTGCAAAACAAACAGTCATTAAAGCGGTCTGGACGCACCCTGTATGTGCAGCGTCTAATGGTCACCATAAGTTTTGATTGTTTTATTAATCAACGTAATGGCGAGGTAACAATTAACAATAATGTAATAATATATTCATCGCAATCTGTTTTTGTTTGGTCACCCTACCCCTTTCAAATAGTTCCCCTTCATTATACTTCATATACTCATCGCTACAGTAGGACGAAAACGCGCAAACCTAAATAACCGTATTTTTTTGATTTATCGTATCTGAAGGATGTGAGTTGGCCCTGTTACCGAATGTCTTTCTTTCACAATACAAGCCCTTTTCTTTTCTTGAATCAGAAAGCAGAAATTCTTGAATAATATTGCAAAATTTAATATATGTTTAACTTTGACGACTCCAAGTGCCTGAAGAGGCCTAGGGAAAAAATAAATAAATAAGGTGATCGCAGATTCCACAAGAAATATTAAAACTGTCGCACCATGATGACGTGCTTTTTTAATATGACACAATATTGTGATTCTAAATTTAATTTTAAAGAACAAACTTAAATTAAAGAACATAAATAAACTTATTTTAAATTCCGACTTTTAGACTTTTAGATTCCGACCGACCGACGACGCGGCTCCGATTGCCGCAAAGAATGTTGTTCATGGTTTCAATGCATTTAAAATGGGCATGCCTGAAAGCGGGTTCCTGCTTTTGCTGTGCGTATGCCAATTCAAATGCATAGAAAGAAACCTTATTTGTGCCGATCGGTGCATGTCGGAATCGGCGTTCTTTGTGTTTTCACCCTAACGTTAAAAAAAACCGCTAGCTATTATAGGTACCTACTGACACCTTATTTTTTTAAATGAATCGTGCTCACTCAAAGTGAACACAAATACACTATTTGACTCTTTCACAATAAGCCACTTAAAGCTTGTGTCGTGAAAGAGGAAGATGATCAAACACACGACTTCCGCACGAAACAGTGCGAAAGTCGACGTTGTGAGCGCTATAGTCTACCAACCACTTCAATTTATTTTTACAATCTGCTTATTTTCTATCAGTTTTGTTTTTTTTTTGCGTTTTATTTTTTGCAATTTTTAGTAGTTGAGCATTTTCGTCCTAAGGTTGCTTTAACATACATACCTACCATACACACATAAAATATTTCCGCGGGCTAACTAACCAACCACCCTGTCGCCTGCAATAGGATGTCCACCCTCACATTTGCACCTATTTCATTGTTTTTCCTCCCTTCTTTTAATTATAAAACCTTAATGACAACACTTAAGTAGTTTCCTTTCAATAGGTAGGTACCTACTAAAACATATTTTCATGAGGTTTATCTAGTATATTTTTTCTTGAAGTTGATGATTTTCTTTTTCTTCTTTAGTTGTTGGGGTGTCGCTCCCAATATAGGTTTAGAACTAGCAGAAAATTTAAAGATCTTTGCAGTTGTTTTACATCACTACTGCGTAATAAACTATTCTAATTATTAATCTAATTATTAATCAATTAATTGATCATCAACCATAACTACGAAATAAAAACTTTGCGCAAGCAATCTTATTATTTTGATATAATAATATGTATTTTGTAATTCTTTACATGCAATAATTTGAAACAGATAATGCTGAACAAGCCTAACTAATTGCTTGCTGTGAAAAATAATTGGGTAATAATTACAAGCTTTGTGAGGATCTGAGGGTGAAACAAATAAAAAGCCTGATGCTAGGTTTTGTTTTCGACCATCATTAGAAGACGCAAGCGGAAGGGGGTGATCACATAATGAAAAGAAATTAAAATCACCCTCTTGTTTTTTGCAGACTACGTTATTTCTGGAACCTGTTAAAGGCTTTAATTAAAAAAGAAGAAATCTAGTCGTAGTTTTGTAAAATGTTACCATCGATAGCTTGTCCACCGGTTTATCAGTAGTAACTTTAACTGACGGCATTCCCGTCTCTTCCCGATTCCGGCCCACTGTAGGACATCTGCCGCCTATTCACATCTCGACTTCTATCTATTTTCCCCTTCATTATTAGGTGAAGCAGTTTGTATTTCGTGTTGCGAAGTATGTGTCCCAGGTAGGACATTTTCCTTCTCTTGACGCTGGTTAACAATAAAATTCCCTCTCAAGACCAGCTCTTCGCAACACCTCCGCCCGTGTCTACCATATCGGTCCACGGAATACGGTGGTTTATCATATTATTATTAACCATAAGGGTGCAAGTTTCCACACCATAGAGTAGGTAATGTGGACCAAACATAGCATTTGACCATTCTTTGCCTTAATGCCTTTGCCTAAAGTTGGTAAGTAATTTTTTTTTTTTGAAAGAGTAAGTACCAATATTTTGTTATTTATTTGAAATAGTTGTTGTTTTTACATGAAAAATATCTTAAAGTTATCGGTTTTTTTATTTATTTATTTGTTTTTGTGTTACCGAAGTTGTTGTATTGTTTTAAAATACACGCGCACACCTGCTCGTAAATCTCGTTTTTGAGAAAAATTGATGAAAAGCCTCGGTACGGGGTAGGCAGGGAGGTAAGCGTGCTTTAAGTTGTTTTGTTATTTCGGATAATATAACACCTTGTTACGAGGGATGTTTTCAGGGATCTAGAACCATTTTAATTTAATTTACTTTAGAAATTGGGCATACCTAATTATTGTTTTGCGCTTTCGATACCTACTTTTTATTTGAGAAAAGGGCTAAGACGGGACTCAAACATCGCCATAAAATCCGTATTAGAATGAATCCTGTCCAATATTTTAGGAACCCCAAAACTTCTTCACTGTCCCAAAATTTGTTTTTTATTTAGTTCATTTAGGTAAGTATAAAAGTGTTTAAAGAATATTTTTTTTTTATTGTATTTTAAAAATACATTTAAAATACAATAATCAATTAAACAACACAACACAAGACACAGTATTCCTCCATAAGCAACTTAATGCTTGAGCGGAGGTATGTTTTTTTTTGTATATGTAACAAGTAATGACTATTATCATTACTAATGTTCGATTTTTAAATGGAACCAACCACTACAGGCTTACGACCGTCTTCTACTGTTATTTCGAAGGCTGATGGCTTAGTGTGATCACTTTACATTAACAACGTTCGCCATAAGGTGGTAATGTTTGTCTCCGAAAATCCTAATCATGACACCAATAAAGAACGATAAAAGTATTTCACTCGTTGTGAGGCATGTCAAACAGATTGTACCTCTTCCCTAAAGTGGGTTAAAGATAGTGAAAAGGCTACGTATCGTTGTCAAAAGGTGCAAATATACCTACACATGCTTGGAACAAAATGTCACTTTTTATAGTACTTACCCCAAGGTCCAAGATGATGAGCATCTTTAAGGATGTTGAAATATGTAGCAGAGGTGCGACCAAAATTTATTCAATTATTTGAGAAAAAGACAAGATTTTGTTACTGGTACAGTGACATACTTTGTGGAAATGCCTAGTTTGATGTAAAATATCCAATCAAAGAAAACAAACGACATATTAGGTATTACTGGAACCGCAAGTTGTCGATCCCTAAAGGGGCAATAATAAGTAGCGCAGAGAGTGAGAGCTGGGGTTATTGTGTATACAGTTTGGAGTTATGACATTTTGTTATTATGGTCACGTTTAGGAATATGTCATAAACTTGGAATACTCATAAATAACACCACCTCCAACAGCCACTTACAATACTTTGCACTCTCACAAACAATACTAACGTAAGTCAGATTATTAAAATTACGAAATAGGAAAAAAGTTACAAATCAACTAGGTACCTATAGGTAGATATTATCGTAATAATTGTAGATGAGATGGTAGACAATTTTGGAAAAAGTAAGAAATGGAATGCCTGAAAGATATCCTTTGGGTTAAGAATCGACTTTTTCTTTATCTTAATCTTTATAATATTTTGAAATTCATATTTGTAGTTATTGTATAAGCAAGTAACAAAAATTAATAATTGAACCCATGCACGACCTCCACTCACACGAGTAGGTACAAATTCCAGCGTCGTAGCCGCTCGTGCACAAACCACATCATGTTTGATGCCGATAAATATTTTTGTACACAACGTCTTCTAGCTTTAAGCAGGGAGTACGATCCGATTCTATATAAGTACCCAGCGCCTACCCATGTTGTATATATTTTTTAAATTTTATTGAGGCCTTTCACCCATGTTGTATATCGAACAGTGTTTAATTCATTTAAGGCCGGTCTTATAGACATCCGTTAGTTAAAATTCTAACCAAATAAACCGAAATGTGATCCATTTGCTCGTTTTTCCGTCTTAAAAAAATCGTTATTCAAATTTTAGTACGGCAATTTGTTATTAAACCATCGATAAACTTACGAATATTTGGTCTCTCGTTTATAAGATCGGCCCTTAAAGGTGCATTTATACCAAAAGAATCAGACCCGAGCCTGAAAATAGAATACATTCTCCTCCCCGAAGCACGAGTTTTACTCATTTTCGGAGAGAATTTCAATACTTAATAGCGATTTTGTCTCAATTTTTTTATTTTGTATTATATTATACTCAGGTAATTATCAATAAAGGAATTATATTATTATTATTATTTTCCTAATCGCTGATACTGGACACCATGGAAACAACAAATAATTAGTAGGCGAAGTCAGTTCTTTCTGGTTATTATTTCCTTGGCGACCATATTAACGATTAGGGAAAATATACTCTAGTTTCAAAATCTGGGTTTGAAATTAAACTTTTATTAAATAAACAAAAATACACAAGCAAACAGAAAGATACAATAAGAAACTTATTTACACAATATAATATATTACACAGAAACATAAGTGCGTTTGTTCGTTTGGTATATAAATGCACCTTAATAGGTCAAACGATTTTTTAAATCTAGGTTAGGTTATGTTAGGTTAACTTATACTATCAATCTTTTTGTTTTTGTGTAAACTAACTTGCGCTGTTATGTCTACGCGACAGGGAAGTAGACAATATTTCCCTGCAGCTATAATACCTCCGGTGTGTTGTAAGAAGGGAAGGAAGACCGTCCGTCCGTTGTTGGAGTAAGATATCACCGGGATTTGTGGAACTCTCCGCTGCGCGACTGCTCCCACCACGACCATCTTATACCTTGCAAATATTCCAGATTCCATTTTTCTTCCAGTCCCTATATGCACACAGGAAACATTAGAGTTGAAAGGATGGATAAAGGTACTTCGAACTTTCTTGGATTTGGATGCATTGAAAAATAATAGTGTTTTTTTTACACCAAGGTCTTCCCTGTGAAAAAACCTATAGATAACGACTTGTTCAAAATATTTTCAAGCATACTTACATTTTCACTGACTGAATTATAAGTCAAAACAAAAGAATTAGGTATTACGTAGGCATTTGCAAACTAAGTATGCACTTAAACTTAATTTCAAATTAAGGCAAAGAAGGCACGGTCTGTTCTGATGTTTGCCTCGGAAATCTGCATCCTGATCGGAATGCCTTCAAAGAAGTGATTGCCAATGCCGGGGAAACATGATAGGGCACAAAAAGAAAAAGATACTTAGTAGGTACTTACCTACTTGCCCAACGAATGAATCTGATCAGTCAGACTCTTTAATAAAATACATAAGTACTTGAAAGAAGCGACGATTAATACTGGCGTGGAATTCAGATCAGAAGTCCTGTGTTCGATTCCCGGTCGGATCAGAGTTTTTCTAAGTGTTTTTTTCACTTGAAGTTTCAACCTGTCCTATAGATTGCACGAGACCCGTTGACTGGAAAAAATTGCCTCAGGCAATAAGTTCCGCCGGCTATACTGATTCCTTTGAATAGAAAAGTGTTATATTATTTATTTTATGTATTATTTTGTTAAGTCAATATAGACACCGTTTCTAAAGCGAAAAGACGCTTGTGTGAAACGAGGATATAACAACCATACTATATTTGGTACAATGCATTTTGACATCACATAATATCATATCTAGTTGATATGACGTAGGTCGTACGCTATCAAATTTTTTTCTTCAACCAGTCCAATCGGCAGCTAGGTATGTAGTAATAATCCTTACCAGAACACTAAAACACTATCACTAATAGGTATTACCTCACACTTCACTATCCGAGATTAAATACCTCACAGAACCCCGACGCACGCGACAAAATTAATAAGCTATACACGCGAATCAAAATTATTAGCACCTCGCAAAGAGCAACGTTTTCTCTGCTACTAATTTGAAGTAAGCACAAACACAAAAAAAAATTAAATAAATAAGAAACCGGATCCCGAAATAATTTAGGTACCTCACAGAAAGCAACGTTTAATTCTGCTACGCCAAAATATGCAAGTCGAAAAACCACTCAGCAAATAGCAAAACAAGTCTACGCGTCGTGAGCTGAGTGACAGGAATGCGAGAGATTACCTACTGACCGTGTGCTTAAAAAATATCCTTGTCAGCTGATTAAAAAACTTCTAGAATATTTCATCTTAGGGGTGTACCTGTTGATTACACCAGTGCATTGGCCTTCCGAGAAATGGTTGGACCTAGAAAGGGGGTATTTAAAACAATACTGTGTCATGGTAATAATTTTATTCAAAACATCAGGTTCATTGTCCTTCTGGCAAATCCCTTAGGACATACGTACATAGTCATAAATCATAGGATAAGATACATTCCAAATAGCCGAACAAGATAAAAGAATATTATTTTTTTTCATATCAGCGAAAGTATTTATTGCTACCTGTTATCCTTGAAAACAAAAGGTACCTGCCCGCATATCTCAAGTCTCTATACTTTAAAACAACAATGGGAGACTTTCGTTTCGAAAAAGCTTTCAAATAATAATCGCTGACCATATCAATACTTGGTAGTAGGGTTTTTTTTATAAGTTCTACTTAACTATTAAAATAAATGTCATCTTTCGGACGCAAATACCTACTCACAACATAGTTACATAAAGATACACTCCAAACAATGCATCAACCAATAATTTTATTATTAAGGTACCTTTCTTTACCTTTCCAGTCATCATCCTCATTGCTAGAGGATCGGGACCATCATGAATTCTTTCTCGAAAAAAAATCAAAATCTGTCAAAAATTGGTAAAACCGACGTCAGATTTCACCTCATAAAAGAAAATTTCCATAGAACTCGTAAAAGAAAAAGTAGAAATATTTGATTAAGTATATTTGAATTGGTTGATAGAGTAACGGCTACGACGCCGGCTTTCGCACTGTTTCGTGCGGAGGTCGTGGGTTCGATTTCTGGTGCCGACCATCATCCTCTTTCATTACACAAGCTATAAGAAGCTTACTGTAAAAAGCATCTTACTCACTTGCGCCGCGAACGCGTGACATTGCATCAATTTAATCGAAAGGTTAAGTGTAGGTATACGTT
The DNA here is from genome assembly GCA_963576905.1 of Mystacides longicornis. NCBI lineage: Eukaryota > Metazoa > Arthropoda > Insecta > Trichoptera > Leptoceridae > Mystacides > Mystacides longicornis. Next base: position 2,061,142 of record OY756428.1, read on the forward strand.
ATTCGAAAAAGCGAACGCGAGCAGAACACATGCTTCCTTTTGATAAAATTTATGTAACGATACACGTTCGCGGCGCAAGTGAGTACGGCCCTTAAGAGTGTATTTGTGTTCGCTGTGAGTGATTACATATTTTTATGATATCGGTATGTACACGATTAATTTTGAAACAACGTCACTCAAAGAAAGGGCCAGTGGCGTAACAAAGACAGCAAGAAACGAAATATTTTAAGAATCTGAATGTTATTTTAATATAATCGTATCGGAGAAATATTTTTAAAGCAGAAGAGACCCGTACCTTCGCCTCTCTACAAGAATTTGATTAGAAAAAAATCCGATACAAAATAAATAATAGCAGGCAAGATGGAAGGGTGGAGCGGTACACATTATTCTTTCTCCGGAATATTTGAATTATTAAATATTTCTGAAATTTCGCATATTATTATTATTTGTGCTTTCTATTTTTTATAACGTAAATTTTTCGGGAAAATATTGTTATGAATCGAAATTCGCGAGCTGAAAATTTAATTTTGATGTAAAAAATAAAAATCTATTTTAAGTTATCTACCTTTCTACTTTATGACGTAATAACCTTCAAGGTCCAAATATAATATAATACAAAATGTGGCTGATACTAATGATTTAGTGTTATTATAAGATTTTTATACACAATAGCCATGCGGACACCTGTTAGTGGAGCAGTGGAGATTCTATGTTTATTTTCATATTTTTTTGTTTGTGTTATTCAGTGTTGATGTCTCTTATATTATATAAATAAATAGCAAATTACTTCATAAAAAAATGTTTCGATAAGGCTAAGGCCACACTGTAAAGAGCCTCATTTACTGCAAAAAGCCAAGATCCTATTAATCAGACCTATTAATGGGCATTTTCACAAAAGGAACATTGAGCCACTGATAGTTATAGACAGCATTCTTTCTCGGTCGTTGAGATTGACAGCAAAAAAACAACAATGAGCAAGAATTAAAATCAAAACTATGATGTCATAATGAGAGAATGGGGCATGTAGCATGTAAAGGCATGTAGAGAGAATGAACGAGTTGAGAATGACTAAAAGGATATATAAAACTGAAAGAATGGGTGCACGCAGACGAGGCCGACCTCGAATGACATGGTCCGACCATATCGGTTCAGTCTTAGAGGAGGGCCAAGTCAGGAGCAAAAGGAATAGAAGAGCATGTCTGTACTGCATCCGTACTACATCCATACATTTTCCATAAAAAAACAATTTTAAGTAATTAGTATATTTTTCATTTATTTAAAATGACAAATCACTTGTATAAATACAGATAATTTTGTAATATCTAACCAAAAATAAATACGTGAATTAACTCGCTGTACGCCCAAACGCATAACACGCAATACGACAAGCAGCATCAATAAGGATGCATACATCATGCACGACGCGTCGCTGCTGCACCGTTGACACAGTCTCATTGTGTTGTATGTTGACAACTTAAGTCGTAATATAGAATATTTTGGTTCTACCAATTCAAAAAAAAAAAGGAAAACCATATCATATTCAGATAAAAAATATAAAAAAATGAATTAATTTTACAACTCCTTGTTCATCAAGCCTAGAAGCGAAATGAAAATTTGATTAATTTTGGTCCTTTAAGTACCAATATGTGTGCATACACGTAGCTATGTACCTACTTAATGAAATTTCTCCCAAAATATAATTTTTTTACATCAAAATGAAATGTTTCAAATTCCAAAAAAGAACCAAACACCATTTATCAAAATAATATTCAAAATGTCGTGCAAACATTTTGAAAAGTAACTTTTAACCTGTAATTTATTTCGGTAGGTAAGTGGGTATAATGATTGATACATGACACGGCGTCGGCGTCGTGATGCGGAGTGGGGTAACTAATTGCCAAAACTTATGGAAGATTTAATAGCCCGTGATCAACGACTAGGAATGCTTATAATATATTATTTTGTATGTAATGGAATTAATATTAATGTTTTATAATATTATAATCTATATATTAATACGCGAAGGAAAAACTCTGTGACCATTTTTACTTAATGAATTTCGCACACTTATAGTTTTTATAGAGAAGGAGTGGCAAAAAAAGCTAATATTTTTTTTTAAACTATGCATAAAAATAGATAGGTATACATATAAAATAAAAACATTACAAACAGTAAACACTACATTACAGTACATAATGTTACCTATGTATTTATTACTCGCACACACATACTACTTATAAAGATCATCGACTTCATTGAAACAAATTGAAAATGAATAACGCCTAATAATGGGCGCAGAAAGTTTTTTGAAGGCTGTAGGTATGTTCAAATAGAAGGTGGAACTAGAAATAGCGAAATATTCAACCTCATTGCGTCAAATTGAGAAAATATTAACATTGTTTTCTTTAACAATAGAAAAAATTGTATACATTACAAAATATTATATACTTAATGGCTAATTTAATTGTTTAAAACTCTGTTAATTTCACTTATAAATTTAAATTTCATTTCATTTCATTTCGTTTCATTTATTTATTTCATCTGTAACATTTTACAATATTTTATTACATTTATTCATAATAATTACAATAAAATTCTTATGTGTGCAGTAAGCTAGTAAAAACTGTGTTTTACGGCACACTTAGTTCACAATCGTTATATTATTATCACATAGCTTCCAAAAACAAAACGCCAAATCGGCCAAGGCCTTTCAATTATACGGCCATCTTCAGTGCCATAAATAATAAACTGACTTTACACCTATATAATATCTATCAAAATGTCAAATTTGACACTATCCATACATGTCATTGTTTTGGAATGAAAATCGTGAAATAGCTTCGCTCAGTCTTTGACAACGGAACCTCAATTAATAGGTAGGTAACGTTCAAACTGAGCACTGGTCGACCACTAGTATTAATAAATGATTAATGGAACGGATCAAATTAATGTTTTTTGATATTAATTGATCGTTGGGAGCCTTATACCTACTGACGTTGGGAGCCTTATACCTACTGACGTTGGGAGCCAGTAAAAAAGACGGCCGTAATATTTCAGATTCGTGTGAAAGACTATGAATTTTATGGTCCATATCAGCGGTTGCCAAAGTGGTGGTCCACTAGTGGCAACTCCATGGCAATTACTTGCTGAAAAAAACAAGTAGGTATGACCAAAAATTTAAAAACAACATAGCATTAATTAACGGTAGCCAAGCGATGACGCTCTTTGTACACTTACAAAAGGATTTTTATACTGTGTTCCGCTCCTACGAAGCAGAGCTCTCCATCATCATCTTCAGCGTTATTTACAACCCGTAGTGGGTCTTAGCTGCCTCCAAAAAGCTTCTCCATCCCGATCTGTCACTGGCTGCCACCCTCCAGTTTTGCTGCCCCAGAGCCCGACAGTCCGCGACAACGCCATCCAGCCATGTTAGTTTTGGTCTTCCGACGCTTCTTCTACCGATTGGGTTATTAAACAACACCCTTTTTGAGAGTGGAAGCTTACTTTCTGCCGGAGCTCCAGATCCTCCATACGGTGCAAATGACCTAGACACCGCAATCTGTTAATCTTAATGAACCTGACTACGCTGATATCCTGGTAGGGATCATAGAGCTCCGTGTTGTATCTTCTGCGCCAAGTTTGACCATCATTTATTGGGCCGTATATTCTGCGTAGCAGGGCTCTCCGTTTATGTTTATTTATTGTGTGTGTTACCTCTTTTTCTTTTCATATTATTGCATTTTGTACTAAGAGTTATTTCTATTTTTTATATGTTTTGTTTTAACGGGAACCTGTTAAATAACATAACAACATGTGGCACATCTCGATGGGGGACAATGTAGTTTAAGGCCTTAACATTATTGTTATCTTATAAATTTTCAGTTGTCTTCTGTTAATCTATACTAATATAAAGAGGAAAGATTTGATTTTTTGTTTGTTTGTTTGTTTGCATCGAATAGGCTCCAAAACTACTGAACCGATTTGAAAAATTCTTTCACTTTTGGGAAGCTACAATATCGGCGGTGAACATAGGCTATATTTAATTTCCAAAAAAAAGTGGGTAACCTACGAAAACTTCAATAATGTAACCCAAAATATTCTTTTTATCGCGAACGCTGTGAAAACTAACGATGATAGAATAAAACAATGTACGACAATTTTGTAGAAGACATCATTATTTACAAAAAGTATCGCGACAGCATATGTCTAACTATTATAGTTATGCCACAATAAGTGTTTTTTTATTTTAAAAAAATCAATAAAATGTCACCTCTAGAAAAGGCTCTTTATTGGTATCTTGGTATTACTCCTTATTAAAATAAATTAGTTCATATTCAAGTCTGCTTCAATATGTTTGTATAATTTTTTGAATTATTCAATTCGGACATTCCATTCGAAAGTTATCAGGAGTTTAAAAATGTGAGTATTGGAAAAAAAAGCATAGTCTCTTATCATCTCAACTTATCCGATGCAGAGTGCGTACGGGAGCCCGGGAGGGGACTGAGGGGAGCATGTCAAGTTTAGTAGAAATACCGCGCAAAGTAGTCACGGTGGTAAAGTGACGTGACACGATACATTGCAATGCAATTATTCCAGATTAACATATGCTATAAAATATTTTGAAAAAGTTAGGGATCTGTATGAAAACTAAATTATTTTTAAGTATCTATCTACCCGTGCGAAGCTGGGGCGGACCTCTAGTTAAATAATAAAGACAGTAATTATTATTTTTATAAAACGCCTTTAAGCGACGATAGTAAGTACATGGTAACAGATAATTTTAATAAAAGTTGGTTTATTGAAAAGGATGTTTTATTAGGTATCAAATCGTGGAGGCATTATTCTAATGAGTCGGTACTCGGATACCTCCTACCTAATGACATATAATCTCATAAAATTTTATCTTTTACGTATCATTTAAATAAATTACATGTATTTAACCTTATTGCCTATAACCGATTGATTGATTGATGTTTTTCAGATTTTGCGTAATTTTTTCATAAATTCCATTTTCAAATAGGAATTTTGTTAATACTTACAAACCAGAAGGAACCTACCTATCTTAAAAAAAAAACATTTTTAGAAATGGCTCATTTCGTTTATCGATAAATTTAATGATTTGCCTCATTGGGAGAAATTTGACGCATTACAGAGAGCTAAATAGGTATTTTAATAAATGAAAATGATTTTAGGTGTAAATATTATATTCGGAGAAGGGTAGGTAGGTACGGGGTGTGTTATGTTCAGTGGCGGGTCGTCAAACCTGTGTGATCCATCATCTCGTCTGTTGACACAAGGGTAGTTATGAGCCATCGCGCCGAGAGAAATAACGCTGTGGGCCTCATAATAGTTTTTAATAGGTATCTATGTGTCCAAACAAATTATTTCATTTCACTTAAATTAGGTACCTAGGTATTTTTTTTTCCTCTCCACTCGTTTTCGAGTTATTCGGCTAATAAGGTAGGTATTAACAATTCGCTTTGCAATTTTTATGCTGTAAAAAAGAGCATTATTCTTATTTTTTGTAGTTTTTTTTGTAATTTTTTAGTGATTTACATTTTCAGTGGGGCTAGACAAATTCAAATTCGCGTTCGACTGCAAACGAAGATTTCGTCAATGTATAGTGCGTAAAAAATAACTGCCCACTTGAACACAATATAAAAAATTATCATAAGACACTCATATGAAAATATAAAAAGTGGAGAGTTAATTTTCTTCCTACTGTAAATAATTGTCGAAGAATTGTAGGTAGGTAGTCGATCGCCAAATGCAATTTCTCTAGGCCTACTGTTCTACGTACTTACAGCTTTATTTTTAATGATCTTGAGCGTTTTTTTTGACAACCTCGAGTTAATATTTTCAGAGATTTTACGAAAGAGCTCATTTTTAGATAATATTTATTTATTTAATTAGTTATCTACGCAACATAAGTTGCATTTACATTTCAAAATATTATAATAAACATTTCATAAAACAACACTTCAGTAAGCAAACGAAAGAGCAATCAAACATAAGAGAACTGCTACCTACATTTTTTTTTTAACTTTTTGGCATATTATCATCCGCAAGGAGGATGTTTTGCTGAAATAAAATATCATTAATCTAGAGGTTGTTTTATTTTTTGGCCTATGAAACAAATTTATTTATTACCTTTGTAGCTCCTGCTCAAAGAAAAAATTGAAGGAAGGGGGAATTTTGAGACCTCATTATTCGAAATAAGGCGGAAATAGGGAGTTGGAGAACCTTTTTATCCTGTGAAGACCTAGCATGACACAATGAGAAAAACATGAAACTTAACAATCCTTATTGTATGATTTAAGTAAGCCAATCGTACGTATAATATGAATATTTAGTGAGTTAGGTTTATAGGAGCCAGACAATAGAGATGGCTGAGACACGAGTTAAGGATGGCGTATGATAGTTAGCTTTCCCACATCAGGCTCTCGAAGACGAAGAAGACCCTCTCATGCTGTGTTTCATTCCTTTGAAGCAGAGCTGAGGGATTTAGAAATAAACATCGCGCAAGATCTAGCACAGTGGAGATCTCTTTTGCCTCCCTATGCTCCTAAGTGTGGTGTGAAAGGAGAAGAGAATAGAATTATGGTAAGTAGAGTTATGTGATCGATATGAATTGAAATTATCAAAAGAACAACAGTTAATAATATTATGAAAAACATCTTGTTTTTGGGTCAAAAGTAACATAAATCTATTTATTTATTATTATTATGGCCATTTCAATAACGTATTGATGACTTTTGATGGGCCGCGCTCCTGCAAGTTGCGGCCCTGCTCAGGGAATATTACGTTTAATTTATTATTATTATTATTCATGATTGGACCAGCCAAAACATTACCAGGGCCGTATCTTATTTTATTGAGTCACGTTGTTGCGTGTGCCGCGAATTCATAGCCATGCAAAAACCATCAGGTTAAAATTTTCAAAACAATCATCAGCCGGTATGGACAAATTCAAATTGGCGTTCAACAACTACAAACGAAGATTTCGCCAATGTATACCTAGTGCGAAAAAATTAACTGTCCACTGGAACATGTATGAAGGTATACAATTATTATCTAAACCAAACAAAAGACACTTAGGTATATAAAAAGTGGACAGTTAATTTTCGAAAGTCGAAGAATTCGTTTGTTGTCGATCACCAAATGCAATTTGTCTAGGCCTACTGCTATGTTTAGATGGCGAAATCATTGTTTTTTTTTCTTGCTATAACACCGTATTATCAGTAGGTACGTTTTCACTGTTAAAAACTTTCTTGAACTTTTATGAATAAATCGAAATGAGAATAAGCAAAATCGGTCCATCCGTTTTTGAATTTAAGCGAGGCATACTCACAGCTAGCTATTATTTAAGTAAACGTAAACGAAACCCTTTGTAAAAAAAATAATGGCAGCGATGGAAAATTTGTAAAACAAATTACCTCTTGAGAATCTTAATATATATAAATCTCGTGTCACAATGTTTGTCCTCAATGGACTCCTAAACCACTTAACCGATTATAATAAAATTCGCACACCATGTGCAGTTCGATCCAACTTGAGAGATAGGATAGTTTAAATCTCAAATTATAGTCGCAATTTAATTTATTGCTAATTATTTGTCTGTTATTATTTGACAGTCACAATTATCTGTTAACTCCAAATGATTCTAACAGATGTCGATACCTTTCGACTGGGTTGAGTAAGTAATCAATAGAAGGCGCTGCTATGGTAAATCTACGAACGTGTCATATAAGCTACATTTTAACAGCATAATTACCACGTGTTGTTGACGCTATAAATTAAATTAAATTTATAGTATGCTATAAAATATTTTGAAAAAGTTAGGAATCTGTATGAAAACTAAATTATTTTTAAGTATCTATCTACCCGTGCGAAGCTGGGGCGGACCTCTAGTAATATTATAAATTAATGCCAGCATTAAATAATTTTACTTCAATATTGAAGTGAGTGAGTGAAGTGGTATAGTAGCGGTTACGACGTCGGTTGCTTTCATACTGTTTTGTGCCGTAGGTCGTGGGATCGATCACAGGTGCCGACAATCTTCCTCTTTCACACAACACAAGCTTTAGAAGCTTACTGTTAAAGAGTCAATGAGTGTGTTCACTTTGAGGGAGTACAGATTCATTTCATAATGTACCAAAAATATTGAATTGAAATAAGAAAGTTGTGTTCATAATTACGTTGTGACATTGGTTATGCCGCGTGCCGTTCTATACGCTTAAGCGGCACAACGATTAATATAAGGTATTATTATTAGATCCATCGAAATGAAATTCAGTGTTGTGTTTGATGGGTATTGTGTCGTGTTTATGGGGCTCTTATAATACAATATTCATAAACAATGAATGCCTGTCAAATATTGATTAGCTCTTTAGTATTGTGAGCGGGTGGTGTATGTGCCGTCATAATAACATGTAGGAAAGGTTCCCATGTTCGATTGGCGCACACGATGCGGTGCAAATGATAGATTGTACGTCCTACGAATACATCCATTATTAATCCCCTAATCCTTTAAATGTCTTGTATCTGTAAGTAGGCACCTACCTACCCCAAATAGGCCAATAATAATAGATTAGTATATCTGTATAAATAGACAAATCTAAATGCTAAATTGTAAATATTTTTTATTTATTTTTATTTTTTTTATTTTTCAGATTTTCGCAAACATACAGTTTTTTTTAACAAATAATAACAATATAATTAAAAGTACAGTACATAAACCAGCAAAGTTTGCAGACATTACTTACTTATTTTTTAATATCAGGAGGGTTTTTCCTCTCCCCACTCGACATACACTACACATCATCAAGTACAAGCAAAAAACACCAAAGCTAGACGGGCTCGCCGCCGGGCCCGAAAACCCACCAGGGCGCACACCCCGACGCTCGTCACGACGGATTCCCGACACCCGGCAGCAGTACCCTCATTAAAATGTATATAACATGAACACCAGTAAGGGGATTGGGAAAGGTAAGGAATGAGGAAAAGGGAAGACGACAATGGATCGGAGGACCCCCGCCTATGCCCGATGAGATCCAGAACCTATCAGGGATCCAATTATGGACCTCTTAAACACAGAAAGGGATACATGAAAGATGTCGATACTAACAAAAAATGCGTTATAAATATCCGATGAACGATGAATGAAAGAACTCTGCAGGTAATTAGTGCTGCACCTCGGTTGTTTAAAAGTAAGTGTCGTCCTGGTTAATCTGATTGGGCAGTTGAAAAAAATTTTACTTATTAGATAGTTGCTGTCGATTACGTTGTGAGTTATTTTATATAAGAAAGACATATCATGCAGCGTGCGCCTGTTCTCCAAGGTCATTATTTTATGGTGACGCGCAGAGAAACGCGAGTTTTCAAATGATAACAAACTTCTAAAATCTAAATGTATTAAAAATTTATTCTGTACTCTCTCCAACCTGTCAATATACGTGATGTATTGGGGACTCCAGACCACAGTAGCAAACTCAAGGCAACTTCGCACATACGTAAAGTAAAGTAGTTTTAGTGTTTCTATTGACTTAAATGGCTTAGATACTCTCACAACGAATCCCAGTTGTTTAAATGCCTTGTTCGTGATCGCATCAATGTGAGCTCTAAGTGTCATTTTGCTGTCCAGCAGTACTCCGAGATCCCTGACAACGAGACATCTCCGCAAAGAAATTTTATTAATTTTGTAGTCGTAATGGAGGGGCTCCTTTCGTCTTGTGAAGGATATCGCGCTGCATTTATCAACATTAAGGAACAGTTGGTTTTCAGCACAGTATTGGGAGAGCCTATCGAGGTCGACCTGAAGAGACACCGCGTCCTCAAAATTGCATATCCTCCGGTAGACCTTTATGTCATCCGCATATACAAGAAAATCAGACGATCGAAAGCACCGCTGGATATCATTAATGTACATGATGAAGAGAATTGGGCCCAGGTGAGAACCCTGCGGAACACCGGACACGCAACGTCTGAATTGAGATGTTTCGTTGTTAACAGCAACAGCCTGATGTCTTTCCCTGATGTAAGAAGTTATCCAGCGCAAGAGGTTACCATGCACACCATACTTCCCCAGCTTATGTATTAATATTTGATGGTTTATTTTATCAAACGCCTTGGAGAAGTCGGTGTACACAGCGTCAACCTGACCACCGCCTCCCATAGAGTTATAGATAAAGTCGGTGAATTGTATCAAATTTGATTCGACCGATCTGCCGCCAAAAAAACCATGTTGATTTGGCAATACGAAGTTCTTTATTGCCGGGGTTAGTTGTTCCACAACGATTTTTTCCATTATTTTGCTAAATAGAGACAACTTGGAAATCGGTCGGTAATTTTCTACGTCCCGTTTATTACCCGATTTGTGAATTGGAGTCACGTACGATTTCTTCCAAGCAGCTGGAAATATACCCCCCTCGAATGACATTTTAAATAAAACCGAGAGCGGTGATGCCAGCTCTGTAGCACACTCGACAATGAACGTTGGGGGGATTCCGTCAGGTCCCGGACCCTTATTTAGATCCAGCCCTTTTAATTTTTTACATATATCTGCCGCTTCGAAACTTATTATACTAATATCTATTTCTCCCAGGCACTCCACGTCTGGTAACGGAGGAGCATCGCTAACAAATGAAGACTGGAAGAAACTACTAAATAGTTCACAAACCATTCTCATATTACTTGTGGTTTGATCTTTATAGAACATGCTATGGGGAAAATCTGAATGAGGTTTTTTTGAATGTAAATAATTATGAATACTCTTAGGGCTTGATCTAATTTTCGTTTCGATGTTTGATATGAATATTCTATGACATTCCGCCTGCATCGACTTCTGCCTAGACCTAAGAAGAGAATACTCATCATAATTACCAATCAGGCCGGTGCTTTTCCACCTTTTATGTGCTCTTAACTTTTCCTTAATTACCCTAATCAAGTCGCTAGTATACCAGTTAGGAAACCGGGAATTAGAAAGGGTTTTACATGGAACAAATGTTTCAATGCATATTCTTAAGAAGTCATAAAACCTATCAAGCGCCCCCTCAACGTCCAAGCCCAAAAACTCTCTCTCCCAGTCAATACTGGACAAATATTCCCTTATGGACGAATAGTCGGCTCTGTGGAACTGTCTTACCTGTCTAGATGATTTTTTAATATGAGATTCACTCACGTCAGTAATCCGCAACGAGAGAGCCCGGTGATGCGAATCCTCGTCAATCAACGGGTCATCGCAACGAACAAGCTCGCAGTCCGGGACACCACCTATCACAAGATCGAGCACACGATCGTTGGCATTAACTATTCCATTGTACTGTCTAAATTCTGAAAAAGACATAAATTCAATGAGAGGTACACAATTATTGTTATTTTCATAGTTTGTCACCACGTATGAGCGATAACTTTCCGAATAACTCCAGTCAATAGTCGGAAGATTGAAGTCACCCAGAAGTAAAAAGTAGTCATCTGGGTTGTTCGAGATTAATTTTGAGGTATTTTCAAAAAATATGTTCTGATTGTTCAGATGATCGGTATTCTGTGGTATATATGCACAACATATATGAAGGGAGCCCTTTGTTTTATCCGATGGAATAGTGACCCATAAGTCTTCAACATTAGTTCCCCAACCCAATTCATATCGACTATGCAATTCTGATTTCACCGCTATGACTACACCACCACCTAATTTTTGACCAGTCAATTCATAATTTCGGTCACGTCTGTATACACGATATCTCTCGTCAAAGAGCTCACGATCATAGAAATTCACACTAAGCCAAGATTCGGAAAGACATATTACATCATAGTCATTATTCATAACATTTTTTAAGAATGTATGTGTTTTCGTTCGAAGACCCCTGACATTCTGGTAATAAAACGTCAGAGAACCCATGGTTTAAACGGAATGAAAATCTCCATGCAGGCACACGCAAGAGGCTCCAGGGAAATGAAAAAGGAAAGGAAAGATGGAAAAGAGGATACTGATGTACATAGCCAATGAAATAGTAATAATAAACATAGGATACAACCACACAAAAAGAAAAGGAAAAAGAAGAAAAGAGAGAGATAAGGCACAAATATCAGACCTTCGAGAATCAATTGCCGATTACACAGTCACAGTATTAGCTTCAAATCTGCAGGTTTTCTTAACAGTAATGCTCTGGATCCAGAGTCCTTTCTGGCATATATCCTGCAGTTCTTGACCCATATATAATGGTACTCCTTGACCCTAGACAAATCCCTGGCCTGCTTTAGCAGCTGCTTATTTGCAGGAGTAAGATGGCAGTTTATATAAACTCTGGCTTCTCCATCACCATAGCCCAGCTCCGCCGCCTTCAGTCCACGCCTTCTTCGAACAGCAGCCAATAGAGCGTCGACCGGGTCTCTTCCACTGAATTGTACAACGATCTTTGATGGTCTCCTATGGTCGCTCCATGAAGCCACCCGTCTAACAAAATTAATGTTCAATGGATCAACAGGCGCTTCAAGTTTCTTGGCAATATTAATAATGATATCCTTAAGAGACTCATTCTTCACCTCAGGTACACCAGTAATTTCGAGATTATTCATCCTCATATATTGTTCCCTCTCCATGTTCTCCCCAGTCAGGCGGGCGACCTCAGACCTCAGTTGGTTCACCTCCTCCTCCACTGCCGCCGACCTCGACTCCCCCAACTCTCGCGATTTCATCAGATCTTCAAAATCATTCAGCCTTGACACATTGTTAGTAACAATTACCTCCATTTTATCCATCTTAGTCTCGATCAAGTTGCACTTGTCATTTAGATTGTTTAACGACGAATTATTTGATTCGAGTGCACTCTTAAAACCTTGAAATTCTCTAATTATACTCAGGAAATCTTCTCTTAGGGCTACGATCTGAGTCATAATATCTGTATTAGTTGGCTCAGGCATTACAGCATGCGAAGAGCCCTCCTCCGCGCTCACCATCGGACCCGAGGAGACCGTTGTGGGCAGCGGGGCGTCTGGAGTATCTCCCATGGTCCTGGATGCTGTCTTACATTTTTGACAGCGCCAGTTGGACTTCCTTGAACCCATCTTCCTAAAGGTAGTCTCTGCAATCCCCTGGCATAAGAAATGATAAAATCCCTCACAGTGCGCGCAATGGATCGCATCCTCTTGAATGAGGCACTCGCTACAGGAAAAGCACTTCATGGTCGGGCTATTTATTTTATAATAATGTATTATTTTTAAACACTGGCACGAAAGAAAATGTTTATAACTTACTAGTTGTATGAAAGACAAGAGATATAGAGTCTGGCCATCAAATTACGCACATAACAATATAACATTGATAAAAATAGTTCATATGGTTTGTTTAGTCTGATTAATGGTCACGCGACAGCAGCCGGCGCCGCAACTATCTGGGTCAAAATTTAATATGTCTATGACGTTCTTCTATATTAATTAAATTCTCCAATAGATGGCTCCCATCACTAATATCACTCAGGAAGGTCTTATTCGTGGTTTGATCCTGCACTGTATATATTTTTAAATAAATAATTTATTTAAAAAAAGTTCCGCCAAGGGTGGTACTTGAACCGCACTCTCCTCGTGCACGACACCGGGTAGCGCATTAACCATCTGATCCACTCGGTGCGACAGTTTGTTTGTCGTAAATCAGCTTTAATAACAATTATAAAATCAACTTATGAGCAAACTTGCGTAAATTTGATTTACTACCTCTACTGTTCACAACAATATTATTATAAGAGTATAATTTTTGATTAATTGCGTTTCAATATTTATTTAATTTAGTGTTTATTCACAACGACCTCTATAAACATTGAGGGATTAAGCTCAGACAAAGAGACCATTCTCTCTGATTTCTGTCAAAACATCGACGTATTAATGATACAAGAGACCCATAGAGGCCCAACGGACCCCAGACCTAAAATACAAGGAATGAACTTGATACTAGAACGACCGCACGACAAATACGGAAGTGCAATATTTGTGAGTCCGGAGATAGATGTCCAATCGGTGGCTCTGACGGATGAAGACAATATTGAGATCCTGTCTATAGTTCTCACAAGCTGTGTTATAGTGTCAGTATATAAACCCCCTGGTGCCGACTTTAAATTTACAGAGCCGTCAAACTACAACAACCACACCAAGAAAATAGTCATGGGAGATTTCAATAGCCATAGCATAAATTGGGGATACAGGGAAACTGATGAGAATGGTATGAGGTTGGAGAAGTGGGCTGAAACGGCAGGACTGAGTCTTGTTCACCACCCAAAGCTACCGGCATCCTTTGACAGCGCCCGATGGAAGAGAGGATATAACCCCGACAACATATTTGTTTCGGATGAATTGACACCTCAGTGCTCTAAAAATGTTGAGCTCCCCATCCCAAGGACCCAGCACCGCCCCATCACCTGCAGAATCGTCCCAATGACTCAACCTGCGAAAGTGCTATTTAAAAGGAGATTCAACTTCAGAAAGGCTAAATGGGCTGACTACAGTCGGGCACTGGACAATGCTCTTTTCAATGTAACGCCGAAGCCAGAGACGTATGAGCTGTTCGTGGAAGCTGTACATAGAATATCAAGACAGTATATACCACGTGGCTGTAGGACAGAATACATCCCCGGACTCACTGATGACTCAAAACAGCTCCTCGAAAGATACCGAAAACTATTTGACAGTGACCCATTCTCAGAGGATACACTGCAAGCTGGGGAGGTTCTGATGCAGAACATATCCAACAGCAGGAAAGATAAATGGTGTGACCTTATTGAAAATCTCGACATGAAGCAAAACAGCAGAAGAGCATGGAAGGTAATTAAAAACCTCAGTAATGACCCATCAGCACAGACCACTAAATATAATATCACTCCAAACCAAATAGCTCACCAACTGCTACTTAATGGCCAAACACGTGGAAAGAAACTGAGAGTACCCATTGTCCGTGATATAGCACAAGAAAATAACTTTTTGGGAACCCCTTTCACCCAGGGCGAACTGAGCGAGGCAATAAACACGCTGAAGAATGGCAAAGCGGCTGGCCTGGATGAGGTAAGAGTCGAACAGATCAAGCACTTTGGACCAAAAACCATGGAGTGGGTCCTAGGACTAATGAATGCATGCGTAGAGAGTGAAAAGATGCCGAAGCTCTGGAGAAAGGCACGTGTTGCTGCACTCCTTAAGCCGGGAAAAGAACCTCATGACCCTAAGAGCTTTAGACCTGTGTCCCTCCTTTGCCATATGAGCAAAATTTTCGAACGCCTTATACTGAACCGCATATCCAGTCACATTGATAACCATACGATAGGAGAGCAGGCTGGTTTTAGACCAGGAAGGTCATGCACTGGTCAGGTTCTAAACTTAGTGCAGCACATCGAAGATGGTTTTGAGAGGAAGAAAGTGACAGGTGTGGCTTTTGTGGACCTCACAGCCGCATATGATACGGTGAACCATGCTAAACTTGTCAACAAGATATATAAGATGACAAAAGACTTCCGGCTAACATCCTTGATTCGCAATTTCCTGGGTAACAGACGTTTCTATGTAACACTGCAGGGCAAAGATAGCAGGTGGCGAACACAGAAAAATGGCCTGCCGCAGGGAAGCGTCTTGGCGCCAATCCTTTATAACATCTATACCAATGATCAACCCACACCGAAGGAAACCAGACAATTTATCTACGCCGATGACACCGCAGTGGCAGCCCAGGAGGATTCGTTTGAACTGGTGGAGGAAAGGCTCACCCAAACTCTCAATACACTCGGACAATATTACGATGCAAATAACCTCAAGCCGAACCCAGGAAAAACGCAGCTTTGCGCATTCCACTTGCGTAATAGGGACGCGGGAAAAGAGCTGAATGTCACATGGAGGGGTGAGAGGATGGAGAACTGCCAGACGCCCAAATACCTTGGTGTTACACTGGACAGAACACTCTCATACAAGCAGCACTGCTGCAACACCAAACAGAAAGTCTCAGCCAGAAACAACATCCTGAAAAAGCTTACTGGAACATCCTGGGGAGCATCTCCAAGTGTTCTCCGCACCACTGCCTTGAGTTTGTGCGTCTCTGCGGCCGAGTATGCTTGTCCGGTCTGGCAGATGTCTACGCACACCAAACAGGTGGATATTGCTATAAATGAAATGGCACGGCTGGTGTCCGGATGCCTGAAGCCCACACCAGTGCACAAACTCTATCCAATTATTGGCATAGCTCCACCCAACATCAGAAGAAGGACTGCTGCGGACGCGGAGAGGCATAAGCAGGTCCACGATACAAGACACCCCCTTTTCGGCCATGAGATGGCGGCCCAGAGACTGACATCGAGGAAGAGTTTCCTTAAAACAACCACCATTATGGATGCCTCAACGTCAATGAAACAACACAGAGAGGATCAATGGAAGCTCGAACTTGGTGACAGACTTTGGATGGCGCCTTTGGAGGGAAATAATACCGCGCACAGCCTTGACTTTCCTATCTGGAAAACTTTGAATAGGCTCAGAGTGGGGGTAACCAGATGCAGGGCCAACCAGCGAAGATGGGGATTCCTTGAGGGTGAGGACGTGAGCTGTGACTGTGGGGAGCTGCAGGACGACCTGCACTTGTTGACGTGCCCGTCGATGCAGGTGACTTGTGGGGTGGAGGACCTTGTGAGGGCGAATGACAAAGCGATATCCGTCGCTGCATACTGGAGTGGCAAAGTCTGAAGTCCGGACTCGAAAAGTAAGTAAGTGTTTATTATTACTTTTTTAAAAAAGAAAACGTACACTGTGTTAGTCTGCACTGAATAGTCTTCTATATTACAGGATCACGTACTCTCAAGCAACACAAAAACACCCATTCAAAATGTCAAACAATTTCGTGAATTTTCACTGTGCATGGTCTATGATTTACATTCACCAACAAAATAGTACTTCACTGTTAAATACTCGAGTCCACTTTCATTATAGAACAAAACTTTGCACTTTATAAGTAATTTTTCGCCAAAACAACAAATAATTTGTAGGAGAAAAAAAAAACAACACCTGACAGTTCGAATGACAGTTGATAGAAAAAGAAAATATATACAATAGGTATATTATATTTCTTTCATAAGTTACCGGTGGATTTTTTTTATATTTTACTCAAAAGAGTATTTTAAATGTAATGGATCTGCTAAATTTGTCATTTAAATGACCCGTTCTTCGTAAAAAAAATACGCAATTTTAATGTACGGGTATAATTTATTTTTCTTTACCTACCTAGAATCTAAAAAAAGTGTTTCTATAAAAGTGAATTTGTGCTCACACACTCTTTGACTTTTTCACAGTAAGCTATTAAGAGCTTGTGTTGTGAAAGAGGAAGATAGTCGGCACCTGGGATCGAACCCATGACTTTCAGCAGAAACAGTACGAATGTCGGCTACGGAACCGGCAGGCTATCAACCGAATTAAAATACAACAATACTATTTCCTTTGCGACCCCACTTGGGACATAGGGAGGCAACAAGAACCCTCTACTGCGCTTGATCTTACGCGGCTTCATTGACCTCCTCTAACAATACAATATCTTTTTCATATTGATAGATTTTGCTTATAAATAAATTAACACTTCACAAAGGTGTCACTAAAGCCGGCGGAACTTGCTTTTTGGAAAAATTGTCTAAGGCAATAAGAGAATCATTATGCTTGTTCTCATTCAACTTATCATAAACTATACTGTAATAATTACTTATTATTACTTTTCGCCGTGGGGTTGCCGGCTTAGAATAGCACCTCTGCTCTTTTTGCTGGTTTTTCGAGCATCCTGTAAGAGGCAGGAAATCGAAACATCAGATCGGGACAGTGAGGTTAACCACCTCACGTCCTTAAATCTCAACTGGTCAGAAAAAGCACAATGTGCCTCGGACGCCTTCGAACGCAATGGAGAGCTCTTGCCTCCCTATGCTCCCGTATTGCGGGTTGGTTTGGGGGTGATTCGAGGCGGGCTTGATTTGTCCGGGGCCGGATTTTTAGTTTGATTGCTTCGATCGAGCTGGGGAGTCGGTTTCGTGCGGGTCGGATTTGCTGCGGATCGGTCTCCTCTGGGCTGGCTTGCGGTGTGCGGGGGACCATAAAGGGAGAATGTATGAATTTTCTAAAAAGATATTTGGAAATTTTTTTATGTAGTTTTGAAACATTATGTTTTTTACTGAAAGTCT
This sequence comes from Mystacides longicornis, assembly GCA_963576905.1. Taxonomy (NCBI): domain Eukaryota; kingdom Metazoa; phylum Arthropoda; class Insecta; order Trichoptera; family Leptoceridae; genus Mystacides; species Mystacides longicornis. Next base: position 2,079,318 of record OY756428.1, read on the forward strand.
ATTCGTGGGGACAACTGTATAGTGTATACTCATATCTGCTACGAATCATCGTCTATGTAAACAGAGTATAACGTTCTAAGCCAACATCACACCCATGTTGCATTTCAAGAGTAATTAGACTGAAAGACATTGTGCTCAACGCTTGCAGTCGGTATATGCACCAGCGCAACAGGGGTGTAACTACCGCCGTATCAATGTTACGAGGCCCCCGGACTACATAGACCCCAAATACAAAAAAAGAAAGCCAGAATCGCTAAAACAGTAAAATACATATCAGTTGATCTATATAAACAAACAAGCTTAAAATCTAGAATCCAGAAAATTGATAAGCTTTCTATTTTTTTACCATTTACTTAGGTTACAACTTCAACCGCTGAAAGAAATATCTTTTATTATATGGAATAAGATTTTAAAGGGCAAAATAGAGGGTCAAAGAATCGTGGGCCGGAGACAGATTTCCTGCTCCGGAACATCCGGGATTGGACTGGAATCAGGAAACATATTCTCGTAGCGCTTGAATTACAATCTTATCTTAGTTGATATCTTAAAGGGCGGCTCGGAAAGGATCGGACCAATCAGAGAGAAAGAGGGAGTGTCTACAATACGATGTAGCCAATCGTGGAACGATCATGACACTCCCCCTTTCTCTCTGATTGGTCCGATCCTTTCCGAGCCGCCCCGCCCTTTAAGATATCAATTAAGATAAGATTGCAATTCAAGCGCTACGAGAATAACCCTGCAGAACGGTCGGAGCGCTTTTTGCGGCTGCACAGGACAGAGAGAGATACCTACTCTCGAGTGATAGTCGCCGTTGGGAGACCCAGCGTGATATGTGAAGAAGAAGAAGAGTATGGAAAAGTAAAATTATCTAATGACTTGGAACAAATTAATATAAAATATCTCATTACTTCTGTATATCAGGAGCGTCTATTAGACTTGTCATAATTGTCTATATTATAGAGGACAACACTCTAGAAAATTTGAAATCGTTCTCAGTTATGCATGATTTATTTTATTTATTTTTTAAATAAGATTTCCAAAAAAAAAAAAGCGAGAAAACTGTATTTTTTACTTAACTATTTTCTTACATACATAGCTACTAGATAGAACCATTTAGTACGTACCTATTTTTTTTTTTAAATGATTCTGGGTTCACTCAAAGTAAAATATAAAATATAAACACAAATACACTCTTTGACTCTTTCACAGTAAGCTGCTCAAAGCTTGTGTCGGTACCTGGGATCAAACCCACGACCTCGGCACGAAACATTGCGAAAGCCGGCGTCGTAACCGCTAGTCTACCAACTACTTCAAATTTAATTATGTATATACATACAAATCGAGCATTTATTTATTTATTTTTTTATTACTGTAAAAATAAACACCACTCGTCATAACAGCTTTCGCCTTTGCGATGAGTGATGACAACACAAACAATACATTAATACAAAAATTAACTTATAAAATAGATAAAAACTAGAAAACAATAAATAATTATTAATAGTAATAAAATTACATAATTAATACTATAAATATACACACATAAAATAACAAATGAATATAAAAATGCATTGAGGCATCATAAAATAAGAAAATAAAAAAAATAAAAAATTCGCCAAAACCAAATTACATTTTACGTGGTTGCAACACCGCGTCCAATTTGTACCGCTATTCCGAATTTCACTTACTAACGTAAATTTTCACTCACTCACTAAAAAAAACTCATGGGAATTATGTGTGGGCTGCAGAGCTTCCCGGAGTATTCTGTAGGAGCGCTATACAATGTTTCCATACAAAATTTGGCACTTCACGAAGCGTAAATCTCTTACAATAGGAGTAGGTACTGATCTGTTGAGAGGAGGCATCAAGTCATTTTGTTACAAGGGACGTTTAAGACAAGCTCCGCCACTGCAGGACAAATACAACAGTTCCACACGTTGCAGTGACGCAGAAGGATGACTATAGGAAAGAGATGGTAGGTAGGTACATAATATGTGGAGAATAGAGCCTGCCCATAATATATTTTAGTACATTTAGTACCAGAACGTATCGCTTACTGTGTGCGAAGAATTATTATTACGTCAACATTCCATGGTGTGTTTTCATTTATGGTGTGTCGCGACAATCTAAGGCGAGCCTTGCACCAACGATCTTACGATAAAACCTCGTAAACTGAAATTTATCCCTATTTGCTTTTCATCCCAAAAGAGTCAAAGGGCTGGCTTCGAAGGATCTCTTCCAATCAACCCAGGGTATTTATGAGATTTTAATCTCAAACAAGACCTTTTTCTATTTTTTGCCCATATTACCCATGAAGTTTTTGGTCTTACAACACTGATACCATTGTTTCGTTTTCTCTCTGTCAGTGACGTGTCTCCTTAATGGCGCTCCAGACTTGTAAAAAAAAATAACAGGGTCCCGTTCCACCACCATACCTCGCAACTTTGCAGTTTTTTTTTTCAAATTATAGCATCGTTTTTGTTCTAGATAAAAAACAGTTTCGTTTCACCATAGACACTGTTCATTAAAAAATTATTACGACTTTGCGAATCAATTGAAAAAAAAAACATTTTGACGTCTCAAAGTTATTTGCGTAATAAAGTTGTTGTTTCAACACAAACCACTCTAGATACCACTGTTCAATTAATTGGAAAGAGTTTTCAAATAATCATCTAGATGCCGCCAAGTGAATAGGTACTTATTTTGTTTTCATGGAACAAGATTGTTTCGCATAAAGGAATGTTGCAATGTGCAAAATATGATGGTGGAACAGGGCCCTGAATACAGACCGACATTGCGAATATTAACGAACGAATATTATTGTTGCCTCCGTGTACACTGTACACCTTAGGTAGTTGGGTTACATAGGGAGTATGAATAGTGTTTTACATTTCTAAACAACAAAAAGCTGCTAACCTACATAGGGTAGCCCAGAACTCATAGTATATTATACTTAACAGCCTTTTCGTGTAAAACATATCTATGCATAAAAATTCATAATTTTACGATTAAAATGAATTTATCCTTGGAATTATTATAGAAACTTTAAAATGATATCCACTATTCGAGCTTTTTACTATCTGCTTTAGAACTACATATTCAATATTAATCGGTACTTTAAGGGGGACCCACTGAAGTTACGGACCTCAAATTTTACGTGCTTGTGTGTTTTCTTTTTTAGCCCTTTTTCTAGAACAAGTGAAATTTTCTTTGGATACTTTAAGAGGGTTCCCCTGAAGGTACAGATCACAACATTTTACTGACTCATCTTCATCGAGGGGCTAACCGTTCTACCAAATTTCAATCAAATCGGATGAAATCCGATCACAAGACTCATGTATATTCCATAATATACTATGAGTAATAATATAAGGCTCAATAGCAGGTTGACTGATGGTCAGTGGTCATGTGTCTCAATATTGGTAGATGGACGGTGGACCCGTAAGAAAAAAAAACTGACGACCACCAAATAGTCGTTTTTTTTTTCGTTTCAAAATAAAATGGAGATGGGATGTTTTTCGGAAAAACGGTCGGAGGGATACTTGAGGCTATCCATGTCGCCAATGCCGACCGCTCCAGCGTCAATATTGAGATGGACGCCGGTCCTACTTGCCATTGTGGACAGACTGGTCAATATTACTTCATATTTGTCCACAGATATCTCATATGGCTCCGAATGTTATGCACTGAATATTCAATTTATTTATGGGCAACTATACTCTTTTATTTACACAATACGTACTATTTTTATTTGAAAACCAAATAGCATAAGGGGATTTATTTGTGGTCCATATTTTTTAGCACCTACAGTCTTTACGTCGTCTCGGTTCAGAAAAAATATGATTTCTCAATCTTGATTTAAAAATGGTCAGCTGTGCGTCTCACTTCGTAACTCGAGAACGGCTGAACCGATTCGATAATTATGATTTCGTGATATTCGGATAAGCTTAACCCTTTATAGGTCACTTGATTTTTTTTAAATTACATTGACCAAACCTATTGGAATCCCTTAAGAAAGTGGATTAAACATGTGCCTCATATTTTTTTTTTTTTAAAAATTCATACTTTTTGAAAAAAAATAAAAAATATGGCGGTTGGCTAATAAACCACTGAGCGTTTAGGTCACCCGATACGACAGCGAATGTTCAGCGGTTTATATATCAACCAGTGTAAGATTTAGTAATTATCACTGTAATAAAACATAATTTGGATCAACATCATTGTTTTATTAAAACACAACTTCCTAAAGTTACAAAAAATAATAAAAATATAAATATATAAATGGAACAAAACTAAAAATCTTCATCATAAGATAATAATATATGAAAAAGGAACTTTACTTCAAATTATCATCGAAATATAATGAATAATAAGAAAGTGAATTTAAAAATGGAACAAAACTACAAATAATCATCCTAGATAATATTATAATATAAAAAAGGAAGAAAAAAAAACTAGGTATATTACAAGTTATTTTTCTAAACGTCTATCATCCTGTTATCATTCAAATGCAGACAACGAAAATTTTTTAAAAATGTTCGCATACTCATTATTTTTGATATTCTTGAAACGTGAAAGTTATCATTTTTAGACCAACAAAGCCTCAGAGATGGTAGTTGATGGAACCCCATTATTATCAACATCCCAATAAATACTTTTAATTCTTCCTCAGTAATATTTAATATCTTTCCGTTTTGTAATGCGTATTTATTACTCTTGTATACGATTTGAGAAGTAATAGAACTATTTTAAAAAAAAGCAAAAAAAAATATAGGTGATGACAAATCCACCTCTATATTTGGCCCTTGATATTGATTAAATTTAAATTTATTGTAATCAGGAGGAATACTGGTACGTCGTGACCAGTGGGAAAAATAACTTTTCTCCTCAGACGCAGTTTGCGGTAGCGGAACCTCATGAGGAGGATTCTGAGAGGGTGGATCCTGCAGAGTTGGATACCGGTGAGTTGGATGCTGGAGAGGTGGACCCTGGTAAGGTGAATTGTGGAGATTCGACTCCTGATCAGTTGGTTCTTGACGACTTCCAACAGACCGAAAAGACTCGTCTTCAAATATGTCGTCTCCATCAGAATCTCCACCTATGTCGGAGTTCACTGCCTGGTCATCATCTATTCCAAATATTGATTGCCAACCTTCATCATCCAGTTCTTCTATCTGAGCCAATGTGTATCTTGATTCTGGTTGAAAAATTGAAAAAAAAAATGTTATTTCATTATGACATAGAAACATTAATTACTGTCAAGCAAAAAATGTCTTCATATTCGTATGAATTGTCAACTTTTGATCGTTATAACTCGCGGTCGCATCAGTTTTTGTTTAGTTTTATTATTTAATATTATAAACACATCATTTAGTTGTAATGATCATAACTTATAGAACGATTAACAAAAAAAAAATATTACAAATATCTCTTCGACTATGACCATCACTTTTGGGGTTAAGTTAATTCAAACACGACACTCATACGAAAAATCATGATTATTTATTTTTATGGGTACATGGGCAAAAAACATATATTATATCATGAAATACAATAGTTAATAATGTTACTTTGATTACTATCCATCCTTTATGTTCTGCACAGCACAAAAAAACATAATTCAAATTTCACTTACGCACGTAAATTGTCAATTTCAATGCGCTTTATAGGACACTGGTTGATACATCGACCGGCCCGCATTTTTTGTTGTCATTTTGTTTATACGCAAACTTCACTGTCGATGGTCGTCTCATCAACCGCTGTGCTTTATCTACAATGTTTTCATGCTATAAGAACCATTATTAATATAAAAATGTTTGAAATATCAACCTTAATGTTGGCGGTTTTTTAATCGACCGCTTTGTTCTAAGTGATCTATAAAGGGTTAAAGTATTTATAAAGGTTAAGAAAATATGATATATACCTAATTGCGAGGAAAAAAAACAACAATACCTACCTGTGGAAATAATAATAAAACACTTTTCTATACAAAGGTTGGTAGGTATAGTCGGCGAAACTTATTGCATTTTTTCCAGTAAACCGGTCCAATCTGAGACAGGCCAACCCCGGGTAGAATTTTCAAGTGTAAAAACACGTAGAAAAACTCTCACCCGACCGGGCATTGAACTCGGGACCTCGGATCTGAAGTCCACGCCAATAGAACTAGGCTATCGAGGTCAGTAAATAAAGATGATTTTCATTCTTTCCTATACAAACAAACCTATTTCGCTTCCTCCAAACGCATAACCTTCCGCATACATGCTCTTCTATTCCTTTTGCTCCTGACTTGGCCCTCCTGACGGAACCGATATAGTCGGTCCATGTCATTCGAGGTCGGCCTCGTCTGCGTGCACCCATTATTTCAGATATTATCATTCCTCGCCTTATCAATCAGTCTATTGCCGCATATCCAACGCAATGATCTCATTTCCACAGCATTTATTCCAACTTCCAACAAAAGTTATTTTAGGTGACTCTCTGTCACACTATATTGGGTTGGTATTTTTATTCCGATTCCTTACTAGATCTAGTTAATAGGTAATAATGTTTATAAGTAGCAGGGTGGTGTCCCCAGCTAGTAAACTGAAGTGAGCTGAGGATAATGTGGAGCACACTATAGATACACCCAGAATGGTGCGCAATATATGGCCATGTTAGGTCCATTCTTTATTAATGGTAATCATTTACAGGATATGTGCAATCTCCTGCGGACACCCTTGCAGAGACAGGGGCGGAATTTACCAACTTTTTTTCCATATTATTATCTTGCCTTTATATAGTGAAAAAACGAGAATTTTCCAAATATTTATGGTTGTTTGGATCCAAAGTGTTTATTATTCGTGTGGTTAAATAGAAGAATATATTTTTAAACTTTGGTAAAGCATGGTACCCACTTCTTTAATTTTTTTTTCAAAAGTCGCTTAATGCAGTTACAGTCGAAGACGGTCATTTCACTATTGTATGGTTCAAATGTAAAAAAATATACCTACCGTTAAAAATGTTAGTAATGAAATGTGAAGCCTAAATATTTCAAAGATTGACAGTTTGTATGGAAAAAGTAGTGCCGTTGTACAGCATAGTTTTCTTCGATTGTTCCTTGTGTTTCTTTACAGTTGTTAATACATGATTTTACCCTTTTTCTATAAGTAAGTAAATAAAAATATTCATAAAAGAACAAAATAATTAACGAATCTGGATACAAAATCGTCCCTTTTAGCTGAGAAATCCATCAAAAGTGCAGGTCGATAAGGCTTCACTTTTTTGCTGTGAAAAGAAATAGGAGTAATTATTACTACACATCTTTATATTAATTCGTGAAGGGAAAAAAATGTGACTATTTTATACTCCTGCGCGAAATTTCGAAATTTCATGCTGTTTTTGTTCATTAGGTCCCTATGCTTTCCAGTTTTAAAAGACAAGAAGGTATCGAAATGAGGACAATATTTTTATAAACTTTTTATTTTTCTCAATTAATTTTCTTCCAGACGTCCCAGTATTTTTAAGACAATATAATGTAGGGGTGAAAGGTTCTCCTTGTTACGAATCTGATAGTAGAAATAAGAAGGAAATAAAAGGAAGATAGTGTAACGGTAAGTAGATATATTGCAAGAGGGGGCGGACAGTGGGGGTGGAGCGGTTTACGTCCCGAGGTTTTTATTGCCCTTCGGCAGCGCCCTCACAGCTCTGATCTTGGGATAGGCAAGGAGGGAGGCAGAGCGGACCTTGAGGAATCTGGAGACTCTGGAATTTAGAGTTGTGAAAAATAGCTAATACCGTTTCAAACGAATAACACAACACGTAATTGTACCAAAAAAACAGTTCCTAAGTGTAGGTGCATCATGTGTTTTTTTAGTCTGATTTTCTTAAACTATATTTTTAAGTCCATTTTGAAATACAAACTTACATTTTTTTTTAATTTTTTTAATTTTAAGATGTACAAACAATAAAAACACCAGTAAAAAGTTGGTATATTATACTTATAAATTAACAGCGAGGAATAGAATAAAATAAAAGACGTAAAATAAAACAAAAGAAAAAACTTAGATAACAATATATTATGCAGGTGAAGCTGGGGGCAAAGGGATGAGGACCAAGGCTGAGAGACAGGAATAATTAATAAAAGAAGGAGTAAGAAGCAGGAGGACAAAAGAAGTTCTGACGTCAGGTGTGTGTCCTTACATTTTGCCTGGAAATCGTAAGGGTTCAGTTATTTAGGTAAATATTATTGAAAAATTCATCGTGTTTTTACGTATAAGTATAGCCGTATTTCTGTGCATAATTAGTTCCACATCTGCCCCCGTTGACATATCAAACTACAAACGAAGATTTCGCTAATGTATAGTGAGAAAAAATTAACTGTCCACTGGAACATAATAGGTATAAACAATTATTTAAACCAAACAATGACACTTATATAAAAATAAAAAATGTGGACGGTTAATTATTTTCTTCCTACTCTACATTGTGGAAGAATTCGTTTGTAGTCGATCGCCAATAATTTGAATTTTTCTAGCCCTACGGGACTTATCAAATGTGGTATGAGATCGTAAGGATACCGAAAACATACTTCCGAAAAGATCGCTGGGGGTACATGTATAGGTACTATTTTAAATAAGTAATTTGTTAAGGGTTTCACATTATGAATTTATATATTATTCAAATTCAATAAAACAGGAATATCCAAGACAACATCCAAAAAATACACAACCAACACTTTTTTGTTTTTGAGGTAGGAAGGTTTAATGAGACTAACAAATTGTGGGATTTTCACAATAATACTCTAAAACAGTTCAAAATTAAGGGTTATCGGAGATTTACTTTCATGAAAACTGCGATCTTCAATCAGGCAAAAGTAGCTGGTAAGACTATCCCTTCCCACCCCTAGCTATCGGGGTAAGGTGCTTATCGGGGTTCAGAAGGACGGTCCCCCAACATGAAACAAATACTGGAATTAAAAACATTCCTCTTGCCGTGGGTAGGTACTTTATATAACGCAATTTATGTGTATAGGAAGGCTGGACTGGTAGTGGCCGGCGGGATTTTAATGAATATTAAATAACTATGGAGAAAACAATGCAGTAAAAGTCGGCAAATAATTCAGACTGTTTGATTTCAATCTATAGACTCATTGCGATTGGTAGGTATATGGATTGTGGAAAAACAATACAATTTATACTTAGGTATTATTGGCCGAACCTTAAACCTCCCCGCACACTTTGAGGAGATTTTAATCCGCAACAAAATTGAGCACGGATACTGAAGCGATCAAACTAAAAAGTTTGATGATCATCGTATTTATTTATTTTGTTTGAGATCAAAGTTACAGCGTTATAAAAATTTATTTACACTTGGTCAGAACAACGGATGACCGATGAACCAAAAGAACCCTGGAGTGGAGACCGAGAACCGGTAGCAGAAACTCAGGGAGGCCACAATTATTGCGATGATCCGACGACATAAGAAAGGTGACTGGACACCAGTGGCACAGGATGGCTGCCAACAGGGAGCACTGGAATTCGGAAAGGGAGGCCTATGTCCAATGTACTGGACTGTTGAGGGCTGATGATGTTGATGATTTACAACACCAATAATAATATACAACATTTTCTCTCCCCTAAAGCTTGTACAAGCTTTTCAGTATCCTCATACAAATCAACTTTGCTGCGGAATCATCTCCTCCAAAATAATTTTAAAAGACTTATTTACTTTCTGAGTCCGGATCATCAGACCAAGAATCTTCAGTGGTTGGCCACATGTATTATCCTGTCATATTCTATTATTTTATTTTTATATATTTGATTCGAAGATACCTACTAGTCAAAGATTACAGTTGTCTTCAAACTGGTTTCAAAATATCTTTTTAGTTGATGTACCTACTTCTTAAGATTTGGGTTGGCTGCAGGAGATCCTTCGGGAGAAGCACGCCCTTTGACTCTTTTAAATGGGTGTATAAAACTTTATTGATTTAAAAAATGTGTTTGTAAATTCTTCCTAACTGATGTTGAATAAGGTAATATGTTATAACGTAGATGACCTTTGAATGAAAATTATAACAAAATCTGAGACTCAGAAATTCGTTAATGAGGAGATTCTAAACGTAAAACTTCTCTGTTAGTATTTTGTTGTTGCTTAAAAGCAAAACTACTGAGTTTGAAACTTTGGAGAAAGGTAACTCAAGTTCTGGGATGTTCGGTGAAATTTGAGAGTCAGCCGTCAGAAGGAAATGAAGCTTTCTCAGAATAATTTACAATGTTAACATTATTACCTAGTAATTACAGACCGGTTTATATGTAGGTAACATTGAATGTTTGAAATATGCAACTTTCTTAAAATATGAAACGAAATCACTAAAATATGACAGAGTATTATATACCTACAACATCAAACATAATAAACGTAATCAATCATTTTTTTAATGAATATCTAGGTACTCACTTAAAGTGAACACAAATACACCATTTGACTATTTCACAGTAAGTTACTTAAAGCTTGTGAAAGAGGAAGCTGGTGAACCTAGGATCGAACCTATACGACCTCCATTTCGAGCGGTTTGAAAGTCGGCGTCGTAACTGCTAGACTACCAAGCCTTCGTTTATTTTGTATTGGTATTTTTGTCGATTTATAACAAAAACCTTAAAAAAAAAACAAACAAAAAAACCTTAAACCTTTCAACTTTCTCAAGAGGAAGTCCACGTCCACGCAACTATCTTATTCCCAAAATTCTCCTGAGGCACTTCACTTCAAATGGTGCCAGCCGTCACAACCATAAAGAAGAATGGGCAACACACATGCAGCAAACAATTTACATTTCGTTTCGACACTAAACGCCGACGCCTTACATATTATTATCTCGGTAATATTAAAGGCGCCATTGGCCATACCGATACGTATCGGGAGCTCGGCCCCGAGGTCACCAGTGGTGGTTATGGTTGCTCCCAGGTACATTATCCAACCACCTTCCCCAAAACCTTTATATTATATACTTTGATTTCAGTCATTGTGTTTTTAGGTAGGTAAATGATTTTGTCCGTCGCAGGTAAGTAAGTAAGTATTAATAGTTATTGGAAAAAAAAAACAGTTTAAACTACAGTACCTACGCTAGTTATCTATAATAAAACAATTTTGTTTGAATAAAAAATTAGCCCCTATTAATATGCGATACAGATACTTGCAAAACGTTTATGTTAAACTCAATTTATATCGTTGGTTTGCCGTCCCAAAATTACCTTCGTGGTTCGTGTACGGAATTATTTCCAAATAATTAATTATCATTTTGTTTAAATTTAAATTCGTTCGGGTCCCGTTATTATTGTACTGTTTAGTTGGGACTCTACCACCGTACTAACAATATGCCTATAGAAACAAAAGTTATCCTCCAGGAACGGCGCGCCATCAGGTATAATATTAATTTCATGCAAGAAAGTTTACCTCATATTGTAGGTATAAATCCACGGAGCACAATATGGTGTTTAGTGCCGCTTAATACAATGGAGTTAAATGAGAGTGTTATAAATGGTTTCGATGCTTTTATGTGAATTTCAAAACTTGTTTCTTATGTACGCTGAATACATAATAATATATTTATTTTTATTTGTTAAAATCGGTGAAAAAGATTTTTTACAGCTTCGAAAAGCTTTTCCGTCCATCGCACTTGCAAGAAGTTACACAGGTAACAGGTTTTCAGATATTCTTGAAACCCCACTAAGGAGCATAGGGAGGCAACTTGAGCTCTCCATTGCACTCGATCTTGCGCAAGACTTATGCCCTCCTCCCAAACCATGTCTGAATCCCTCAGCTCTGCTTCAAAAGAGCGAACTACAGTATGAAAGGGTCTTCATCTTCTACGAGACCTTGTCGAGTGTTTTGCGCATCATCCTGTCATTCAGTATGTACCCTTTGTTTTGGTTAATATATAGTTTTATTAATAGGGAGGTACGAATAATAATTGTATCACATTAATTTTTGATTGTATGTGTGTGATTGTTTGAATTTATTTGTGATCGTTAATTTTTTTTGAATGCGGAAACTACCGTGGAATTACTCTACTGAGTGTTCCCGGTAAGGTATTATCTCAGATATTACTACACCGCATTCGGGGGCCTGTCATGGCTGTCCTGAGAGAGCAACAATGCGGCTTTGTACCTGGAAGGTCCTGCACGGACCCAATTTTCTGTGCCAGGTGCATCTTTCAGCAGTGCAAGGAGTTTAACTCTCCAGTCGCTTGTTGCTTTATAGATTTTGAAAAGGCCTTCGACAGCCCACATAGACCATCAATATGGAAAATACTTGCTCTGTATGGTATACCTCCGAAAATAGTTAAAATGGTGCAGTCCCTGTATGAAGACTCTGAGTGTAGCGTGAAAACGCCAGGTGGTCCTACTGAAGCTTTTAGGATCACCACGGGAGTCAGACAGGGCTGCGTACTAGCTCCCTTTATATTTATAATAGTCATGGATTTCCTGTTGAGAAAGTCCATGCAAGGAGCAAGAGGTATACCGATAACACAGAGAGATGGTCTAATGGGCGAACTGTGCGATCTGGAGTACGCGGACGACCTAGCGTTGTTCAGTACGACAGTGGAGGAATTACAGCGCAGTGTTTCAAGACTCTGCAACGAAACAGCACGCCTCGGCCTTCGAGTCAATGCCAGTAAGACGGAGCTCATGGCGAATAATGCCTGCCCCGATAAACAGCAACCGATAACCATCGATGGTCACCAGGTCTCCCGGGTGGATAAATTTAAGTACCTGGGAGCAACCATTACCACCGCTGGTGACCTCGGGGCTGAGCTCCCGATTCGTATCGGTATGGCAAGTGGCGCCTTCAACAACATGACCAAGATATGGAAAGCGTCGGCGTTTAGCGTCGAGACGAAATGTAAACTGTTTGATGCGTGTGTGTTGCCCATTCTCCTTTATGGGTGTGAGTCCTGGCACCTGACCAAGGCCCAGGCACAAAAAGTCTCAGCCTTTGAGATGAAGTGCCTAAGGAGAATTCTGGGCGTAAGATGGTACCACCGCATCACGAACGACGCTATACGCCGGCGCACCCAGCGTGAGCCCATCACCTCCACCATTGTGGGGAGGAGATGGACTTGGCTGGGACATGTGTTAAGGATGCCGAATGACAGTTGGCCGAGGAGAGCGCTGTTCTTCCTCCCATCAGGGTCCCGAAGACGAGGAAGACCCTCTCACACTGTGTTCCGCTCCTTCGAAGCAGAGCTGAGGGACATGGACATGGTGTGGGAGGAGGTCATCACCGTTGCGCAAGATCGAGCGCAATGGAGAGCTCTTGTTGCCTCCCTATGCCCCTAAGTGGGGTCTAAAGGGAGTTTGGATTGGAATTTTTTTTGTATTCCTATAGACAAGCCATGGCATATTGTAACTCATTTCACTTGCTGATTTTTTTTTCCAGTGATTATTTTTATACCACCTGGTAATTGATTCAATTTAATCCAGCTTAGGTTATGATGGATCTCTTTTACCTACAATTATTAGGATATACGAGTATTTTAAATCTGAAATATTTTAAACTCTTATACATACTTTCTACTATTATTGTCAGTGAAGTGCAGGCGCGAAGATGTAAATCTTCCAGTCCCAATTGACTCCAATTCACACTTGTATTAAAACCATTTTGGGGATTAACCCTTATCACCTACACCACTGAGCACCATTACTGCCCCTCACACCAACCCACTATCCCTTTCTTCTTCATTGTTTCATTACTTTCTGTGAGACTGTAGGATTAACAGTGTTAGATGAAAATGTGTCATTTCTGTATAAAAAAGCAATTTGTTACGCCTATAGGGCTCGGGAGACAAAAACATGAAAATATTATGCAATACCTATAAGCGAAACAAACAGAAAAATTTCAAACTACTTCGGTTAGTATACTAAAACCCGTGGGAGGTATTGTGTGAGGAATGCCCTCCCTGACCCCTCTGAGTAATCCTTTCAGAGGCTCTTCTAGTGAATTTAATTTAATTGTCACACGACTGTGTAACTAGCAAAACAAAACAAGCAAAATTTAAATCCTCATATAATACGAACTTGGGTATGAACAAATTGTATGGTTAGTAAACTAAGATACTCAAACCTCTACTGCAACCAGCCAATTAATCCCAGTAGGTATCACTACACAACAATTATTATTTATTTAAACACTAAGAGCAAACACACTCAAGCACTAATAACTATTGATCTCTACTTGTTTACTTTAATACGTCACTACGCGATTGAAGTATACCCGACACCACTCTACGCTTATTTCCAAAAATAAACCGAAATTACACTTTCACCGAATAACTAATTATTTTACAATAAATCTACATATACTGTCGAATCAAAACACTACGTCAAAACTCTAAACAACTCAGGCAACCGTTAGTAGCGTAAGTCAATGTGCGTGCAACTACGTATTAGCGTGTTATGAGGGCTTGCCTTGCAACACAACTCGTTTTAAGACAACTTCCGAGAGGCGGAGTTAGGACAAGGAAGGGGGAAAAAATGGAGTCAAAGGCTGATCTTATTGGTGGAGGCGCCTGTGATGTAGTGTGCGAGGGAGACAGGGTAATTGTTTTTATAACTGCTACAAATTGTCTACGCGCGAACAACTTATAATGAAATAATTATACATAGTTTTTTTTTTTATGAATCTTTCATACCTAGTAATCAATAAATCTTTTCTTTATACATGATTTTTCATCTTAACTGATAGGTTAGTATTATGATCTACGTTTTTCATAAACCTTAATTTAATACATTTCTTAATAATAATCTTTTAAAAGCTTAATTCTTAAAATTAATTACAACCTTATGAATATAGGGAAATCTTATATACTAGACATGTTTAATAATTCTCTTAATATTAGTTATTATTAATCTTATTACAAATTTTGGCCATTAATCAATTCTATCTTAGTTAATTCTTAGCCTACACATAGGTATATTCCATCTTAATTAAGATGCTTATCAGTAATTAAACTAACGTGCCTTAATCAATAATTAATCTAATAGTCTTATAATATCTTATATTACTCCTTAAGCATATGTGTTATAATTTATCATTTCAAAACAACATTATAATCTCTACACATTATTTATTCAGTATTTAAGTCTTGTTTAAACCATAGTCTATTATAGAACAACAACATACCTACTTATGTTCGTTTACAGTTACAACTACATACCTAGTTTGATAATAATCATAATACCCTCTAAACAATTCTATGTATCATAACAAACATATTTTATTACAAGGGTTTTTTTTTCATTATTCTAATCCGCCAAAACAATACCATGCACTAGAGAGCTACCCTTATCTACGGTGTTTCGAAGCATCCAAAAAAAACCCGTTTCACTAGAATATTGTGATTTAAAATTAAACAAAAGACTATGTTAGGGACAAACTGTCGCCGCGTTAACTATGTAAAAACCATATCCATTGTTTCTTATCTTTCGGACCTTTAAGCCTACTCTTTCAACAACAACCTGTGAGACTTCTCAGAACAGATTTATGAACGCCTCAACCGATCATAACATCCGCCCCCTCTTAAACGTTCAAAATCTGTTATTTAAATAACTGTAAACTAACTTAATGTAACCTTCTAGGGCGCCAATACATTCAATGGTAATAAGTATATAGGATAGCTGTGAATGTATAAGCCAGTTATCCTAGTTTAAATAAAAAAACATCCCACACCACCATTAAATACAATTCTATATATGTTTTAAACGTATTTACCACTACCAACTAAATACTTCTAAGTTCTACCCACAACCTTTTTTGTTTTTTTTTTTGTTTTTGTATTTTTTTTTTGTTTTTTTTTTTGTTTTTTTCTTTTTTTATAATATATAATTTCTAACTATGTCCTATATTTCTAATATAACTTATTTTACTTCACTACTTAGCCTATATTCCGATCGATAAGAAACTCAAACTTTAATTTAAGGTTCAGTTTCCTGGACCTCTTCCTGTTGAACAGGGGCTAAATTTAATTCGTCTGAATGTACTTTAATAGGTTTTCCTTTACGATCTATCCAGTAAACGTTTCCCCGTCCTACTGGTAATAGAACCGTATAAGGACCGGAGTATTTTGGTGCAAACCCAGCATGAAAACCCGCTACGCGTTTTGAGAGTGGATGTTCTCTCAACATAACCTTCTGTCCAGTGACATAACCAGGGACCTTTCCGTTGGTCTGGGCGTATTTACTTCTATACCGGTCCTGGTTTTGACGAATATTTTTATTTATATCTAATCTATTTGATCTTTCCGGCTTAGTATTTGGGGCTACCGACGACCATTCGCCAGGTCGTTTAATTTCGTAGCCAAATAGAGCTTGGCTTGGAGTCATTCCCGACGCGTCGTTACGTCTTCCCCTAATTGACTCTAAAATTGAGCTTAAGTGCTCATCCCAACGCTTGTGTTCACGCCCTAATAGGTGAACACGGAGCAATTTTTTTAATTCTTGATTTCGGCGTTCTGTTATGTTAGCACGGGGTAGGTAAATCGCTGTGGTCCAATGCTGGCATTGCCACCTATCTATTGCCGAGTTCCAAGACTCGTGACTAAACTGTGGTCCGTTGTCTGAGAGAATAGCCCTAGGATACCCATACCGTGAAAAAATCTCTTTCTCTAACAAACCTACAATCTGTGGTGCTCTCCCCGATCGCATAGGAAATGCTTCTACCCATTTTGTAAACATATCTGTAACTACTAATAAAACCGTATTCCCCTTAGCTGATCTAGGGTATGGGCCCATCAAGTCAATAGCTAAAATCTCAAAAGGATTTTGTGCTACCGATGATCCTAAAGGCGCGCGTGGACGACTTGGTAACGCTCTCGCTTGAGCACAAGTCATACATCTCTTGACAAACCTTTTCGCATCTCTATTTATGCCTGGCCAGATAAAATATCTCCGAGTCGCTCTAAGCGTTTCCCTTTCACCAGGGTGGCCAGCATGCCTACTATTATGATAAAAATTTAAAACGTGAGGGATCATAAATTTCGGTACGATTAGTTTCGGAACTGATTGTCCGCTAACCTGTCTATATAAGTAACCATCAATTAATTTGTATATCTCCAACCAATGCCTATCACGGGCATTTGTTGGTGGACTGTTGGCAGAAAGTAAGCTTTCCAAATGGTTTATCATTCGAGACAACCGCTGATCGGTGCGTTGGGCCCCACGCACACGATCTGCCAGTTTTCCAGACTGCTGATCTTCAGCGTCCCGAAGATCCAGACCGTTCCCAATGAGCGTCACCTGAGGTAGACCTCTATCCGCTTTCCAGCCCTCCTGGCTAACATTGGGGTACATTCC
Organism: Mystacides longicornis; assembly: GCA_963576905.1. NCBI lineage: Eukaryota > Metazoa > Arthropoda > Insecta > Trichoptera > Leptoceridae > Mystacides > Mystacides longicornis. Next base: position 2,096,642 of record OY756428.1, read on the forward strand.
CCTATCTAACGAATCAATATCTTCAGTAATATTCGATTCGGCCGGATTCCTCGACAAGAAATCTGGTAACTCATTTTTCCTACCTGGGCAGTGTTCTAACGTAAAATTAAACTCCTGTAATAACAATGCCCACCTAGTTAACTTAGCTCTTTCGTCTTTAACCCGTTCTAACCATGTCAACGCTTTGTTATCTGTACGTAGGATGAAATGTGTACCTTCCAAATACTGACGATATTTCTTTATCGCCCAAACAGCCGCGAATGCTTCCTGTTCGTTCGAATGCCAGCGTTTTTCTGCATCAGAAAAACGAGCACTAGCGTAAGAGACAATATCACGACCGCCATCAGGTCGCTCGTGATATAGAACGGCGGCAACGCCGAACTTGCTGGCATCTGTTTGCAATACGAATTGCCTCTCGAAATCTGGCCTGCATAGGGAGAGTGGCCTACTTATAGCAATTTTAATGCTATCCATTGCATTTTGTGCTGAGGCATTCCATTTGAATGGCCTCTTCGTGCTCAACAAATCAGTTAATGGAGCTGCTATCTCTGCAAAACGATAAAGATACTCGCGCAACCAATTCGATAAGCCGAGGAAGGACCTCAACTTCTTTCTTGAAGTAGGCACTGGGAAGTTTGCAATGGAGATTGCATGTAACTTCTGGGGATGGTTACCACTAGCCGAAACTACGTGACCTAAAAATTCTAATTCTGTGGTACCGATCCTGCACTTATCTGAAGCGCACCGCAAATTATATTGCTGTAACCGTTCTAAAACTAATCTCAAATGATACATATGTGAAGCCCAATCTTTAGAATAAACGATCACATCATCGAGATAAACAAGGCAAAAATCGCGTAGATATCCAGCCAAGACCTCTTGACTCATTATCCGTTGAAATGTTCCTGGGGAACCTTTCAAACCGAAGGGCATAACTCTAAATTGATAGCAAGCTCCGTCAGGGGTTGAAAAAGCGGTTAAGTGTTTACACTCCTCAGACATTGGGATCTGCCAATAGCCTTTTTGTAAATCAAATGACGAGAAATATTTCGCGTTACCTAAATCTTTTAACGTTTCATGAATAATGGGTAAATGTGATGGTTCGTCCTCAGTGACGTCGTTGAGTTTACGATAATCTACACAAAAGCGATATTCATCCTTCCCTCGCTTGGGGACCATAACTACCGGAAAACTATAACATGATCTACTGCTTTCGATCACGCCATCAGCCAGCATGCCTTCCAGCTGGGCCAAGAGATGCTTCTTTTTCTCATCAGAGAGCCTATACGGAGGTAAACGAATCGGGCGTGCATCTTTCAGCTTAATCTCGTGAGGTTGTAGCGGAGCAGGGCCAGAATATGGAAGAAATACCTCTTTAAAATCATTTAAAATACCTATAAGACTCTCTCGGTGTCCGCGAGGTATATCGGATTGCAGCTCTGGCAATTCGACATCACACTTCATTTCCCCACGTACCGGTATCAAATGCGTCGTCACTCTTTCTACTCTACCGAAATGAAGGCAACCCCTATGAAAATCTATAACGCACTTTTGTGACGTCATCCACGGCACTCCGAGAATAACATCATCCCTAAGCTTATCTACGACTAAAAACTCACAAATAACCTCTATACCCTGAACTAAAATATTTGTCTCAAGTCTAGCCGTTACCTCCATGTAAGCACCTTGTTCTGCTAAATATAATCTGTCAATATGGGTCTGTTGCTTACGCAAATTTCTAGTTAATCGGCTACATACAATATTATACGAAGACGCAGAGTCCACCAAAGCTGTACACTCTATATTATTAAACGACATTCTAATTCGCGGGAGTAATGGCGTTCCCGAATCTACAATAGCTACACACTGCGGTTCTTCAAAAAATTCTATCGCATCTAAATCTACATCTGATAACCTTTGTCTATCTCTATCGCGTTGTGGACTCTCTACCTCTTCGGAACTTGAACCCAAAAGTCTAAAATTATCGCGCTCAACATCTTTACCGTTACCTTCACTATGTAACCACGCTTGAACCTCGACTGGCCCATCACTACTATCGCCCGTATCTTCCCATACTAACACTTCATCTAACGTTTCATTATTATTAGGAATTGGTTTAGAAACTATGTTTCTAGACCTGAGCTTCACATCATTATCAAGGACCTTTGCTACAGGTTGAATAGTCGGTCGTAACTCTGATTCAACCTCCCTATGTTCTAATCCGTTTTCTAGTGATTGCCCTGAGACGGCTTTGATCCGGCGTTCCGTCCAGGGCCTTGAGCGTTTAAATTAGCGTTCTGGTTTCCGTTTTGCCTACCCCTGTTTTGATTCCAATTATTTCTATCCTGTCCTTGCCCATTTCTATTCCAGTTATTATTATTCCTTGCCTGATTATTATTAAAATTATTATTATCCTGTCTGTTATCAAAGTTATTACTTTCCTGCCTATTATTATTTCTTGTATTTCTGTTCCTATCCTGATTATTAGATCCATTGTTATTTCTACTGTCCATTCTAAAGCTATTTCTATTTTGATTACCCCTATTTTCAAAATTCCTCGCCTGATTGAAGTTATTATTGTTCGTGTTTCTAAAGTTACCTGACTGATAATTATTATTCCCTTGCCTAACTGTCTGCACATTTCCCCTGTTATTATTGTCATTTCTCTGCCTATGGAACTGTCCGTTACTATTCCTATTATTAAAACTCCTATCGTTCATATTCCTAATCAATGGACAATTCCTTTGTAAATGCTGCCCGTTGCAGTTGTAACACGAAATGCTAGAAGTTTGCCTTTGAGGCTGATGCAAAGCTGGTGCCGGTTCGTTATTTATTACTGGATATACCAGTTCCGTCGGAAAATCAATCTCGGAGACTCTATTCTCCAAACTGTCAAACGTAATGTCCTCTTTCGTGAATTCCCTGCGTAAAGTATTTGTATACCGCGGTAACATAAGATTCAGCAAGTGCAACGCAAACTCCGCTGAGTACGCAACACCATTTCCATACACCCGGTCGTAGACTTTCGTTTTCCTACTTAAGAATGAGGAACCCGACTCATTCTCTTGTTGTTTGTGGGAGAGTAAATGACCAGTCAATGCCAGTCTGTTATTGTCAATACCATAGCGTTGCAACAACAGAGAGCTGAAAGCCGACCATCTAAGCAAACCATTTCCGCGACTAGACCACCAAATTTTCACATCCCCGCGCAGCTTCAGAGAAGCCAATCTGACTTTCTCTGAGTCCCTTATATTGCGCAAAGCGAAATATTCTTCGCAATCCTCAATGAATGCTTTAGGGCATTCCTGAGGTAAGCCGCTAAAGAAGAAGTTTTCGTTGAGAACTTCATCTCGTACATACACAATTTGTGGCCTTGTATCGAAAATCCTGTCCCTCGTTTCTAATGTGTCAGCTGGTGGCACATTATGGTCATCATCGTCATGTGACGAAATGGGTGGCGTTTCGTCCACGCCTAACGAACCTGCCGATGCAGCTCCATTTCTCGTGACCACCGCGAAAATAAAAAGTTTGCAAACGCGTAGCAACAACTCGAACCAATTGAAAATAATCATTTCACTTGTCGATGTAGAATAGGATTTAAACTAATGCAATAGACGTATAGAAAGAAAAATCTTACTGGATTCTAGTATAAACCGCGACGTCTCCACGTGTTCAAATATTGGAAAATTCTATAAAATCACTATAAAAATAACAAAAATTCAAGACTCGTCTCAGGGTGAGTTCTTCAATGCTTAATATATAACTAAACACACGTTGGCGCCAAGTTGTTACGCCTATAGGGCTCGGGAGACAAAAACATGAAAATATTATGCAATACCTATAAGCGAAACAAACAGAAAAATTTCAAACTACTTCGGTTAGTATACTAAAACCCGTGGGAGGTATTGTGTGAGGAATGCCCTCCCTGACCCCTCTGAGTAATCCTTTCAGAGGCTCTTCTAGTGAATTTAATTTAATTGTCACACGACTGTGTAACTAGCAAAACAAAACAAGCAAAATTTAAATCCTCATATAATACGAACTTGGGTATGAACAAATTGTATGGTTAGTAAACTAAGATACTCAAACCTCTACTGCAACCAGCCAATTAATCCCAGTAGGTATCACTACACAACAATTATTATTTATTTAAACACTAAGAGCAAACACACTCAAGCACTAATAACTATTGATCTCTACTTGTTTACTTTAATACGTCACTACGCGATTGAAGTATACCCGACACCACTCTACGCTTATTTCCAAAAATAAACCGAAATTACACTTTCACCGAATAACTAATTATTTTACAATAAATCTACATATACTGTCGAATCAAAACACTACGTCAAAACTCTAAACAACTCAGGCAACCGTTAGTAGCGTAAGTCAATGTGCGTGCAACTACGTATTAGCGTGTTATGAGGGCTTGCCTTGCAACACAACTCGTTTTAAGACAACTTCCGAGAGGCGGAGTTAGGACAAGGAAGGGGGAAAAAATGGAGTCAAAGGCTGATCTTATTGGTGGAGGCGCCTGTGATGTAGTGTGCGAGGGAGACAGGGTAATTGTTTTTATAACTGCTACAAATTGTCTACGCGCGAACAACTTATAATGAAATAATTATACATAGTTTTTTTTTTTATGAATCTTTCATACCTAGTAATCAATAAATCTTTTCTTTATACATGATTTTTCATCTTAACTGATAGGTTAGTATTATGATCTACGTTTTTCATAAACCTTAATTTAATACATTTCTTAATAATAATCTTTTAAAAGCTTAATTCTTAAAATTAATTACAACCTTATGAATATAGGGAAATCTTATATACTAGACATGTTTAATAATTCTCTTAATATTAGTTATTATTAATCTTATTACAAATTTTGGCCATTAATCAATTCTATCTTAGTTAATTCTTAGCCTACACATAGGTATATTCCATCTTAATTAAGATGCTTATCAGTAATTAAACTAACGTGCCTTAATCAATAATTAATCTAATAGTCTTATAATATCTTATATTACTCCTTAAGCATATGTGTTATAATTTATCATTTCAAAACAACATTATAATCTCTACACATTATTTATTCAGTATTTAAGTCTTGTTTAAACCATAGTCTATTATAGAACAACAACATACCTACTTATGTTCGTTTACAGTTACAACTACATACCTAGTTTGATAATAATCATAATACCCTCTAAACAATTCTATGTATCATAACAAACATATTTTATTACAAGGGTTTTTTTTTCATTATTCTAATCCGCCAAAACAATACCATGCACTAGAGAGCTACCCTTATCTACGGTGTTTCGAAGCATCCAAAAAAAACCCGTTTCACTAGAATATTGTGATTTAAAATTAAACAAAAGACTATGTTAGGGACAAACTGTCGCCGCGTTAACTATGTAAAAACCATATCCATTGTTTCTTATCTTTCGGACCTTTAAGCCTACTCTTTCAACAACAACCTGTGAGACTTCTCAGAACAGATTTATGAACGCCTCAACCGATCATAACAAATTAACCTACTAATTTTAAGTTTAATGTTACAGTACCTTAACAAACAGCATCTTTAGATGATAAATATTCCACCGCTAGTGTTAAAATAGTGTTGAAAAAGACAACTTGATGTCTAAAGACTAACTGAAAAAGAGAGAAAACTGTCTAAACACTGACTAAAAAAGAAGACAAAAGAGTCAACCATCTGAAGACTTACTAAATGAAAATATACAACTTTCTAAGGACAAATAGAAAAAACTGACCACCAAGTAAAAACAACACTTGTCTGGGCAATCAAACGTAATTAAGGCATTTGGTACTTAAAAAAATAATGAAATAAATAAAAATATTAGTACCTAGGTATAGCCGGCGGAACTTTATGCTCAAAATATTCTCTACCCATACTTGGGTAGAAGTTACTTTTTGAATCTTCTCAGAATAGAAAGAAAAGACATCCGCATCCTTTGGGCTATTTTTGAGTATCGAAAACAAATTAAATTTCCAAAATAATAACAATCGCTTTGATAATAATTTCCCCAGATTTCTTCTCCGGCTATAGGTACAATATACAGGCGTAGATGAGTGAGGCAATTCTCCGGAACACAAATAATGATTTATTCCCTTATTAAGTACACGTCTCCCGCGCCCTTTATCTCCTTTTAATAATTTATACCGCGAGTCATCTTGTTTGGGAGTCGCCGCGGTAATAAGAATAACGGCTCGGCCCATTGAATTTTCTAATATTGCGGTCGATTTAATATTTGAGACTTGACTGATCCAATTTTGAGCGTCGCGACGTATTTTACATTTCTGGTAGATACCTATTGAATAAGGACATCTAAAATATCGTTTTGATTATTCATTTTTTGAAAGTAGATACATGCCTAAATACCTACTAATTTTATTTAGTAAAAGGGATATAATTTATCTAAATTGTCAAAAAATAGCACGCCTTCTCGACAAAACGTGGTTCTGTCATTATGATGCAATTTGTATAATGATAATCAATTGCAATTTCGACTGGAATATCAACCACTTTACCTGACAACCATTAAAAATATTGGTAAGCAGATTTTTTAGGGATTTTTGGCGAGCTTTTAGAAATATATTTTTTTAACATTCAAACATATTCTAAACACACTAAGCCAGCCTTCTAAATAACAATACAAGACGGTCGTAAGCCCGTAGTGGTTTGTTCCATTTAAAAATCGAACATCAGTAATGAATTGTTTAGAGTCTTATTTGTTACAAAATATTCATATTTTAAACATTTTTTTGTATAAATTACAACTTTCAAATCAATATTCATAGTAAAGACTGCAGAACAACGTCTGTCGGGAAAGCTAGAAAAATATAAAAACGAGTGAATAATATTATGTGGTTCGAGGAAACGTGGCATAAAAGTGGATCTGATTAGGCCATGTGGTACCTTTGTCTGATGAAAGCTTCTGAACTGAAGACCTAAAACAGGACTCTGATTGGGTTGCACCCAGTCAGAAAGACAGTTGTGTCTACCAGAGAATAATAATTATAGAAGTCCAAGAACAATATTTGATTATTAACAATATCTTTGTTCCATAGGGACACGAGAAAAAGATTAAGGCTAATCAATAAGATTACTAATGTCTCTATATCAATACTTTCAAGATTAATAAACTTGCTATCGTTCTTTCGGCTCGCAGTTTCGAAATCACATTTTTCCAAAATTATTACTTCAATTCGCGTTACAGACATTGTAAATAAAATATGCGTCAGATGACATCAACTCCGATATAATTTTCTGATTAAAAAACCGTTTGGTAAATGGCGTTGAACACAGAATGTAACGAGTCAATTCACTCCCAAAGTGCTCATAATAGCGATAACTTTTACCTCGCACAGCTAATAATATAGAAATGGCAATTTTATTGATTGCTTCATTATAAAACCCATCTCACTTTTAACAGTTTTTATTAAAGTATAAAAGATATTATACCAAGGTACTTTGCTACTTATTTTAGAACCAATATAGGGATAAAGGATGAATTTTATTAGAAACGGGCTTTCCTGTTCAATTTTACTTATTTTTCCTATTGTTTAGTATTGAAAGAAAACGGTATATCATGCAAATTTCAATTTGAGGCTAAGTAAGCAGCCTTTAGGATTACCCGTGATTTTTTCTGGACAGATGGCCAAATCGGCACATTTCATTTCCCTCAACAAATGGCCAAATCGGCCCATTTATCTCCCTCATCCTATTGACCCTGAAGACTTATTGTGTCACCTGTTCATTCTGTGATGTCAACTGTCTACTCCATCTCTTCGGGGATTTGCCTGGAGGTCTGCATCGTTCGGGATTTCCTTGATTGGCGATACGTGGAAGTCTGTCTTCTAGTATTCTGTTCACATGCTAATTCCAGTATTACCTTTGTTGTTGTTTACACCTCACTCTATGTGCTCACATTTCGTACGTAGTATTGCAATAAAATGTTTCCGGCTATAGATCGGAGAGTTTTCATTTCAAAAGTTCTTAACTAAAATCATTATATGCCCTGGCCTCAATTCCATAAGTTGCTATCGTTTGAACATAGGTTTTATAAACCTTCACTTTGCTTGTTCCTCCACACTGAATTTCTGAGGCATCCGAATATAGATTCAGCCTTATTAATCTGTTTTCAATTTCCGTGGTATAGGTCTCTTTTGCTGCTAATCTCTACTCCATGATACTTAAATTCCATCACTTGTTCAATGGGATAGAACTCGACAATTCAACATTTAAATCTTTGAGGATTATTGATATTGTGATGCTTTTTGTTTTGTCAGTGGATATTTTACTAAAATACTTACTATCTTATCCAAACGTCAAAATACCTTGGGGCTCTTTTCGATCCATGAGTTTCAAAATCGGTATGAACTAATGTGGTTTCACTCTCACAGGTTCATAAGGGTATTGGATTTATGCCCGTACCTCTTGTTTTCTTATGGTGTACAGTGTACACTGTCTCCAATCCAACGAAATGATGCGTAAAACTCTGTTACCTTTATAGTCTACTAAGCGAGTGATTATTTCTATCGTAATGAAACATTTGTTGGAAACTAATAAAACCATTAAGCAACCAAATTTATGAACAAAATCAAGCAACTAATTATCTAGTAAAAGAAGCATTTTTCAGTAGATACGAACGTGTACCTACAACTTCCATTTGGATAAAGATATTAGATTATATGAGAAAAACTCTCTTATTATGTGAGAAAAAAACTTTCTTATTACATTTTTAAATATGTTCCCAAAGGCATTATGTCCCGAAGGAGTACACTCTACTTAATGATCGAACATTTGGTAACAATAATCTTTTCTTTTTTTTCAGTTCCTCGCTCTACCGTCTATGCCCCACTAACGCTCCACTTTACAACTATTACCTTCGAAGTTACTACGTTATATCACACCATGCCTAATCTAATATTATTATTAGAATAGCTCATATCGTTGCTTCTGTAACACTGTCAGGAAATCTTATAATTGATATTTTTTTCATTTCTATTATAATCTTCTTCTTCGTGTGCCGTATTAGGTAGCCCCGACGTTGGCGATCACAACAACTCCTCCACGCTTCTTATTCCGGTCCAGTCTCGAACATTTCGTAGCCACGACATTTGGCTTCTCCCAACCCCACTGCTCCCCTCAATCTTCCCCTTCATAATTAGTTGGAGATTCTTTCTTATAATAGTGTTTTTTAATAATTATTTTTAGCAGCTTTTGTCATACACTGCTGGTTGACGGCCTCCCTCACATGTTATATCCTAAATTTGTTGCACAATACGCAACGTTCTTAGTTTGTCTAGATTCTTGTTTCCATTTTCAAGGACTAGATCATCAACAAAGATGATGCTGACTAACACTGTTCGATTTTTAAATGGAATTAACAAACCACAACGGGCTTACGACCATATTCTACTGTTATTTCGAAGGCTGGATCAGTAAAAATGGATATAGCCATATCCTGGCGCCAACTGTATGACAGCAGTAGCTATCTTTTAGAGTTGGTTGCTCTAATTTTGCAGTTGTTTATATATTCGCTAAAATTTCTGACCTGGGCCTTACTCTACATTTAAACTGCGATTCCGATCCAATTCCAATCTCCCCAATGTCAAGTTTAGCAAACAAAATCTGGAAATCAGGATAGAATAATTTCGAGTACGGTGGAGTTTTTTTTATTGCTAATTGATAGGTGACATTTCACCAGTACACATTCGTGCGGTTTCGGACTATTTGTAACGGGGAACCTGTTATAGTATACCTAATAGTAATAATTGTTAAACTTAGATTCGCTGTAGTTCAACGTAGAGCGCTCGTCGTTCCGCTACCTGAACATGACCCAACTGCAAACATTAATCCCAAGTCCACATAATTTTATCCCGACGTCTGCTCACATACGTTGCTTTATTCGTTTTGATAAAAGCCAAGGTATATAGGCATTAAAATTTTGTGATTTCAAATAAAAAATATTACATAAAAATCATTGTAAAGAAATTATGGCTAAAAATGTAGGCTGCACCGCTTCCAACTTACATAGATGGGGATGTATGGACTCACCAGCATGCGCATGTGGGATTACACAAACAATCGACCGTCTGATAAACGAGTGCCCCATGTACGCATTTAAAGACGGACTACAGGACTCTTGTACGCACTGACGGATGACGCGATCCAATGGCTTCGGTCTCTGGAGGTCAGATTGTGAACGACCATAAGAAGAAGAAGATTGTAATGAAATGATAGCACCGAATCACTCATCTAGTACAGCCCATCACTTCCAGGGAGAAATAATTGATAAGGTTGGAATGTTGAGTAGTAACTCCAATTGTACGGATTTCAAAGCTGAGGATGATATGCACCCGTATGCCCTAATTTCTACAGTCAAGTGTCATAACAGGATTACGCCATACGAAGTGTTGACTACAATAATTACTTGATTAAACGTGACGTCATCTTATGGTATAAGTAAGCAGATGTCCCATAGTTACCAAAGTGTGAGAAAGTCATCTGTATACGGTTGTGGATCTAATGGATGTTTTACCTTCGATCAGATCTGAAACACTTGAACATGTTATGGAGAAACTCTAAGTAAATAGAGCAATTGAGGGACGTTTTTCGCCTCCCTGTGCCCTAGATAGGACTAAGGCTGTCTCTCAATATCCTCATGATCACAGGGGATAATTCTAAAAGCAGTATGTCACCTTGCTATCATCGGACATTTTTGAACTTTCTATAATAGACTTGTTAGGAGGAGGTATATTATAGTATTCCCTCAAGTGTTATTCTACTGAAGAGTATGAGGCATATTGCGTCATACGTCGGTAATACCTGTTGAATTATTTCATATGATCAGAAAAAAATCAATATATGATTACACTTCATAAAGCAATCAGGATACCTATGTTTAACCGTTTTTTAATAACACAAAAAAATTGATCAGTTCTCTATTAATAAGTATTTACATAAAAACTGACATCAAAACAACTGGTTGCTATTTATCTTTAAACTAGCTTTTCCGACATACGTTGTCCTGTAGTCCTTAATATGAAAATATGTTTGAACGATAAAAAATTATTTCTGAAAGCTCGAAAGAAATTTTATCGAAAATTTGCGTACCAGTGTTTTGAAGCTCAATAGTTAAAAATGGAATGTAATAATATATTATAATGGTTAATCATGTTAAAAGTTAGTTACCTATGGAAAAATTTCACATAAGTTTTTGTTGTCAGTTAATCCGTTCCATACTAACGTTAATATTAGGAAGGTAGGTATATTATTTATGTTTTTATTTGCTTAAATTTTTCGAACTTTTAATGATTATTATTCTGACATCCGGATTGGAAAAGAATCGAATAAACCAAGCAACACAAAATCGGTTCAGCCGTTCTGGAGTAATTATAAGTGTTCGCACTAACCCGATTTTCTTTTAGATTATAGAAAATATAAAAACTACTTAAGATAATTTCACTAAAAACTACACATTTCAGAGTTGGAGCCAATGAAAAATATCATTAGGTAAATTCAACAAAATCTGAAGTTGCTTTGTTTGGAGAATTTTGGTGGTGTAGGTACATCTTATCAAACATTCTAATATTATAGGGGATGAAAATCCCTTCCTTCCCTATAACGTTAGAAAGAAAACAAAGTCCAGGGAAGTAAAAATATATTCACAAGAAAACAATTCATTCAATTCTCTTTGGAGTTTGAAAGGACATTGCTGGTTGAATATCTGAATCGGTTCCTCAATTATTTATATTTTTTAAGAACAGAAGGTAAATCCTGCGAGAGACTTCTCCTCCTCTGCTATCCATAGAAAGAGAAACGTGTTTACCATTAATCACAACTTTTACAAGAGAGATGGAAACTCCGAGATTGATCGTGGAACTCTTTCTGTTTAAATAAGAATGTAACCCGTTTGCTGTTTTCAGCTACTTTCACTTTCTTAAAAAACTTTTAATTTTGTGAAAATTCAGGTAGTGGTGTCTCGGGAGATTTATATGTTCAATTAAGGGAGAACAAGAAGAAAACGAGGAAGAAGAAGAAGAAGGGTAACAAACTAACGAGTAAAAAGATCCAAAAAGTATACAGGGTTTATCTCCCCAAGTGTGAATGCAAACTTTTTTCTTGTGACTACATTTTCTTGGTCCATCTTCTACTGCTGTTTCGAAGCATGGCTTAATGTGAACACCTTACGATAACAACGTTCGCCATTTAAGTGATCAAATAAGTAGAAATCCCCAGAATTCCAAATCATCGTATTCAGTTGTTTTTTTTTTTTTTTGATAAAATATGAATCATGCATATTCAAAATAGGTCACTTAATTAACATGATACATCCAGTTTTTTTATCTCATTAGTCCTATTACATATATGTAAACACCGTCTAGTTTTTTTTTTTGATGGAAATAAAAATAAATAAAACAAAATTAATAAATAGGTAAGTATGTAACATTCATAATATAACTTCACACCAAATGTCAAACTGTGTAAGCTGTTAAGTAAAAATAAAACTATATATTGTAGGTAAGTGTATGATGATAACGTTTAAAAAGATTTCTTACGATTAACGTATACCTACTGATGTTTCCCCTCTTTTCCTACCGGTTCCTTACCTCTCCTTCTATTTCTCTCTCTTAGGTATTTAATTTTTTTTTTACAAAATATAGATTTAAGGCTGTAGCATATTAGAAATAAAACAAAAATAAAAGTCTGTGTTTGACATACCTACTTGCGAAAGTTTTAAAGAAAAGCATTGAAATATGCAGATTGTAACGAAATTGTATTTTATTATTAGTAGGTAGGTAAAAATTATTGAAATAAGAGTAAAAAACGGTCGTAAGCCCGTAGTGGTTTGTTCCATTTAAAAATCGAACACCAGTAATTAATTGTTATTGAGTCATTAGTTAAGATCTAGTCCCGAAAAATGGTCACAAGAATCTAGAAATAATTAGAACGTTATGCAACAACAAAACTAATAGGCAACAAATATGAGACAATAACTAAAATGGACATTCATTACCCGGCGCCAAATACATGACAGCAGTCGCAGTCTTTAAATTTGGTTGATCTCTTATTCTCAATAATTTCCAACTCTCATTAATTTTTAAATATCTACTTGTTGTATAGGAACATGAGGTTTATCGACATCGAGAAGTCTCGTGATTAGGAGCTTAAACATTAACACCTAAAGGCGAACGTTGTTAACGTAAAGTGGTCACAACTTTCGAAACAATAGTAGTGGTTTGTTCCATTTGAAAATCGAACGTCAGTAATGAATTGTTAGAGTCATTAGTTTTGTGACATATTCGTAAAAATAATTTGATTGGCCAGCTTGTACATATAGTTGTACCCTGTATAAAACACAAAGGGTAGTTGAATTATTGTAAGTGAAGAAGCAACTCCGTAGTTTGATTTTGAAAAGCGATACAGGACGTGGTGGCTGTGTGGAGGGGATGGGGAGTTAGAGGGGAGGGGAGGTATCTGCAGCTATAAATTGAGGGAGACACGACAGTCACAATTATTGGTAAAGTGTTAAGAGATCGCCTATAAATAAAAACGGGGATCCGATAAATAAAATTGTCTCTTTCTCCTTTACATGTCGGATACACTCAGCATCAAACTAATGACTGTCAAGTTTGAAATCTTTAGCCGATTGTTGCCCAAAAATTCCTATCACATAGTGGTTTTTACTAAAGATTAAGAATTGGTAATTCTATATACTTATGTGCAGCATGATAAAAGAATTTGAAGTAGATAAGTTTTCAATTTTATATTTTGTCATTCTCTGGACAGTCAAAGATAAAGAAAATATCTCCAGGTAACAAAAGTCCCATTCATAATTCAATATTATTCCAAGTGAATGTACTTAATCCATTTTTGAGAGATGTGAAACTTTTATGTATTTTTTTTTGTCCTCTTTCAAAGTGAACACAAATACCTACACTCTTTGACTCTTTCACAGTAAGCTACATAAAGCTTGTGTCGTGAAAGAGAAAGATGGTTGGCACCTGGGATCGAACCCACGACCTCCGCATGAAACAGTACGAAAGCCAGCGTCCTAACCGCCATCGCCAGTCTGCCAACCACTTCATTGTAACGAAGATTCACTACGTTAATGCGCAATTTGATATTATTTAATTACAAACGACAGTGTACCCTATTTGTCACCATTTTGGTGGAGGGATGATAGCAAAATGATACGAAGTTGGACTATGTTATCAAAATTGACAATCACACATTTTTTTCAAAAACTTCTTACACAAAAATACTTTATGCCAGAGGTAATGAATTAGCCAGAAGTGATTACCTAAATTACCTAGTTTAATTACCTAAATAGTGTCGGAATAGATCATAATATCGACCGTTCCATGAATACCCCTCCAGAATTGGAAACCCCTGTAGGTAGACCAGTAGGGCTATTCTTGAAATAAACCGCTTTTAAAAATCACTTAACGATAAGATTAAGAAACGATCGCAAGCAGTCGTATTCACAAAACTGTCGGAATCTAATCTTAATCCTATTTTGAACTGGATCATTTTCATACTGATATTTCAAACATAACGAATTTTTAAGATATCTACTAGATATCTTGTTTTGTGAATACCAATCCGCCATTTTATGATTGTCAATCAAGATAAGAGCGTATGAAGACCGCTACGAGAATAAGGGCACAGGTGCATGAATCGTTTAAAGAACTCTTCAATTTTCTTATATTTGGTCGTAAAATACTCTTAAATCGTGAGAACAATGTAATAAGGTAACTTTGTGTTAGTCTTACACGAGATCCTTCAAGTGTTGCAGTGCTAACTCTCGAAACAGGCAAAGCGTTTATCGAGTAGTGAGGAGAATAATATAACATTTCGAACACTCTTAAACCGGTTTTATTATTCAAAGCGACATCTATAGCTCGTTAAAGATGTCGTAAAAAAAATTCAATCTAGAAAATGATACATTGGATCCACCGATTTATAAAAAAATGTACCTACGCAATAATACAAAGTGATTTAGTCATTCTTCGCTGCTGATAAATGCCCTATAAAATATCGTACATATTTATGAGTTATTTATGTAATGTTTAAGAATTTATTGTGGTCGGCCAATAAAACATTTAAACATTTTGAATAATGTGCAATTATTTGATTAGTTTTGAAGGAAAATCAGCGTATTTGATATAGGTACTTTATTATGATTTTTTTCTTCTTCAATTTATTTTTTTTTAGCAGAAAGCAGATTTTTAAATGGAACAAACCACTACGGGCTTACGACTGTTATTCCGAAGGCTGGTTTAGTGTGAGCACTTTACGTTAACATTCGCCATTTACGTGGTAATCTTTAAGTCTCCGAAACTCCTAATCATGAGAATTTTCGACATATTATTCAGCATGTTAAAAAATCTCAGGTATACCACTAGTAGATATTTAATAATTAATGAGATATATAGATAAAAGTTGGAAATAATTGAGAACAAGAGTGCAACCAAATTCAAAGACTGCGACTGCTGTCCTGTTTTTGGCGCCAGGATATTAATATATCCATTTTTGTTAATGTCTCATCTTTTATTTATAATACATATTATTTTAGTCATTAAGTGTGCACACTATGCCGCAATTCAATCTAAAAATGTCTGGTATCTAAATGCCTTGTCACTGAATATTGTTTGAAACTCGCCAACCACCATCCATCTTTGCTTTTCATAATACATAATTTTATTTTTCTTCTTGACAACAATACAAAATAATTATATTGAATATCTAAGTCAGATTACCTAAAATGAACTATCGAATACTTAACCAAGTACCCTACGATTAAAGCAAACACATTATTGGAACTTTTTCAAACTTTAAATACTTAAACTGAAGAAAAGAACAATAATAGGTAACTGTTAAATTACACAGACCAGTTACTAACATATTTATCTTTCTGAGTTTAGAAACAAAAGACTCTCGTATCGCAGAAGGTGGTTGGGGGCTTACCTACTTAATATTTACTCTTTGAACAGAAGGTAAAATAACATTAGCGGTGTTTGTATTGTAGAATAGCACACGTGGTGCGCGGATTCTGCTTGCTCACTGTTTAACTAAGAATGTGGCATATTTATGTAGAAAATTTATAACCTCTGCAAAGTAGCCGATACTTTGTGATCTTTAATCAAAGTTGGAAGGTACTTAATTTGCCTCTATATTGTGGGGCCAAGACTTTTTTCACACACTTTTTTCCTATAAAATAATCATTTTTGAAAATGTTTGTTGTACCAAATAAATTTTCCATGAGATACGACATTGCCAAATGCAGGTTATTACTGCAGTTCAATGCTAGTCTTCAATTATTTATCATTACCCAATGCGAGTTATTAAAAATGCATTCGCCGTTATTAAAACATTTTCATCAAAGAGACACAAAAAACATGGCTGTTTGTAGAGACATCTATCTCTCCCTTGGTTTCTAATGTTGTGTCTACAAATTACGCCGTTTAAAGTTGACATCTGGAGTGCAACTAATTTGGAAAAGAAAACACAAACATCTTTGTTGAAAGACGGAGGGAGGAAGGGAGAGAAAGGAGAGGCTTTGTAACTTCCCTATCCGCACCCCCAAACTATATTATGTCTAGTGTACACAATACATACACATACACCCCCATGAACCAAACGACTCCATACTTATCTAATATTTTAAGTCAAAAGAATTCTTGCAAGGGTAAGATAAATTATTATTGTAAAGATAATATAGACATATAAAATAACTAAAGTAACTATGAACAAATGTTTTTTTTAAGTAGGTAAGTACTTCGATTCTTATATTTGAAAAATATTAGGTAGGTACCTACATAAACTTTTCTGCATAATAATAAGTAGGTGGAACTTTTTGCCTGAAACATGTTTATCTCTGACCAATCCCGTCCAAATGGAGACAGAACAGGCGTTCCCACAGTAACAGCGTAAAAAACTGTCGTTTGTACGTTGTTACTATGGGAATACCGAGCGACCGACACTGTTGGCGACCATTTTATTATACTTGGCTCAGGCCCCAGCCCCGAGTGAAAAATACGGAATAATTATTCTGACCCGAGCGGAATCAATAATAATTTATGACTCGTATCGGGGTTGGTTGAACAATTGAACATATTATTCATGTGTAAATTTGAAAGAGGTTTCGAAGAGGTAACCGCGATCACTAGTCACAACAGATCGAGATGATTGACTTGGATCGGGCTGAGAAGAAAGGTCCATGTAAATCGATTGCCAGTAGTAGAAGAGAGAAGATCGTGTTTGAGGAGGAAAGGTCCATGAAAATTGACCGCCAGGAAGATTGAGATTGCAGATAATCAATAGTAGGTATCATTCAGTACCTCTATCTATGTGTGAGATGATAGCACGAACTAGGAACAAAGTATTCGAGAGATCATAAGTAGGTAATCGATGATCACAAAAAACTTCCCAAGTCAGAAAAGGACGTTCGTAAACATTTCAAAGTATTTTTGGCAGGCCTTGATTAAGATAGTTTTATAAAAAGCGACAGATTTCTGGAGGCTAAACTCGATATAGAGGAACCTTTAATGGAAATGAGATAAAAAAACACAAGTTTATCTCATATTATACGCGTATGTTGCTGTGTTATGAAGTCAAAATATTGTGATACTTGCATTAAAATTTCACCCATGTGTCAACCTTAGAGAGATCCTCCTTCCAAATCCTTTTCTCCCTGTTCTTGAAGACGCATACGACTCTGGGCTGATGACTCCAGAAGATCCTCTCCCCCTATTCTGGTGAGGTGGTTTGAAACTCCGACCCCATTTAATAACATTTCGTCTTCCTGGCTGGATGATGGAGCGTTGTCTTAGATGAAACTTACCAAAAAGACATCTAATTTGCATATCACATGAACCGATACATAATTTTAATGGGGCTAAATTGTTATTGTTTCACTTGTATAAATATTTTACTTCGCATGGGGGCTTTACCCTTGGGATAAAGCGTCACTCAAAGATAACATTATCAATTATTTATGAGAGTTTTTCAAGTTATGTAAGTATGAAAAGATCTTTGCTGTTGCTATGACATATTATTATTTTGTTTATTTCAGTACCACAATAATATATTAAAGTAGCTACAACGGCCATACAAAGATAAAAATGAGATTTTTAGTATTTAACACAATTAGAATAATGAAATCGCAGTAGTTGGAAACAATCTCTACAAAAATGAGTCTTTTAAATCTCGCATGAGGGATGATATTCTTGACTGGCCAGTTTATAACCGCTTTCTCTTTTTCAGAACCGTTTCTCTGATCAGGGCATGCTTACAATGTTTTTCTAAAAAAATCAAACGCATGGCATTTCTAGCGCTGCAACCCATCACCTTAGCATCTTGCTCAGTCCCTATGTACCGTAACTATACCTATAGTAGCTTGTTGTCTTTAAAGAAACCCATTTATTGATCTTATGAAAACGGTGCATTACACAATTTGCAGTTTTGACAATATCTCGTTCACTTCTAAGGAACGGAGCCCACGTTTCATATTCAATATTTAGGAGTCTCGAAACCTAATTTTTCCTTGTCACCATGGGGAATATAAAAAAGTGGAAATAGGAAGAAATGCGACGGATGAATGCTATACAAAATGAACAACTTTATGAGTTCAAAAATTGTAGAATGATTACCAGAACATAGTTGTAGAAGAAAAAGCTACAAAATGCTAAAGATGATAAGTATTAATAATTATTGTTGTCTTTGAAGAGGAATACAATGATTACTAAATTTGATTTCGATGCCGAAATTATTAATGATTACAAAATATTCTGGTTTGGTAGTTGGTCTAATACTTAAATGGTCTCCCTACAGGGAAGTACAACAGAACTGTGCAACAAAACAAGGGAGCAATCCGATGGAAATTCATACAACTCTAGCTCCCATTGATAATATATACGGAGCTAACAATACACAAGTTTAGAAACTTCTTTCTATACAGTTCATGTTAACGACTTACTCGTAGTAGTATCTAAAAGTTATATCTGATCGTAGACCTGTATCGTTCAAAATGTCACAGCCAAGATTCTTCTTCTTAGGAAATGAGATGAAGAGAAAACTGCCTTTAGAAATACCTCATTAACGTTGTAGAAATACGAATTGGTAGACTGAGCAAAGCTGGACACATAAAAAATGGTAGATATGGACATGAATTGGAAGATTCTAAACGGCATGCTGGGAGGAACAAGAAACCAAGGATGACCGAAGATTCGGTGGTTAGATGGTGTGGCGTTAGATGCCCTACAATTGGAATCTCCAACTGGCGTAACGCTGGATCAATACATTCATCAGCATGCAGGCAAGCTCATGAAGAGGCTAGGGCTAAACCATCCTAAACGAGTCCAAAACTGAATACGGTCGTAATGAGCTATGTAAGATGAAATAATAATAATAAATAATAATGTATGGAATAATATTCCTCAGAAGCCTGGTAACTTACCATGATGGACGGAAATAAACCTTCGAACTTTAATTTTTGCAAAATATTTTGGTAAACCTATAGATCTTAAAATGCTATATTATCCGAAAAGATACAACACTGAGGTGAATGGTTTCTACCAGTCAACGTAGTCGGGTTCATAGAGATTAATATACTGCTCTGTCTAGGACATTTATTACGTTTGAAGAAACTGGAAATACTAAAAAATAGTTTATTTTTGATCAATGAACATCCTTTGATGACGCCCATGCAGAAGATTTTAAGATATTCTATGCAGAAGTTGATGGATTGATGGATACAGAATCTAACAAGAACTGTATAACAAATATGTTTTTCTGAAAATATAGAAACAAAATATCTTTATACCAATTTGTAGGTAAATTTTAAAATTGAAAAAAATCAAACCATTTTTAAAATTAAAAAAAGCTTCGATAGAATACAATGAGTATACGACAAACTCCACTGTTATTTTTGGCATAGTTTAAGGAGTTTAGTAGCTATCTAAAACGATTGTGATTGCTCTTTTTCACTTCTATCCAGAGTCCTGATAACTATATTTAACATAGCACACCTCTATAGGTACTAGGTTTGTATAGATTTCACGTTGAATCGCGTGGCTGGTTAAGAAAGTTTACTTTGAATTGTTTGTTGTTTGGGACTCCTCACAAGGATTTCATCATGGATTTCTTTGCTGGATCCTGGATTAGGGAACTTCCAACTTCTCTGCCGAGAACATTCTCGCATCAACGTTGGGATAAAGGAAAGGGTTTAGTTTGGGAGACAGATAAGAGACACGTGATCGTGTGAAACAAAACGGAAGATACGTGATAGATTAGATGAAGAGAGCGAGGATAGAGCCGGAGTTTAACGGAGAGAATCTGAGAAGGTCTGAAATGCTTTTATGACTAATCACCGCTCTGCGGAGTAAAAAAGGATTTTTTTGTACCTGGAAATGTTTATTGTCGTTTTTTTTTTTTGTATAATTATGCATATTTTGTTTTTGTTAGAGTTGCACCGATTTCGCTAATTTTTGCGGGGCTAGAACTAAGTTTTATCCAAAGCTAATTAGCTGCATACACACGTAACGATTTATCTTTCGATCGAACGATCGAATCATTCGATCATTTTTGTATGGAAATTTTTCTAAACTCGAAATGAACTTTATATTCTATGAATTTAAACTAGGAATACTTGTTCGAAATACTAGTGTAAGTTCAGGGTAGTTTTAAACGGTGAGAAAATATTGAATAAATGCGAGAAAAATGAAAAAAAAAAACCGAATTTTTCCTATACAAAGTGTTTCCATACGTCAATTTTCACAACAAAGAATTGACTAGAAATGAAGTAGATAGCCCTAGAATGTAGGTGATACGAAGGTTACAGAGTAGTCGAATGTAGATTAAATGAACATTCGTAACGTTTTGTCATTTGCTGTAAATTCGATTTAATTTTACCAATTGAAATTGAAACCATTATGAATTTCATCAAACATCATTATATTATTATTAAAATACCAGGAGGTTTATTGTAAGCTGTCATTCTAAAGAAACAGAAGGGGCTCTAATCTGAGAAGCTGCTGATGGGGGATGGCTGGAATGTACTCGGACAGATAACATCCCTAAGACCTTGGTGTTCTGAAGGCTGACAACCTGTGTATTACAAACGTTAGGGTTAATAAAGGAATCCTTTTATCTGGATATGATTAAAGTCATCATTCTTATTAACAACTAGCTTCCCCGGCAGATGTTGTCCCGTCCTAACCAGAATGAATAGGAATTTGTAAAATAATACATTAATAATTAATTATTAGAATTTGTAAGTTCTGTGTGAGTCTTTCCACATTATGGTAAGGAAAAAGAAATTAATAAAATTTCCATGATATGGATTTATTTCGGAACCAATTAAAAAACGATAAACGCTAGCCTTCAAAATTGCAGTAAATGTCGGTCATAAGCCCGATGTGGTTCTTATTTGTATAAACTTTTTCTCTTAAAATCGATAACTTATTGATATAATATTTTTTGTGCTAGATATAACAATATGATTAGATTTGCGGCCAACGTCGAATCGCGCCTACTATCAAACGACTGACAGTAAAGTAGGTATGTAAAACGCCAATTTTAATTCAGAAATGGGATAAGTTTGTATTGCCTAGAGAACTTACATACCTAGTTGAATACATTAGAAATGATACTATGGTCGTTAAGTTTTCTTATTTCTTCAAATGTTCGAGCAATTAGTACCTAATTTTGTCATTCGTAAGCACCTTCTCCTGTCAATAACAACAACAACGAAAGAATAATTGGATAAATTCGTTCAGCCGTGGCCAAGGAATACAGGGCTTCATTTTTATATAATAGGTACAAGATGTCCCGTCGAACTTCGTCCCTCCTCTGAACCTTGTAGAACATACCTAATAAATATATATTTCAAGTTAAAATAAATACCTACATTTCCAAAATTTTCTCGAATTGAAAATAGAATTCATATTTTAAAAAAAAACTCGTTAAAAATATCGAATTTATCAAAACTTATTAATATTGCGAACACAACAGAAGAATGACAACTGCACAATAATTGTTTACCCATTTAAAAAAACATATTTATTCTATAGTTCCAATGCAACGCGCATCGACTTATTTAAATAGCCAACCGTACGCGATGCCCGTTTCTTGTAGGTACATACCTTCCTATATCTTTCTCTCAATATAAAGAAAAAACCTTAACCTGCTTAGAAAACGAACGACAATTTTATGACGTTTAAAAAAAAACACAAACGATTCTTAGGTCTTTATGTACGCTCTTTAGAAATAAAATCACCCTTTTTACGAACGTAGTTGTTTTACTCGAAGGTGTTTTGACATAAAAGTTGAAATGGGAGCAAAAAACGCAAAAATTAAAAACATTAATTAAAACAGAAATATAGTATCTAGAAAGCCCCTGTTTTCATCTAAACCATCCTTGGGTAACCCTCGACATCTCCAATTTTGTTCATCGAAATCCGTCCAGTAATAAAGGAGGAGTTAGGTAACAAAGAAAACGGCTAGATTTTTATAGAGTAAGATAAAGATTGTTAATCCGAATTCAATTGTTACTTTGAAATTTAATTATTACGATTGGTATTTTGAGAATCTCAGAATATCTCAGAATTATATTATTTATTTATCCTTATGTTTTGTAAAGTGGATTTACCGGCTGAAAATCACGAGAATTAACACATCGATTCCATCTTCAAGAATAAGGAGAGGTTGTATGAGAAATGCATGTTGGTGGAAGATGTGAAATAAGTGTGCTTGGATAGAAAAAAATGGAGGTTCTCTGTTTACTCCATAAAGGGCACTGCGTGTTGGGCAAAAAAGTAGTACAGTTATCTCAAAGACCGCGCTAACATTAAAATTTGAAGACCTGTACTGTACATTGGCCACCCTCCTGTTAAAAGCTACCCCTTATTATTGGAAATTCGGTCTAAATAAATACAATCATGTACAAGGATGTTGTTATTTTTAAGTTAGGTATCGTTTCAAGTCTTGTTGTGTTTTAAATATCATAACAACTGTTGTTAACCATTGTTATTTCAGTATTCATTAGGCTGCAGTCTCCCTTCTGCATCACAATTATCAGCCCCTTAAATTTCAAAACCAAAAAGATTTTGCAACGAATAAAAAAAACGCCTGTAATGTACTAAAATAGCTTATGAATATTTAAATAATATGATATCACGCACAGGTATTTTCTATCCTTATGTAAAGCCTACTGTAAAGTTATTCTTAATCAGTAAATTTTTAAAATGTAGAGTAGCTGAGTGATCGATTTTTTTAGATCAGATGCATTATGGGTTCATGATTCTCTCTCAACCTGTGTGTTGAGTCTTAAAACACTAATATAACAAACTATGTAGAATGTAAAACCCCAACACACCGAAGAATGTAAAAATTGAGATGGGCCAGGAACTCATAGACTATAGAGGATGCTCCTTGCCCAACTCCCACAAAAAAGAAGGTTCATAAGACCGAGACTTTTATTTCTTTTATTTTATTTTCCTTCAGTCAGCAACGATGTCGCTGGTCTTAGAAAGCACACAATTACAATTTAAGATTATTATTAGTTACTTCTTCATCTGTTTTCCCAAGCACTTCCCATTTTTGTCAGCCTCTTGACGTCATCGAAAACTCTATTGTGACTATCAATCGCCGAAAGGATTTGTTCTTGTTCTTAGATTGGCATTTCTCGGTTGAGAAGCAGCTCTCGTATCATTATTGTGGATATCATTATTCAATTGGAGTTTTAGATTTGTTTTGGTTCCCTCATTTATGATCTTGTAAATGTACTTTACCTTTTCTAATATAATTTTTTGTTCCAGGTTTAGTTCTTTAGTCTTGGGACCGAGTGGTCTTTGTAAAAAAAAAAAAAAAAAAAAAAAAAAAAAAAAAAAAAAAAAAAAAAAAAAAAAAAAAAAAAATATACCTATGATGTTAAATTACTCTAAGATCGATTACGATCTAATAAAACTTATGTATGTAAATAATTTTTGTAATTGATTGGATATTCCACCCATAGAGGGTGATTTGTGATATAAATAATTTTAATAATGTAGTAATAATTATCTGGTTATATATATTTTATTGAGAAATTTATAACTATGTTTATTTTGTTTGTTGCTATTTTTATATGAAACCCAGTAAATTGAAATGTTTTCTTTACGTAATGAAAAAAGAAAAAAAAAAATGAGTTGGTGGAGACTTTGATCTTGAAATAATTTTTAATATTCAATCTTTCTGCTTATACAAATCCTGTAATGATGAGTTTATCGGTTCCGGTTGGTGTGTGGGTGTTGTATCACATGGAAAGCTGGGTACGAATATACATTCGTGGTTCTTCGGAGTAGCGGTGGTAAAGAGTTGACGTCGGTCATCTCTTTCCAAAATTTATGTGGGGATTTTTTTATGATTTTTATACCCACTGTCCAGGGTTCAGTACTCAGTATCTTAGGAACCTCTGCGATCTTTAAAAAATTTATATGGCGCCCATTTATAACAAAATAGTTTAATTTGAGATGTAAGTTGAGTTAGTCGGCAATTAGCTCTCCGTTGATCCATTGTAATGGCTGGTTAGGTGGGTCTGCGTCATATGGGATGGAGTAGGGGGGGTCGGTCGCGGCGAATCGCAAGACGATGGTTTTTGGGGAAAAATAAATTTCAAAATAATGGTTTTCAAATTTCTTTTTTTGGGTGGGAGTGTATTGTAACAGACGTTTTTCTGTGTGGATTAATTCAAATTGGGCGCGCGCCCGACGCTAAGAAGTTAGTTCACACGGTCGGCGTTTGGGGGCGTTAGTGGCGACGCGAGTCGAGACAGCGAAAACAATGTAGGTACATCTGAAATAACTAATGGCCGTCATAGCCGGATTATAAAATGTTCGTCGGTTCTGTTGAGGGAACCTTTCGAGGTTAAATCTGTGAAGGGAGAGGTTTCCCTCTCCGTGTGTTTTCTGATATTGAGCAGAACGATGTAATTGTGTACTAAGTGTGTGTCGGAGTTTAAGTTTAAAGTGATTCTAATCGTTACCCGCCGTAAACAGAAGGTGAGAAATTTCTGTCTAATTTAGTAAATCAATCGATTGTAATGTTCATGTGGGTATTTCGCATAAATTCTAATTTGCAACGCTTTCTGAATCTTTTCAGAAGGGCGGGTACTAATCTGCGAGTCTAAAAAAAAACTAAATCATTCTGTCGGGCGCAGCCGTGATCTTGAAGGTTAGCCATACGGGTTCTATACAAAGCGTTGAGACTTCAGTACTGCATTCTTTCGTTCGAGTATATTAAACTGAGGAGTTCATATTGCCGAGAGGGGGTTGACGGAGGAGGTAATTGTGAGGAGCGGGCCACTTGAGGGAGGCTGCATAGTATCGAGTTATTCATTCGTGGAAGCATTCGTCGAGCTACTTTGAACGAGTTAAGTAATAAACATCCATTTGATTTTGTCTTGTGTGTTCGGCGAATTCCATCTCCTTTTCATTCGTCCATGGGAAAATATCTGGTTGGCCTTGAACTTACAACACCCACGTACCTGTAGCCGTATGGTTTTCTAATTCATTAAAAATTTATGTACATCTTAAGAATATCTGATAATATAGATGATTTGAGTTGAACTTTGATTTAATGATTGATTGAGACAACCAGTAGTTAGGATTGTCTGCTATTGGGTTTCTATTGAGAATTATGAACGTATAGATTGATAATTCGGAAACTGTACCGATCTAGCCTTTTGTAATGTTATGATTTGTCGAATGAAAACGTAAAGTAAAAATATGATTTATTGAATTTAAATTTATTGAAGTATAATATGTTTTATCCAGTGCTTATATTGAAACTTGAATTTATTCTAGTCGTTAAGAGACGACGATTTGATATGTAATTTGTCTAAGCAAATGATTTTTCGTCTCAATAAAAGATTCATCTGTATTATTTTTATACTTTCTTTTATTTAGTATTTCGTAGAAGTTTCCCCGCTTGATGAGAGGAGATTTTCTTAAAGAACTCACTACCTGAGAATATTGAGTAAAGCTGGGCTGGAATTAAATTTCTTTTGTGTTGGATTAGACCAACAATAAATATACCTTTCGAAAGGAGTGGCCACAGGGGTTTGTTTGTCTGATAGTCGAAGACTTCTGGCAGACTCTCCCCGGTGTGTGGGTTCTGCTTGGCTTATCCAAGCTCAGCAGAATCCGTCACAATTTATAAATTGAGTTTTTTTTAAACTTTAGTCATAGTCATCTAATAATTATATTGTAGGTACTTGCAAAGCCATGGATGTGCTGTAAGGCTTTGCATTGCATTTCTGATTAACACACCACATTGCGACCAGACCAGCAAACCATATTGAAGGTGTGGTATATCATGTGCTTCACTGTCTCTTCAAACACTTCACTCCTCCTCTAACATTACACCAACCAGTTGAGATATCTACATGCAAATTCCAAGAAAGATTTTCGAATTCGACTAAGATGACAAAATGTGGTTGATTTAGATACGGAGCAACTATTGCAGGTAGCCAGTTGCAATATGTTGAAAGAGGGTAAGGTCCTGATTTGGGCTGTAGTGTTTTTGTTTTTGAAAAAGACCTCTCTACCTAGAAATTGAGCGTTTTCTGCAATAGCGTTCTTATTAGTTTTTTAACAGACCTCAAATAGATCAACATGTCGAAAAATATCATGTATGCAACAAGTAGATATTTAATAATTAATGAAATATAGAGATAACAGTTGGAAATTATTGAGAACAAGAGAGCAACCAAATTTAAAGACTGCGACTGCTGTCATGTAATAGCATTTTTACTACGTTAACAAACTTCAAATAGATCTCCCTAGCGAGATCTAATCTTCTGTGTATTATTATTTATTTATTTCTCTATTTCACGGCCATTAGGCCTTTTACAGGAAAATAATAATTGGTACCTACATGAAAGATAGAGATTACATAAGTAGGTACATATTGAACGAAAAACGCCAAAAAAAAATAAAAGATGTTTAAAAACATCATAAAATTTTTCTCAAAGGGTCATTTTCCTTTCTTTAATCACCCGACGTCCCATGCTCACAATTTTATTCCTCTCGAAAGGAAGAAATCCGTTGATTCGAAAACAATGGCTTGGGATTTCAGCCACCTGTGCAGACCAACTGCAAAATGCATCCCTCTTCCCTCACTAATATCTCAGAGTATTACACGCGTACCTACACACATAAAGGATGGACCCCCTTTCAGGATAGTACCTAAAGGAGGTTTCTTCTTATTAGATTCCAATTCTTGTTTTCTTTCATTCTTTTCTATCGCATTATTACAATTTCTTATTAGGTACCTACCTTCGATGTTATTGTATTTTTTTTTCTCCTTTTCTCGGGATTGCATCATGTAGGATATTTTTCATCTCGAAATCCTTCAGGACCCCTCCTACTAAAATTTAATCGAGAAGGATAACGCTGATTTAAAATATATCATAATAATCAGGATTCAGGATGATGAACAGCAATTTTAAATCCCCAACATGTACCTAGCTACTATTTTTTTATAACCAGATTTTAATGGTTTATATTATTCTTGTTAATTTATCCAGGTGGAATTTTGAACTCGATTTTTATCCAACTCCTCGATTTGCTGGACATTTTAAAATTATATAGGAAATAGGTATTTCCGAATGGGCTGAGTTCATTTTCGGTAAAATTTATTTTGTATAGAGCATGACAATATTAATTACAGCTCCAAATTTCATACTTCATATCAATACCTCTGAGTTTGAAAAGTTCTTTTTTTTCATTTTGATATCCTAATAAAATTCTTGAGGGAGACTTAGGCTATTTTACATCACGACCCGACTCAATATTTTTAACATTTTGCTCTTTCTATAATAAAATAAATATTGGACTTACTTCCGAGTCCGGATCGTCAGACCAAGAATCTCCAGTGGTTGGCCACATGTATATGGCCCTGTCATTGGTATCAGCTAAACTTTTTCTCAGTCTCTCCGGTGGTGGAAGGATTGGCCGACATGGTGTCATTTCCAGGGTCGCCCGATCGCTCTATTGCAATAGTTCAATCTACGTGGAGGCTCATTCTGTGTCCCCTAGAAATATCATTAGATAACATAATAATAATATAACAAAAACAAAAAATAATCGATTGCGCTAGCTTAACAGGTGTTGGGATTTTTCAGATTGAACGGGCCGTCGCGCCGCCGGTTGGCTTGAAAAAATTGCCTCAGGGCAGTAATAAGGTAATAAGTTTCGGCGGCAATGCGACACCTTTTTATGAAAAATAATTGATTTGATTTAAAAAGTATTTTTTTTCTCTAAATTTAAATTTAACTGTCTATAAATTTATACAGAGAAAAGCACAGATTAGACTATAATATAATGCTTTTTATGGGCATTCATTGGTTTCTATATGGGCACCTGCGTACTTCTTTGTGCCTTCGGACGCCATAACTCATTCTCAGCTACGGTAAAGTACCTACTGAAAGGGGTGGATGCGACGCGACCCATACAAACTGTCCGTTTCAATTTTCCTCACATATTATTATGAGTAGAGGAGAGCGGAATAGTGGGCCGCCTAATTGAGTGATGGCGCCTTCACACGGAACCACTTAGTGACGCCTACCAGCTGATCTCACCTGCATCCCTCTCGTTATTATGAAGGCTCTTCGCCACCCCTAACGGAATATGACAGAGAGTACGAGAGAACAACAACAACCATCAAAAATGCTACCCATCATTTTATTACTTACTAGCTTTCCCGACAGACGTTGTCCTGTTAGTTGTAGTCCTTAGTATGAATATTGATTTAGAATTCTTAATTTATAAAAAAAAAATACGTTTAAAATATGTTTGCATTTTAAAAAAATTATTTCTGGAAGCTTGAAATAAATTCTATCAAAAATCTGCGTACCAATGTTTTGATATTCAATGGAAGTAAATAAAAAATTCATAGATGGTGTTGTTGTCAGTATACCCGTTGCATACTAACATTAATATTACATTTTATATTATTTGCTATCCATTTTTCGATTTTTTAATAATTATTATTCTGTTATCCGAAGCGGAGAAGAGTCCAATTGACCAAGCATCATAAAAATGTGTGAAGCCGATCTGTGATTTATAAGTGATCTCACTAAATTTAAATTTATATTATAGATTCTGCCCATTTGATTCTGTGCTATAAATTTAGTGCTTTTAACCAAAGTCACTGCATTGAATGGGGTTGAAAAAAACGTCTTTTGGATAAATCGATATTCGTTCATCGAGGATTAGGGCAACTAGCAGACAACTGTTTATACATGAGGGGAAAATTCTTCCGTATTTCTACTAAAAATACATCGTTTTATTTCAAAATTTATCAGAATTTTTAGACTTCTTTAATGTAATGGTGAGGCATGATCCCGTTCCTGTAGAGATTTTGTGATTCCTGAACAAAAAACCACGACAAGTATTACTTTTAGTAATCCTCTCTTGATCAGACAATTCTTAAAGAATTCTGAAGAGCCCGAAACAGATAGAAATTTAAAGCTTTAAAAGTCAGGACTCTATGATGGATACATCAGCAAACTCCCAGCCAAACTCCCTTAAAATGTTAAAAATGTGCTTGGTTAAGAGTTAACATAAGATTATTACTGTCGATGTTTGATAATAATATGTGAATTGTATTGCATAGAACTGAAGACAAAGTATCTCTTTGTGTTATATGAATATTAATTCTAACAATCTACCAATAATTAATTATATCATCTATTATACAAATGTATAAAAATGGTGAGGTATTTTCCGATGTCATCGCATCACGCCTAAACCGCTGGACCGATATCGCAATTTTTTTTTTGTCGTGTTGCCCTTATCACGAGAAAGTTCTTATGAAAGAAAAAAAAAGCTGCTAACCTACGGTAGCCCAGAACTCATAGTATATTATAACAGCCTTTTCGTGTAAAACATATCTTTGCATAAAAATTCATAATTTTACGATTAAAATGAATTTATCCTTGGAATTATTATAGAAACTTTAAAATGATATCGACTATTGGAGCTTTTTATTATCTGCTTTAGAACTACATATTCAATATTAATCGGTACTTTAAGGGGGACTCACTGAAGTTACGGACCTCAAATTTTACGTGCTTGTGTAGGAGCATCAGACCAACCCGTATACCAAATTTTATGAAAATCGAAGAAAAATTTTTTTTTCTTTTTTAGCCATTTTTCTAGAACAAGTGAAATTTTCTTTGGATACTTTAAGAGGGTTCCCCTGAAGATACAGATATCAACATTTTACTGACTCATCTACATCGAGGGGCTAACCGTTCTACCAAATTCAATCAAATCGGATAAGAATTACTATGAGTTATGGGTGCGCACACATTTTTGGCAAAAAAATTTTTTTTTTGCATTTTGAAATCTACACCCTCGTAAACGCCGAGAAAATTAATTTCAGCGAAATTTTTTTTTTTTTTTGAAATCCGATCACAAGACCCATGTATATACTATGAGTAATAATACAGTTGCGTAGATAATTAGAAAATTAAAGAAAACCTCAGTAGGTAACCTTCTTAGTACTTTATAATATATCTACTTTTTTTCCCATTTTGAAATTAAATAGGCGTTTGACAGGAACTGTCAGTTTTTGACAGTTGATGAGACTGACAGAATGCGGATGCAAAATGTAATATTAATATGTTTTAAAACAGATGCATCGGTCGGAATCACAGTGGTAAAAAGGTAATTTATTTATCATTAACAAAATCAAAATGATCACAGTACAACGTTTCTCGAGGAAATTAATTTCTGGTAATGTTAATAAATGGTCGTTAGTGCTAAATAACTAAAACCGGGACGAAGTTTGAGGGGGCAGCTAGTTTTTATATAAATCTGGGTGCTCTTATAATAATATATAAGAGGTTTTCATATTTTACAAATGCTCATTGAACAAATCGAATAATAATAATATTACATAATAAGCCATTATTCAGAATATTTTCTATACATAATGAAGGGGACGTTTTTAAATGGATATCAGTTCCAATTACTTACCCCATTGGACCAGTCTGCAATATGAATAGCTAATAGGGTTCATCGTTGTACCTATCCCCATAGAAATGACTTCGTATAATGGTATTCAATAGATTCTCAATTATATTATGAATAAAATGATCCGCAGTCCAGGTAAAAATTGATTATGTACATATTTCAGAAAATTATAATTATATAGTATCTGATATTAATCAAGTTGAACACACATAAAATTATTTTATTATAGGTAGGTATTAAGTAGGTACTTAATGCAACATTTTTTTTCGAGCTAAAGAAAATAATGACTTGCCACAATATTATTTGGTGATCAGTGTTCACGTCTGAGTATTATACAAATTATATATATATATATATATATATATATATATTTTTTAAATAAATCTGTGCTCACTCAAAGTGAACACAAATACACTCCTTGACTCTTTCACAGTAAGCTACTTAAAGCTTGTGTCGTGAAAGAGGAAGATGGTCGGCACCTGGGATCGAACCACGACGTCCGCACCAAACAGTACGAAAGCCGGCGTTGTAACCGCTAGTCTACCAACCACTTCGCATATAAGCATTTGTAGGCTGGCTCTTGATGCCTGCCTATGACCCTAAGTGGGGCGTAAAGGGAGTTTGAATTTTAGATTTGAGGTAGGTATTAATGGAACGGCGAATAAATAAGAAATACATCTCCGAATACCTATTCATTTTTTTTAAAATAAATAATATTATGTGCTTACTCAAAGTGAAAGTATTGTTTGATAAGACACAAATATATGTATATAAACACATTCATACAATCAATTCGCATAGAAATAGGAAAAAAAATCGTCACACACAAAGTATAAAAGTGTTGATAAAAATATTTCCTGAAAGAAAAAAATATTTTCCAAGGGGTGAAAATGTGCAAAAATAATAATATGATGATTAAATATTATTATTAGTTCTTTCAGTGAATCTTTTTTTGTTTATTATTATTTTGAACAAAGTAGATAATATTGTGTTTTTAACACATTGTTACAATATAAATTATGATCATCGGCCATTTTTCATTCATAAAAATTTCCTCTCTCTTTCAGTGTCTGTACGGTGTACGTGCTAGGGGTCGCCCTTTCATCGGTGTAATTTATTAGGGAACACGTGTGTCAAACTGCTAACGCGGTGCGTGCTGCTGACGTCATAATTCATGTTTGGCACGTGGACAGGACCAGAAGAGCCACCGCTACACTGTGTAAGAATACACGGAGATTTATTGAACACTCCTCGGTATCTAAACAGGCCCTTACAGAGTATTCAGGACCAAGTGTGTATGTAGATATTATAATATTAGAAAAATCCTTGAAAGATGCGGATAGAATACACAGAACCTCCAATAAGCTGCTCTTATTCAAGTCCCAGCAATGATTCCACTAAGTACCCTTTTCTTGAGGTCCTTCTTGATTTTGGACAACCATGTGGTGGGTGATCTGCCTGGTTTTATGTCTGGAGTTTTGATTTCCATAGCTCTCTGGATTGTGTTGTCCTCATATAAGATTCCCATAACATCTAAGTCTGTTTTATAAAATAATGGATTCATACTAGAAAGACCCTTTCATACTGTGTTCCGCTCCTTCAAAGCAGTTCTGAGGAATCTTGACATGGTGTGGGAGGAGGTCATAAACATTGCGCAAGATCGAGTGCAATGGAGAGCTCTTGTTGCCTCTTTTGGACATGGCATATTTTCTTACTCTATTGATTTTAGTTACTCCTCCAGACCATCTGAGCATCTTCTTCTCTTCAATGTGATATGTGCATAAAGTTGAAGTCTGCAGGTATGTAGAATACTCAACAGTAGAGACCTAATGCAAAAAATAAAGATCCGAAAAACATGCAAGTTGAAGAAATAAGAAAGAAAGACTGAGCAGAAGGAACAAGAAAGAAATTGTAGCAGAAACGTTAAGAATACTTGCGATCTCATTGCATTAGACTTTTTAAATATTGGAAGTATGTTAATAAGTTGGATAGTCTGCTTTTCTGGAGGATATAGTGGTAGATACATAGAAGAAATAGCATAACTGGAAAGCAGGCGTGGTAAAATAAGAAATTTAGCTTCAGAATGCAGAATTTTAAATGCCTTTTCTGTATTTAGCTTTTTTAGCAAGTCACTGTTGATGTAACGGGATAAGCAAGACATTACTTTAAACTACATACTAATGTGGTTTGGTCAGGTTTCTTTATCTACGTCAATATTATGTTTAAAATTCACTTCTATTTGATTGCGTATTATATTGCTAAGCAGCAATTATACCTATAAAAAATCACTGGTTGCATTTGACTCCTGATTTCTAAAGTTTATTCGTTCATATAAGCATTTTTTTCCTCATAATCATCTTATTTCATGGGTCCACCTTGTTGAGTCATATTGTATTAGTATTGCGCTTTTTTATTAACCCCATAATCTCCCCTTCGAGATACTCTCATTTGCTGTTCGCGTCTCTGTTTTATATCCCGTTTTACGATTCCGTTAGTTCATTACTTTCTATCGCCTGATAAATATAAGGCACCACTTAACAAAATACATGTAGTAAAAATCCATACGTACTTACATACTGTTTTTTGACCACACTGAGGAACAAAGGGAGGCAACATGAACCCTCAACTGCACTCGATTGTGCACACCTTGAATGACCTCATTAAATGGCAAACTCACTATGTGCAAATCCATGTTAACAAGGAACGAAAAAGTCGAAGTGAAAGGGTCTTTCTCATCTTTGGGATCCTAGGGGGGAAAATAGCGCTCTTCTCTGCATTGAATCGTTAACATGTTCTCTCGGCACTAAGTGCCGACGCTTTCCGTATTTTGGTCATATTGTTAATAGATACGTATCATAAAGCCACTGCACTATGGACAATGCTGGCCAAATATGGGCTCTGGTCCATCATGGGCAAGTCGTGTGGCCGCTTCAGCAATTACCAATATCGCTCAATATTTTGACATTGACCATTACTTGTTTACTTGTCAATCAAGTCGGCAAAAAAAATCGCCAATACTGGTCCAACATTGACAGCTGTCACGTCTTCTAGGTAATTATTCATATAGTGTTTTGTACCTTATTGTTTTTTATGCTGAGTAAAATAATGTAAGTTGAAAATGGGCATATAAGATTATTTTAAATATTTAATTACTTGTTCTATTTTAAAATACAAAACACTTTCAAAATTACCTATAATTAAAAAAGCTCACCAACTGTCATCGTTGGACCAGTAGAGTAGCCAGGTATACAAATACACTTGTCTTGTTAAATGTTGCTACTTGTCCACTATTGATCAGAGCACCCTATTTGACCAGCATGGTCCAGCTTTGTCCATAGTATAGCCGTAGCCTAAGCTCGGCCCCGAGGTCACCAATGCAAAGTTTCAAATTCGTTTACTTTTTTGGTCATTCTATCCAGAAAAATGTACTTATATGCCCAATAAAAACTGTTCAATAAATCATAATCCAAATTCGTAAATATACAAATTTTACTCGGTCTAATATATTGAAATACCTGAAAACAATATTTGTTTTTCCCATGCCAATATTAAACAATAAATCTAAGATATTATGATTTTATTCACGCTACAAAATATATTGCTCAGGTGTTGGTGATGGATAATTCGCAAACAAAAAATATTATAACTTGGAATCTTTTGTATCCAAGATATATTTTAATATTTTTTTTTTCTTTAAAAAAAAAATACGAACCGATGTTTGTTCTTCGTGATAACGTAGTACGAATCGCTACTAGAATTCTATGGATATTATTTTTAATATTCGTATTTAAAGGAAAGTAAGTATATAGGTACATAATAATTTTTCATGGACTGTTATTGTATGTTTCTACTTCTGCGAATATCTTTCTGATGAGTTGTTTCAGAAATTGTTAGTAGGAAAATGTACTAGGTACTCGTATTTTCATTTAAATCTTTATAAAATATGTTTTATATGGTTGAGAATTACATTTATTTTTTTTTTCAAATCATTTCTGAATCTTTTAAATACGTTTTTATTCAGTCAAACTTTGGTTCCATGCAACATTTAAACGGTTAATTTTGTTTTCAAAAGATGGCCACCTGGGTTTATTGAGATTTTACTATTGAGATTTAATAATTTTAGAAAATGTGTTAATAACTTAAAAAATGTTTGTTGAAATGAAAATACTAATTGTATTTTTAAGATTCTTCTTCTTTTTCTTCGTTTCAATCCAAAGATTGGTCTGTCCCAAGCGTTTTAATTCCCTCTCTCCACTCATCTCTCACACGCCATCCTCTTCATATCCTGATAGCCGCTACATCGCATGTGGCCAATCACCTGTTTATTGTAGCTCTTCCTAGGGCGACATCTGTGGTTGGCGCCTTCTATCATGCCCTCGACGATGGTAATGAGCAGGCCCCGGTACCTGATGTTGTGGCCTATCCAAGATTATTTAATATTTCCACAAAATTGTATTTCTAATCCCACGCAGAGTCTGCTGTTTAAGCGTGATGTACCAACAAGTGAAAATATTCATAAATAATTAAATATATATATATATATATATATATATATATATATATATATATATATATATATATATAAATACATAACTGCATGTGGATTACATTTGAATACAAATATATTTTAATGGCCAATGGCCGTGTGTGATTATAAATAAATAAATAACTAAATGTTTTCCAATTAGGGTGAGCTTGTGCTAGGGTCCATAAGAAATCAAAAAGATCTGGCTATGACACGTTAACCCCGAATTCATAGATTTGAAAAAACGTTCCAGAAAGCATATTATAAATTGCAAGCCTTGATTAGAATAAGAAAGTCGACCAAGGAGTTTACTCAATCTTGATTTCAATGTCGCCCCTCTTTACTACTTTAAAATACCTACTAAAATAGTTGTATAAATGCTTT
The DNA here is from genome assembly GCA_963576905.1 of Mystacides longicornis. Lineage (NCBI taxonomy): Eukaryota > Metazoa > Arthropoda > Insecta > Trichoptera > Leptoceridae > Mystacides > Mystacides longicornis. The sequence continues at coordinate 2,132,607 of OY756428.1, forward strand.
TTTTGGGAAGCAATAAGTACGGGATTCACAATAGACCAACGTGAAACTATTTTTATGCTTAGCAAGCAAAATCTGAGTGTCATATTGACATCCTTATTGAGATTGCAATTGGATCGGAATTGCGATGTAAACGCAGAGCCAGATCCTGAGTAACTTTTCAACTACTTCAATTGTATTATAGTTCTTTTTTCGAAGTAAAACAAAACAATATCACTATTATTTTTTTTGGTATCGTCTTTTGTCTGAAAACCTCGTGTTGCCATAATGGGTCCATGTTAACCTCACGCGGATTGTTTATTTCGAGTACAAAGGGAAAAATATGTTTTCAGAAGACTTGTTTCTTTTGTCCTTGATGAAGAAAATGAAAAGAATAAAGAATACTCTTGAAGATTGTATCATTTTTAGATTATAAAAGGAAACATCGTCAAATAGGTTCACTGTTGTTTATTGTTGTGTTTTTTTTTTCAATTATCATCCACTCGATACTCCTATTGTTATGAGAAACTCAAAAACCTTTGAATGTTCTAAGATTGAGGTCTTATCGGGGATTTGGGTTAAAGATTTATTTGTTTTTTTTTTTATTAATTGTAGTAAAAGTATGTATGTAAGAATGTAGGTATTTAATAAACTATTAAACACTAAGCCAGAATTCAAAATAACGGGTAGAAGTGGTTTGTTCATACCATTTAAAAATCGAATAGTAATAAGTAGTTTTTTTGTTGCAACTTTAAGGATTAAATTTAGAATCCCATTCTTAAAAATCAGACGTAAGATAAACAGTGTACATTCCTTTCTAAGAAAATTGGTACGCCGAAACACTTTTAAATTGTAAGCGCCAAAGTTCGCGTAATTTCTTTTAGATATAAAATATCTAGACTCCGCGTACTTGGCTGCGTGTCCCAACTTTAAAAAACTTATAAATTTATGTCCCTCCGGGGAATTCTCATCGATGCGATAAAAATTCTCCGACAGTTTATAGGAGACGGCTCGGAGCGAGCTTCTGTTGTAATTTCAACTTGACCAGATAAAAACTCAGAAGGAGGTAGAAGTTACATACAAACGAGAGAGAATGGGAGAATTCTTTCTTCTTTAATTTATAACATTAAGCGATTCATTAAGTCTATTTGACTAAGGAAGGGCTAAGTCAACAGTGCCGGTGTCTCTCGGTGTTTTTTTTTTTTTTTAATAATTAATTCTCATTTTTGACACTTCAGACTTCTTTGTACAAGCTTGCATATTAGGTATCTGATTTTACAACATCTATTTTTTTGCTGAACAGAATAACTAATAAAAAATATATATAAAATATAATATTAAAGTTAGCATGGAACGGACTTCCTAACAACAGCGCCATCTATGAAAGTCCATAACAACTTTTATTTACTTGACAACTATTGAGTTTCAAAACGTTGGTACGCAGATTTTTGATAAAATTTCTTTTGAGCATTCAGGGATAATTTTTTAACATTGTGTCAAATTAACACGTATTTTTGTATAAATTACAATTTTGAAATCAATATTCATTGTATAGACTACAGGACAGCGTCTGTCGGGAAAGCTTGTACCTACTAAATAAAATAGGACTACAGAACTCGAAAAACTGTCGATATAATATTTTTATCAACAGTGTAATTAAAGAATCATACAAACAAACATAGGATTGATTTGGCCTTGTTCCTTGGTTTTGAGAGACGATTTCGACAAATAATGTAAAAGAGGCCACCTACCCGAAGTGGTACCCGCAGGCGACACATATGAAGCGCTTATCCGCCGCTATCTAAATAGTGCATGGTGTTCAAAATATTTGAAACGGGCGGATACACACCGTACCATATCAGTAGGGCTATTCTTGTAATCAATCGCTTTTAAAAATCACTTAACGATAAGATTAAGACACGATCGCAAGCAGTCGTATTCACAAAACTATCGGAATGTAATCATAATCCTATCTTGAACTGGATCATTTTCATAGTGATATTTCAAACATAGGTAACGATTTTTTAAGATATCTACTAGATATCTTGTTTTGTGAATACCAATCCGCCATTTTATGATTGTCAATCAAGATAAGAGTGTATTAAGACCGCTACGAGAATAAGGGCCCAGTTCTAATGTCAATTTGTTAAGACTAGAACTTTAAATAACTAATCATATTTTTTGTGTGTCATATCATCGAAAAACGACTCAAAGACGAGCGAAAAAGTCGTACACATGTTGACGGATGACGGCTGGTAATCTAGAATTAACATCAAAAGTACTAAAACGAATCAAATCTAAACCTTTTTATCAGGCTATTTCGGTTTCGTTTAGAGGTGACATATTAATTAATTCCAACATCTTCATCTGATCCCAAATAGGTTTTTACGGTATAAAGTGAAATAGATGTTTAAGCGCTCTCCTCACTGGTGAGTCTACCTCCACATGGAAACTGGAATTAATCCCTTTTTCCTAGACAATTTATCAAAGTCCCCGTTCTGTCCGCAATATGTCCTGAAGGACATTATTCTTCCTCCTTTTATTACAAGATAATATTACTCTGAGTTAATATCCAATTGGTTCCTACTTTTCAACTGAAACGATTCGATTCTAATGCGCTTGAATTAATTATGAGCTCACAGGCTTATAATTTCTAAGTTAAATCTTTTTTTGGCTAATGTAAGTTTCATATTTTTGACAACCTTGTGTTTTTTTAACTAAATAATGTAAACTATTCTTTATGACCACTATCAAAAATCGAAATCGAATCTGACCACTGTCAAAAGACAAATATGCTCTCCTTCAACTGATTGTGGAAGGGAAGATAGATATAGTCTTCTCATTTCTTTTTTTCTTCTTCTTTTTATTCGAAGACTTGTTCAATATGTAATAGATAAGACATAATATGGGAGCTTAGAAATCTGTCTAAGCAAGACAGAATTACCTATATTGTATTCAAAATATAAACATTTTTTTTCCATAAGCAATTACACAACAAACAGTTTACATATATAATTGTTGGAATTTACTGCCCCACTAGACAAAGTCTGTTCTGGGACAATACTACTTCAAATCAAATCATGTAACCAACCAATCATCTTACAAAAAAAGCATAATACCTACAGTGAAGAAAAAAAAATAGTAATAAATAAAAGTACAAATAATAATGTCTTTACTAAATAACAAGACTAATAAGATAAGATTCCAGTAATAAGGGTCTACTGCACTCCACCTTTTAACGTACCTATACATATTTCAACGTAAGCACATTCATTGAGTACATACGTACATATTATGAAGCTTCCCTAGTTCTATAGATACCCACTTACAGATCTCTTTCAATTTTTTGTTGGAAAATAAAAAAACGCATGCAGTTGGTTATATAAATAGCAAAAAATAAGTAAAGGTAGGTAGGTACATAATACTGTATGTGGGAATATTCAAAAGAAAATCTTGCGTGAGGCATTCGCCTGAAATCTAAAAAGAGGAAAAAATAAAAAAAACACGCTTACCCAGCGTTAAGGAAAATTTCACGTAAACCATTTTTGTTAAAATAAACATCATTTTCTTTATTTTTTCCTTTCTTTATATCCTCTTCCATATTATTATTATTATTTTGCATGTTTTTTTCACCTGTATGACTTAAAAAAAATGTTATTTTTGAGTTGAATCGTGGGTGTAGTTGCGGGGTTTAGTGGTTGAAGGGGATGGTGGGTAGCTGCAAGTAACAGGAGACAAAATGAGCGGAAAAAAATATCCAGCAGTTATGTATGGTAAAACGTTATTTTCTAAGTAAACACGAGAAAAGATGGAAGGATTCGTACGGAGCATGAAAGAAATAATATTTGTGGGAAATAACAGAGCCAGTGTGCCGACTATTATTTTCGCACTTATAAACAAACGGAATGCGCACATCTTAAAGCCGAATAATTTTTTGTTAGAAGATAACTTATAAAGTTATAAAATTATGTCGAATTCGGTCGGACATCCATTAGTTCCTTTCCAGAGAAACCTCAATCTCTTCATTCAACAACATAAAGTTCCATTAGGTATCATTGTTCCCTATTTCTATCACTACCGAGACGGCCCCGACATTTCCGTTCATTCTCTCAAGATGCGCTTATTAAAAACTCAATGTATTATCACTTTAATTCTAGTCTATACGACTACACAATATACCTTATTATATTCTGAGTAAAGATTTCATTTCTACAAACATCCAGATTTTTCGCATATTATGTCCAAGTTTCACTATCATAGAATAATATAATGGATGATATCAGGTTTGCATTGTGCATCAACAATTTGTGTTTAAAAGACGTTTTTATTTCTCACTATTAGTCAGCTACTCGCCCGTCGAATTTCGAGTTCAATAATTTTGACTTATTTCATGAATTTAATACTGTTTATTACATTAACACTTAATTAAATTTAGCTAATAATTTATTGTATTATGATGCGGGATGGAGTTCGACGGGTCATTTGGCCTATTTGTAATTTAAAAAATGATGTATTCGTCTATCATAGTTTTAAAAATCCAAGATACCTATGGTGGTCTAGTAGGAAATAAGTCACATATTATAAAACACGCTACGTTATAGTTATAGTACCTATATGTTGTTTAAATTTTACCGAATTATTTTGGTAGATTAGAGGTCAAATGTCAACTAAGTGCACCGACAACAAACTCTGATTTTACCAGATTGACTAAAATAAGACAAAAAAGCCTCTTTGTCTTCTTCCAAGCACTCGTCTATATTATTATTATTGCCAGCTTGTTGGGTCACCTCTTCATCAGATTGTATGCTCCGTTTGGTTCTTAGTGTCTTTTTCTGTAAGCGCTTTATCCGAGAGAAAGATACTAAAGATAGATACATAAAGATAAAGACCCACACTGGTTTTTTAAATACTCGATATACTTAGGTACATATACAGAAATCCGCTAAAAATCCAACGTCATGTTGTTTCATAAAAAATATAAGCAAAATATTTTGAAAGTGTACGATTTAAACAGGTAATTAATTTAGCAGGTAATGCAGCCGTAATGATCTTTTGTAGAGGAGCCGCACAAAGAAATGGAGGGACAAGTCGTCTCCGGCGCTGCTCGTCTCGCACGTAAAAGAAAAGTTTGAAAGAAAGATTTGCAAGGTGAATGATGGATGGGCCTCCCTTCGCCATCAATTATTCATGGAGGAAGACGCGAAGAAGGAATATTGAGGAGACGAGGAGGAAGACTGCCTCCTGCAGGGTGGGATGTGAAAACAGTAGAGGAATCACTTTAGGGTTGCAAATAATAATAATGTGACATTTTTGCTTTAGCTGAGAATGAAGTAATAAGTATCTATGCTTGACAAAATTTATGCTCCAATTATTTTTCATGGGTTTAAATACTTATATATTCGTATCACAACACAACCCATGGTGTGCCTAGTTTGCCTCCAAGAAACGTCTCCTGTCGCCGACTATCACTTTCCAGTTTCTTCAACAACCAACACAGTCTTGCCCGTCCAAATGGATAATGGAAGAACATTCTTTTGGGGAGCTCCGGGTATTCAATATGGAACAGAGTGCTGTTCTAGCCTCCGTCGATGAGCTTGACCACGATAGCTTCCCGTCGAACTTCGACCTAACCCAGAATAATAAAAAATTTACTCGTGATTTATTTATTTATTTGTTTGTTACATTTTATCCTTTTCTACTTATAACTACCCTCCAAGGAGTGATATTGAGCTCATACACCGTTTAAACCTGAGGCTGAGATTTACGTTAATCTACACAGTTTCAACTGTATGTAGGTGCTTGATTTTTATCAAAACCATCATTATACTATTATAAAATCGTTTTGGATTGATTTAAACAATTACGCCGAAATTTCAAGTTCTGTATACCTATTGATTTAATTTTGATTATAATAACGGTCTCCTCCGGGCTCTCGCGGTATGTGTGTGGGGGGGGGGGGGCTCAAAAGGGAGAATGTATGTATGTTTAATAATATAACATAATCACTTACGTTCGCGTATAAAACTGGGCTTTTTCCATCCAGTAGGTATGTAGCAGCATGTACTGGGTCAGGGAACAGAGCAATGGGGACCCAGAATAAACTGGAGATCGTGGGACATAATGAAGAGGAATGAGATGACCCAAAAATATGGGTCAATGACATTGACGGCTATTCTGAAATGAAAAACAGACGACTGAGTTGCGTCGTATCCAATTTTTATTGAGACTTTTGACATTTAGCTATTCTGAAAATGTTTTATCCTATACATTAGTTGCGTAACTACTGACAACCGAGCAAGAGCTTCTTGCGTTGAGTTGGAACGTGAATTTGAGAATACCAGTCACTATCTCTTTCGCGGAGAGAACTCCAAGAGGCTAGAAATGTTTGAGGAAGCAGAAAAAGCTCTGAAGGTCAACGATACTCTAAAACCAGCCTTAATGTTAATATAGAGGGCTATGCAAGTTGTTTTAAAAAACGTAATATCCGGCTGGTTGGCAGCCCTGAAAGCATCACCTTTAGCCTTTTTTAAGACGAATGTTACAAACGTTTAACGAAAGGTGATGCTAATTTGATTACACCGATGCCACCTCCAATATCTCAGGTGACTAAGCGTTATTAATATCAACATCGTATCGCACTAAAATCATTTCTCAGCGCCGCGACGCACAAACACCACCACCGCCACTCTTCATACAGCCTTAATCTTTTGTTGGAAGGATATTTTGAGCAAATTCTATTATGCAAGTAATATTATTACCTGAAATTTTGAATATTTTTTTTTTACTAATCTAGCCTCACCTATTCTTTTTTCCGGTAATCTTTTGAGGCTTCTGAATCATTTTCCTACTCAATGCCTTTTTGTATTTGAAGATAATTTTTCACTAAGTACGGGTCACATCAGTAGAGATGGGACTAACGGCTTAAATTCAAAAACGTTATAGCAATTTCGTTAATTGAAAATAACTTTAATATTACAGTATCTGGAAAGCTAACTTTTTCCTAAAAAAAAGGTCATTTCCAAAATTTGGTATCTAGAAAGCTAACTTTTTCCTAAATAAAGGTCATTTCCAAAATTTGGTATCTGGAAAGATCACTTTTTCCTAAAAAAAAGGTCATTTCCAAAATTTGGTATCTGGAAAGCTAACTTTTTCCTAAAAAAAAGGTCATTTCCAAAATTTGGTATCTGGAAAGCTAACTTTTTCCTAAATATAGGTAATTTCCAAAATTTGGTATCTGGAAAGCTAACTTTTTCCTAAATAAAGGTCATTTCCAAAATTTGGTATCTGGAAAGCTAACTTTTTCCTAAAAAAAAGGTCATTTCCAAAATTTGGTATCTGGAAAGCTAACTTTTTCCTAAATATAGGTAATTTCCAAAATTTGGTATCTGGAAAGCTAGCTTTTTCCTAAATAAAGGTCATTTCCAAAATTTGGTATCTGGAAAGCTAACTTTTTCCTAAAAAAAAGGTCATTTCCCAAATTTGGTATCTGGAAAGCTAACTTTTTCCTAAATAAAGGTCATTTCCAAAATTTGGTATCTGGAAAGCTAACTTTTTCCTAAATATAGGTAATTTCCAAAATTTGGTATCTGGAAAGCTAACTTTTTCTTAAAAAAAAAGGTCATTTCCAAAATTTGGTATCTGGAAAGCTAACTTTTTCTTAAAAAAAGGTCATTTCCAAAATTTGGTATCTGGAAAGCTAACTTTTTCCTAAAAAAAACAAACCAAAAGGTCGTTTTCACAATTTAAATCTGTATTATTTTCATTCACCTAAATATAGTTGTAGGCTATTATTTTTGCTTAATATTACCTGACTATTATTTTTATTCTAACTTATTCTAATTTTTAAATATCGTTATATATTAATAACGTTATAGGCTTTATTTATCTAATATTTTTATCAGCTATCGTTTTAATGCCCATCTCTACACATCAGCACTTGTCACTATTTTTTTTTAACTTTAATGAGAATAATGTCTGTCAACAACTATCATTGATTTCTCGAACATGATCAAAGCGATTTGACTTTTTTAGACAATTTCATAGAGTGGGTAAGTTTCCTTAGATCTTGGTCCCTTCAATCAAAACGCCAACCATAACAAGTTTCAGAAAAAGATCTAAATTTCTTACAACAATGTGTCATTCAAAAGTTAACGGTACCTACCTGTATGAAATTCATTGGGATGAATTCTGCTATTCCCATCTTCAATCATTTTTTAGAGAATGGTAAAAAAAAAACCTGATGATTGTCTGATCGTCGGATGTGATGAGTAAAAGAATAATTATTACTGTATTATTATGTACACATTAATGTATTATTTGGAAATAAAGGGAAAAAAAAAGAAAAAAGAAAATTCAACCAAAATGAATATTATAAACATTCTTTCGACTTTTGATACTTAGGTACACGATCACGGTGTCGTATAATTGGCACCACGACTCAAAACCTCTGGGCAGTGGGCAACCAGTACGCTTTGAGGAAGTCGTCAAACGAACCGCTGGACAGCCTACCGCTCTTGCTAGCGTATTAATAGAAGGTTTTTCTCAAAAATAGAACATGCTTCTGTTCTTAAAATCAACGAATTGAACATGCATTCTTGGTGGAATTTTCTAAATAAACATTTTATTTGTCAATATTTGCGCATGTTACCTATCAACTTTAGACCACATATTGCGGACGCGATTCAATGAATACACGTCACAATTTACATACATGAGTACTATTTTAATGTTAATACTTGTACCATTAGGGCTTGCGACCTTCATCATTGATGGCTGGGAGTGTGATCACAACTAACCCAGCCATCGATTATGAAGGTCGCAAGCCCTAATGGTACAAGTATTAACATTAAAATAGTGCTCATGTAAATTGTGACGTCTACTACATTATATTGAACGTGTATTCATTTTATTTGTTATTCCACACAATTAATAACCTGGCTAGTTTCGCAGGCACTGCTCCTGCATGGTCACATGTGACTTAGAGTTTTTTTAAGTCAGGTTAAATCACAATCTCATAACACCTGCACTGATTACTCGCACTCGTACTAAACAGACTCCAAGCTAAAACGTTATCCCAAAGGTAAGAAAACAGATCCTTAATAAGTTACATACTTAGTGGCTATTGCACATGGCGCATGTAGTTGTTATCATAAGCGTGCTTTTAGAAACTTTTAATGATAAATATATTTTTTGTGTCGATAGGTACCTATAATTATTTTGACATTGTCTTGTCGATAGGTACCTATAATTATTTTGACATTGTCTTGTCGATAGGTAGCTATAATTATTTTGACATTGTCTTGTCGATAGGTACCTATAATTATTTTGACATTGTCTTTATGCTTTTTTCGATATATTTAATTGCGTAATTTGCAATAGAAAAGGGGTGATAAAATTGACTACTCAGTAACAGACATTCTTGGAATTCGAAAAGTGTTGCAAATCAATAATGAAATCAAATAACACAATCAATATACTTAACTTATTTGATTTCAGCTGACATTTTTCCAGGAAACGAAGTCAAAAATAAGAAAATAAATCTCCGTGGGATTTGGACGCAGCTTCCGTACCAACTTAATATGAGAAAGATTTTTTTCTCTTTGTTTTATTATTTTTTTGAACTTTCATCCGAAACCAATCAGCTAATGGAGAGATTAATGTTATCTACCTAGTATGAATAATGAAAGAACCGAATATTCGAGTCATAGGAACTCCTGAGAACTAAAGAGAACTTGATAAGGTGACTTAGGGTGAGAGACAAAAGATCCCAGAAATAGAAATACTTTTCAGATTATACACACGAGTTTAGTGAAAAGCTTTACAATATTAGATGATTATGACTTATGAGATCAATGTTTAAATTTGGCAACTGTTGTATTTCGTTAGATTAATAAATCAAAAAATAGATTTATTGTTAAATATTATGTATATATTATATTGAAGTGGTTGGTAGAGACAAAGAGTGTATTTGAGAGATTTATATTTTAGAAAAAACGAAATTTTTAGTTCATCTGGTACCTACGTAGTCTCCACGATTTCCTATCCTGTGTCATCTAACTGGTCAGCTGGTCCTCTCTTAGTTGCATTTTGATTTTTTTTCTTCCATGTGTTCTACGGACGACCTCTATCTCTGGGTTGTGTAGGGGTGTTGGCCATTTTGACAACGTGATTGTCCGCTCTTCTATTTACACGTCCATAGCATCGCAGACTGTTTTCTTTAAGTTTCTCCGGGATAAGGGTGACCCCAAAACTACCACAAATATATTCATTTCTTATCTTGTTCAATTTTGTGACCCCATAGGACCTTATCAGCATTTTGTGTTGTAGGTATATATCTTTTGTTCGTGCATTTTCTTCGTAGTCCAGCACTCCGAGTCATAAAGCACGACCTGACGAACAGCCGTGTGGTATACTTTGCCCTTAGACAATAGACATACCAAGCTTTTCGGTTCGCCAAAACTCCCAAAATGGCATACCACTTCTTCATCCAACCTGTTTCACCTTTGGATGAGGTGTACCGTATAATATGCTTGTTAACTCTTAGATTTGCAGAAAAAATCGAGTTTCACTCAAAATTGAAGCAGTTCATATAAAGTGGATGGTACGTTCGTAAGTTCGTAGGATGTAATAATAATTATTAAGTATTTTCCCGTCAGGTTAATATTCCCACAGCTAGTTCCGGGAATAATAGTTACAGCAATAGTTCGATACGCCCAATTAAAATAACTAATGTGTCTAGTTGCCGTAACGGACGTCCGTTAGCCTAACGAAGTGTCTCGCTAACGCCGTTAGGCGTCGCTCGTTCTAAATAATCGTGACGTACCAACCTTCCACGGGGAGAATAATATACGGCATTGTTAGGACTTAACGGAGAGCTAATATTTTTGTTTTATTTTCGAATTAAAAAACTCCCCGAACGGAAAAAAACGTTCTACTAATGAAATGTTACGAGCTGTGCCAATTACACACTGCAATCTCTCTGCTACGGACTTGGCAGAAAGGCTTCGAACTACATAATTAAAATTGTTATTCCGACTCGTTTCAATAATTTCCAATTTGCCATAGTTCCATTTTACCTGAGAGCTTCTAGCTATTTAGTTTTAAATTTTATACCTAGGTATACATGTTTCATACTGTACTGAATCAGAATAAAACACTTTCATTTTGACAGCATTTGGATACGACATAAATTGGATTGGATGGAATGGATGCCAAAAATGTGTTATTCTTTGAAGACATAAATACTATTTTTCCTCCCATAACGGATGCACGAAGGATACTTACTTTACTTTACCTTTTGTATGGCTTCGGCATGTAATTACCTTCTTTGCAAGATTGCTTCTTCTTGTTGTCTTTTGAAATTCTTGGCTCCCCTGCAGAAAGCCCCTGCACCGCCTACGTTCTTCTTGAACACTCCTCCACCTGGTGTTGTATTGATGTCAGTACAGTCCAATTCGAGCTTTGGCCTCCAATACTCGTCCCCTACAGACAACCCTGTCCTCTGCCTCGGTCCTCCAATTCCATGAGTCAAGAATTTGTTCGGCATCCTTCCTGACTTCATGTCCCATCGCAGACTTGGTCTGCCAATCTTTCAATCAAAATTCTCCTTGGTGTCCGCGATGATGGCATCCTCTGTAAATGTCCGGCCCATCGTAGCCAACCTTGCATGTGTACAGAGAGCCTGGAAGCTTGGTAGATGTTGTACAGCTCTTCGTTATATCGGTTTTTCCAGGTTTCTACTTTCTTCTCAAAGATGTCCAACAGTTCTGATGATTTTGCTGTCATCGTCCACACCTCTAATATAATTAAATAACTGAAGTATTATGAGCCCTCCTAAACATTTTTCTGCGGGGCTAATTAGTGTATTTTCAGGCAAATAAAATGTGCCTATTGATGAACACGTAGGTATTGAAGACTCAAAAGGTCGATACTTCTTAATTTCTGACCTAGGTACCTTTACAAATAATCATCAATATAAACATTAATTTGTATCTAACAGATAATATAATAATATCTCCAAAATAAACTTAATGAAATAAGAAAGTCGGGTTAGTGTGAACACTTATAACTCGAGATCGGCTGAAAAGATTTTTATGATAGGTTGATTTATTGGATTCTTCTCCGCTCCGAATAACAGAATAACAAACTAATAAAACATCGAAAAATGAATAGCAAAATGATATTAAATAAATACAATATTAAAGTTCGTATGGAACGAATTTCGATACAACAACGCCATCAGTGAAAAATTCTAAAGAAACACAGTTTTTATTTACCTTACATCAAAAATATTGGCACAGCAGATCTTGGATGGATTTTTTCAAGCTTTTGTCTAATTTAAAGAAACGCGAAAAGTGAATAAATCTAATTAATTTTGAAATCAAATTGTCTTTTGACACAAACTGTCAGTTTTATATTTAATAGTTGGTGCGATTGACAGAATTCAAATGAAAAATAGGTATGTAATGTTCAAATAAAACAATGTTTAACTTATCCACAAATTTTTATAAAAATTTGTGGATAAGTTAAACATTGTTTTATTTGAACATTATTTTCAAATATATCCATCAAGAAATGCATGTTCACGAGTTGGTTAATTTTATTTTTATAAATAGGTATGTGTTTTAAAACATACCTACACATCCGGCGGAATTACACTAGTTAAAAATAATTTTTATCGTTCTTTTAAAAATCTTATTCAATATTCATAAATAGACCACAGGACAACGTCTGTCGGGAAAGCTAATTTTAAATAAAACCTGGTTTAATTGAATGCTATTTGGTCAGATGCATAATAATAGGATGTTGCCTTTTCGTTCAAAGGATTTTATTCATCGGATTAGCGACTATTCAGGTGGGGAAAGGACGATATCTCTTCAGCGCTTAGACAAGACAAAGCCTTCCAAACAAAACTTCAAATCGGAAGTAATAATAATATTTAGAGACGGGTGAGTATTGTTGTCGGTAGGAAAGATTCCTTATATTATTGTTTCATCTATTTAACAGTCGTCGTTTGATCCTGGAACACGGAAAGGGTGTGACCCACAGGAGGGTGGCTTCTCTGTCTAGCTAGAAGGGATGATTCGCCTGGTTTCAGATTCGCAATGACATTATTTATAATATTATTATCTATTCTATTATTATAACGACAATTTAAACTTTGACTTTTGACACTCTATTGTGTTTGACGTCGCTAAGAAGGCTTATAAAAAGGGGTTGTGGCTTCACTCAAGAACTTATTGTCTTACATAAGGGTTCGTATTTCAGGATTTATTTCATTATAAACCGTGTATTTTGAACTCAAGTTATTAGATGCAATAAATTTAATTATTATTAATAAGCATGATTTTTTATGGAATACCTAATTTCAATTTAAAGGTTAAATAAAACGGAAGTATTTTATTTATTTTCCATATTATCTATTTATTTATTTATTCAAGTTTTCTACGGCTATAAAGCCTTTTACATAATACAATTTTATTTATACATACTCTATTAACAACACTTATGCTATTGCAATAAACAAAACAAAAATACATAAAAAATAAACAAATTCTACTCAAAAACTAACAATGATAATAAAGTAGAATTCTGATGCGATTATTGTTCTGTTCAAATGTACATTGAGAATATTGACATTGCTATTAACCATCACTAGGTATATATTATTATAGACAAGCTTATACCCGTCATGCTTTACGTTTTTGATTCCGATTGTCAGGCTTGATCGGTAGGTAATTAAACAGGTTCTAGTCTAGCTTCCCATTGCTTAACAGACCTCTATAACTGACATAAGCACAGGAAAAGAAGAATGACACTTTTAAAATTTTTGTTTCACCGACCTCATAATATTATACGAACCTACCGACATAATTTGCAAGTTTTCATAGAGAGAGAGAGATAGCTCTGTGGTTTGAATCTTAGCTACATTCCCTAATGTGTGATAATTAATTAGGCTCTCCACCCATAGAGGGTGATTTGCGCTATCTGTCAAACTTCAAAATGGAGGAATCATTTTGCAATTTTTTTCATTAAATCTTTATTTATTGAGAATAATAAGATTTGAATAACATTTATATGTATAACAAATCAATCTACGATTATTTTATTACATTTTCATACCGTAATACCAAGATTCCATTCAACGTTTACATGAGTAATTTTGTTTCCAAAAGATGGCTTACTGTCTTTTTGAGAAATTTGTATGAAGATCCTAAAAAATAGAGTTTTTTAAATAGCTCTAAATATATTAAAGTTAATGCAGAAAATTGTATTTAAGAACCTTCTCAAGCAAATTGCACCGCTCTGCGCAGATTCATATCTGACATAGCATTTGTATTTTGAGCGTGATGTTCACATATACGATAGAAAGCACACAAACATTTCTGAATTATTATGTAGATTATGTACGTAGGTACTACGCGAGTAGCAAGAGCAACGCACCTCATTAGCGCCAGCATAGGCCGGCGGTGACACTGCGGACTATATTATACTATTATATAAAAATTACAATCACATTATGTACTTGATACCTTAATCCGTATTATTTTTATTATTATAGGTATAATGATAATATTAGACAGGAATGTAGAGTGGATGTTAGCGTAGTGACTATAATGAAAAGGAATAAATTAAGGTGGTTTGAGCATGTTGAGAGAACGAACGAAGAGTGAATGACTAAAAGGACATATAAATCTGAAAGAATGTGATCATAACGGTGCCGTCTTAAAGGGGGTCAAGTCAGGAGTAAAAGGAATATAAGAGCATAATATGCGGAATGTTATGCGTTTGGAGGAAGCGAAAGAAGTTTGTTTGGATAGGAAAGAATAGACGTCCGTACTCTCTGCCTACCACCGTCGGGAAACGGCATGATGGGTTATAAAAAAAAGATATTATGGTCATGTAAAAATTATAATCATTTTTGAGTCTGTGAAAGGTTTTACTTTTTTGTGGGGGAAAATGTGGCAAATGGGACAATTCAAAGATATACATAGAAGTCTTACTCATAGAATAAGAAATCAATTTATTTTAATTTCTTATATATTAAAAAAAAAATAAGAAATTAAAATAAAAAAACTACCAAGGTAGGTACTTACTTATATCTATTTAAAAAAAGAAGAAATTATTGGACATTTCGCTTGATCAAGTGTCGAGGTTACACATTGTATATAAAAATACCTAGGTATATTTTATATGGCCATCACTTTCAGTAGCAACACTTTCAACCAAAAGGTTATTATTAATACACCAAGAGTGTTTTTTGAAGAGCAAAGCCACCCTCGAGATGCAGTTAAGTAGCAGAAGAGAAGGAAAACCTCTCATTAACACATTCCACTTAATGAGTCTCCCCCTCCTCTGGCGCCACACTCTCTCGTCCTGCTGTGACCGTGATGACTCCTTGATGGAAAATCTCCACATATTTGATCAATTCCTTACAACGGAATATACTTAACACTTCATTAAGATTTTTCTTCTAATGAATCCTGTACGTTTGTTCCTTATCCTTAAGCACATTTCGGATTTTCATTATAAGGTACCTAGATATTATTTTGCATTCCATTGTGTATTCCAGTTATTTTTTTTTCAAATGACGAAAAAGAGAGATAGATAATCTAATGTGGTTAATTAATTAGCTAATATGGAGTTGCTAAGTTTAATCATTAACTGTCCGAACCAAGAACCTCATTCGTACGAGTGAGATGAAGATTCTGAGAAACATCTCCGGAAAAACCCTTCGCGATAGAGTTAGAAACACAGAGATCCGAAGGATCTGCGAAGTCGAGGACATTGTAAGGTGGGGAAGACAGAGGAGACGGTTTTGGAACGACCACGTCTCAAGAATGGAAGACACAAGAGCCGCGAAAATCGCCAGAGACAACATACCACAAGGAAGCAGACCTCCAGGACGACCGCCTAAACGCTGGAGGGACAGTTGGTACTCAGCTTCCCAAGAGGACAACTTAGCAGGAACAACAGGCCAGCAGGCCTAATCAAAGAGGAAGAAGAAGATATTTAATTTTCAATACCTATTATGACCTTCATTATTAATAATTTAAAATTATTATGAAGTGGTTGGTAGACGTCGTGGTTCGATCCCAGGTGCCGACCATCTTCCTCTTTCACGACACAAGCTTTCAGTAGCTTACTGTGAAAGAGTCAAGGAGTGTATTTGTGTTCACTTTGAGAGAGAGCACAGAATCATTTATATATATAAAAAAAATATATATAGGTAGGTACCTACCTAAATATCAATTCTCTTTTTTCGAAATTTTGGGTAGAAGGTGTTAGTCCATTTGAACAGCGGTTGCCAAACTTTTTGACCTCATATTTATAAAAAAAAAAATGTGATCAAAGAACACATAAAATGTACCTAGTTAATAAAATGAAACTATTAATAGTAACCAAGTTATGAAAGCTTTATTACATAATAAACCATAATAAAATACTTAACATGATGAGTTACTTAGTATATTCCACATTTTTCTGAAATTTTCTCGCGGACCACCACTTTGGCAACCCCTGCATTTGAAGATAAAAACACATTAACCGGTTTTAATGTGTTAAACATTGTGATAGATGTTTATTGTTAGGTTAACGTGGGTTAGGCCACTTTTGCTCTGACGGACCAATTTAGAGACTATAATTCGATACCTTATGTCAACCATCCATACATATATCGTTTTCACAATAGGTTACTAACGTAACTTTCGTAATTTTTACTGCAAAAACTATATTTTTTTGATAAATCTGGAATTACCGAAAGTTAAAAACACTCATATATTATCCAAATATTTCACGTAAATTAAAGATTTTGTAGTAAAACTGGAAATGGTCGACAGCGGGGTTCGAATTCGGATACATAAGAAAGCCGTTAACTAGTGCTTTCTTCTTTCTCTTCTAAGAGGTTTGTTGAGCCGTTTTATTTCAGACGAGACTCTAGGGAAACTATAAGCTCAAACTGCCTCACCATCTTATTCGAAGTAAACAAATTTGAACTACCTACTACGGGCTTACGATCGTCTTCTACTGTTATTTCATAGGTTGGCTTAGTGTGATCACTCTATGTTAACAACATTTTCCACTAAGGTGGTAAATTTTCAAAATAATGAGAATCTTCGACATGTTCAAAATGTTGAAAAACCCCATGCCCCTGCAGAAGTAGAACCCATATACCTCGTCACAAACCAGAGACCCTATTATAGCTACTTGCCAACCGACCCAAAAGCGAATTTATATCATAATTCATAAAAAATTTGGAAGGTATAAAATAAATAAAGATTCTTCGAAACATTATTTTAAAATGACAGATACGTCATTTGCCTGAGGGCTTGTTATGATCCTAAATTCATAAACATTAAGTAGCAGGTACTTAGGTGCTTTGTTTTTTGAGCTTTTTTAATATGCTGAGTACGAGAAGAATGCGAATCTCTTGCAGATGCCTTAAGGTGTAATATTGTTCTTATTGAAATTCTTAGGTTGGACGTTTCGGTGAAAACCTTTTTGAGAAATTAATTTCCCTGTGAAAAGAATTTGAGTCATTTAATTAGAAAATAATATAATATTAATATACTTATTAACCTAGTATCTACCTAGCTTTGATCAACCTAGAACTTGGATAAAACCTACTATATAAAGGAAAGTCAGATTCTTCCGATTTTTGATTTATTGGATTCTTCTACGCTCCGGATTAATTAGTAAGTATTTAAATGTTGAAAAATACATAAGAAACAATATGCCTAAAACATAATATTAAAGTTAGTATGGAACGGATCACCTGCGACGCAAACGCCATCTATGAAAATACCTAGCAACTAAATTTATTGTTTATCTCATTAAAAATAATTATTGGTACGCAGATATTGATGGATTTTTTTGGAGCTTTCAGAAATAATTTATAAACATTCAAACATATTTTAGGAAGGTATTTTTGTATAAATCACAATTTCGAAATCAATATTCATAGTAAATAACAACTCAGGACATGCTTTCAATTCTTTAGGTAGGTAGGTAGGTACCTACCTATGACACAATTACTTTTTGTCCAGGTGCAAAAAAAATATTCCCCCAAACAAAATATATTATTTAATGTCATTGATATGTATGATTGAATACGAGAATGAAATGGAATAAATATGTTGCAAAAGCAAAGTTGCATCTTTTCGATCCAACCAAATCCTCGCCGATCCATCAATATTAGCATGGAGTAGGCTGTCAGCTCTGGGACAGAAGGGAGATACCTACCCTGAATGTAGAGCCAGGGAAAGATGTCGTGGCATACGGTAACGACGTGAACTTTTAATAACATTATTCCACTCGGGTATAAATCTTATTTCTCTTATCAAACCTATCAAATTGCCACATATTCTGTTTGAGTGTATAAGAAATCGTTTCGGTAGGTTCTGATTATGTGTTAATCCCGACGACGTTTTAAAAACCATTGTCAAAGACCTAGAAATAATATTGAAATTTTAAAGTATAGAACCATTTTGTGTTTATTACAAACCTCTTTTGTTAAAATGCTTGTTATATTTTAAGCACTGCAGGTCGCCAGACAATAATTGTTAACATCAATCTCCTGGCGTACATCACATCACAGAGAAGACAAAGAAAGCAATGAATACAGAAGATATTGAATATTGGTACAAGAAACTACAAGCGATTACTTCTGACGCTTATGATATATTTTAATATACAATATAATTATCTGTATTGTTTCTATCTGTAAACATATTGTGATTTACATATGACCATACGATAAATAAATAAATATTTTAAGCAATTTTCAGTATCAATTAATTATGATCAGTTGTTATGGAATGTTCTATTCAACCATCTCCATGATTTTTAGGGAAATTTATGAAATTTTCTCCACATACCTACATATTGTCCAAATTTTATCTTCGTTAGCTACCGCACTTTTTGCTTTCAGGTATGATTCCGTAAAGATAACCTAATAAAATATTCAGGGTAGGTAAGTACCTACATAGTCCAAGTTTTTTTAAATTATAGGTTTTTGCGTTCTTGTCTTCGAATTTAATTTTAAAATTTTAAATTGTAGCTAATTTAGAGTTGTAACATTTTTTTGTTGGCACGATAGACGCATAATTTGTTTTTGTATCTGCTAGAGGTGTACTATTCAGCTACCTATTTAGAAAAAAATATTATGTATGTTAGTACCTACCATAAAAAATGGTGTCTCTTTAACTATTTATATCCTGTATGTCTGGTTTTGATAAATAAAAATACAAAAATAATAATTACCTATAACCAATTCGAAAATTATTAAAAATCGCTAAACATATTACATTATATGTATATTTGGAACGTCCTAAAGGTTTTCTATCTCTGGACTTCGCTTAGTCGTACTTTCTGGAACATTCTGTATAGGAATTTGAAGTTTTTACTATTATTTTTTTATGTGTTTGTTGTTTTGACCTGTTTTGCTACATTGCCTGCAACCAGAAAGTTTGGCAAAAATCTGTCATAGCGGTGATCGGTCAAGTAAAGGATTACCCTGACACATAGCTTATCATTTCAGTCAATAAGTACGATAATGCCGCAACAAGGGAAAGGGGGTGGCTGTCGAGTGTTTGGTGTACTTACTTGTATCGATATTCTTGGTAGAAAGGCAGATTAAAAAATGTCTAGTTAGATAAATAATGCGATCAAAAGGAAATCAGTTAATAAATTTACTGGAAATTTAATTTCATAGATAGAAAAGGAATATTTTCTAAAAGAACATTTTAAAATGACGTAGTGGTTGGTAGACTAACAGTTACGATGCCGGCATTTGTATTGTTACGTGCGAAGTTCGTGGTTTCGATCCCAGGTGCCGACCATCATCCTCTTTCAGGACACAAGGAATTTTTATAACTAATTTTGTAAGTACCCAAACAATGACATGTGAAACCTATATTTAGATTTGTTATTTATAATATTACAATGATTTAGAGTACATAAGTAGGAAAACTTTTGATTTTTTTCTTTAATTTGATTATTTTAATACGTAGGTATATTATTATTTAGTTTTTTTTTTTCAATCACGTTTAAAACTATGTATTTTTATTATGGGTTTGGAGAAAGTATACAATTAAATGAATTGGTTACTGTGTTTTTTAATATACCTAATTAAGTGCCAACTTTTAGATTTTTTGTGTTGCTTATGACACATTCACCCTTTTATCCCATTTTCATTTTTATCACTTAAATTTTAAATAAACTTACTTAGCCACGAAATGTTTCGTTACAAAGAAAATTAATCAAAACTTGAAAACAAAATTAATACTTGATCTAAGAATATGAAGATAAAAGTGTAGCTGATACTAATTCGAGACTAGACAAAGAGTAGGTACCAGGGGTTCCGCAAATTCATTTATTCCGCACTTTCTTACGTCTGCAATTGATTGATTTACGCAATAATCACGCTAGAACAGAGATGTTCCCTCGTAGAAATATCCTCACCTAGATTTAGTCTATAGAAACGTACACTGTACGAAGATTAGAATTAGAGGGGTTGTATGTACGTTTTTAGGGACTGTATCATACCTTCCGTTTTCCCTAGACTCAAAACTTGAAAAAAATCTCAAAAAAGCGCCTTTTGAATTTGAATTTAAATTAGGAACCTAAATATTCTACATTTAAATCAAGAAACGCTGATCTGTAGCCGAAAACACAGAAAATCACATTATGTTCCTATGTACTAACTTGTTTTACTGACTCATTTGATTATTTTATGGGCTAACTAAAAGAAGACATGAGAACAGTTACCTTTACTCTAGTATACTTTGTAGATTAACTCTTATTCTTACGTCAGTTTAATAATTATGATTTAAGATACCTTTATTAAATGAGATAAATAATACTAATATGTGAATACCCGCAATTTTTGTAATATTTTTTTAAAGAGGTTGATAGCCTATAGCAGTTCAGTCGATAATTTTTGCTTGTGGGTCAGATCCCCTGACGACAACCGACCGTCTTCCTCTTTCATTAGCATACTATTGTATATTATGACATTTATGTAATCGTTCTCTCCCACTGTTCAGCGAAAAGTTCAAACACTGTAATGGTGAGCAGTTTTCATCTTTAAAATAAATAAGCCTTTTGTCAAAAGTGTATTATTTTGGGTGAGCCTAAAAAGTTAATTGTTACAGATTTACAACATCAAAAAGATTTATTTCCAAAATCAACATTATTTCTCTCGCCAAAGCTTGTAATCATAAGTTTCCATGTCGTACGACCAAATCGCTGTATTTGAAACATCCTTTTAAGGTTCTATTATCAACCCTTTCTTAAATAAAACAATGATTCCGAGAACGTTTCCACCCGGTGACTTATTAGAAATCATTCTGGCTGAAAAGAATTTCATCCCCCGGTCCTACCCAGAACTCTCCACTATCAAAGCCTTTCTATTATTATCATCAATACGCCTTTCATTTTTGATTTAAATTTTCCAAAATAAAATCGATTAACTTAATATCCTTTGTTCCAGGCACCCTCTGAATTTTCTTTAGGAAAGGAGACAATGAATAATTCTAGAATAATATCACCAACTATTTTTAATTCAACCTTATTTTTTATTGAAAATCAATTTATTTCGTATTTGAACTGGTGAATTTAAAAGAAAAGTGAAAATCTGACTGAAAATGGAGATTTCATATAGAATTGATAAGACTGAAAAGAGATGTAAAGTATGTAGAGGTGAGAGATCTTGAGTACCAAATGGAAAGGAATGATAATATTAGGAAAGAATGTGGTTCGGAATGAAGTTAGTGTTTTAGAAAATATGAGTGTTTTTATTTTTTTTTGGGTTTGAAAGTTTTGAGAAAGTGGATTGAAATAGAATTTATAAGGCTGAAACAAAATATCTGAGAAGGCTTGATGAACTGAAAATGACGTGGATTGCAGGTCAGAAGCAAAATAAATTGGAGATGTAGTATTACAAAATGTTATTTTGGTTGAAGAAGCGAAAAAAGTATGTTCGTTTAGAAATGATTGGGGTTTGTTCTTTCTGCTTACCCCAGTGTAATGAGGACGGGAAAAAATTGAAAGGAGTTTCTTTTAACGGAAATTGCAAATACCTGCAGCCTTAGTTTTGTTTAGAAGGTTGAAAAGTGTATTCTCTAGCTAGAGCGCAATATGTTACATTAAAAATGAGACTATGGTCGTTAAGTTTTCTTAATAATTGTTCTACCATTCGAGAAAATTTCATTTTTATTTAAAAAAAAAATTCTCCTGATAAAAGCAAACACAACAAAAAAAGATCAGAGAAATTGGTCCAGCCGTTCACTCGTAATGTCCAAAGAAAATAGGTCTCAATTTAATATATCTTTCATATTATCTACCAACGTAATAATCTATGTAACTTCAATGAGTTCTTGTAACTTAAATTATAAATTTATGATTTGTTATATAGGTAATTACCTACCTATTTTTGTTGATAATTATTATTATGTGTTTGGAAATCAACAATATTGCGAATATTATTTTAAATTTAAATTAAATTTATGCACCTATACCTAAAAAATTGATATTCAGAATCAATATTGACAATTATTATTATTGAATAAAACCTAGGTAAGTACTTTCTAATATTTTTTTTAAGATTTCCATTATAATGTAAACAAGATATTCTACCTAAGGTGGGTAATTCATGTTTTTAAAAAGGTAAGCGAAATCCCCAGAGCAATACATTATGATAAAACGCAAAATCTGTTGTGAAAAAAACATTATAATACCATAAAGCAAGTATGTAAGTATACCTTCCTGCCTTATAAAGTTTCATACAAATAAATTGTAATAATGTATCAAAATATTGAGGGCTGATTTTGAAAACGCGTCATGTACAAGTTACACTTAATATTGACATTTCATTTCCAGGGGGATTCTATTATAAAATGATTTGTCACTTATGCGTTCTTCAATTTCCCCTCGTGCACTGAATAAAGGAACACTATTCAGTGATCGTAAACCATAGATAACCGTATTTTTGTTGGCACCTTTGATTATCAAATCGAGTTCCAAACATGTTGTATTTTTATTTTTTATTTTCTTGCCCGAGAGGACCTGAAAAGCTATCAATTTAGCCCCCATGTTCAGCGGTATTGGGTGATAATTTACATTTATCTGAAATTTTAATTAATATCGGATTTCAAACTAAGCTAGATGTAACTGTGATCAAACTATTACATAGATATAATTTTACAAGTAAATTAAAAAAGGTTAAAGATGCAGTGGTCAAAAATATAGTGAAAACAGCAGTAAGGGATGTCATGGATGGAAAAAATAGTCAAACAACTTTGAGAAGGACTCGATGATGTAAGTTATGACCCTTCCAATGTTAGTTTAGGTATCAAATGAGTCTGAACTCACATAAATTAAATAGATTACTTATAACTACTTACTAAATTATTTCATTATTGCAAAATAATTTTGTTTCATGTCACATATTTTTTAAAACATCTCAAATCGACCGAAATAGGAGTGTAAGCTGGTAATTATTAAGAATACAAAAAACTTCAAAGAAGATGTCTGGATAAACTTTCATCACAATCTCCAATGGTTTGCGACTCCTGCCTTCACGCACATCCACCTACAATGCACTTCCCGACTGCATCGGAAATGCTGAATAGGTACTGGCCCGCCTACTCATGCTCTATTATTTGCTCACGATTTTAAAGTGGAGATCCATGTTCCCGTCATGACACTCGTCATAATCGGGCGATCTAAATGTGTCCTCTGGACCGTTCTCTACGTTGCCTAGTACAAGGAACTCTAGGCAGGCTTCCAGTATTATGATTGACTTATGCAGAGTGGTATTATTGTAGTATTTTCCACGGGACAATCCTTTGTAATGTATTCAAGAAAGGATTACAATAGTCTGTCAAATACTTCAATGTCCTATAATATAATTTGTTTCATACTTCAAAATGCAACTTGGGTAAGTAGGTACAAAATTTACCTACTTTAATTTCTCGTATATTAAAAAAAATACCTACTAATTATTTAATTACTATCTTGCTTTGAACAAAAATTCAACATATTGATATTGAAAGAGACAGAAGGAAAAAAAATAAACCTTTCAAATTAATTAAGCTAAGCCCCGAATAAAAATGATACTTACACCTATTAATTCGCAACGAAAGAGAAGTACCTATGTACTTGTCGAGAATAGTAATTTTCTCTAATAAAGACTATCTGCAATCAATTTTTGACGTTGTTACAACTTTTCACTACCACAGCAATACTGTGACATAATATTTTGAAATTGTTATTAGGAATTTCGTTTCTATAGTAGGTAGCTACTTAAAAATCAATCAATGCGATGTTTAATTAATTTTACTATCGTGGTGTTTACGAAGTGAATTATCAAAATATCTCTACAAGTTTTGCTCTACTAGTCAACCGGTCCCATCCGACCTGAGAAAAGATTCCAACCAGGAGTAGAAATTTCATGTGAAAAACACACAGAAAACTTCAGTTCTGAGCGGGAATCGAACTCCAAACCTCTTGATATGGAGTCGACGCCTATGTTATTAGACTACCAAGAATATTCGATCAGAGTTGGTGCTAACCATAAAAATTAAGTCGAAGTAGGTAAAAATGAAATGAAATTTGTTTTCAATCGATAAAGTCCAAAGAGAATTTTAATTTTGAACTGTTCTCGCCAATAACTTCCATTTTTCTTAAAGAAAACACCGTGTCTGTAATAATAATTATAATGTTGTTAAAGTAATAAACTAGCTTTCCCTTCAGACGTTGTCCTGTGGACCCTTTGGTCCTAACCACGTTCATTGTGCACTGCACCTCCAGAAACAAAAAAAAACTAACTTAATATTATTATATTAAATATTAATTCTAAAACGTCCATATTTCATTCGTATTCAAAGCTCAGACGGGATTAACGCGATAATATACCTACATATACGCGCGCAATTTGGTTGACTTTTTTTTTTTTTTTTTTATTTATTAATAGGAAACATTTTCGCATGGCCCACATTAATATTTTTCAGCCACATGAACAGTGAAATTTTTTTTTATTGCCGGCTTTAGTGGCAATGTTGTGGCCATATATTTCAGCAAAAATATTGCCCTTCTAGAAGCGTCTTTAAATATACTTAAGTATGAAGGTATTTGAGTAATCTTCAGATTTTCTCTCGCTGTTATTACGAATTCTGTCGGGTTTTCGAATAAAAATTAAACGAGCTGTTTCTGCGGGTATCAGACCCCAATAATAAACAAGGACCGATAAAGTATGAAAGGGCTGATGGGTATATGGAAGCTATTCCCTATTATAAGAGTGGGAAGTACAGGCCAGGAGGTAGGAGATACGGAGCGAATGTGTGAGAGCAGGTGTTCTGGAATACATAAACGTGTAATAAAAGGCTCTTAGCGCCGCGCCTGTATCTGGAAACTTTGAACGACGACAGGACTCAGCTCGCGGTAATAAAATAAAGTCCTTTATTATTGTACAAGAATCGTAAACGCAACCCCACTGTGTCGACACTTCACGCTTTCATGAAAAGAACATTAACCACAAAATAAAAATCTTTGTTTTGAATTGACACCGAGTTCTGAAGTTAAATCTTTTTAATGTGGACATTTTCACTCAATGAGTTTTTTAAGGTAAGATACATAAGAAGGTACATTATAAGCACAACAATAGGTAGGTATCTTATATTTTGGGAGCCATCTCAACAGCGAAATTATGCGGTGCTCTAAAGACTTTATCGACCCAAGCCATTCCGGTCCACTCCCGGTTATTTTGAAGTAAGGGAATCTGTTTTTTGCCCACTCCTCGTCTTCCTTCAATTTAGACCTTGAGCGAGTAGGTGAAATTTCTGGTAAATATGCTGTTAACCGTTTAGACATGATGGAGAATAATTTGCAACATTGTGCAAAAATTCGGTTAACGAGTTGAGTTGTCCACCAAGCTAGAATATCTGACTTCAGATGATCAAAAAAGATTGGCAGCCCACAAGGAAATAGTCAAATCTGGAGTTCTATGGATATGGATACAGCTGGAAAGGGAATTTCAGAGGTCTAAGAAGGAGGTCTTACATTAACACATTAACAAGGTTATTCTCTCAGTGCATGAGGATGTTGGAATCGCTTAAAAAATTATTTGATTTTGAACAACTTAGACTGGTTTGAGCGTTTTAGCACTGAAATCTGAAATGTATAAACTTGACGCTGACGTACACATTAATAATTATTTTGCGCTTCCTGAAGTTCATCAAGATGTTTCGGTTGTCATCAGCTACGACAGTCATACAACAAAATAAATATAGAATATTTTTTTTTTCAATTAATATTATTTTCTGGTAATGTTAAAATTCTACGTGTGGTCCGTACCTGTACGGCTGTGAGACTTGGTCAACAAAATGAACAAGCTCGAGACTTTCGAGGTGTGGTTACATCGCAAAATGCTTGAGCTTAAGGAATCTTGCGATTACTTGGACCACCTCATGACAAATTCGAAATATCGAGTCGGGGCAGTGCGTGACCTGTAATTTCATATCTAGGAGTCTAGCACACATCATGCGTGTGGAAAAGTATCGACTGATCCACCCGATACTAAAGGGAAATATCGAGGGTTGCAGAGAGGCAGATGTCCTGGTTGCGCAATATACGAGAATGGAAGGATTTCCGTACTGTGGAACAATTGTTCCGAGCGGCCCAGGACAGAGAAGGATTCGCCGACTTTGGCAATACCTGACATGACACCAAAAGAAGAAGAATAACATTGTTCGTCAATGATGACAATGCTTGCCTTCCTATCACACTTTTTGATGATTTCTCCAATATTTTCTTGTATTATAAAACCTATTCTTAATATTTCACAGTAAACAAAGCTTTTGCTGTAGAAAAAGAAACAAGTCGGCAACTGGGATTGAACCGCTACAACCCTTTTTCAAAATATTTGAATCCGGATGGTGAATTTATACGTAATAATATGATGTAGGTAATAAAAATATTCAAACGTGTTGATATTAGGTATATCAATGAGAGCTATGAAGGAGCTATATCACCGTTCAACACATGGCCATGCCGGCCGTAGATTTTAGAATTGAAATTGGATTTTTATGAAATTTATCGCGTAATAAGGGCCGTGTACACCTGGTGATACTGGAGTCGTTTGCAAGCGGGGTACGTGTGCGCGGGGGGTTGGGGGGTGTTGAAGGAAATATATTTATGGCTTATGAAAATTTCGGGGAAAATTATAGCCCGAATTCAGATAGCTATAAGGATACACTTATGTTTTTTTATTATTATTTCTTTCTCCATATTGAGTGCCTGTTTAAAGTAAGAACTTAAGTGACATTTTTATCGAGTTCTTTAATATGCAATAAAAAAACTTTCAACTTTTTTTCGTGAAGACCCTTAAATGATGAATGTATTAAATAGCCTAAAATATGATCTACATCGCGACATCCCAAAAGCTTATGCACAAATTTTTTACACGTTTTATTTTTAGGTTATTTTATATAACAACTCTTTAAATAATTTTGACCGCGCAGCATTCCGATATTTCATGCATTTACAAACAATATGTATTATAAAAAAAAATCAAATTAATCATAAAATGTTGATGTCAAGTTTTCGACCGACTGCTATAACTGTTACGTCATCATGTTTAGGTCCTCTGCGTTTGCCATAAAGTGGTCTTGGTGTTTTAAGTTTATTTACGTTAAAAATATCAAAACATACTTTTTTTTTAAATAGATTCGGTTAAGAAAATATAAAATCCTATACCAATCATAGTTTTGGAAACAAAATATTTGCAACGAAATGTAGGTAGATAAAATCAGAACTAATAATGAAGTTTTTATATTTCGTTTTTTGGCACTCGTACCGTTTTTCCCGCATCAGCTCGAAAAGTGACAAATGTCTTGTTTTATTTTTTTTTCCCGGAAAAAATATTTTTATTAGAACCTATTATAACTTTAAGATTTCACCGGCAGGTGGCGCTTGAGAGTTTTCACACTCTGGATCAATTCCAACAAATTTCCCAGATATATTACTACAATCTTAATATTATTATTTCATTCGCCTAAACTGACAGCTTGTTTTTCACATAACTTTTTTTTATAACAGCCTGCAATAATTTATAATTCTAGACACTTTGTTTTTCTGTTTTTTATTTTTATTAATAAAACCAATAAACGTGACAAATTTTTCATATTTTTTTCTGAGAAAGTTTCTTGGTAAGACCTTATGTTACAAACAACCAGCAAACAACGTTGAATCATTTTTTTTTATTTTGACAGGTCAAATTAATAAAAAACCTGTACTACTAGTATAAGTTTTCGATGATCGAATATCGAAACGATCATTGAAAGAGTTTCGAAAAATTTACATACTAAAATGATTGAATGATTCGATCGTTTGATTTTCGAACACTATTTGCACGCTATAAACGCTTATTAGCGTGCACTTAGCTTTCGATTACCCGTACTAGCCCCACTGTAGGTACTCCAAGAAGATATTGTAATGATCAATATTAACATTTAATAATAAATTGACAAATAATAAAGATTACACACTTTCTTGGATAGGAATTTACATTTGCAGTGTTTTTCGAACCCGTTTTATAAAATAACTAAACTAAGTTAAGACTCTTTCACAGTAAGCTACTTAAAGCTTGTGTCGTGTATAAGGAAGATTGTTGGCACTTGGGTACGAAAGAGTGCGAAAGCCAGCGTCGTAACCGCTAGTCTACCAACCACTTCTAGATAAACTTTGTTATAGAACAGCAGTTCGATCATAATAGTTATTTTATGTTTAAGGATGAATGACAGGTTTAATTAATTCAAATATGACCAACTCATATTTGAATTAATTAAACCTGTCATTCATCAAGACATGGTTATGTTATGATAGTAACATTAATACGAATAATTGTACCTATTTAAAAAAAATGTGGTTACTCAAAGTGAATACCAAATAAATGTAGGTACCTACACAATTTCACGATAAGCTAATGTCGTGAAAGAGGAAGATGGTCGCGGCACCTGGGAACAAACCCACGACCTCCAGTACAAAAACCTGCGTTGTAACCGCGACGATACCAACTAGTATTGTTTTTCTAAAAAAAACTATTTGTGTTACAAAAAAAATACCACTCTGCAATAAATAACAAAAAAAAAAATATTTCCAATTTCATATTGTGGGATCTCTAATTGATTTCTATCGAAAAACCCACTACGAAAATATCTTGTGTTTTCACGTCCTTAGAGATAAACATCAAAATTGAAATATCAAAACGTGAAGTTTTTCGCTTTGCAAAAGTAATTTAAAACTACTATTAAACCGTATAAAATTTAAAACACAATTTGGCGTGATAATTTTCTGGACATTGAACAAATAATTTGAAACAACAACACAATCCCTGAAGCAAAAACGTTAAGGGGATTCTCGAAATGGAAATTTAACTGATAAAATAATTAAATTATTGTTCTTGTTTTGGGATTTTAAATGGAGGGTTAGACGGGCAGATTAATTTATAAATGTTTCCAACAAAGCCCTAAATCAATTATTATCGATTTCCTATTTTCTATTCCGTGTTGATTTTTGTTATAATTATTATTTAGAAGACCGAGTATTTTAAATCCTTTACTTATTTATTTGTTTTAATTGCTTTTAAAAGATCAACTAAATTACAAAAGTTTAAATATATTTCTTGCCTTTTGAGGGATTTATGAATAAACTCATCAATCCAAAATAATAACAAATACCTATAGAGAACCACCAAGAAGGATCAATATAAAGTTTTGTTTATTCCGGCGCTATCTATTGTCAGTGGTGATTAAGATTCTTCTAATTAGACTTTGCGAATTTGGTAATTAGATAGAGTAAGGAACGGATACAACAAAGAACCAAGGTTCCAACGTACCGTTTCCCTCAAATGGCGATAGGCAGGTCACATGGTAAGAGACCAGGCCGAGAAATGTGCCGAAGAGGGTCGAAACCCGTAGACTCAGAATTATTAACGCCAGGATTATCGGGAGACCACCACTGCGGTGCGGTGGAGGGACGACCTCGAAAAACATGGCGAGATCAACTGGGTCCAGAGAGCTTCTTAGGCCTTAATGGCCGGCGTTTGAACAATTCGTAGATGAATATTCCGGGCTATTAAGCCGTGGTCTGTTTGGGTATCTTGTGACCAACGTTTTGTCTCCTATGTGTTTGGAGCCTGTGAGAGACATCTTCTTCGACTTTGGCGCACGCGGTGTTATGTGTCCTGGTTGCTGGTGGTCCTGCTGTGGCGGCGAGAAGAAGATGTCGCCCACAGGCCCCAAACACATAGGAGACGAAACGTTGGGTACAAGATACTCAAACAGACCACGGGCTAATAGCCCGGAATGGGTCCAGAGAGCCCAAGAAAGAGCGGCGTTTAGAGAGATGGAGGATGCCTATATCCAGGAGTGGACGGGCTTAGGCTGAAAAGAGCGAATGTATCTAATAATATTATATCCATCAGCTTGTTAGTTTCATAGTTAGGTAGGTTCATTCAGTTGATTGTCTGGCGGCTAGCGCCTTGACACACCACAGCTGTAGTCGTTAGCTCTATAATGTCATCGGGGTCATGGGATTTTAAAAACTGTTTTACATCATGAAAAAATCACAAAACGAATCTTCATAATATAAATACTTATCTATTTAAATTCAAATTTTATAATTTAATTTGTTCCACTCAGTAGCCCTTGTATAATTTTTCGATGACCGAATATCGAAACGATCATCGAAAGAGTTACGAAAAATTTTCATACAAAAATGATCGAACGATTCGATCATTTGATTTTAGAACACTATTTGCACGCTTATTAGCGTGCAATAAGCTTTCGATAAAATTTGTACTAGCCCCATATAGGCTATACTGGAATGGTGTACCGGGGTAGTGATATTTTCAGCTACCTTAACTCGTGATGAGTTCAAATTTGTCCACTTAGAGGAAAAAGTTTCAATGACAAGTGATCAAACTAAACCAACCTTGAAGCAAGAGTAGAGTACAAAATATGCGAGACAGAAGCTGTCTAAATTTGGGTACTAAAATTAGAAAACTATTTCCGTTATGTTAATTTCGAAAAGCTTGTAACGTTTTGTCATTACGACTGTTCTCAACCTCTAACTGATTCAGCAGAGCTTTTTCTGCTTGGCTGAACTAGAAATTTTCTATAAGAAAAGATTTCGAGTGGATGGACATGAGGATCTTGTAACGATTTTTAGGTTATCTTGCTCCAACATATTCTCGAAAATTGAAAAATAAACAATCAATAATTATTAACCCTTTGAAGACCGTAAGGTTTCTAGAAATAAATTTAAGCGTTGAAGTGGGTTTTATTATCAAAAATGATGTATTATGATAGAAAAATATAACAGAACTCGAATTATTTTTTTAGTTTTTTAGAAAATGATTGGGAAGTATACTTCCCTACGGCCCTTAAAGGTAACTTTATATTGAAAATTGAGTTATGTTTTGGATGCTATTTTAACTACTTTTATGTCAAATATTACAATGTTTTCAAACATAAAAGATAGGAAATGGCTTTAACGTGTCATTTCTTTTTATATAGTAAGTATATAATACATATATTATGTATACTACTATTAGGAATAGTAGCCAAGAAAAAAGTTTTTTTGCTGAAGAAAAATAGATATAATACCTAAATAGCTCATTGCGTTCACACTTATTTTGTATGTTATGGATCCCCTGGTCAAGAATAATGACAGTTGTGAGATTTTGATCATGTACTTACACACCAAACTGAAAAAGATATCCATTTGATGGCTTGGCCCCATAACAATTTTTGAATAACCGCTGGGCCACCTTTTATAAATTTATGGGTATTGTTTATGGTATGTATACTTTTTGTGATATAGTGGCCATTGTATTTCAGCACATGTTTTTCAATTGACCGAGTTCTATAATCGTGAAGGCTTGAAAAGTTGAAATAAAATCCTGTATTATTCTTCTAAAAAATCTTAGGTCACATAATTATAAAAAAAATGTGAAACATATCAAGTTTCTTCAAATATTACTTAGACATGATGTTTGCTATAATGTGTAAATCTAGACAGTTCTCCATAGGTTGACTAGAAGTTGCCAAGTGCTGTTGTAGTACATGATTACGTATCTTTT
Organism: Mystacides longicornis; assembly: GCA_963576905.1. Lineage (NCBI taxonomy): Eukaryota > Metazoa > Arthropoda > Insecta > Trichoptera > Leptoceridae > Mystacides > Mystacides longicornis. The sequence goes on from OY756428.1 coordinate 2,164,723, forward strand.
CCACCCCTGTTATCGGCTATTAGCTACTAAACTCTCTAATTATCATAAATTTAAAACATTATATACCCTTTTCTTGCTATTTCAATCAATAAAATTAGTCTACATACATAAAACATTAAGCATTTTGAAATTAAAAACTTTTAATAAAAACATAAAAAGTACCTTTATGGACCATAGGGAAGTATACTTCCCTTTTGGAAAATAGTATTTTTTTCCACCTTTGTCAATATTTTGGAATAATCTTTTGATTTCTACACATAAAGGGAAGGCCAACTTATCAAATGATGAAAAAATAAATGAACAACACAGCATAGTTACTCCCACAATACCGCAGAAAAACCGAAGTTTTTTCAGATGAAATTTTACTTTTTCAACGTAAATATTTTGACACTTTTAGTGATATTTTATTACTTGTTTTAATAAATCAACCTTCCATAACATGTTTTGTGTTATACAATAAATTAAATTAAATCCTAAATAGAAAAAAAATGAGTTAATAGTTTTGGGAAGCATGCTTCCCTTAGTCCTCAAAGGGTTAAAACCTGGATTGAAATTCAAATTTTGAAAAATTTATCAAATAGGCTTTATTATGTTTTCTAGTTCAAATAAAATCCATGCAAATAAAATAGTTTGACAGAATTTTTATTACGTGTTCATTGTTGAGCGAGTTTTCGTAAAGAGCTGCATCAAGCGAAATGTTTTCCATTATCATTTCATTTAAATGTAATAACATCGTGTTGTTGCTTGTTGACGATTCAAAAAGCGCAATGCTTCCGCTTGTATCACATCGCTCAAGAAGCATAAAAGAACAGCTGAGGCAGCTTAAAATAATAACGACGAAATGAGAAAAATAATGAAAATATAACAGAAAAATAATCAGCCATTTTTAAGCTTGAAAATTCATTTTATAAGTTGCCTCTTCGTGTTTCTTCAATATTATTTAAACTTTTCTTTTTCAGATAAACTTTATTATTGCTTTTTGGAATTATATTATGATTTCGATTATTAGAATAAATGCAATTTTGCACGTCATCTACACTCTCTATTCTCTACCACTAGTGTATTTTATTTCCTTATACGGGCAAGTCGCAAAACTAAAACTCGATTTAAAAACCTGTAAAATAATTTGAACAATATATCTAGGGTCCACATAAAATTTTGGATTGTTTTGTTTTGTTTCTTGTTTATTGTATGTACCTACCTATAAAAATATCTAAATACCAACATTTATCATTGTTTATTTTAGCGGCTTCCTGTTTTTTTCACTGTTTATATATTATTTTTGTTTGCTTTCTATTACTAAAAAGTAATAAAAATCTTTCAATTCATTTTGATGTATCCTTTATTTTGTTTTCGTTTTAAACAGCATATTTTACATCTTTGACCTTTTATTATATTTTTGACAATTAAGTTTTGTTTTATACATCCCAAATTTTAAGTTTCTTATTTACTTTATTTTATTTTGTTTATTTTAATCATCAATACAGGTACGACAATAAGCAAATATTCAACTGTTTATTTTATTTCAATTTCAATATGTACCTACAACATTAGTGCCTAAAGGTAAACATTTATAAAGCATATACCTAGGTACACATAATTACATCATGTATTATGCACTTAATTTTTTTTTCATGTACGCCTACTCTATGTACGTAACTTTTTTGAAATGTCTTTTTTTTTATTTCATTGCAAATGTAATGTATTGTTATTTTATTTACTTTGACCTAGAAATTGAGTATGTTGTTTCATACTATCAATTGTTTTTCAAAGACAATTGCCGTGTATTGTTAATAAATAAAATACCTATTTTAGGTATATTCCAACGGAGACGCATGCGTGTTGTTTGGAATTTATTAACACATCAATCTGAAAATTGCACTTAAAAGATTACGTATTTCTATGGTCTATTATTAACTTCGTAGAAAGTCATAAGGGCATAAAGGCATAAGAACTTGATGAAACTCTGTTACCCTTTATAACGCGTATGTATGTAACTTATCATCTTTATTAGTAAATGGAGGCAAACGAAGAGCCCGCATTATACATTATGGAAAGTAGTTCATACGGAATAAGACTTATTGAAAATTTCGTGTAGGCAAGTTACCTTCTTGACGATGCGAAGTAAGTGGGTAGATCCCGGCACACAATGGGTTACGGGTGCTATCTATTAAAGTATTAAGCGGACTTAGAAAAGGTTCCTGAGGGCTCCTCTTAGTGCATTACTCGGAATATTCTGAGAACATCCTTTGCCCTGAATATTTGCATAAGGTTTAAAATGTCAACAACCTTCGAACAATTAATTATTACTGTAAGATTCTCCCTAACCTTTTAAAGTCAATATGATGACGGTCCCTTCTTGCGGTGAAGATTTTCAAGGCGTCTCAAATGCATTTAGAATGGATTTCATCATCTATTTTGGTTCTTGAGTACATAAAGGTTCACAAGTCCGAATAGTAGGATAAAGTAAATATTGATTTTGCTTTCAGTCTATTCTATTTTAGTTCCTGTTGAGTTTTCGAGCGATCTCGTATCTCTAATATAAATGAAAGTCGGGTTAGTGCGAACACTTATAACTCGAGATTGGCTCAACAGATTCTTCCGATGTGTGATTTATTGGATTCTTCTCCACTCCGGATAACAGAATTACTAATAAAAAGTTGAAAAATGGATAATAAATAATATAAAATGTGATAATAAAGTTTGTACGGAACGAATATGATGCGACGCCATATTTGAAATAATTTAACAACAAAATTATTGTCTTCTGCAACTGCACCCTCTCATTCTCGCATACGTAATTGTCCATTCTTACAGTAGCCCATTTCACTTACTCCACCGTTTCTGGCGTTTTATAAATTTTTCATACAAAGTTTTATTTATTTTTTTCAGATGTTATTTTTTATTTTTTGTTGTTCTGAAATAGTATTTATTTGATAGTAATATTGATAAAAATATGTATGTATAACACTATATTGCGCGACCCCTATCTACTTTTGGGGATGGGGTGCGCGGGTATGGTGTGCTCCCCGACCAGACACAAGACTTTTTTGTTTTCACTGGTCGGGTATTTTTGTATTTTTTTTTTATTTTAATGATTTAAAAGGGTCTTCAAGGGGTCAGATTTGTAACCATTCCAGGACGAATTATTACATTTGGATGATTTTATTGCCGGTAATACAATCATAATAATTCCATCTTTTTTATATTTTATTTCGGGACGGATTCAATAAAGCATATTCGATGTGACCGTATTTCGGAAGGAAATGACAGGACACAAAATTGCCAAAGGGAGTATTATATTATGTAGGTACCTACCTACCTTAATCCATCTTTGCATTTTTGTGCCTATTTTTACCGGAATAGTTTTGAATAGATTGGTTAAAGGTATCTTTGTTATTTTTCATACAGGCATGAATCTTGGGATATAACTAGATCTAGGAAAAATTCAGCGTTTGAGAAGAACCAGCCCAGCAATAACAAAACTGTACTCAGTGGGGCTAGTACGAGTTTTATCGAAAGCTAATTGCACGCTTATAAGCGCTTATTAGCGTGCAAATAGTGTTCGAAATTCAAACGATCGAATCATTCGATCATTTTTGTATGGAAATTTTTCGAAACTCTTTCGATCATCGTTTCGATATCCGATCATTGAAAACTTATACTACTAGTACAGGTCGGTCTAGTAAAGGTCCACCCCGTCAACCAAATGTCGAATTGAAGAAATGTCAAATTATGTTTTCGCGCGAATGTCGCATGACAGTGTGTCGCAAGCTTTGTGTTTTCCTAACAGTAAAAGCAGGTATTTCCATGATGTTTTGCTTCTTCAGTGCAGAGTGAAAGGACGTGGAAATATGGGTAGCCTGAAAAGCGATGCTATGTGTAAACAATAAGCCAAACATTTATTATTAATAATTATTTCAAATAATTTCATAGATTTTGATTGAACCCATTTGTATCGTCAAAACTAATTTGTTATGACATCTTTTTAATACAAAAAAAAATGTTTATTTGTCAACTATAACCATGTACGTAGTCAAGATATTAAATAATTTGTTGCAAAATACACGAATTGTTTCATTAAATTACTTTAACAAAATTGTGCCACGAATAAGGATAGCCGGGGCTCAAAACTCAAGATATCCAGTCCATACATTAAGGCATTATTTTGTCTCAGTTTCAAAAGAAAAAAGTTCTAACGCAAAAAATTTGTGTGTGACGCAATATTCAAACTATCGCGATGATAATATTCATTGTCTTCTCAAATTAGACGGACGGTTGGCTTTCTTTTAGAGACGATTTTTATTAGAAAACTAGCTTTCCAGACAGATGGACTGTGATCCTATAATGATTGATAAATGACTTAAAACTAATGTATTTCCGACCGATGCATCTGTTTTTAGCCATGTAATTTCCATCAGCACTTTGACAACTGCACCAATTATTAAACGACCGTCAGTTTCTATCAAACGCCGATTAGATTTCAAATCTATTATATAAAAATGGAGAGCTATTTTCCGTGGTCATCGCATCACGCCTAAAAGGATGGACCGATATCGCTAATTCTTTTTTCGTCGCGTAAGCTTTTATCACGAGAAGGTTGTTTTCATAAAAAAAAACTAAGAAAATTGCGTGGAAAATTGTAAAATTAAATAATAAAAAACTCAAAGTAGGTAAATTTCTTAATTTTTTCATTCATAAGAACCTTCTCCTGATAAAAGCAAACACGACAAAAAAAGAATAGCTATATCGGTCCAGGTATTTAGGCGTGATGCGATAACCACGGAAAATAGCTCTCCATTTTTATATGTAAGATAATTCTAACTAGTCTCTAAGACTTTGTATATTTTGTAGATCATTTTACGAATCCGGTATTTAATGAAGTGGCGTCTCTGTGATTCAAACAAAGGATGTGTTGATCCATGGGCCAAAATTCTACAACAATATCGCTGACCAATTTGTCAAACGTGGTACTGTAATAGGTAGATACTTACTTTACATACCTACCTACACACACATCAAGTGCAATAGAGAAATGTTTGTAGTTGTTCAGTATAGTCCATTACTGGACTGTTCACAACTCCAAACATTTCTCTATTTCATGTGACGTGTGTATGTGAAGGTTATTTCTAGAACTACAACACCACGTTTGACAAATGGGTCAGCGATATTGTCGACGAATTTTTAGCTCATGGGTTATCTACTATATAAATGAAAGTCGGGTTAGTGCGAACACTTATAACTCGAGATCGGCCGAACAGATTCTTCCGACGACTGATTTATTGGATTCTTCTCCGCTCCGGATAACAGAATAACTAATAAAAAGTTGAATTAATGAATTAGATAGATATACTTAAATTATACATTTGAAGTTAGTATTGAAAGGATTATCAAACAGAACTGTCACCGCCATCTAACGTAATAGTTGTGATATTTTGGTAGAAAGATTTCATGGATGGCGGTTATGATTTATTTTTCAACAGACATCTACTATATAAATGAAAGTCGGGTTAGTGCGAACATTTTTAGTACTTTTTGCAAAATAATTTGGTCTACTTTTGAATTTTAATTAATTAACATTTGAAAGGACGGCCAAGTCAGAAGCAAAAGAAATTTATGAGCATGTATGCGGAATGTTATGCGTTTGGAGGAAGCGAATGAGTTTGTATTGGAAAGAATGGAAGTCCATACTCTCTGCCTACCTCCTTCGGGAATCAGCGTGATAGGTTAAAAAACCATTGACACCTCAATGCGTATTTTGAATCGGTACGGAGATATTCCTTATCGTAATTTGATCAATCAATCAATATTATTTTAACTGAGCAAAATAACTATTAAAATTTATTTATTTATTTATTTACTTTTTAAAAATAGCACCATCCAGCATAACAGGTTTGCACCCTTTGCGCTGGACAGTGAGAACATTACAATAATGCACAAAATAACAATAACAACAATACAGGCAAAATCAAAATGCAAAAGAAACAACACAATAAAATATAAAGACAATGAATTAAATATAAACAGTGTAAGCACCGAGCAGGTAGGTGCCCTTCGGTGCTATAATATAGCTAGATCATAATATGAACATTACTCACACAGACACACTACAAACACGGTACGTAGTGTCATTTCACTTCATTAATATTGTTCATCAAATAAGTGATGCGAGCGTGTACATCGATAAATTATCTAATATCTAATATATTATCTAATATAATTACAAACCTAAATTCTTTTTTTACATATTAACATCAAATCAATCAAAATTAAAACTCCCTTTGAACTGCATTCAGGAGCAAGATGAAGCAATAAGAACTCTCCATTACACTCGATCTTGCGCAATGATGACTTCCTCCCACACCATAATAACATAGGTTAAAAGTTTTTGATGAAAAAATAAACTCAGACCCAATGAATGGAGCGTGGTATGCCGGTTTTGCTAATGCCAGTAAATAGTCATTCGTATTAAATAACTAAAAAAACGAATTTCAGCTCTCTTGCATAAAACCATAAAACCCATATTATTTATTTCGATACAAAGTTCGACGGGTCAGCTAGTTAGGTATAAATGGATGATCTGGGCTTTTACAATCGTTTGTGCTACGGGCATAAAAGCCGTGGGGATATGCTTAAAAGTAACCCTTTATAAGTAAGTAAGTAAGTATAGGTACATATTAAATGTGTCTCTTAATGTCTACCTTTAAAAAAAACTCCTGTTGGTAGGTATACTTTATTCTATACATACACACGAAACTTTACAGGTGACTTCCAAAAGATTGTCTTCGACATTCTTGTCTGGTACTTAAATGAGGTATCAATCACACTTTGTACAATAAGCACCTGCGTTAGGTCTAGGTTTTTATTGTAGGTTCCTATTGGGCATTATAATAAATTTTTAACTAAATATGAAATCGTTTTTAGCTACTTATACCCAAATTAAAAAAAATACTTGCACAATATAGGTTCATCATACCATGCTACTGATTTATATAGGTACCTACCTGCAAATTAATAAAACTTCATAGTGAATATGTGACAACTAATAATTCTTAACAATTCATTACTGATGTTCGATTCAACCACTATTTTACGGGCTTTCGACCATGTTCTACTGTTATTTCAAAGGCTGGCTTAATGGGGTCACTTTACGTCGACAAAGTTCGCCGTTAGGTGGTAATGTTTCAGTCTCCGAAACTCCTAATCATGTTATAATTAGGAGTATAATAATTCCTAAATCTCGAAATGTTCAACATGTCACAAAATCCCATATATATACAACAAGAAAACATACAATAATAATTAATGAGATAATATAGAGATAAAAGTTGGTAATTTTAGGTAAGGCAGGAAATCGAAAAATTAGATCGGGACCGTGAAGTTGACCACCTCACGTCCTTAAACCTCAACCGGTCAGAAAGGCACAATGAGCCTCGGACGCCTTCGAGCGCAATGGAGAGCTCTTGATGCCTCCCTATGCTCCTGAGTATGGGGTTCAGGCATCCCGCATTGTTGGTATGGGGGGGATCCGCAGTGAGCTTGATTTGTGTGGGGCCGGCTTTTCCGTTTGATTGCTTTGATCGAGCTAGGGGGTCGGTTTCGTGTGGGTCGGGTTTGCTGCGGATAGGTCTCCTCCGAGCTGGCTTGCGTTGTGCGGGGGGCCATAAAGGGAGTATTTATTTATTATTTTATTTTAATTAGGTATTATTGAGAAGAAGAATGCAACCAAATTTAAAAGTGCGACTGCTGTCATGTATTATTGCATTTGCATTCGAATTGACATGCCTTAGAAGAATCTTGGGTACAAAATGCTCACAATATTATCCAGAATGTTTTATTTTATTTTATTTTATTCGATCAACGGCAATAGCCTTTTACATGTTAAAAAAAAAAAATAACAATCATAATATTTTTCACTCCAACAACACAGCAATATAAATAAGTAATATATAAGTAATACTATATAATATCAACAAATAATAAATATTGTAAATCACAAACGCAAACAAAAATGTCAACATTGAACAGTAATAAAAATATAATCGGCCATAACGAAGTAGGCAGTCAAATAATACAAATTTAATGTCAATAATAGCAGGATGTCAGGTAATACTAATGTCAAAAAAGGAAATTATCATATATAAAAATATCAATGTCATGCATATATGATTAAATTCTGGTCAGAAAGGTGAATAAATGTCGATGAAATTTGGGAAAAAAAATAAATATTGTGGTCAAAATAATGAAAAAAAAAAAATGCACATAGTCAAACAAAAATACATACATGTACACATAAATAAATACATCCTCATGCATATACAAACACAAACAACTTCGAAATGCCCAATGTCAATTTTAAACATTTAGAAAATTAATTACGTCAATTTTGAACTTAGGTAAACTGTCAACAAAAATATCGGTGATATTGCCTACCAGATTTCCCAGTCTGTGTATTCTGACCATGGGAGAATAGAACGTGTAATTATTTCTGGTAAGAGGCTCCCGAAACAACACTGCCTGTCTAGTACATCTCGTGGGGATACTGAATTTGATTAATTCTAGCAATTCAGGAGAATCAATTCCACCATTAACGAGTTTGTAAAGGAAGCAAAGGTCAAACAGTGTTCTTCGGTTTTCCAGGCTGGGGAGTCTAAGATCATTCATCAGAGCCGAGTAATCAATGTTTTCAATGGGTATACCGAGTTTAAAATTAATCACTCTCAAGAACTTTCTCTGGACTCTCTCTATGCTTTTGATATGGACAGCATAATTTGGGGACCATACTACAGTATTGTACTCCAATAATGGTCTCACGAGAGAGACAAAAAGCAATCTATAAGACCGAATCAACCGGAGATCGGAGACGAGTCTAAAAATGAATCCCAGAGTCCTCATAGCCCTGCTGACAATTTCCTCAATGTGTAAATTATAAGTCAGATCCTCGGAGAAGGTAATGCCTAGATCTCTCAAGTTTGAGACACACTCGAGTGAAATACCATCAATTGTGTAGTTGAAAGAAATTAGAGATCTAGTTTTGTGAAATCTGATGACTTGACATTTGGCTATATTAAGGTGAAGTTTATTTTTCTTGCACCAGTCATTCAAAGAGTGAAGATTGTTTTGCAGGACTATACAGTCCTCCGTACTCTTTATAGATTTATATAGCTTTAAGTCATCTGCAAATAATAATACCTCTATATCTCCGAAGATCTCGACTATGTCATTTATAAAAATATTAAATAACATTGGTCCCAAGTGCGATCCTTGCGGGACACCACTATATGCATATATTACAGTATCTGACACGCAATTACCTATCTTAACCTTCAGAGTCCTTTCACTGAGGTAACTTTTTAACCAGTGGTAGAATACGCCGTCGACCCCGTACCCACGTAACTTGTAAAGTAGCATATCATGAGACATTTTCTATCACATCTAAACACACTGTAATTGCTGGAGAAACCAATTTCGGAGTTGCCAATGCCAGGACTTAGCCAAGTCTCTGTGAGTAGAATAATTTCATAAGAAAAGTGAGGAAGAGACTGGCGAAGTTCGTGCAGTTTTGTATTTATTCCGCGAACGTTTTGTAAGTAGCATAAGAGTTTTTTGAATTATTGCTGGTCACAATTTTGGGACAACCTTTTATAAATTTGATTAATAAATTTTTTTCCCCCTTCCTGGTCCTGGTATTTAGTTCTTCCTTCAATTGTATATATTGGTTTCTTTGGATAACGGTTTGGTCTCTGTAGATCCTATGATGACTTGACAAATTCATTTTATTCTTCATCACTTCGGCAACTTGAATTGGACTCCTTAGTACAACTTTGATAGGTCTTGGTTTGTTGTTTCTTTTTCCCAGTCTGAAACACCTTAGATCGGAAAGGGATATTGAGCTATCAGCACCTTTAAGAAAGTTGTATACCTTCATCCTATCTTCATTAATGATCTCAGACCGCTCCGCTAATGAACTCTCCTCCATATTACAAACTATTATATTGTTTTTTCTTAGATTAAATGTTAGTGAATTGCTCTAAGAATCCTCATAAACTTAAGCTATAAGTTTGTACAGAAAAGTTACAATAATTAGAAGTTCTAGATAAACAAAAAATATAAAAAGGAAAGGGGTTGTTGATTTGAAAACCCTTTTTTATCGCGTAGTATTTCTCTCGTTTATATCCATACGTAAACCCCCGCAGAAAATCTTCTAATGGCAATAATAAATATTTCAAGGGGAAAAAAGGTTTTGTTTGGGTTAATATATGTATGTAAATAATCATATTCATTCTGTATCTCTAGTAATGTATGTGTTTTTTCATTTCAACGAACAAAAAGATAAATACCTCGTTCGGACCTGTAGTTTGAAAACCAATTTTATGACTTTACCTACAACAGAGAGTTACTAATTTTAGTAGTAGGTACCTATCCATTTAAGCCAGATTTTTTCAATATCGAATTATATATAAGTAAGATTGATGATTTTTTTTTGTTACTAGTACGGGGTAGGGCAAAAGTCTCGCTATGTATCGTTTAGATCAGTTTCGCTTTAAATCATTGTGTTGTGAAGACGCCCCAATTTTATAATGGATAAAATATATACGCCACAAGAACGAGCAGAAATAGTGACAATATTTATTAAAAAATAAATAATCATTCCATTATCCCAATCGTCCAGTGCCTCACAAAATCACAATTTATCGCTTACCTACATGCCAATTTACGACAGTACGGCACGACAGCAGACAGACCTCGCTCTGGAAGACAACGGATGTCTGGTAACATCTTAAAGACAATATTCGTCACGAAATTTAAGGAATTCAGCCCGAGATGTTTTAGGATGTCATGAAAAATGCCTTAAAAAAGCCGAAAGTTGCATAGCGAAAGACCAAAGAAACTTTTTGTGAAAACCAAACCTACTTATCTTTTCTTTGGACAAAGTTATACGGAATCAAAATGGTAGCGGAACTAACAACTAACCCACCCCGTATAATCACACGACATGTTGTTATTAATGGTTACTTGTGTTGGTTGAAAGTCATTTTAATTCAACGATATACAAGATTTATTTTTTCTCAATGGTCCTAAATGCATTATTTGTAGGAAAGTATAGTATACGCTACTTTTTACAAATAGAATATGGGCTTTTTTATCTTTTACTCTAAGCAAAGGGTCCACCGGGACTCTTTAACCCACGACTTTCAGTACGCTGTGCGTATGAAAACCGTCGACTGATAGCAGTAGACTACCAACCATATCTGATGCTTGTTGTTCATAGATTTTTAAAAGGCCTTTGACACCCCACCTCCAAAAAAGTAGGAAGATACTTACATACCCATATATTATATTTTCATGGTAAATTATACCAACTATACGTATACATATTATGAACAGTCTACTTACTCAATTGGTAGGTAATAATTAAAACTATTTTATACATCATAATTTACGGTAATTATATACATAAATTTAATTATTTATACCTATAATATTATTAATTTGCATTAAATTTGTTTCATTTAAATAATACAGACTCCGTACCGCGTTTCTGTGTAATAATTATTATTTTTTAATATGTGTTGGTTTGTTTATTCACCGTCTGTTTATTATTTGTTTATTCCATCTCTTTGTACATTTATTTATCGGTGGAGGTTTTCAAACCATTGATGGATATTAGAGAAAATGGAATTACATTATAAAGGGATTTCAAGGAGATTCGATGTTATTTTTTTTTTTAATCAACGACTAATCAAAAATTAACGATGGATTAGGATTGAAGAGAGATGTTTCGAATAATTTACTAAAGTTTTTCTTTTTTACTTTTTAAACTCCGCAAGATTTTGAATGATGGTTGGTGGAATTTCATCATCGATATTTCTAGAAACATTTAATTTTTTTATCATTCTCATCCCTAGGCCTTTTCAGGTCGTGAAAATTACTCAGAGGAGGTATTATACTGAATTACAACAAAAAAAAAACAAAAATCGTATAGGAAACAACCTAATTTAAAGAATAAAAATAAATAAATTAACACTTTTCTATACAAAGGTGTCTATACAGCCGGTGGAACTTATTTCCTGAGGCTATTTTATTCCAGTCCACCAGTCCCATCCAATCTGAGACAGGCCAACCCCGTGTAGAAATTTCAACTGAAAAAACACACAGAAAAACTCTGACCCGACCGAGAATCGAATCCGGGACCTCGTGATATGAAGTCCATGTGTCTCAGATAATTCCATCTCATCACCATAATGGTAGAAGTGATGGGCTCACGCTCACACTGGGTGCGCCGGCGTATAGCATTGTTCTTGATGCGGTGGTACCATCTTACACACAAAATTCTTGCTGTATATATAAAACAGTAAAGTGTTGTGATTGAAGATAATAAAATAATCGATAGGTATATATTTTTTTTAATTTTAAAGCAATCGAAAAAATGTAACGATGAATCGATGTTTGATTGAACTCACTAACCATTACAGAGAGAGCATAGAATAAATAGTGATGAACAGGGATGAATGTTGGTCTGTTTGAGTAGGTACCTACTTAACCAATCTATGTAGAGCGCGCAATGTACGGGTAGCTGGCCAAGTTCGGACACATACATGGTGAGGTCTATTCAAAAGAGTAGGTACCTACCTATGTATATATACCTACATATGAAAGAACTGCCTTTGAAGATAGAATCAGTTACCGGTCAACGCTTCCCAAACATCTCCGGTGAATAAGAGAGCATCACTCATCATATTAACAACCAGCTTATTACCTTTTTGGATCACTGATTTTTTAAATAAAAAGAAAATAAATAAAAAAAAACCTTACATAAGTGGCCTTTATCTTTTTTATCAAAAGGCCTGTTGGCCTATTTTGTTCTGTTTTTTTTTCCTGTTGTGATGTGGACTGCCGGCTGTGCATCCATATCTTTAGTGGTCTTCCCGATGGTTGAGTCATTTGGCAAACTATGTTCACAGTGAGCCTCTGACGCCTTCGAGCGCAATGGAGAGCTCTTGAAGCTTCCCTATGCTCCTGAGTGGGGCTTAGGCCTTCCGCATTGTGGGTTGGTTTGGGGGGTTCCGCGGCGGGCTTGATTTGTGTGTGGCCGGCTTTTTGGTTTGATTGCTTCGATGGAGCTAGGAGGTCGGTTTCATGCGTGTCGAGTTTTTTCTGCGGATTGGTCTTCTCCGGACTGACTTGCGGTGTGCGGGGGGTCTTTAAGGGAGAATGAATGAATGAACAAATGTTCAAGAATGAAGCTGGCAATACTCAATAATATTTCCTACATTCTCGCTCCCATTCTAAGATGTTTTTCAGATTTGCAGATTTTTCGGCTCTGATTTTTTATGATTCTATTGTGAAGATTTTTTTTCAGCATTTAACAATGTAGGTAATCAACTTCTTTCAAACTTAATGCACGTTGGCTTTCTGAGACCAGCATGATCAAAATAAATCAAATCACAAATTTTCGAAAAGCCGTTTACTGTTATTCTTGTTATACTGTATTCTAGTGCAGATGTGCAAAAATTTTAATGTATTTTTTTTTTAAATCCAATAGATGGCAGTTTCATACACCCAGCTGTTGACATGTAGATCAGTGCCTCGGCACGGCATAGCTATAGGGTCGTAGATTCGAATCCTACTAGGGACATGGGATTTTCCAATATTTTTGACATGTGAATTGGGAATTATTTGTAATTTGACCACCTAATAACGATGTTGTCAAAGTAAAAGACAAGTGATCACTAAGCAATAAGCCTTCGAAACAACAGTATAATCCGTAAAGGCCGTAAGACATAAATTTACCATTTTGTATTCCAAAATTAAAGGTGTGTAAATAATTATTATTGTAGAAGAGTTTGTTTCAGAGTCACGGCAGAGCTTGACAAAGTAATTTAATACCCCTATTCCCTATCAATTCGCTAAAACTAAGCATCAAGAAAAAATTTTAATATCGCGAGCAATCTCATGTATTGTGATTTCAACCAATCCAAGCGATATTCCTTAAGAAATCGATCGAAGTGAATATAGCTGCAAGTGATTTCAAACGAATAATTTCCCCATATCAAAATTATCATCATGGTCGCAAAATTTCCTTTTTCTCAAAAAAATTCATCTTCATCAAGAAATATAACATTATTAACGTATTTTTTTTTTAAATGAAAACAAGAGCAAAATGATATATTTACTGAAAATAACAACTTTTTTGTATAGATTTTGACATAATATAAGCGGTTCCACTAAAATTTTGGCGTGTCTTTCTAAGGTGCTGCTTAAATTAATCGAATATCGGGTCATTTTCGAGGAATTGTGATAATTTAAGTGGGACAGTCAGTTAAAAGTTACTTTTTTCATACATTTTTTTGGCGGGTTGTTAATTTTAGCGGATCTGATAGCGAATAGGGGTATGAGTCTGTGATTGAGGAAGACTGTGGTAATTTGAAATACTGATAGAGCAATGAACATGATTCCATCTTACTTCCAGTACGTATTGACTGTCCAAAACTTTTCTTTTCAACAATTTAAAATTTCAAAGAACATAATAGGTATAGCATTCGATCATAAACTGAAAAATTATAAGGACAAACAATGTTATAAACACATTTAGTTTTTTTTATAGCAGTAGATTGAATGCAAATAATATGTTTGATAAACCAGCGGTGATGGTTCGCTAGGGTAGATCAAAAAGCAGCAACGGGTTTGTTTATTTTTGTTTAAGACTTATTGATCTCCCCTTCTGATAAAATTATTTACCTATTTATTTTTGTCCTTTTGATGTAATTTCACCATGGTATGGTGGGCAATGCATAAGGACAATTATTTGCATTTGGGGCTATTTCAACTAGGTTTTAAATTTGTTTCACTCTTGGATATATGTACATCCGTAACTTCGGCAAATTATCTATAGGTATTTTATAATGTTTATAGTTTCTGGAAGAACTGTGTTGTTCACTAATCATTACCGACCTCGGTAGCCTAGTGGTATTGGCATGTGTTCTTCAGATCAAGAGGTCCCGGATTCGATTTTCACTTGAAATTTCTACCCGGGTTTGGCCTGTCTCAGATTGGACGGGAAATTTTAAATAAAACAAAATTAAATAAATAAATAACACTTTTCTTAACATAGGTGTCAGGTGTTATTTCAAATGAAAATTAGTAATGAAATAATAATGAGAAACGAACTAATGACTTCTTCAAAATTTGAGTTCCTGCCTATTTATCAAAAGCTCGATAAACCGGACTTCACTGTCGATTTTTAGTTTACCAACTTTCTTTACAAGTTTGTAAACTAAATTAAACAAAAAAATGTTAAGGAGCCTGATTAATATTTTAGATATGAATAACAATGATAATGGTTATAATCAGTTCATTATTACAGGCATAAACAAAGTGTATTAGGTATTCCCTAGCCTAGAATATTGGGATCCACCTCATAAGGCTTCATGATCCTAATAAAATTATTGACAAGACGTGAGTCGATATGAATTAACATGACACAGCGAAGTGTTTCGCGGCAAATTATAATTAAATTTGATGTTGTTAAAACGAATACTAGTTAGTTCACGAAATGGGTTGGCGCAGAACATTCTGAGTACCTACTTCTTGCTTCTTATAATATACTAACTCTGTAGTTTGCAGAAACGTTCTTTAAAGCCTAGTTTCTGCAAACAATTTGAATGCTCTTTTAAAACTGTAGTTTAAGTTATAGTAATGACATTATTAATAAAGCTCTTTCTACATTACATGCACTGAGTAACTATAAATATTTTGATAACAGGCTACCGTGATCGGTAAATGAAATACAAAAATGTCCATCTAAATGATAGAAGATTTGAAAAATGTTGGGTTACGATGAAACTAAGAATTAGTAAAAAAATGTTGTTGGAAAAGAATAGTGGGAGATTAATAATAATTATTATCGATGAAAGACAAACATGCTCAAATACGTAAGAAATTAACATTCAAAAGAAGTCACATTATTTGAGTCAATAATTTAAGGATATTCAAATTCTCTAGGTATCATTTGACTGATATCTAGCAGCAATCTCATACCTTAATTTTTCAATACGACATCTCAGTACTTTGTGATATATCAACAACTGATGACTGACTAAGATCTAGTCCTGAAAAATGCACACAAGAATCTAGACAAACTTAAAATGTTCAGAAATTTGTGTTCAGCAGTCTCAATTTGACCATTAGCGTTACAAGGTGTCTACGATGGGAAAAAGTATCACATCTCAAGTGCCACGGCATCGAAATAAGTCTCAGGAAGAGCGGAAAGTCCAAACTTCCAACGAAAACAGACAGCATTATTATAAACAGTCAAATAACCTGGGTTTGCCTGATCCGCAGACAATAATCAACCTTAATAAATCAGTACCCCAAGTTTTCGATGATCGAATATCGTAACCATCATCGAAAGAGTTTCGAAAATTTTCCATACAAAAATGATCGAACGATTCGATCGTTTGGTTTTAGAACACTATTTGCACATTTATTAGCATGCAATAAACTCTTTTATTTTTTGAAATAATATCGTTCTTTTTGTAAAACATGTTTAGGTACAGTTAATAAAACAGAATAAAAAACCTACCATCGCAATTAAAAAACGATGTCCTTGTTCAAGGCAAACAAAATCCAAATGTATTTTTAAATGCTAATGGAAAAAACCACACAAATTTCTCCCGGGTATGAAAACCGCAGTTTTGTGAGGTTCATGAGGCGAGAGGTGTATCGCAAAATATTATCTCACACACAGTAGCTGATGCCTCTCTACAACATTCCATCAACGTAATTCAGAAACACTCCACCTTGCTCCATCCCTCTCGTCGACCTGAAGCTTCCACCCCCTAATTACTTAACGATGTTTCACCCTCTACAAATAATATCAGTTATCTCCATCCAAACACGACACAACACGTTATAATCGATTGCATATGTGTGTATTTTACGTACATTGTATTGGATTTACAAGAATAGCTCGACCTTTGATTTTTACTTTAAAAAAGCGATAATAACAGCACAGCGTGTATTACTATGTAGACTGGGAATTGTGAAAAGTCGATCACCTTAAGTGTATTGTGTCCTTGTATAATTATTGCTGGTGAGCCCAGATTCATTTTTAATCGCAAAAATATGTACCTATGTATTTAAACAGAAGAACTAATGGATAGCTTTATCTCCATGATAACTCCCGGAGCATAAAGCTCGGTACTCACTTGCGCCGCGAACGCGAATCGTTATATCAATTTTATCAAAAGGATGCATGTCTTCCGCTCGCGTTCGTTTGTTTGAATCACGTATATACTTACCTTTCGATTAAATTGATGCAATGTCACACGTTCGCGGCGCAAGTGAGTACCTACGATGCTTGAGATTTTCCAAAATTCTATTTATATGAATTTATTTATAGATACCTTTGTTACCTCGGTACAGTCTGTCATACTTTTTTTGTGCTCTTGAAAATAATTCAAAATCTAGTCTAAACATAGTGTATACCAACCTTGGACTGATTAAATATTTTCAATACATACGCAGCAACAGATTCGCAGTGAGTTAAATTAATATCTATATCATCTTCACTAAATAATCTCATTTTAAAATTCATAATATTTCTTTGAAAAAGATTCTCTTGACAAGTAAATAACACTTGAGTGAACGCTGATTGGCCACTCGGGGACAACGCAGCCAATCACAGGACGCAGCTACCCGCCAACTATACTCACTTGAAAGCGTTGCAGGCAAAACCACTAATCATGAAATGTGTCAAATGCGATGATGAAATCATATGCAGCGAAGATTTAATGAATTGTAGTAAGTGTACAGTTTCCTTTCATTATTTCTGTGTCGGTTTGAACGAGGCCTCGTTCAAAAAAA
This sequence comes from Mystacides longicornis, assembly GCA_963576905.1. Taxonomy (NCBI): domain Eukaryota; kingdom Metazoa; phylum Arthropoda; class Insecta; order Trichoptera; family Leptoceridae; genus Mystacides; species Mystacides longicornis. The sequence continues at coordinate 2,182,591 of OY756428.1, forward strand.
TGCTCCCAATGAACAAGGCCAAGTGGAAATGCCCTGAGTGTAAGGGCATGTCTGTGACCTCAAATGACGCCCCATGGACAATGATACAGAGATATTTGGATGATAAACTCGATCCACTGAATAATTATATCAGAAAGGACCTGACTCAGGAGCTCTCCCTCATCAAGGAAAAGGTGAACCAGTTCGATGAGATTAAGGAATCTCTACAGTTTTTATCAGCGGAATACGACCGACTCAATAAACAGGTGGAGCAAAATAAAACGGAAATGCTGAAGATTAAAAAGGATAATGTGGCCCTGCTTGAGAAGAGTAGGCTGTTGGAACATCGAATAAACCTAATGGAACTAAGACAGAGGCGTAATAATGTTGAGATACAACAAATACCAGAAAAGAAGAGTGAGAACTTACTGGACGTCACAAAGAAGATTGGTGAAGTTATTGGGTTTCCTTTAAGAAATGAAGACATTTTGGCCTGTCACAGAGTGCAGCAACAAAGCAAAGAAGCTAACCGGCCCAGAAATGTTGTAGTGGAGCTACCAAATGCTAGATTCAGAGACCAATTTCTCGTATCTGTCAAGACCTTCAACAAAGCTCACGTCACCGATAAACTTAATATGAGGCACATTGGATATGACAGCAGTGAACCAATCTTTATATGTGAGCATCTGTCACCTTATTTTAAAACCTTGCATGCTAAAACGAGATTTGTTGCTAGGGAAAAAGGTATAAAATACGTCTGGGTACAAAATGGTAAAATTCTCACCAGGAAGAACGATAATGCTCCGATAATAGATATCAAAGATCTAAATTCATTAGACAGACTTTAGAAGAAGGCTGTCATCCTTTACTGAGCAATACGTTTTTTATGTTTCTTTAATGATGTTCTTCGTTTACCAACATGTTCCTGGCTTAAGAACTAGGACTTGCAACGCAACTGGAGATCGCAACTCATCAGACTTCAAAGAAAGAAGACTAGGAGGCGATTTATTATTTACAAAAAACCTCTTATGGAAATGTACCACAATATTTTTTCATATTATCCTATATTCTCTGAACTTTGCTAAGTTAAACTACTTTAATGGGGATTTGCTTCATAATTTGATGTATTGGTTGTTTTCTGTTGTTTATAATTTATTTTTATTGCCTTTGATCAATGAGTTTCTTGTTGTTGAGGCCAGAATCGGAAACACTGGTATATTGGGGATATATATTGGTAGTGTGTGTGTGTGTGTTTGTTTGTTCGGTTGAATACTTGAGTTGACTTAAAGGCATAGAATTCTACTATCAGAACGTGCGTGGCCTACGCACGAAAATAGTTGAGTTGCATGCTAATGCACTGTCAAATGACTATGACATAATTGGACTGACTGAGACTTGGCTAAATACTGATATATACAGTCATGAATTGTTTGATGGAAGGTATTTGGTGTGTCGAAGGGATAGGTGTTATGATGCGACTGGTCTAACAATGGGGGGAGGGGTGCTCTTGGCGGTGAGGGATACTATGGATGTTAGGCATCGGGTCGAGTGGCAGACAGATAAGACATCCCCGATTGAGGACCTATGGGTCTCTCTAAAGTTAAAACATGGGAGGTTTGTGCATATTTGCTGTGTTTACATTCCAAACAGGCAAGGACATGGTGAAAACATAGCATCCTACTTTGATAGATTGGCTGAGCTCATGAGTGAATGTGCGAATGACTTATTTTTGATCATGGGGGATTTCAATGTACCGGGCTTAAAATGGATGAAATCCGCAGTGGGCAATGTGTGTGCACCCAACGACATCTCAGGAGCATTGACATCTGCTCTGGTTGATGGATTGAACTTTTGCTCCCTTGACCAATTCAATTATTTTCACAATCGATCTAATAACGTTCTAGATCTTGTTTTGTCAAACACGGAGGAAGTTATTGTAAAAACTGACGATCCTCTCGTAGTTGAGGACGTATTTCACAAATCTCTAAGAATCACACTCATATGTGACAGTATGCATAACCTTAAACCATGTCCTGGACTAATTAGATATTTTAATAAGGCTAATTATGACTTGATTAATGATAAATTGAAATCAACTGATTGGGTCGAATTATTTCGTGGTAAGGATTGTCAGGAGTGCGTGGATCTTTTCTATGCACATCTTGAAGACCTAATTTGCCTATATGTTCCGTGCAAAAACAAGACTAACATCGGTGACCGTTACCCCTCCTGGTACACCTTGCCTTTGATCAAGCTTACAAAAGAAAAATATAAATATTTTCGTAGATTTAAGATGTATAAAAACGAATCGGACTACCTGACATTCTCTTTGTTGCGAAAACGCCACAAAGCTATGGCTAAAAAATGTTATGCTGACTATTTGGAGTCTGTAAAAAATAGTATTAGATCGGATCCTAAAAAGGTCTGGTCCTATGCCAAAGCCGAAAACAATTCTAATGCAATACCACGGACCATGTATCACGATGTAAGCATAGCCAATGATGGTCAGAGCATATGTAATTTGTTTTCTCGACATTTCTACTCGGTATTTGATAGAAGCAATTCTCATTCTCATACGGAACCCCTGTCTGGCGGATTCCAATTAGTGCATGATACCATGGGTCATGTGTCTGTTGACATTCAAATGGTGAAGAAATATTTATCCCAAATCAACTATAAACAATCTGCTGGATCTGACGGAATACCTCCGATCTTTGTCTATAATTGCAGAGAACCACTTGCCACTCCCTTGTCACATATATTTTCTATGTCACTGCGGTATGGATATTTCCCTCTTCAGTGGAAGTGTGCGTTGATAACTCCTGTCTTTAAAGCAGGATCAAGGGACCTTATTAACAATTACAGACCGATATCAAAATTGTGTACCCTCGCAAAGATATTTGAACATTTGGTGTTTGATCAGATGTATTCCACTTTGAAGGGTTCGCTCAATCCTAGCCAACACGGATTTGTTAGGGGTCGCTCAACTGTCACGAATCTCTTGGTATATGTCAATTATATCTCCAAGGCTATGGAGGACGGCTACCAAGTCGATTCGATATACACGGATTATAGTAAAGCGTTTGATAGAGTGAACCATTCCTTACTTCTGATGAAACTGGATAAAATGGGCATTCATGGGAGTTTGTATAGGTGGATCACATCATATATCACAAATAGGAGACAGGCTGTCGTTGTTGGAGGTTACAGATCGGACTGGGTGGATGTACCTTCGGGAGTGCCTCAGGGATCCATTTTGGGCCCCTTACTTTTTAATTTATATATAAACGATATATCTGATTGTTTTGAACATTGTGAGTCACTTCTATATGCTGACGATATGAAGTTGTATCGGATTATTAAATCTACAGAGGACTGCGATTGTACCACACGACTCGCGCGCGGCACAAGGGACTGCAGGCGCAGGCTCTAAGGGTCAGTCAGCCGCCGAGGGGTACGTGCACACGTCAGTCGTCGTCCGCTGGCGTCTTCGAAGGAACCTCCTAATAACGACGCAGACCGTACTAGCTTCGGGTCTAAGCGTCGCTTTCGTGAGGCACCGCAGTGAGGACACGCCCGGCCGCTTCCTTGGATGGCGGAGCTCTCCTAATAACTACGCGGGCCGTACTTGATTTCGGGCCGACGTGCTTTCGAGAGAGTTGCAGCTCCGACGTCTTCTTCTGCGCCCTGCGCCCTCGACGAGTAAATCCCCTAATAAACACGTAAGACCGTACTCAGTTCGGGTCTCAACGCGCGTTCGAGGGAAGTCTCGCTCCAGTGGTATCAGCCGTAGTCAGGGTCCAATTGCATGGGTCGAGTCCACGGTCCAATGTGCCAGCCAGAAAGGGTCCAAACAGTCCAGAGAGAAGTCCAAGGTAGTCAGCGAGATCCAGGTAGAGAAGTCCAGTAGAGAGCAGGCAGGGTAGTCAAGTCAAACACCAAGTGTAAACGAAGATAGAATGATAATTTATTGGAATGTATGGGCTTATATACAAATTCGCACCGCCGCCTGTAGCTCGCAGGCTGTGGCGGACGGTGCGGACATATGATGCGCGCGACAGCGCTCCCCACCATCTCACGCCTCGCAGTGCTGAGTGGCAGGGTAAATAATTAATCATAATTTCGCCTCTCCGCGGATTATCATCGCGAATCTGGGGCACATCCCGGCTTATTGGGTATCATCGGAATCGCCTCGCGATTTCCGACCGGGACGTGCTCACCAGAATCCGCTATCTTCACAATAGCGGAAGTTAGTATTTTTGCATACTAAATAATAAGATTTCCGCGGAGAGGCGAATACATTCACATGCCCACCTCGGTGTATTTGGTATCGATGAATTCGTCTCATCATGATACACCGAGGTGTGCTTATCAAATTAACATACAAGTTAATCTTACACATATGCACTTATGCTGCACTGTCCGGCAGCCCAGAATATGATTCCGCGGCCGGCAGGCCTACATCTCATGCCGAGCCTCGCCAGACATCCCTGTGTCCGGAAAGCACCCGTTCTAACCCATACAATTCCCCATGCATAGGCCGCCCTGCCAGACGGCTAGTCAGCACGCGGACACTATGCTGGGTCCGCTAGATTCATCTAGCAGGACCCCAGTTTTCTAAGCAACAGGCTGCGCCTCTAGCGAGCCTGCCGTCATATCAGTATTGACCGCACCAGTGTCTCATCACTGGTGGGCCTTCAAGCGGCGTGATCACACACCCTTTCTATCGCATCTGCCGTGTTACTCGGCCTCTCCTAGCCGAGCCACCGACGCAGCATGCTGTGCCATGCCAGAGTAATCATCTGGCATGCACTTGTAATATCCCCAAAGTATGCACATTCATATAACATTACACAAAGGGATTTTATTTACAATATGTTGGCCCCCGCCTCGGCTCTACAGGGACAAACCAGTCCTTTATTAGCTTGTCCGAGGCGGGATGCACAACCAAATCACAAAATATATATACATAATCAAGGTAACTTAATCTACGTATAATAATCAATCATCGGGCTGGGGGCACGAGGTCGCATTCATGAGTAAACCATAATACTCGGCGGCCGCGGTAGTGAAAATGCGTCAGTCTCAGCGGACTGACATACACACTCCGCGGTCGCCATAAGTTAGAAGACCCCGTGCACCCACCCTTAATAGGTATAAATCAACGTCGCAGGCAATGTTCTTATTTCAGTCATATTTACAAAAAGTCCAACACAATTCACACTATTGTCTATAACCCTCCCGTCCGGTACACTCCCCTCTAAAATTCCGGAGGGGTTTTAATTTCATCCACCGGATGGCCACCGATTGTCTCGTCGGCGGCCTGACCTCCCAGCTCTCGTAGATAGTGGAGCAGGAGGGTTCTCCCCCCGTGTGTAGCACACGCCCACTGGCGTTTGACGGGGGGTGGTGGGTGGCATCTACAATTGATGAAGTAGACGCCACTTCTATGAACCGCGGGCCCAGGTAGCTACCCGGCACCTCCTCGGCTTCGGTCGTGACTCTCTGCGGGTGGGTGGTGTCATCGATCACCTCGTCAGCATCACGCGCTTTCAATGTGCTTTTCTCGACATTGACACATTGAATTTGTAGCTGCAACTTCAGCATTGGCCTTTTATCAGCTATCCAGCTCGGTAGGCCGCAGTTGTACAATGGCCATCTCTTCATTGGTGACCCGTCCTTCCAAGCTCTGACTTCGGAACGTACTCCCCTCGTCTGGTTCACACGCCTTCTGGCGTCTGAGGGGTGGTGGGGGGCGATCACGCCCAAAGGTTTCATGCTGACTTCAGCTCGCGACTCAGCGAGCGCCTTTGTCAGCCGGCGCTTTGCTCTAACCTCTGAGGGTTGAGTAGCTCTCGCGCCGAGGACCAAGCATCTCCTTGCTCGTTCCCTTTCACTGGTTGCCCGCGCAGGTTGTAAGTCTGCAGCGGGCCACACAGCTTTCGTTTTCGGCAACCAACCGTCAAATCTCGGCCAACCTATTGACCTGGTCTCAGGAGTCTCTCCCCTCATTTCGTTTCTACGCCTTCTGGCGTGTGAGGGGTGGTGGGTGGCGATCACGCCCAATATTTTCGCGCTGACTTCTGTCAGCTGGCGCTTTGCCTCGACCTCTGAGGGTCGAGAGGCTCTCGCGCCGGGAACGTAGCGTCTCCTCGCTCGTTCCGTCTCACTGGTGGTCCGCGCAGGTTGTAATGCTGCAACGGGCCGCACAGCTTTCAGTGTCGGCATCCAGCCGTTGATTCTCGGCCAACCTATTGGCCTGGTCCTCCGTGTTTTGACTTTTGTCGTCTCGGGAGGTTCTCCCCTCATATTCTTCTTTCGCCTTCTGGCGTGTGAGGGGTGGTGGGTGGCGATCACGCCCAATAAACCCACCTCAAATTGCCGTGGGCCCTTGTTCGGCACCCATTGGGCACGCTGCTTGCGGATCTCGGGTGGCAGTTTGATGGACGCCCCTTTTCCCGCAAGTTTCCATCTGACTTTGACTCGCAACCCAGTGAGTCCTGTCAGTCTGCACTTTGCCCCGACCTCTGAGGGTCGAGAGGCTCTCGTGCATCGAGCGGGGTTTCTCCTGGCTCGGTTCCAATCACCGGTGACCCGTGCAGGTTGTAAGGCTGCAACGGGCCACACGGCTTTCAATTCAAGGAAGCAGCTTCTCTGCTCCCTTCGTGACATCTGGTCACGTTGTTGGGTCACCGGCTTCAGCCCATGAGACCCATTGCGTCGCCCCATTGGCTGAGTTTGTTCAGTATCACTCAACCAAATCATAGGAGTCACAACGCGTGATTCTATTGTGCGATCATCAGCACTACGAGATCGGTCTCGCCTCACTCGTCTTGATTGCCCAGCAGGGCCACTTTTCACTTTAAGGACATTTGTACACTTGTCCTTTTCAACGGAGACACTATTATCTGCACACAAGCACTTGTCTCTCAATTGTTCATACGGCTGTCCCATTGCCGCAGACGTCGTCGTATTCCAGACGCGCCCGCTAGGCAATTCGCCACAGCCGTTCAGTACCTCACAGCAGTGAGGTTCGGTCCGTATCACGGGACATTCGGTCCCCACACACGGAAGACGCCGACAAACGGTAAAGTCGGAGCCTACCACCTGCCGTACCGCCGCAAGTGTCGCCGGTTCACCGGCGCACTCGCTAGGCGGCCCCCCACAGGCGTTCGCTATTCGGGCACACGACAGCACCGGCTGTCCACTCCCCGATGTCACCCATCCGTGGATGACGTCACGCGCACCATAGGCGTCATATTTATAATGTTCAATGTCCACTTGCGAGGAGCCCGCGGGCTGTACTCGCTCAGTCACCGCGTCAGTCGCATCAGCGCTTCCGCTAGGTGACCTTTTCATTTGGACACATGACAGCTTCGGCCGCCTACTGTCCATATTCACCCAACGATGGGTGGTAGCTGTAGTACCAGCTTCATGCGAGGGGCCCGCGGGCCCACCTCGCTTTGTCACCGCAAGCGTCGCTCTATCGGCGCGCTCGCTAGGTGACACACACAAAATATCACGAACTGACAGCACCGGCTGTCCACAATCCGCTTTCACTAATTGTTCAGGTTCCGGCAAGGAGCTCGCGGGCCTCACTTGCATAGCCGACCATCCGGTCACCGCAGACGTCATCGGATCACCGATGCGCCCGCTAGGTGGGTTCTGGATGGCCGTTACACGGGCATTTGATGCACTACCCGTGTTTTTCGCAGCACTGTACGCGAATTTCGAATCGCGGTTCACTCCGACAGTACTCGCGGGTACTGACTCGGTGAGTTCAGGTTCACTGCCAGTTGGCCACAAATGTTCACTATTGACAAACTGTTCGTAATGTTCACTGTCAACACACGCGTGTGTTGACTCACGGGTCACTCGAGCACTCGCGGGTACGTTGTCTCGGCTTGCCGCTTTCAGAAACGCTAGCTCTGCCTGGCTGGCGGCTAGCGCTCCTCTCAGGTCATCCATGTGTCGCTGTAGGACCCGGATGACCGCTTCGTCCATCATGGTGCTTGATGTTCCAGCATCCGACCTCATGACATGTGCACCTCAGCAGCAACTGATCCGGCTCGAAGGACCAATTTGTACCACACGACTCGCGCGCGGCACAAGGGACTGCAGGCGCAGGCTCTAAGGGTCAGTCAGCCGCCGAGGGGTACGTGCACACGTCAGTCGTCGTCCGCTGGCGTCTTCGAAGGAACCTCCTAATAACGACGCAGACCGTACTAGCTTCGGGTCTAAGCGTCGCTTTCGTGAGGCACCGCAGTGAGGACACGCCCGGCCGCTTCCTTGGATGGCGGAGCTCTCCTAATAACTACGCGGGCCGTACTTGATTTCGGGCCGACGTGCTTTCGAGAGAGTTGCAGCTCCGACGTCTTCTTCTGCGCCCTGCGCCCTCGACGAGTAAATCCCCTAATAAACACGTAAGACCGTACTCAGTTCGGGTCTCAACGCGCGTTCGAGGGAAGTCTCGCTCCAGTGGTATCAGCCGTAGTCAGGGTCCAATTGCATGGGTCGAGTCCACGGTCCAATGTGCCAGCCAGAAAGGGTCCAAACAGTCCAGAGAGAAGTCCAAGGTAGTCAGCGAGATCCAGGTAGAGAAGTCCAGTAGAGAGCAGGCAGGGTAGTCAAGTCAAACACCAAGTGTAAACGAAGATAGAATGATAATTTATTGGAATGTATGGGCTTATATACAAATTCGCACCGCCGCCTGTAGCTCGCAGGCTGTGGCGGACGGTGCGGACATATGATGCGCGCGACAGCGCTCCCCACCATCTCACGCCTCGCAGTGCTGAGTGGCAGGGTAAATAATTAATCATAATTTCGCCTCTCCGCGGATTATCATCGCGAATCTGGGGCACATCCCGGCTTATTGGGTATCATCGGAATCGCCTCGCGATTTCCGACCGGGACGTGCTCACCAGAATCCGCTATCTTCACAATAGCGGAAGTTAGTATTTTTGCATACTAAATAATAAGATTTCCGCGGAGAGGCGAATACATTCACATGCCCACCTCGGTGTATTTGGTATCGATGAATTCGTCTCATCATGATACACCGAGGTGTGCTTATCAAATTAACATACAAGTTAATCTTACACATATGCACTTATGCTGCACTGTCCGGCAGCCCAGAATATGATTCCGCGGCCGGCAGGCCTACATCTCATGCCGAGCCTCGCCAGACATCCCTGTGTCCGGAAAGCACCCGTTCTAACCCATACAATTCCCCATGCATAGGCCGCCCTGCCAGACGGCTAGTCAGCACGCGGACACTATGCTGGGTCCGCTAGATTCATCTAGCAGGACCCCAGTTTTCTAAGCAACAGGCTGCGCCTCTAGCGAGCCTGCCGTCATATCAGTATTGACCGCACCAGTGTCTCATCACTGGTGGGCCTTCAAGCGGCGTGATCACACACCCTTTCTATCGCATCTGCCGTGTTACTCGGCCTCTCCTAGCCGAGCCACCGACGCAGCATGCTGTGCCATGCCAGAGTAATCATCTGGCATGCACTTGTAATATCCCCAAAGTATGCACATTCATATAACATTACACAAAGGGATTTTATTTACAATATGTTGGCCCCCGCCTCGGCTCTACAGGGACAAACCAGTCCTTTATTAGCTTGTCCGAGGCGGGATGCACAACCAAATCACAAAATATATATACATAATCAAGGTAACTTAATCTACGTATAATAATCAATCATCGGGCTGGGGGCACGAGGTCGCATTCATGAGTAAACCATAATACTCGGCGGCCGCGGTAGTGAAAATGCGTCAGTCTCAGCGGACTGACATACACACTCCGCGGTCGCCATAAGTTAGAAGACCCCGTGCACCCACCCTTAATAGGTATAAATCAACGTCGCAGGCAATGTTCTTATTTCAGTCATATTTACAAAAAGTCCAACACAATTCACACTATTGTCTATAACCCTCCCGTCCGGTACAGCGATAAAATACACTCTGACTTAAAGAGACTCCAAGAATACTGCAAAAGAAATTGTCTTGAACTAAATATTGACAAGTGCTGTGTTTTGAGCTTCTCAAAAAAGAAAAACAACGTCGAGTATGATTATAGTTTGGGCCACAAAACGCTGAAGCTGGTCAAAGAAATTAAAGACCTTGGAGTGACTTTTGATGATCAATTGACATTCCGAAACCATTATGATAATATTATAGCGAAATCTTCGAGAACACTAGGATACATCTTCAGGCTCACTAAGTCTTTGAGAAGTGTAGATATAACTAAAATGCTTTATGTTTCTTATGTACGTAGTACACTCGAATATTGTTCGGCAGTATGGAGCCCTAACTACAGTTTACATAGAAATAGAATTGAAAATGTACAACACAGATGCTTACGATACCTCAACTATCTGAGCTGTAGGAGCTTTGAGTCATATTCCCTCGCAGAATCCCATTATAAATTACGATCATTGACTGCAAGACGACGGATATCCGATCTAACAATTCTTTTTAAAATTATAAATGGACAGATAGACTGCCCATCCTTGTTAAACGCTATAAAATTTCACGTTCCACGTTTGAATACCAGACACCACTCCACATTTCACATTGAGCAGGCGCGAACAAACTACCGCAAGGAAAGTTTCTTTACAAGGACTTGTCAGCAATTTAACGTCGTTCATCGTGACTTAGATATACATAATCTAGATTTGGCTGCCTTCCGCCGTGCGGTTTCTGCCGAACGTACTATTGGTTTGACCTGATGTATATAAGTATGTATGTATGTAAGAGAAATGTATACAAGGGTGTACCTACGTGTGTGTGTATGTACATGTGAGCCCAAAAAAGTTATAAAGTTTTGGATTATTTTTTTTTTTTTTTATCTCATAGTTTACTCCAGTTGTTTCCGATTTTGGTATATTGCCGATAACATTTTGTTTTGGATAAGTAAAACTGAATATTGACGACGGTTGATTATTGTCACAAGATAGTAATTCCCTATTATGAATTTGTTTCTGCAATGCGAGCTGATCTAGGTGTCTACCTAGTATCTATGTATGTCAATTGTATGCACGTATTGATTATGTACTGTAAACGTATCTAAATACATAATAAATAATAATGGTAGATTTTTATATCTGTGCTTGGGTACGTGTTATAACTGCGTACCATTGTATATTATGATTAAGTACATATTTTGTTACTTTCTTTTGCTTTTTTCGGCATTGTTTTTTTTTGTTTTCTATTGTTTTTAATCTTATTATTTTCACAAACAGGGTTAAAAAATGTAAGATCTTTATGATGTGTTAGTGTTCTTCTATAATTGGGTTATATAGTGATTTATTGTAAATAAAATATGTTCTGTAATTATAATACCTGTTGAAGAACCAAATAAAATAAAATAAAAATAAAAATAAAAATAAAATAGATATTTGACAAGTTTAACTATACAAATTACCAATCTTACCATAATAATTCAGTAAACTTTGGTTGTAATATGGGGTCTATTATTTCATTGATATATTATACAACACGGTAACAGGATTCACATGTGATTTTTACCCTACGATTTTTAAAAAATTAAAGCAAATATAGAGGATTTGTTTTGATTTCAAACGTATGACCCATCGAATTTGATCCCGCATCCGAATCAACGATAACTATTACATAATGTAATAAATTATTAGCTAAATTTATCTTATTAAGTTTTATGTCGTAAAATGCATTTTTTTCATGAAATAAGTTAAAATTATTTTTTATTCTGGATTAGGTCGAAGGTCGACGAGCGGGTCAGCTAGTGAATAATAAAATATTAACACTTAGTCACACTTAATCAAATTTTATACAAAAAAAAACAAATTGTTAAAAAATATGTAACAACTAAAAAATCTAAGAATTCATTACTGATGTTCAATTTTTAAATGGAACAAACCACTACGGGCTTACGACCGTCTTCTACTGTCATTTCGACTTTTTTAAAAGTCTACAATGTTATTGAAGTTAATAATACCTGGAAAATAATCTAAGTAATATTGGATGCTTCAGTGAAAGTTTTAACAAAATAATCATACAATGTGATAAATTTTATATAAAATCCATTAACAAAATCTTTTTATTGGTACAAGACAGATCCAGTGTTTATGTAACCGAAAAACAAAATGTCGGTCAAGTCTGTAAAATGGTCTAAAAAAACGTTCCAAAGGATTTAAAACAGATTTAGGATATCTGAAAGCGATAATGGGTATTAAATTTTTCCTTAACACTGAAATCCTCTTTCTTAACCGCTGATCTTATCCGAGATGCGAGGACTTTTTCGAGATAAGTCGTGGTTTAGTAGAGACACACTCCCCCATCCCTTCGAATTCGAATTCCATTAGATGTGGTCAGACTTAAAGGCAATTTTAATGGCAAGTCGATTTTCTGGAGAAAGCTTTTTAATTCTTTCTGTTAATATTTTTTTTTATTGACTTAGTTCAAAACAAGTTAATTGCGATGTAATTTTTATTGTAGGTACCTTCTGATTTCAAAAATAATATACCTACCTAACTATTATTAAATTTATTCTAAGGGTACTTTTCTCGGCACATAGGACCAATATGCTTAGATTATTTTAATATTAAATACTTTTTTTAATATTAAATACTTTATTTAATATTAAATACTTTATTCGCACCAACATAGTATAGTGTTATTAAGACCAAGTAACTACGTAGTACTTTTTTCCAATGCATTAATCATCATAAACACAAATATACTTTTGATATATTATTATTTCACACTAAGTTATTTCTTGTGTGGTGAAAGTGGAAATTGTCGGTACTGAGATTCGGACCCAAGACTTCCAATACGCTATAAGTACCTACATATGAAAGCCGCCGACTCATACCACTGGGCACTGAGGTACCACCACATTAAACACATACAATATTACACTCATATTATAATAAATGAACCTTTGTATGTAAAACATATTATATTAAAACAATGATCAATCCAAGATCCTTATAATGACATGACGATACTCTCATATATGACACAATATAGAAATATGTCAATTCTCTACTAATTTATTCAGAGTGTTGGAACACAATTTTGACACGTTTAGTTGCTCACCAGTAGTAAACCCTTATCAAGCAATGGATCTAGCTGTAAATAATACATACAATAATATGAAAACGGTCGTTCATACATTGCAATGTATCAGGGATATCTCTTCAGATACTACGAATGTTACAGGGTAATAGGCGGGTTTGAAACCGATAAACATTCACAGCATCTCATTAAATAATTAATTTTACCTGTTCCGTAACATGTAGAATAATTTAGAGTTGAACTAGTTTTATTTCTGCTACCCTGTTACCTCACCGATGTCCCAGGTTCGATTTCCGATCTGTGGTTAGCCTGTCATATATTGGATAGGACTAACTGGAAAAATCCCCCCCCCCCCCCCCGGCTCTAGTGATACCTCTGAGTAGAAAAGTGCATACCGGACAAGTAGTTTAAATTTTTCAACAAATAAGTTTCTAAGTAAAGAACCTTGTGAAACAAAAATTCTGAAGTTTTGTTTTCATCTGGGTGTGATGAAACGAGGAGGTGTTCTTGGCAAATGTGTAGGATGGACACCATCAGAATCTTCAACCTGATTGCAAACAATATTCCATCATTGAGTCGCTTCTCGGGAGGCCTTCTGAGGAAGGATACCTTGACTGATAAATAATGCTCTTGTATACACATTGGTGTCGGTTATTTAGCCGGTGAAATTTTTAAATGTTTGAAGCTTTCTCTACCTGTCAAATCATCCCCTCAATTTGAGACAGGATTCAATCTTCGAGTGAAAAAAAGGCACAGTTGAATTCCTTAAAGAAAATAAACACGCATTTTCAGTCTGGTTAGTTATAATATGAACACTACATTATAAAATCCCGTGAATACCTAAATATAAATGACAGTTAATATGGGTAAGACATAATGTGATCAGATTCGTACAGCTAGGTATGTATTTTTGGACCATTATCCATCTTATCAAATTGGGGTTGGGGCCTCCCCGGTATCGCAGCTGCCCTTTAAGGTCTTTATACGATATTTAGGAAAGTGTTCGTAATATTATCGAAGGCTGTCCCGCTCATTTTTTATTCATACTCCCTTCAAACAAGGGTCGTTAAGGAATCTCATATTGACATGGAAGGTTTAAGGGTAATCTTGGGATACGTCTCCGCGCCTTCCCAAACGACAGTCTGGTGGTACTATTAACCGCGCCAAATCAAATATGATTTTCAAAATACTTAATGCTTTTTATTTTCCTGTTTTTCAACTGATGTTTTATTTCGTCTAACATTCATACATTTCACTTTAAAAAGTTTCCATTTATTCGATTCATAGGAATGTTGGAAAAATGACAATATTTGAAAATAATAAAAGAGTTGTGGACTAATTATGTTGTCGCAGTCCCAGCTCGGACTAATTTTTCACTTTGTGGTTGGTTTAATCGCGTTTCAAAAGATAATTTTGGACCTCATAAAATAATGCTGAATTTTTTATATTACATATACCTAGGTATATAATTTGCTTCATTTTACGTATAATTGATGCATTAGTTTACGTATTAACATTTTTTTTCCGGCCATTCAAAACTGGCCAGTCCGAAACAGAATTCGAAGAAGAAAAACTTTATTCCAACATTTCTGCATCTTAGAACGTTGTGACGAAAAATCTGTCATTTAGACAACATAATCATAGCAAAGGATTGTTATGTTTTTTTTTTTTTTTAACTAAAGACCCCCACCCGAGATCGAGTGATTTTTGAAAAGCAAACAATTGATTTTAAAATGTGTAGCATAATCCAAGTTTACCTTGTCAGAACTTCCTTGTATTGTCGGGCAAATGTTAATAAAACTGAATAATTATTCTAAAATTTCAGCCTTAAATGTTCGTGTTTGGGGCGTATTTTACCCTATAACCTTCCTATGGGGGTTTTTATATCGTTATGTTATTATTTTATCTTCGATTTTAAAGGGTAAATATCAACATTATGTGATATTATTATCACAAAACGTCGTATTGAATGGATATTATGTTACTGTAAAATTCTGTATATTGGTAAGTCTAAATTATTAATCTATGTATTTTTAAAAATCAAAGTTGATCTAATTTAAGTAGGTTCCTAACAAAATCATCCTTATCAGTCACCCCAATCAGGAACAAAGGGAGACAACAAGAGCTCTCCATTGCGCAATCAATCTAGCGCAATATTTAGTTACCTATTTTAACGGGTTTTTAAACTCTAGGATTTGAAATAAACTGTGACTTTATACTCGAAATTTCTACTCCAGGATGAAATCCTGTCGCAGATTGGGCGGAACCACCGGGTGACTGGTAAAAATGCTTCAAGCATTGAGTTTCAAAAGAGAAAGGTATTTTTAATTAAGTTTTTTTTTATAAAAATAACTTTCTATAGAGTTGCTATCTAAACGCTTGTGTTGTGAAAGATTAACATGGCAGGCATCGGGGGTTTAATCTACGAACTCCAGATTGAAAGTCAGCTACTTGACGTCTAGGCTACCATCAACATCAACCATTTATTTTTCTTATCCAGGATTTTAAGGAAAAAACGATGTTCGAAAATTGACTGTAAGAGATAAACGGATAAAACGGCCTTATAAAAATAAACGACTTATGTATGCGTGATGTAACATGTTTTGTATGAGAACATGTTATAACGAAAGATACAAAATAGATAATATTGTTGAAGGTGAAACCATGTCGCACTGATCGATATCAAATTACTTATCAAACTAAGTTCAAGGGAGTTTATATTACAAGTTTAAATAAATGAAAAAGGGTAGAACTAGTAAGCAAAAATAATGGCATATAATTTATTAGAAAAGAATTGAAAGTTGATTATGCGGTTTAAGTAAGTATGTAGGTACACTTCAATCTTATATAATAATATAAAAATGGAGAGCTATTTTCTGTGTTCATCGCAACACGCCTAAACGGCTGGACCCATTTCGCTAATTCTTTTTTTGTCGTGTTGGCTATTATCAGGAAAAGGTTCTTTTGAAAATCAAGAAAGATGCGAGAAAAATTAGAAAATTAAAGAAAACTCTACGTAGGCAATCTTATTAGTACTTTTAACCATATAATTTTGATTCCAATTTCGAAATTTTGACAGAAACTGTCAATTGTTAGATAGTTGGTGCGATCGACAGAATGCTGATGGAATATGCAATAATATGCATGGTTTAAAACGGACGCATCGGTCGGAATAACATTGCTTAAATGATAATTAATTTATCACCATTCAAATTCGAATTCAATATTAACGGTAAGGAACACAGGACAACGTCTGTCGAGAAAGCTAGTCTTAATAAAAAAATGCAGAGCTATTTCCCGATGTCATCGCATCACGCCTAAACGGCTGGACCGATTTCGCTAATTCTTTTTTTGTCGTGTAGGTTTTTTTTTCAGGAGAGTGTATTTTTAGAAGAAAAAAATTTAGAAAAATGCATGAAAAATTTAAAAAAAATAAGAAAACTATAAAAATGGAGAGCTATTTCCCGATGTCATCACATCACGCCTAAGCAGCTGGACCGATTTCGCTAATTCTTTTTTTGGTCTTGTATGCTTTTATCAAGAGAAGGTTTTTTCATAGAATTGTTTTTGGAAAACTGCGTGGAAAATTAAAGAAAACTCTAAGTAGGTAACCTTTTTACTACTTTAATATATGATTGTTATTCCAATTGTGAATTTCTCAAATTGGCTTTAGATACCTAAGTACTTTATTTACTTAGTAACATGTTAACAAATATTGATTTCAAAATGTAGACACCTATACGCTATTGACTACATAATTTCATTCTAACGTATCTATCATGTGCATCGTTGATATGTTAAAGAAGCTGGATATAATTTGCGTATTATCTACCATTATTTACTTGATTCTAAAAAAAAACAAATTGAAACACGTCTGACAAGGTTAAAAGGAAGACGTATGAAAAAATGATAGGTACTGCTTTAAGTAAGCTTTTTAATTATTTCCACTATATTTGATCAATCAATATCATTTTAACTGAGCAGAATAACTATTCAAATATCGGAAATAATGACATCAAATTATTTTTTTAACATTTTACATAGGTTAAGATTTTTTATGTAAAAATTAACTCAGATACAATGAGTGCAGCGTAGTATGCAGGTTTTGCTTATGCCAGTAAATGGTCATCCGTGTTGTAGGCATAACAGAACTAAAAACTGAATTTCAGCTATGTGAAATAAAACCTAAAAATACCTTTATGATTTATTTCGATACGAAGTTCGACGGGTCAGCTAGTTATAAATAAAAATGACCATCAATCTTCACAACGGAAACCAAGTTAAAGAAGGAACAAGGAACGTTACTAATTGAATGTAATAAAAACTAAAAAAGTTTTTATTAGCTATATCATTTCCCACTATTATGGACAAGCTACTTACATACAACAACCAATGTTCACTAACGATGTATGCTTTTAAATAGTATGCAAAACCACCATGGGCTTACGACTGGCAGGATCCTGCCGGGACATGGGATTTTTTGATTTGTTGAACATGATTCGGTGTTTCAGGGATTTGAATATTAGCACCTGATGGCAAAAGTTGGTAACGTAAAATGTTAACACTTACTTAGACATCCTTCGAAATAACAGTAGAAGACGGTCGTAAGCCCGTAGTGGTATGTTCCATTTGAAAATCGAACATAAGATATGAATAATTCTTAGAGTTTTTAGTTGTTACAATGAAAATAAATCTATATGAATATTTACAAAAGCTATCAACTATTTTGAATAGTGTATTGTTCATACCATTAAATGTTACACATCAATCTAATATTGTGTCTTCTTAGAAATTATTGAAGAAAGATTTTGAATTGTGTATTGTTCATACTATTAAATGTCACACATCAATCTAATATTGTGTTTTCTTAGAAATTATTGAAGAAAGATTTTGAATTGTGTATTGTTCATACTATTAAATGTCACACATCAATCTAATATTGTGTTTTCTTAGAAATTATTGAATAAAGATTTTGAATAGTGTATTGTTCATACCATTAAATGTCACACATCAATCTAATATTGTGTTTTCTTAGAAATTATTGAATAAAGATTTTGAATAGTGTATTGTTCATACCGTTAAATGTCACACATCAATCTAATATTGTGTTTTCTTAGAAATTATTGAATAAAGATTTTGACTAGTGAATTTTCAGAATTAATAATTGTTGATATTCGTTAAAGATCTGAAAATTGGCACATTCTTATAAGGTAAATTCAGATTAATTTTTAATTTCTAAATAAATATAATTAGGTACTTTTGAATTTAATTAGTTTAATTTCTGATAAATGAACGAGTGCCATCGCAGGTTATTAAAATTTCGCTGATATTTTACTTTCAAATTACTTTTCACTGATTATGACTATACGTTTAGAAAAGAATAGGTACCAATATTTTCGATGATATTCTTTCATCGAACTGTAAAAAATGAGAAAATGTTTATCCTGTTTTCACAATATTGAAAAAAAAAACATTTTTATGGAAAACCTTTGAGCTCTCCTCTTCTTTGTTGGATATTTTTGATTCATTCTTTTAATATTTTTGTTTTTAAAAGAGAAATATACTCTAATACTTTCTTTTCTCCAAATTATATCCTGAAAACAGATGAATTACTCCGAAAAAAGTAATCTTGAAAAAAATGTGATAAATGTCTTGGGGGAGAATTTTCTTTATCCCGTATCAACATTATATTAGGATACACTTTTTTGATATTATTTTTGTTTTGTAATGTGATTTTATTTATTAAAAATGTCCTTCTTTTAACTCAAAACCTACCCGTCTTATAATTATACAGCATAAGCACACAAAAGGAATTTTTAATTTTTAAATTTAGCTAGACGGTGAATATGGTCGTCATATCAAAATGCATTTCACAATATACACACTTTTCAATACAAAGGTGTCACTAAAGCCAGCGCAAGCACTTATTGCCTCAGAGGTCTATCTAAACTTGAACTTTTTCTTGCATACATATACATATGTATGTCCCTCTTTTTTTATGACCTTTACTGTGAAGTATGTCCCTCTTACTAGAAAATTTTATCTACGCGGCTTATATACTCATTATCCCATATTCATCATTAGATAAAGTGTAATTCATTGGTCTAAAAAAAATAAAAAAATGAAATGGTGTGTCGTCTACGAGAAAAACCTGGTATCGCACCATTAAATGTATCGTTTTCGTCTAAACGATTTCACTTGTAACATAAATTCACAGTCCAAGTATTATTGTCGACAGATTTAAAACTATTAAACAGCTCCTAAGTTTATACGCGACAATATTTTCTAATACCTTCGCCATTCCGTTTGGCTCGTACACAAGAAACTTCCCTTAGCTTTTTACGGAAGAGCACATGTGTTTCGAACAATTTATAGTTTGTTTTTATTTTCTTTTTTCTAAATAGTTTTCTTATTTATTCTCAATTCAATATGTCGCAAATGTAACGCGGATGCTTTGGAAGAAATTAAAAAGAAAACAACGAGGAGTCAAAAATAGTTATTCGAGTTGCAGCTAGTTTTCTTTCTGCGTGAAATTTTTCAACTTCTTTCGATACTGTGAGTAACCACTAACCAGAGCTTTATCAAAAAGTAAAATACTTGCAGGATAGTCGAATATTCATGAAATTTTTAGTTTCTCAATATGATAGTACCCCCTATTCGGATTTTAGAACGTTCCAAATGATTTAGAATTAAGTTCACTCGAACTAAAATTCGTATTCGGAATTATGCCGTGTTCTAAAAACCAATATTAGTTCACCATAAATATTTTTTTGAATTATAATTGTCTATGGATCGACAAGCGGACAGCCAATCCGAGAAGACAAATTCAAACGAGCTCCATGTTCCAAGCAAGTTCCAAGTAACATGGTCGCCGGAAACTGCCGAACCAAACCGAAGTGTAACGAAGACGACTGTATGATTGCATTGGTGTTCAATAATAATAATTTTTTATGCTTATAATAAATTCGGGGGAAATGCTTAATATTTTTAATAAAAATAAACTTGTTTTATAATTATTTGGTTTAAAAAAACGTTTATCATAAAAATATCATCAGATATCTTTTTAGACGCATACAATTAGGTGTGAACTAAGATTAGGAACGTTTTGACAGATAAACGCACTAAAATTGACTTAAATACGAAATCCGAATACCAAAATGAACTAATTTCAAACTAAAGTGTAATTAGGAACAAATAGGAACGTTCTAAAATTTCTCGAATACCAATCCGGCTAACTAAAATAGGATCGTTCTTATTTTAGTTTAGTGCGCACTTAATTTGAATTGGAATAGAGGGTAGTGTTTACTCTGGATGGACTAGATTATATTAAATTTGCGAGCTAACAAAGAAAAAAATTTATAAAAATCTGAAAACTCGAAAATTTGATATGTTTGTACCTTTTTTTGTTTTCCGATATTATTTTTATTTATTTGAAAAAAAAAATGAATCTGTTCTCACTCAAAGTGAACACAAACACACTCTTTTGATTCTTCCACAGAAAGCTGTCTAAAACTTGTGTCGTGAAAGAGGAAGGCTGAAAACAGGTAGAACGCCGATTACGACCCGCGCCGAACGACGCAAAGAATGTTTTTTTAATTATGGTTTCAAATTGCGGAAAGCGGGTTCCTGCTTTTGCTGTGCGTATTCCTATACGAATGCATAGTAATAGGCGTTCTACGTCTTTTCACCCGATGACCTTCGACACCTGGGATCGAACTAACGACCTCCGCACGAAACAGTACGAAAGCCGGCATTGTAACCGCTAGTTGACTAGTAGGTATTCGCAGAGCTGGGCGGTACTCGAGTACAAGTACTCGTAGATTGTACTCTGAGTACTTTTGGTGTACTCAGTACTCAGTCCACGAGTACATTTCTAAAACCTGTACTTGTACTTGTATTCGGTACGTTTTTGAGCCTAAAATGTACTCGAGTACTTTGAATGTACTCGAGTACTTTTGAATGTACTCGAGTACATTCAAAGTACTCGAGTACATCAAAGGTACTCGAGTACATTAAAGGTACTCGAGTACATTTCAAGTTCTCGAGTACATCTTTGGATTTATTGGAATACGTTAAACCTACTATGATACGTAATTTGTATTTATATTGCAAGTAGAGACTTGTTAGGTGTCGTGGTTATTGGTAGTGGTAAAGTGTGAATGTATGGTTCTCGTTTTTAATTCGAGAGTGTTGGTGACGAAATTGTTGTTTTTAAAACCCGTGTATTATGATTGAATTGGTTATTTCAAAAACTAAATGAGTCTTATAGTCTTATAGTTATAGAGTATATTCTGAAATCCTGCTCTGCTATTGCTCCTTTACGTAAAAACTGAAGTAGGTATATTATTTATATGAAAAAATTGTGATTTATGATGGGCTCTAATTTGTTGAATAGAATAGTAAAAATATATATATATAAAAAAAAAACAAAAAATTCAGAACTTCGATACTGCTAAATCCCATAATTTGTAGTATTTAGACACAACAAAAAGAAGAGGTTGAGAATGAGATGTTCAAGCAACTTGTAGCAGACGGTCTTGCGGAAATTTTTCAGGCTTTTACAAGACCAGCACTTTTTTATTCGCAGTGTATTCTTATTATATTAGTCATTATTATTTTAATAATTGTCCTCGGTAGCCTAGTTGTACTGGCGTGGACAGAGTTTTCGTAAGTGTTTTTTTCACTTGAAAATTCTACCTGGGGTTGGCCTGTCTCAAATTGGACGGTACCGGTTGACTGGAAAAAATTACCTCAAGTAATAAGTTCCGCCGGCAATACTGACACCTTTGTATAGAAAAGTGTTATATTATTATTATGTTAATTGTGAGTTTTTTTTATTTATCCTTGTACTAATGTGCACTACAACTCTATATTAAAATATAAATTGTAAAAGGCCGGTTGGCCGTTGAACCAAATAAAAAATAAAAATAAATAAGGCCCGTAATGCGGTGATCAGGCGAGGCGAATATCGCCAGCCAATTGAACCGTGTGAACAGATTGTCGATAAATCTGAAGCGATAAAAATGGTTGAAAGCGATATCGCCTCAAGTTGAACGCCCTTCAACTTTTGTATCTGGTGGAACGATGCACGCATGCGCAGATATGCGCGGCGTCCGTATGTTCTGTTTCTTGACAGTTGACAGCACTGCTCTAAATTTATTTCTCCTTAGAATCCAATTCCGCACCCAATATCTGCGTTGTTTTTATTTTTCCTCAATTAGGAGTCTCCTTATATCGTCTAAAACAATATTTTCAACTATCCCCAATTACTGCGTGACTTCTACCTCGACGTCCGCCATTTTTAAAACTATCAGCGCACCTGACAGATTGAATGTATGCCGGTGGGCTCGTGTGAACACATCAGACGATCAATGGGCGACCGAGCGATATTTTTTTTATGCAAGCGAAATCGTTTGGCCTTATATCGCCTCGTGTGAACACCGCATAAGCCAGGCAACATGCCATCAGACCCAGCAGCCTTTCCGGCTGTTTTAACGTTTAAACGGCTGAAGTCACCTCTGTTTCAGTGAACGGAGCAACCAGGGTAGATCGGATTGGACAGTCCTTTGTGCTGTGTGGAGCTATTCCTTAACCTTAGGTTGGAATGTTTTGTCTCCGGGCTCTCTGCCGTTGTCTACTATTTTGTTTGCAACAAGGTTCGCTGAAATCTTTGCTGTGCGGTCCGGTGGTTTAATTTGCCACATTTTACGGAGTAGGGATCATGCCTTACAGATTAACTGTTGTAGAGATTCTTGCAGTGTTCCTTCCATCCGGGATGTATGTTTTACGATATCCTCATGGTATAGACTGTTTGGCGGCCTCTGAAACTGATGGTATAAATTTATGGTAGTTAGTAGGCAGTGGTACGAGAGACATCAATGTCTCATCGAAATGGGCGGCGAAGATGTCCCATTTGTTATTTTGGAAGTTCCATTGCGAGACCTTCGAGGACAAGCACAAGTCCTGGGTGTAGCCGTTCCATCTAGCTAATAAAAGGTGCCTCTGTCTTTGGCATCATAAACGAGGTGAAGATTCTCAGTCTCCATATATTCCGTGAGGTCCTCACCATTATTGTCTGTGGTTCTAAATCCCCAGTTGGTGTGATTACTCCCATTATTAAAATCTCGCATTATGACAGATGGATGTGGGAGGGCTGAAGTAATGACTGTGGGTAGCCACTGGAATCTATCAGGTTTGTAAACGTTGACGACTTTTGTGTCCTATTTTGATGGTGACTGGTGACCAAGGACACATTACCTGATTTAAAACAATGTTTTCCAAATCCAAATCAGGCCGTCGCGTACGTTGGTGGCCACGCCGTGGACAGCGCTAGCTAGGTTGAAACCGGGAACCGTAGGTACCTCTGGTGGTGAGTTGGTTTAAGTTTGCTGTGTGGGTTTCCTGTAGCAGTATAACATCAATACATAGCTCTTTTGTCAGTTTTGTCAGATATTCGGTCTTAGAACTACATACTTATTTCTTCTATCTTCTATTTTTTCCAAGGTCTCTTGTCTTATTGCCCAGAGGAGAGCTGTTTTTGCGATTTGTATCATTTACCATACCATGTTCTATTTTCTTGTTTTTAATTCAATCCTCTTTGGTTTATCTGCTTTCTCTCTTCCTTATTGATAGAATTTTGCCGTTATAACGTTGCCCGGGGGTGCACCACGTGAAGGCGTTATTTTACCCATTTTTTTTCAATGTAATAATATTATAGTTATACACTTTTTTGTAAAAAATTTATTTCATGCAGTTTGTTGTAATGATCGATTCAATTGCTCGCGATTATATTATGTTTTGAAACATGCGCAAAGTTGTTAGAGGTTTATAAAAGATTTGCGTTTAATTAATCACTCATGTACTCGGTACTTGTACTCGGTATTTTGTACTCGAGTACTTCGATCTGAGTACTTGTACTTGTACTCCGAGTACATTTGTGTGCAGTACTTGTACTCAGTACTCGAGTATTTTTTTCCTGTACTCGGAACAGCTCTGGGTATTCGTGAACTAACTCGTTTGGAATCGTAAAAGTGGTCACAAAAGTTTTTGCATCACGTATTAATATATAGATTAAAATGTAATACCTACACAAAATGTAGATAAACAAAGGCATCCTATGTATAATTCGAAAAATGGTTAAGTATTAAATTAGGTTTATCTTAGGAAATAAATTTAAAAAAAAACT
This sequence comes from Mystacides longicornis, assembly GCA_963576905.1. Taxonomy (NCBI): domain Eukaryota; kingdom Metazoa; phylum Arthropoda; class Insecta; order Trichoptera; family Leptoceridae; genus Mystacides; species Mystacides longicornis. The sequence continues at coordinate 2,206,820 of OY756428.1, forward strand.
CACGACAACTACATATTAATTCAGTTTTTATATTATGTAGCATTCTAAATTTTAACTTAAATACATACTTTTAAAGAAGACATTTTTTTCTTTAATTCAAAGGGGACAACTTGAGGGTGGACTTGATGAATGTGATTCGGATGCACAACAGGATAAAGAAAAGATTGGGTAAACACCCTGTTGCAGGACACAGCAGCTGCGCTCAAATCTAATCGATGTTCGGAAGATAGTAAATTATCCGGTCTCTTTTTTCTTATTTTCAACTTGCGGTGTGGACGGACGAGCAACTAAAGAGAATTTAAAAGTCCGGCGAGATTGGACCTTGTGACCAAACTGCTTAATGTGTTCCAGTGTGTGAACTGAATAAAATATTTTAAGTACATAATATGTACATAGTTACTTGTTTTCTAAGTTAGTTTATTTGTTTTACAGTATAGGTTTTGACCATATAATGCATCACATGTGTGTGTAATGCGATAATATTGCCTGGATTCAAAATAATACCGGTTATTTTTTGCATTAAAAAATGGCTTTGTTAAAAAAGGCTTTAAGTGGGTAAATATAGATAAAAAATGTAAAAAAAAAATCGATATGGGAAATTAACCACTTCCTGCCTCTTTATTCTACATGAAGCCTCTAAATTACATGAAAATTGTCCGTTAGATTTTACAAAATAAGACCTTTTTTATATGGTGATTACTTTTTTAATTAGTTAGGTAAATGTATTTTATGTACCTAGTTCGTGACATAATTTTTCAGCAAATCGCGCGCTGTACAATATTGTCTCATATTTAGAAAGAGTATTGGCTCTTTATCTTCGTTAAACTTTACATAAAACTTCTTTTTTTTTCTTACCCACCACTCCGTGTACTGTATGGGGTAGGCAAAGAGAACGGCCCTCAACGCTTTTCTATCCAAGCATACTTCTTTCGCTTCTTCCACCAACATAACATTTCTCATACACCCTCTCCTATTTCTCTTACTTCTGACCTGACCTTCTTTGAGGACGGAATCGATGTGTTCGATCCACGTCATTTTTACACTTTTCCTTTCAGCCTTATGTAATCTCTTTGTCATTCTGTTTGCATCCATTCTTTCCACATACCCAAACCATCTCAACTTCCATACCACATTCCTTCCTAATATTTTCATTCCTTTCCATATCCCATAAAGTTTTCCACATATTCTTCGTAGAGATTTCATCTCTACTGCATTTATACTAATATACTTACATAAATGCAGAAAGTTCTTTTTTCGTGAATCTGGTTTGACTAAAAATGAACACAAATAATACACTTTTGACATCTTTCAAAATGCTTTATGTCGTGAAATGGGAATGGTCGGCACCGGGATTGAAATCGACCAACCTCAATACGCTGTATATTGTAACTGTCAAATGGGCTACCAATTACCTCGACTTATTTTATTAATACGAGTATATCATCATTTCGCGAAAATTAAATATTCTCATACATACCTAATGATTAACATAATCGTTTTAATAGGCTTAGAGATTGGATCACAAAACAAATCATTGTATTAATTTAAAATAATGGGTTATGGTTTTGGATATTGTTAAATAAGACCAACAAATCAAAAGTTAAATTAGCAAACTTTACCACAATATGAGGCAATTAACTTTAATAGTAACAATTTTTAGCAATCTTGTACTTTGTCATTTTATAAATCATAATTGTTTGTGAAATGTTATGCGATAATCATGGGCTAATACTAGCGGAACATGCGACGAATCTACTACATAACATGATATAAGCCATTATTTTCATTATAATAATTTCAGCTTTATTTGTTGTAGAAAATAACTGCAAATTACCGTGATACAGCCCTATTTTTGGGTATCTATCATTATAAATGTGGAATTCGCTTTATTATTTTGTTTTGTAAAGATGAATGGACGTTAAGACGAAAAAAATGCAGAACAAAGCTTTTTTCATAGAAAAATTTGGAGTTGATTGTTTTTATTATTTTTTTTATATAGTTTTATATTATAAGAAATGCTAGCAAAGCGCTCTTCAGTTTGGTTTAGGGCCCCCGCGCACTAGCAACTTGTTAAAAGGAGTTAAATACTTAGTTGCTTATGATATTCATACCAAAAAGCCGCAACTAAAAAGTTGACAGTGCGCGGAACCGCATTCAATACCATGTGTTTCAAGGCATTGGTCGAATTATTATCAGACCTGTTTCTTTACAAACCTGAAGCTTCATTGTTGGGATATTAAAAGTTCACCAAAAAGTTGCAAGGAAGAGTGATTTCTTAGATAATTGCTCATGTAGACAGCTGTCGATGCCTCTCTACCCCGCAAAGTGTCATCTTATAAGACAAGGGTGTATTGGATTGAAAGTAACCTTAAATTACTGAAATAATTCGACCCCTTAAAAAAATTTTGTAAGCAAGCAAAGGCTGTCCAAGGGATAAATATAAAAATTTATTATGTTAATGTTATAAATAATATTATGTCAATAAATTAAAAAGCGTAGGTATAAATAAAAGGGAACAAAATATGTTTTCACGGGTATATCTGCCTAGTTACGTATTATTAGTGAAATCTCCGTCGTACATCACATAATTTGCGAGGACCTCTACGTGACTCAGGGCTGTCTCTATGATGTCACATTATTCCTTCCTTTCTACTCGGAACCTCTATTTAGGGACAGAACGTGAATATGAGATCGTCCACGCCCGAACTAAATGACGCTCTATTTCATTTTATTTTACGTCCCCGTCATTTTGTGTTTATTTTATTGGAATACTAGCCGACCCGCCCGTCGAACTTTGACCCACTCCAAAATACAACAGTTATGTTTCATATTCTATAAAATGGAACAAAAATGCCCTAAAGACCCCAAAAATGGGGAAAGCCAGATCACATCAACCTTTGTTAGTCTGCTCGATATCTTGATGCCAAATTTGGGTCTACAGATACATATGTACAATTACATATTGACAATGTGCACTATTCGCTTTCATAACCCAGCTATCAATAATATATGTAACTCCTAACTAAATTACATACATGGGCATATTTCAATTTACCATCCATACACACATTTTTTAACATATAAATTTAAAATTGAAACATGCATTTTAAACATAAATTTTTATTTCTGTAGTATTATTGTTCTAATTATTGCATTTTTTGATTGTGTTCGATTTGTGTGATATGCTACTTTTTTGTTTGTTCTCCTTGTACTTAAATAAAATCAATTACATGTTAAAGGCGTTTACGCCGTGGATGATTTAATAAATAAATTAATATCAACCTAAGATTATGTGTATTGATTGTTTCTTTCCCAAAATTCATAAGATACAAGGTACCTCGTTCGTTCAGCATGTACGTATAAACGAACTTTAATCGATTTTTTAGTTTACTAAACTATAAGAAGCCTCCCATTCTGTCACCCCACTGTCGATCCACCTCTCAGACGCTTAGCAAACTTTCTCAATCCTCAACCACCCACCTTTTGACACATCGTACGCTATAGACATAAATGCGTTTGGAGTTGGCAGGTACCTACCTTCACCCCCTTACGAACATTGGATAAACAGTTTGGTTAAGTGTTCTGTTTAGACACCTTAATGTCCTACAGTCCAATATTGCATGGTGCAACATTTTATTTGTCATATTTCAAAGTGACATGTGAGACCAAAGAAAAGTTCAGGGCTGGCTGAAGAGATTCTGTATTTTCTTATCAAGTATTTTCCTTTTTTTTTCACTAAAACAATTTAGGTAGGTACATATATTATTATTTTTGATCAGTTACTTTTTATTATTTGTTGGGTATTTATTGTTAGGGATGTATGTTTATTAATGAAGTTTTTCATATTTCCCATTAAAAATATATTGGCGTCATCGACATATTATTATATATTAGATAATTATTGTATCAGTCAAACAATTCTCCTCTTTTAATATTTAATATTTATGACCATATAATTAATTATGGTCAATTAATTGGTAACATAATTATTTTATGATTTAACTCATTACAATTATTGTATTTACCTAGGTATTTTTTTGTTAAATAAAACAACAATTTTTTAGCTTCTGATAACAATGTTAATAAGTACCTACCTATCTTGGAGGTCTTGTGGTATAGGCTCTGCTGACTCATTATCAAGTAGTCTCGGGTTCAATCGCGGTTGGGTCATAATATTATGTATGGTTGTTAAACTGCCTCAGATTGGACGGGACCGGTTGATTAGAAGAAAATTCGTCGGATTTTAAGACCGATAGGTTTGTATAGAAAATGTTTATTTATTTTAAAAGTTAGGATTGATCCTAGGTAATCAATTTGATGATCATCAAATTGACTCTTTTTTGGAACACGGACTACCTACTCTATAGATAATTTTTGGGCACTCAAGACCCTAATATTAATTGACCTCTCCCGAAAGCAATCTAATGTAACGTAAGTAATCGACTAGATGCATACCAACAACAGTGGCAAAATTCAGAACCGATACATTTATAGATTTTTGGCAAACGGCTTTTTGTCAAACTGTGATTGTGCAAACCCTAGACCCAGTAGTGGACTCCCATGAAAAATTGAACAAAAAAACACACTTTTTATGTAACTACTTGAGCGCCTTTGTCAGCTACATCGGCATTATCAAGAGGCTCTTGAGACAAGCTGTGTAAAAGCTTGAAACATCAAAGAATTTTTTTTATTGAAGGAGATCGATCAAGGCCACAAGTTTGGTCAACGTAACACACATCACTAGATAGATGTAGGAATGTATGATTATGGCAACGAATTTTTCTCCTGTTACAATAATTTAGGATATTTTAATACAAATGAAGTGGAAGGTGGTTGGCAGACTAGTGGTTACGACTCCGGCTTCCGCACTGTGTGTGGAGGTCGAGGGTTCGATCCCAGTTGCCGACCATCTTCCTCTTTCACGACACAAGCCTTAAGTAGCCTACTGTGAAAGAATCAAGGAGTGTAATTGTGTTCATTTTGAGTGAGCATAGATTCATTTAAAAAAATAGGTTTCCACCGAGACTATTCTGCCCAAAACATATAAGATCTAAGTTTTCACAGTAGGACCTTATTTAGGTACATTATTTTACAAATTCACACTTTCGTATGCATACAGAATTACTGGTAATTCAATAAATTCCTTGAAAGGGGAAGTAGTTTGCAACAATTTTGTTCCCATTAACCAGGGGCCAAATGCCATTGGTTTTTGTGTTTTTTAACATTAAAAAAAAAATCCTTCCCAATTAATAAGCTTTCCGAAAACGTATAAATGTTTTCCATTTTACAACATTTTCGGAAAATAAACATCATTAAATGATCAGAAGACGCGGAGTTAGTTCAATATCGCCATAGTTAGCGATAAGACCTGTGGGGCTAGTACGAGTTTAATCGAAAGCTAACTGCACGCTAGTAAGCGCTTATCCGCGTGCAAATAGTGTTCGAAAATCAAACGATCGAATCATTCGATCATTTTTGTATTTTGTATAGTTATTCGAAACTCTTTCGATGATCGTTTCGTTATTCGATCATCGAAAACTTATACTAGTGGTGCTGTTAGCGATCATAATAAAGAGCAGCTTGGAATTTTATTATTGTTATATTATTAGTATTCTAGTATTCTATGAAGCCGCCTACGCCTTCATAGCACCATGATCGGTTAGTAAGGATTATTTTCCTACAAAAACATTTTTTTTCTTATAGTTTTCATGCACACAGTGTCTCCAAATTAGAGCTTTTCTTCCAATCTTAGACGTTTCAGGAAGTCTAGCATTATTAGGAGATCCAAGGAGGCGAATATTCCACGTGTAGCCTGCGTTTTGGAAGATATCTTGCTCCTGCATAGGTCTGTAAGGAAGTTCTACTCCTTCTTCACAAAATCTATAGGCTACTACAACAAAGCTTTGTACCTGGAATTCATATCCATCAAAATACGACGACTTGTCATTGCTAGATTCTAAAATTCTTAGGATCTTATTGAGAAGCTTTAAATTTTTCAAAACTTTCAACAAATCCAAGATAGGAAAATCCATTCAAAACACATAACAGTATCAAAACGGAAAACTTTCTAAAAATGCCTCTGTCTCCGTGCTGTGTATCCAAACATTCACCAGGGAGGTGGTGGGTTTTGTAATTTGAGGGGATGATGATACCTAATGCCATATCGCACAATTTTCTGAAAAAAAAAACTGTACATAAGATACACGCCCTGCGGAGCTAAGGGAAGCATCAAACAATACTTTTATCATTAACTTGAAATGTTTTATATTTTTATAGCCTCGGGGCTGAGAACTTTTGTGTATGTTTTCTTTTTTGATAAAAAATAAAATATTTTGAAAAGATGTCAGTAAAAAATAATAACAATATACTTATGTGCAGTGTATTATGTAAATTTTACATGCAGCTCACAAATGTTGGGTTTTATCGCTATCTTACACACGTATTCAATGCGTTTTTCTTGATCCATCAAAATTCTTCGAAACACGATTCTTCGAAAACTCAATTCTTCTTATCACAATTCTTCAAAAAATCTAGTATTCGAATTATGTAAAATTGTTCTGAAGCGAATTATTCGAATGAATATTTCTAGGAATATATGTATTTCTTCTTTAATATTTGTAATACTTTAAATTAATTCAGGAAAACAGTTGAGTGATTTTCGAAGAATTGTTATTCGAACAATAATTTACGTGCTACCGTTTTTCTTTACTAGGTACACTAGCTCTTTATACACATTTCATAATAAACAGATAATATAAATCGACCTTATTAATAATATAAATCAACCGATATGTTGCGTATTATTATTATTCTTCTTAAAAAGCTTTTGCTTTTAAAACGAATTGACTCAAAAGAATTTTGTGTGTAAGATGTTACCATCGCACACGAACGACGCTATTTGCCGCCGCACCCAGGGCATGTTGATCACTTCTACTATAATGAAAAGAAAAGTACTTAAATAAAATTTCGAATGACAGTTGGCCGAGGAGAGCGCTGTTCATTCTCCCGTTTCGTTCTTTCGAAGCAGAGCTGAAGGATTTGGAAAAGGTGAGGGATTAAATCATCGCAACTGCGCAATATCGAGCGCAGTGGAAGAGCTCTTGAAAGGGATCAAAAGCGCAGAATTGATTGATTGATCAATAAACAAATTAGTGTAGTTATAAAAAGGCACATCGGGAAAACTACGCTGAAGTACCTCCTTCATGTAACTAAATTGCCATGTGCAATAATTCATTCATTTATTCTACCTAGAAGTTTTGAACAAAATAGATAAGATAAGAATTTTGATAACTAAATATTTTTTACTTAACGTTGAGAATCATTACGTAGAAAACTAAGACAGCCTTCTTATTATAGTAAATTGGTCTAGTTTTTTTCTGATATTCTATCAAGTTTTCTAAACATAATAATATTTACGTTTATTTTTTGTACATTATATTCATACGAACGTTTATCTATAATAATGAAAACATGATGTGGTTTATGAATAAAAAAAATAAAACACAGAAATAATAATAAAATATCATCGAAGTAATACAAGAAGTTTTGTCTTTTGTTTTATTTTTTTTTTCGGTGGGTAGAATAGGAAAACATTCGCAATCGTTTCATGTCTGGGTTCACCCTCTCTAAGTCTTCTAGGATGACAAGCTAAAGAGTGTGTGATTGACGCGTGTCACGTCGCTCTACAGCTCAGACTTCTCGGAAAAGAAGGCACATTGGCCCACCCCGATATCACACACTTAGAAATTACACAAAAAATACAGATTGCTCAGTTCCTTAACCCATAAAATTACGTTCATAAAATCATATACAATGACAAAGCTATAAAAGTTCTAACATTAACATTAACATTAAACACGTCAAAAACCTTGACACACAAATATTATAATAATTGTTATGGACTTTTGTATAACGAATATGTAACAACTAATGACTCTAACAATTCATTACTGATGTTCAATATTGGAAATGGAACAAACCACTACGAGCCTTCGAAATAAGAGTAGAAATTTCTACTGTTATTTCGAAGGCTGGCTTAATGTAATCATTTATGTTAACAACATTCGCCATTAGCTGATGGCACTGTTCAAATTCCCGAATATTACCTATGAGAAATTTCAATATGTCATTGTTCATTGTTCAACATGTGGAAAATTCACATGCCCAAAATTCACATGGGCAGAATTCGAACCTGCGTCTTTCTTCGAACCATGTAGATACGGTAAACACTGGGCCAAATGCCCCGACGTTAATTCCTTCATAATACGTTTTAATTTGAGACTTAAAATCTTCCCGAAACTTGTATAATAATATCTACAACCGATAAAAAGATGTGTGAATTTGCCCACAATATGTTGGAAAAAATCATTCTAGACATCACACTATACAGAATATACCTACTTATTTTTAGTTACTTAATAAAATGTATTATTTCTCCTCCGTATAGTCCTCTATTCTTCCTTGCACCATTTATTCAATCGTTTTCGCTTTCACTCACGACAGTCTGTATCAAAATTTTTGCCAATGGTGAAATTTTCACCCCAAAATTATACTCCTGTGAAATACCTTCGTGTTTATATTGACATGTGTAACGTCTTCCGTCTCCCCGTTTCATGGTTGGTTCGTTTCGAAGATAAGCCGAACCTGTCATGCGTTACCCGCCATCGAGTTATCATTTTCCTAATCATTTATTCAGCAGTCCTCGTATCTGAGACACGACAAAGGAAGATGCGTTCGGTTGCAGTCACATATCTCGTCAATTATGCAACAAAAAGAGCTTCTTAGATATTACTTAGAAGCATTTTTTCAATACTCTCGGGGATATTATAGAAATAGGTATACTCATACGTGTAACCTCTAGGATCAAAATGACGTTTTGTCCTAGACTTTGCGCGTTCTAAGGATCCTCTTTTACAGGTACATTAACATTATCATTTATACATTATAAGTAGAGACAATATAACTTAAACTAAGTTGATATCCATCGAGATGTGTCACATGTTACATATTAATTTTGTTAATTTTTGAAAGTTGAGGATAGATAGAAGTTCTGGAGTATCGAATTCCGACCTGCATATCTTACCCAGAGTGCAAATATTCTGCAGCTCACGTCTGAGCTCAAGTGTGGGCCGTTGGCAGAGAACCACAACATGGTGCACCACCAAAACGTTTGCGTGTGCTACTCTATTCTGGATCCTTTCGAGTTGCATCATGTACTTTTTGTAATATGGATTCCATATAGGTGCACAATATTCGATATTATTATCGATAGATAGTAAATGTTTTGATAGGTATTTTGTCATGATATAGGTACCTAGTTGATGATAAACTTAGTCAATAGATCCCGAAAGATTGACATCATTAAAAGTAGGTACATGCATTGAAATGGGAGGTCTGTGAAGTATATTTGGAAGAACTGTGTAAGACATGGAAAGGAATGAGAATATTATGATAGAAAATGGTATAGATGTTTGTCTTGTTACAAACGTACTTAAATGTTTATAAATTGAGATGTAAGATGGCGTTGTCATCGTTTTCGTCCTCAAGGAAGACAAAGGTCAGAAGCAAGAAAAAAGAGGACGGGCTCTATTAGAAATGATGAATATACTCGTATGTGGGTAGAAGAAGCGAAATAAGTGTGTTTCCAATTGGTTTCCAAGTAATTTTTTATTGTATTGAACATTGTAAGAGAAAACAAAATGTGAAATTCCTTTTGCCATTTAGTCGAGAAATTAAATACAAATTTAATACGATATATCGAAAATATCGATATTTTGTATACGATATATCGTAAAATATCGAGGCAACATTTCGATATAGGTATTATATCGGAAAAATATCGATATATTTTTCACATGAACATCACTAGTGTGTTGATGAAAAAACTATAGTTACGTTGTCTCTGTCTATCCCTTTAAGACACGGTTTATCTATATAGGTACCTAGTAAAAAGCACATCAATCGCTATAATAATATTATGTTATTGATGTTTTGCACGTTTTATGAGTAAAATATTTTCGATTATACAGGCAGACTGACTTCTTTTTTCTACACACTTTTTACTACACTTTTTGCCCACAATTTTCTTTATTCAAAACAAATTATATAAATACTAAATACCTAACTAAGTATTTTAATGTTGTTAATATTACAAAATTCCGAAATACATACATACTAACTTGAATAATAATTAATTTAGATAATCATTTAAATTTATTTTTGTCCCCTCGGGCGCTGTTTAGAAGAGTGGATTCCTCTTGAAACAACCTTATCCGTTTATTTCTGAATTATTAATTTTTGGCCAGAAAGATGACCTATTTCTGGTGATTAAGCTTTGTCTGGCATGGTACGAGTAGGTACCACATCACTGTGGAATTCGATTACCAAACAATTTATTCATCTAACCAATTAAGTTAAAATGAAAATTCTAGGCAGTTAATTTTAAGTTTGTAGGTGTAGAAACTTCTTAAAATTCTTTATACACCATGCTATGGATTCTTAGAAAAGAGGTTCCGCTATATTAAAGCGCTCGTAATGAAGCGGTAAACTATATTACTTTGAACGCTGACTACTTATTAACCCAGTTTGGAGCATGTGGAGATGTGGACGCCACGAAGTTCCCCCAAGCCTCCCTATCTTGCGCCAGTTGCACAGATTCATCCCAGCTTAGTCCAGCGTCTTGTAGAACCGTAGTGAATGCCCGCTTGATTGTTAATTTTGGCCTGCCCCGCCTTCTTGTCCCATCCGGATTGTAGCAAAGACTTGCATATTATTCAAGACTCTCGGGGGACATGCGGAGAACATGGCCAAGCCAGCTCAATCTGGATTACTGAGGTGATGGGTTGTTGTGCTGTTCTGGTGTCTACGGTCTTATTTGAGAGCGTAGTGGTAACACCTAATCCCCAAAATCTGCCGTAGAAACCTATTCTCAACATTAAAGATATAATAAATGATGTTCAAATGACGGTTCCAAGTGTCCGAATGGACCTAACGATGATAAAATACAATAAACAATAAACAACAATAATAAAAAAAAAAAAAAACAATTCTTCTGTTGAGATTTTGTCAGATGCCAGGATTCATATACTTATCTCATTTCCTATAAAACGTTAATTAGGTATTCTTGACACCGTAACAGAACAACTATTAATTTACTGCTTATTTTGTGTGTTTAAAGTTCCATAAAAAAGCAACAAAACTATATCCCAATGCTTGATTCTGATAAAAGTCGTTGATCTCTTTTGTCGAAAGATAAACACAAAGGAAAGTTTCTAAAAAAATAAACCCCATTTTTAAAGAACGTATCTTCGTGTTTTTTTTTTATAATGAGGAAAATTAAAAATATTAAAATATTGTCCGAATTGTGTCAGGAGATGTCAAAAAGTTTCAAACTTTTTTGACGAATGAAAAAAAAATTACAACGTTAAAGTGAATGTAATAAAAAATGGGTGGGTAGGTACAAAATCATCTGAGAAACCTACTTATATATATTATTTTTTCTCGCATCCAATATACAAAGTTGACAGGTTGGAAAATTCTCTCCCAAAGATCTTATCACCCTTCTCATTCCCTGTCTGAGACGTTCCTCCACTTTCTTATATCCATTATTATTGTGTCAACCGTACAATTACCAAAGGAATGCACTTTTCACTGGCGACATTACACTAAGCGGCCTCCCAATGAAGATATTACACCCGCAGTGACCTATTTCTTTTTCAGCGCCATTAATTTTACTCTAAATGTTCTATATTTTGAAAATGGAATAAATTTCTTTTGTCATTTTTTTTATTTCCTTTTCAAATTTAATGCTAATATCTTTTTGAATACCAACTTACCGTAGAGCGTTTGCATCTCATTATTATTAAGAAAATCGTCTGTGTATACATAGGTACCTGCCTATCATGTTCAGTTTTTTTTTATCTATAAATGAATACGCGAAGCAATAACTTTGTGACCATTTTTACGAAAATTTCGCAGACAGAGAAGTATGAAATTTCGTACATTTATAGATTAGACGTTGTCCTGTGTTCCTAACTATGAATATTGAGTAATTGTGCAATGTAATTTAGAGTTTAGTTCCTGTCAAACTGTATTTCAATTTTTCAAATAAGGGGAACTTCTTACAGTTTTCTTTGATTTTAGAATTTTCCACGCAACTTTCTAAATGTTTTCTTTCATAAGAACCTTCTCCTGACAAAAGCAAACACGCCGAAAAAATAATTAGCGAAATTGGTCCAGCAGTGATGCGATGACCACACAAAATAGGTCTACATTTTTATAATATAGATACCCACATAAAAAGGAGTCGCGAATGCTATTTTATTTTAATTTTTTGCAAAATCAATAAAGAAACGTCACAAACACTACTGTAATGTTATGTATTTGATACTCACACACACTTCGATGTTTTTTAATTTTAATATTGACATAGACGCATAATAATCTTTTGTTTATCTGTGGTCAAATTGAGAAACAAATTGTTTGTCCTTAATAATAATAGAAACAACTTTGTACAAACCTACCAACATTTCAAATTTGACGTACCTTTCGTAAAAATTAAAAAGCCCCAGCATTAGGATTACTACTAGGGTGCCTATTCTAAACTGAATTCAAAAGTATGTTGAATATATTATTATAAACAAGTGTAAACGTTTGGTGGGCATCAAGATCACAGAAACACGACGGATAAAGAATCAAGAATGAAACTGAGAAAAAAAAAACATCTGGTTAAATAAACGGAATGGTATTTTGATCCGGGAAGAAAAAATGGGAATTAAACATAAAACCATCTTCGAATGTAAGACAGACAATAAAATGATTACAAAAGCCGGTTTATACAAGGAGTAGGTCCCGTGCAAGGACCTCCCTTGGTAAGATTAATGAAATACTCCAGTGAGCAATTTAAAATGATTATGAAATGTGCCATAAAGAGCACAACAGTACCTCTCCACGTCTTACGCTGCCCGTCTCGTGGCTCTGATTCCAGCTCTTTGAGTTATCTGTGGGTGTTTCTGCTATGTCCGTGCTAATCAAAACCCTGATTTTATTGATAACCTTAGTTTGTGCGGGGCTGACTTTTTGGTTTGGTTGCTTCGATTGAACTAGGGGCTTGTATTCGTGCGACTCGGGTTTGTGTCTGTTTGGTCTCCTCCGGGCTGGCTTGCGATGAGCAGGAGGCCTCGAGGGAGAACGTGCGTTACCAAAGTATGGTGGAAGTAACTGATAGCCAATCGTCGTCTTTAGCATAAAAAACCGGTCGCGACCCGGTCTTCTCCCGAGCTATGATAATAACAAGCGAAATATTAATTTGCAAGCGTCTTTATAGTAGGTAGATATATAAGTGAAGCTCTAAATGTAATATATTCAAGCGGTTTTTTGAACATTAACATGATAATAAAATACATCTCGTTTAGCTCGAACCACTAAAAGCTCCTTGTTGTAAACCACTAAATAAGCTCAAAAGAAGAAAGCCGAAATTATTTTAAATTGGTTTCAAAATTGGATGCTGCTGTTTCATATTATAATAATTCTCCAAACAGTTTTTATGTTGGTTTGGTACTCGCTAGTTCCTGTCTAAATTATTGGCTGTACTTTTTTTCCTATTTTTAAACTGATGTTTTCGATCCGGTAGATAATCTTCTCACTTTTGTAGGTAGGTATCCATTTATTTATTTCTATCAGGTATATTTTAACTTAATTTAAGGAAATAAAACTATAGTTGTCTTTATAGATCTATCAGCTGCTTATACGGTACCTATAGCAAAAGAGGCTCATAAAACATACCAGTGTCCATTTATAACCAGATGGATAAGACCGTGCTCCACGATCCATCCTGCCGTGTATACATGGATTAAGACATAAGCAGAACATAATATTACCCAAAGAACGGATTGCCAAAAGAGTCTGTACTAACTACGTTGATCCGGTTACAACCTAATCTCAAAAAATGGGGACACCTGTGAGTGTGAGGCATTGATTAACTTCTGGAGTGCCCGAATGTTGGAGAGGGGTGTGCATACATAGGAGGACCTTGCTGATGCCAATGACAGGGCCATGCATGTGGCCAACCAATGGAGATTCTTGGTCTGACGATCCGGACTCGGAAAGAAAGTAAGTAACTACCACGTTGCTTTTAAAATAAGTATTATTGCGCAACGTTTACAATATGAGAGACCTATGGTTAACATTTTGAAACCACATATATGTACATAGGTTTCATGGCACTACGGTTCTTTTATAATATTAAAGTAGGTGGTAGAGCGAAATGATTGTCAGGAAACCTTATCAAGAAGCAAGAAGATTGCGACGGGGCTGGTCAAATTCCCCAGAGGCAGCAGCCTACTCCGGTCCAATTGTCTGATTATAATCAACCAACATCATACCGCTTTCTCTCTGTTCATAGATATGCCTACACAAAATATCTTGTCTGATTATTATTTATATGTAGTTGTAGGTATTATCATCCAGATTTTATTTTTGAGGACAAGCCTGTATTTTATGACAATATCCAAAAAAATCTGAGTTTAGTTTTGGGCTGTAGATAGTTGCTTGGTGAGAGTCCATCTGTAATATAAAAGAAAGTCGGGTAAGTTATAAATCGAGATCGGCCGAACAGATTCTTCCGATGTTTGATTTATTGGATTCTTTCCGCTCCGGATAACAGAATTACAGCTATAAAAGGTTGAAAATGCATAAAAAATAATATAATACCAAAGTTAGTATGAAACAGATTTTCCGCGACGCCAACGCCATCTATGAAAAATTCTATAACAACAAAATGATTGTTTACCTGAGAACCATTGATTTTAAAAAGTAGTTTTGATGGTTTTTTTTCGAGCTTTTAGATTTTTTTTTATAACATTCAAAGATTATTTTAAACGTATTTTTGTATAAATTAATTACAAATTTGAAATCAATATTCATAGAAAGGACTACAGAACAACGCCAACGTCTGTTGGGAAAGCTAGTTTCAAAATAAAAATGAATCTGGATAATATGGTGTGGGAGGAGGTCATATTATACATTGCGCAGGATCGAGCGTAATGGAGAGCTCTTGTTGCCTCCCTATGCCTCTAAATGGGGCGTAAAGGGAGTTTGGAGTTGGACATTTGTTCAGGTCTCAATATTTCATTCTTTAAATAGTTTTCATTTTACTTGAATTTCATCCTATTATTAGTTATGTATTTTTTTTACTATGTATAGTCTGAGAGCTGTTAGATGTGTAATTTTGGGTAGGTATTTCAAGCAGGCTGACAATTTTTATAATACCTACTTCTCCTATTTTAAGGTATTTCAGAAACACAAAATTGATAGACCCGCTTGCGGGGTAGATTCCTATATGATTTTCAAAACTTTCTTGATCTCCAAGCAGGTTTACATAGCTATCCCTAAACTAAATTTAAAAGTCTTGAGTTGGGTAAGTAAATTAAAAATAAATTCGGTAAAAATGATCCCGTTTTTTATAGAAGGAGCTGTCTTTCAGAATCTCCCCTCTCTTCCCCACATATCGACTAGTCCAGGGAATGCGGGAACAATATTAATGAATGTCACTTTGGTTTTATTGAGGACATTTACCGGTGCCTACTTTATTATTTGACGTAAAATATTACATTCGCAGGAGCAAAAGTATGAAGCCCCTAGGGGAGTGACGATCTCGAAATATCGGACCGGTTCGTTGATATGACTTTTTTTATAAAGAATAGGAACCGGTTCGTAAAAAGTTTGACAAAAATGGCGTTTTTTAATAAATTATTTACACGTTTGACATAATACCACTTTCACAAAAATAACCATGCAAAAACTCCGCTTAACCCAAACATCAATGAAGAAAGGATGCTTGGTATAAGTTGGATAGACAGAAAACGCAACGAATGGATTAAATACAGAACAAAGGTGACATATGTGGTCCAAAAAATATCATCACTGAAATGGAGCAAAGCTGGACGCGAGACCGAGAAACGGTAGCTGAAACCCAGGAAAGGAAAGTGACCGGACACCAGTGGCACAGGATGGCTGCCGACAGGGAGCAATCGAAGTCGGAAAGGGAGGCCTATCTCCAATACTGGACTGAGGAAGGCTGATGATGATTTCACTTAAGTATGTATGGTAAACGCTTAAGAGAAAGTTTTGAAGAAAAAGGAAGGAAGACAGCACAAAGAAAGGTTTATGTTTACATTTCTATTTGAAATGAAAGCGGTTCTAATCTACATGCTCAATAATTATTGTGATAAAATTACTCAAGTATAATTATTAATGTACAGAAGGTATTCCATGGTCACTTTTTAAGACACGAGACCCATTTCCGACCTAACAGATGCAAGGGACATGGAAAATTTGTAGAATTGCGATAAATAATTTGTTTGGTTTGAGAACATTTGAATAAAATAACTAATTTAAAGCGATATTGGCGTCGACTGCCTGCAAACTTTACAATAGTACAAGTAACACTTCTTCTATTTATTTATCACGTTTAAGTCAATGTATGTATAACATACGAACACAAAAATGTATAACGAATAAACATAATAGGCAACAACACTAATGACTAACAATTGATTACTGATGTTCGATTTTTAAATGGAACAAACCACTACGGGCATGCGACCGTCTACTACTTTTCGACGGCTGGCTTAGTGTGATCACTTTACGTTTACATCTTTAGCCATTAGGTGGTAATGTTCTTCAAATCTCCGAAACTCCTAACCAAGAGAATTCTCAACATGTAAAAAAATCCCATGTATTCAACAAGTAGATAATAATATAATACAATGAGATGTATGTATACGAGCCAAGTAAAAATGAATAGTGAACCGCTTGAAGTTAGGTAGGTATATTATGGTATAAAGTATCACCACGTAGAATGAATTCCACCTTTTTCGGTTCAAAAAGAGAGACCTGGTATGAATGTACCTACTATTTCGAAAAAAATGGGATCCAATGAATAAGAAAAAGCAAACGGTAGCAGCACAAAGTATATTTCGAAAAATAGCATCCGTTTATGGTCTCATTTTTCTGCAGGAAGAGTTTATTCAATAGTCTTTTATTTATATAATCTCCGGTGATTTGTCAAAGTTCGCGGTCTGAAAGGGAACATAAAGGGGGCTGGGGTGGAGACGATGCTCATTGGTTGCCAATTTCTGCCGAACAATGAATAATTCTTTTATTTATTTACTAGCTGACCCGTCAAATTTCATTCAACATCTTCGTACGATAATTCTTTCCTAAATACATATCTCCCTCTTTTGGAATATCATGGTAAATATAAATATTTATTTATTTATTGTATGGATATTACATCACATCATAATTAATTACAAACAAAAAACAAAAAATTTAGATATAATGTATTCAGTGTCAATAAAAATTTACAGTATTTAAAATTTAAAGTTAGTTTGTTGTTTTCAAAATGTCAGTCGCTGTCTCGCTTACAGCCGGTTTCATAAAAAATAAAGGACTCTTCAAGTTTCGTTTAAAAAATAACGGGTTTCATAACAAAAAAATGACGAAATGAAATTTATGTTAAAGTATCGTTCTTGGAACTTAAAGTCGACTTTAGTGTAGTTCAATCTTTTGCCGTCGGAGTTCATAGAAAATTTCGTGGCGCTTTCTCTGTCACATAGGTGAACATTTTGTATGCGGTAACACTGATGACAAAAATGACTAAAATAGGGCGGAAAACATAGCAAAAATATTATTGTTTTCAAATTTCGTTTACTTATTCATAAACCATAATAATATATTAACACAAAAAACGGCACTTTGATGCTCTATTGAGAAATGAAATTGACAGATCAACAGAAATTCCGCGATATTAGTAAACAACCTATGTTTTCCATAGATTTCCATGGTGCTACCAACTTTCAAATATTTATTTGATATTTCAAACTTTAGCTAAAGTACGCGGGAATATTTTTTATGAAACGCGTCAACTTAAAGGAAACTTTAAATTTTAAAAGTTCCTTTAGCTAAAGTGTTGTTTAGCCGCTATTTTTTTAACCGACTGTTAGTGTACAGAAATCTTCAATGCTTCCCAATAATATTATATTCGCTAATCAAAAAAAAATCCGATGACTAACGACATAACCTCACAACATATTAAATGCACCTCTTTTTATTCACTTTTCGCGTTCAAACTTTTTTATCAAACTACATAATATTATAATCACCACTTTTTATTAACTTTCTGGATTTTAATTTATACAAAAATACGCTTAAAATATGTTTAAATGTTAAAAAAAATGTTTCTGAAAGCTTGAAAGAAAGTCTTAATATGCCTATCAGTGTTTTGAAACTCAATGGTTGTCAGGTGAATAAAAGTTTAGCGGTTATGGAATTTTCACAGATGACGTTGTTTTTAGGAAGTCCATACTATACCTACTAATTTTTAGGTAGGTGTATTATATTATTTTCTATACATTTTTCGATTTTTCTTTAGTTATCCTCTTATCCGGAGTAGCAAGAATCCAATAAAGCAAGCGTCATATAAATCTGTTCATATCAATCCCGATATCGAGTTATTGGTAGTGTTCGCACTAACCCATCTTTCTTTTATATCTTTAGATTTGCTCCGAGTCTCTTTCTCATACTGCTTGTATAGTGTTTCTTGGATTGAAAGACGTCATTCGTTTATCTTTAATGGAAGTATAGATAGATAGGGCACCACCCACTAAAATACTAGCAAAGAAGTTTATGTTTGAGTAGGTATCTACCCGATGCAACTATAACCCTCTCCACCAACTACGAATTACTACATAGCTTTCCCGAAAGACCTTGTCCTGTGGTCTAAGGATGAATATTGGGTAAGAATTTAAATGAATGATAAGAATGACTATTGATGCATCTGTTTCAAACCACATATTTTCCATCCGAATTGACACCAACTATTAAACAACTGGTGTGTGTCACACGACAATTTGATTTCAAAACTAGATTCATTCACATTTCATGTTTTAATTTACAAAGAAATACGCTTCAAAGTTTATAAATTTAAAAAAAATCTATCTGCCAATATTTGATAAATAAAACTGATATATATCCATTTTTGTTAATGTCTCATATTTTTATTGCCTATTGGCTCTGTTGGTACACAACGTTCTTATAATGTCTAGATTCTTGCGACCCTTTTTCATGACTAGATCTTAAAGAATTATCTAACAACTAATGACTCTAAAAATTCATTACTGATGTTCGATTTTTGAATGGAACAAACCACCACGGGCTTACGACCGTCTTCTACTGTTGTTTCGAAGGCTGGCTTAGTGTGATCACTCCAGAAAGTGTTAATTTTTAATTAATTGCCCTTTTCACAAAACATACTTCCACGTGAATAAAATAATATACTAAATAGAGCGAATGCTCTTACCAGGAGAACATAAATAGCCGAGAAAGAGTGAGCAACTAGGTAGGTACAAAAGGTAGTAGGGGATGTCTGTTTCGCGTCGTGCGCCCATTGAGGGTGACAATGCGACGCCGACGCCTACCCCTGCTTGTAGCGAAACGAGTAAATGACTTCATGCAAGGTTTAGCATCAGCCACACATCAAACCATAACACACCGCTATACATGGTAATGCTGGATAAAGATGTGTAAGCTTGGCTCCACCCGCAGATGTGGCAACACACCTGGGAGCTAAGTCGAAATAAATAACGTTCAACGTCAAAACTGTTAACGTTCCAAACGTTAACAGTAACAGTTTTTTTAACTCTGGTAGTCAACCGGCAATTTTAACAATAATGTTGTTGCATTCGGACGCCGGCGTCGCGTCGCGTCGGATTGTTGAGTGATTCGGTTGAAATAGATGCATTTCTATGGTTTATGTAAGAAAAATGGCAACACTGTCTAGTGCGCCTGCGCATGAAGATCATCTGCGCGTTGCAACTGTCAAAACAAAATTGAAAATGGTGAGCAGGCAGGTGTCGAGCCAAGCACAATTGTTTGTAATCATTGATTTCATGGAAAGGTAACTACATTATCTTCCTTGTTTTTATTTAGCACAGTTGTATAAATCATAGTGTCCATTTTTGTATGTATATATACTACAATCGCAGTAATTCCGACGTGCAACAAAACGCAGCTTGTGTGTCATCAAAAGCTACAATATAATAGATAACTGAATCAAATATTAGTTATAAATATTATAATTAACGGACATTTAAGTTTTATTTTAATTCGTTGTTTCTCATTACTATTTCACAGGCACGGAGATCTGTCTCGGCCACAAATCTCCGCCCAAGGGCGATTGAGGGCAGAGGATTTGTGGCTAGAACTAACAACTATGTTAAATAGTGAAGGAAGTGGTTCGGCGAGGCCCGCTGATAGGTGGAAAAGAGTTCGTCATTCATTTAATAATCATTTTATTGTAGAATCAAATGCTGAAAGCATATTATGCAGTATAGAATGAATCAAAACTGAATAAATTGTACTCAAAGATGTTTTTTTTCTAGGTATGGTCGGATATGAAAACAAGAATAAAGAAAAAAGCTTCACTCATTCACATTCATAGAGGGGGAACTGGTGGAGGCCCTGCTTCATCCCTCTCCCTTACCCCTTTGGAAGAAAGGGTGATAGGGGTGATGGGAATTCGTGGGAACTTGGACCGCAACCACGAAGCCCAAGATAGCCTTTTAACAACAGTATGTACCTAATGTCTATATATTATTCATCTATCCTACCATCGTGGCATATTACACAAGCGGCGTAGACAGTATGAAGTCTAACTGTATGTGATAAACATGCAATTTGTTATCTGTGCTAATGAACTATTACAGTATAGGTACTGAAAGTAAAAGAAACTGGCAAATGGTGTAATAAATTTTAAAGTTTGGTGAATGAGTGCAGTTGTGTGATGTATTAAAATTTCTTTCAATTCACTGGACTAAACCTCATTGTAAGAATCACAAAAAATGGTTTACTTTATGCATGTTGAACATGTCAAATATTCTCACGATTAGGAGTTTCAAGGATTTGAAAATTACCACCCAATGGTCAACGATGTTCGAGTTTAGTTTTAGAATAGGCATCCAGAAGGATGTCTGTTAAATGAATAATTGCCTTTTACAGGAGACCCTAAAACTTACATACTGAAATGATTGGGAGGCATGTTCTTAGCCTGCATTCATTTAAATTTTTGACATAAAATTTATAAGCATTTTTTTTTCTTATTTATTAGACACCAGAAAGAGAAGAGACTGCGCCGGCACCATCTAATGAGGAGTTTGTGGTGCCATATTACGATGGTAGGTACCGCTATCATGTGTTAGACAATAACCTGTCAAATAGACTTTTCACAACAATACCCCCTATTCTAATTCAATTTGACAGCTAACTAACTAAATTAAAAACGTTCCAAAATCTAAGAATCAGGTTCACCTGAATTACAATCCGTTTTCTATTAGGACTTTAATTCAGTACCCCTAGTATAAATTTTCGATGATCAAAACGATCATCGAAAGAGTTTTGAAAATTTTCCATACAAAAATGATCGAACGATTCGATCGTTTGATTTAAGAACACTATTTGCACGTTTATAAGCGCTTATTAGCGTGCACTTCGCTTTCGATGAAACTCGTACTAGCCCCACAGGTGAAATTTATTCTAAAATTAAGGAACGTTCTTATTTTAGTTTGTTCGCACTAAAATTTAAATATAATAGGGGGTATTATAAGCCAACTGAAGCATTCTGGAAATTATCCCTTTTGTATTTGTTCCTAATTTAATACCATAAGTAGCTATACTGTAAATATTAACAAAATCCTTTTTTTATTTAATCATAGTTGCATCAAATAAAATAGAACAGATAATTATTTATACATAGTTGATTTAGAATATTTTTTTTTAATAGAAAGCAGCAAAGTGAAAACTTACTTTAAAAATGCAACTATTTAATTCTTGTATATTTAGTTTTTTATTCCTTTTGATTATTTAGGGTAACACACCACCCGTTGACGTTCAATTAATCTTAACATTTCAAAATGTCTATTAATTTTTTACAGGTCAGGAAACTTCTAGGAGCCTGCGTTTGACTCCAAGTAGGGCATCCTCCTTGGAGGAATTTCCCATCACGGGAAGTCCGCAGAGAGGCCTCCAAACTCCTCGGAGGAGCCTGCGCTTAACTCCAAGGAGGGCGCCCTACTTGGAGGAATTGCCCACCACGAGAAGTCCTCAGAGAGGCCCGCAAAATCATCGGAGGAGCCTGCGCTTAACTCCAAGGAGGGGGCCCTCCTTGGAGGAATTGCCCACCACGAGGAGTCCTCAGAGAGGCTCCCAAATTCCAAGGAGGGTGCCCTCCATGGAGGAATTGCCCACCCTACGGAGGCAGCCTACTCCTCCAGTAAGTATGGTAGGCCATGAGAGAGGTAGGCGAGACGATGCGACTCATTTTAGTAGGGCCGCAGAGCTAGTGAGTGAGATAGAACTCCGGCGGTTGGATTTGGACAGGGAAAGGCTGGGGTTCGAAAAAATACGTGAAGAAAATAGGAAAAAAGAAGCCCTGGAGTGGTTAAAGGCTATAAATAGTTTCACTGCAACTTACGAAAGTATTGTGGCAGTGTTACAGCGTTTTGCTCGCTAGGCACTGCTCTATACTTTCGCAGGTTGCAGTGAAAAAAAAGTTATTTAAATGAAACAATCGATATGTTATTCTTCAAATAATTTAATATCCTGACTAGTTTTGCAGGCACAGGTCCTGTTTCTCTGCTCCTGCTCACAGGTGACAAAGAAACTGTTTCAACAACAAGTTTCTATGTCACCTGTGAGCAGGAGCAGAGAAACAGGACCTGTGCCTGCGAAACTAGTCAGGATATTAAATTATTTGTGGAATAATATATCGATTGTTTCATTTAAATGATTCCACCGAGAATACAATGACATGTTCAATTAGTTAATTTTATGATAAAAGTATCGAATCCCAGCCTTTCTCTGTAAATCTCCAACCAAATCCAGTTCAAGATAGGATTATGATTAGATTCCGATAGTTTTGTGAATACGACTGCTTGCAATAGTGTCTTAATCTTATCGTTAAGTGATTTTTAAAAGCGATTGATTACGAGAATAGCCCTACAGGCTTGGCCTATTTGGGCAGCATTTCCATTTGTTATCACTGTAATATTGTATATGAATAAATAAATAAATTTAAAGTCATTCTTTATTACTTGTAATGAATTGATTGGACAAATTCCTAAAAGGAACTTACTTGGCATAATTATTTAATCAAATATTAATACAATCAACGCCATCTATGTGATCGCAAGTGCAAGTTTTTTTGTGCATGATTTTACCACACCAAAGCCATTTTAACACACAATTTCATCCATTGATAACTATGTTGAACTTCTTATCTCACTCACTACTCTTGCTTCTACATTACTTTCATAATCTATTAATATAAAGGAAAGTGCCTGACTGACTGACATACTCATTCATCAACGCACAGCCCAAACGGCTAATAGTAGAGAAGTGAAATTTGGAAATCAGGTAGGTTTTAATACAAAACCTTCCACTAAGAAAGGATTTTTGGAAATTCTATCCCTAAGGGGGTGAAAAATAGGGTTGAAATTTTTTTCAATATATACGAATGTCTTGGAAAGTAGACATGGTACGAACTTGAGATTTGGCATATGAATTCTCCTATAGAAATGAGTAGTAGGTTTCTTAGACAGGGATGAAAAAGAGCACATATAAAAAGGGATGATTTTTAAATGGCTCCTAAAAAGTTTAATACTGGTTTTAGGTTGATCTCATCGTATATATAATTTCCATAAATTTTATATAATATAATTTTATAATTTAGCCGATATAATTTTATTTTATTGATCTCTTCTCATGTATATATTTATTCAAATATCAATATAAAGATTTTTATTGTTTGCTACAACATAATAATAGTATTTATTTAAGAGTTCTTTTGTGATGTGACATGTCTCAGCCTAGTGGGGTATACATTGTCATTTTGATATTTATTTTATATATTTTATTACAACTGTGCTAGAGCTAACTTATTTAAAAAAAAAAACAGTCCTACAATCCACCTCACATCTATATTTTTGTATCCATTTAGAGAGTTAAATAATACATATTTTTATTTTTTTATTATTGACTGATTTTTTGTAAATAAATTATTGTGTGTCATTCTTCTTTTAGAAATCAATAAGAAATAAAATGTTGTATATAGGTATTAAGTTTCTTACCAAATGTCTAACCATTGCTTATACTTGTAATTTTATAAGAAATTAAATGAAACATTTGTTAATTTTGTGGTTTTATTGAATGAAATGAAAATACATACATGTAATATAAATAATTTCAGCTCGGTTTCTCTGTAAAATAAAGATGTAAGTAAGTATAATAAAAAGTATGTTTCTCAAATATGTTACATAAAAAACAGGTAGACAGAGCATACCAGTTTTACAAAAGTAAATACCAAAACTAATAATTTAATTATAAGAGTCACATAATATACAAAACAACAATTTTTCAAGTTAATATAATAACACCCAACAGATTTTTACGTCATGCTATAAAATTATTATTATTATTGGGTAGGCAGCTTTCTCTGTTTGGACCCAAATCCCAATTAGGTTGTGTTTCCATCCAGTCTATTTTTGAAGCTGTTGATGGTGGGAGCGAGCACCACTGACTCCGGCAACTGATTCCAAGCACTGACAGCTCTGTTGGCCAAGAAGTGTTTCCGGGGATTTGAAGAGAATCTTGTTGTTGATAATTTGAACTGGTGTCCTCTTAGGTGCACATTAGTGTTCATTGTGAAGATAGTTGGTAGGAGTTCACAGGAATAGTGGTCATGTAGCACCTTGTAAATTTCAATAAGATCTCCCCGATCCCATCTCTCCTTCAACGTTGTCAGTTTAAGCTCTGTTAAAGGATCCTCATATTGAAGATTTCTCAACTGTCGAGGTATTTTGGTGGCTCGTCTCTGCACGTTCTCCAACAAGTCAATATCCTTGATAAAGTAGGGATTCCAGATCTGGAAAGCATACTCCAGTGTTGGTCTGACAAAAGTTATATAAATCTTGCGAAGCAGGGCTGGGTCTGGTGAGTAAAATGCCCTCTTTATCAGGTACAGTAGTGTGTTTGCTTTCTTGACTATACCCTATGTGTCCCTAAAGAGTGTGGGGAAACAGAAGGATATTATATGCAGACCCTCAAGATGGTTTCAAGAGCCGCTAATCCTTGGGCTCTTTCAACTCTATCAGAGTTAGTTGAGGGGACTACTTGTGCTGGTGGATCATTTTCTCCTTGTGCGGTTGGATCAATGGGCGGTTCTGGCAGCTTCAGGTGCAGGGAAATATTGTGTAGCACGGAACATGCTAACACAATCGTGGCCGCAACTGAAGGTGCATAGTGCAGTGTCCTGGATTTGAGCAAACACCTCCAACGTGATTTGAGGACACCAAAACAACGCTCAACACAGTTGCGGGCCTTGACATGTCGCGTTGTGTACACATATTCCCTAGAGCCACGTTGAGCACGGAGAATGGGCGTCATCAACCATGGCCGTCGTGGGTAACCAGAATCGCCTAAAATACAAAAAATATATTAACGTCACTTCCTTGTACATAGAACAGAACACCAGACTTCTCTGTCCCTATAGATGTTACTTGCTTCCACAACGGCCATGCTATCAATCATATACTTTCTAGGACTCGTTTTATTCCAGCCATATCTTATCGACATGGTTGAACCAAATGGTTATTATCTTTGTTAATAATAATATAATATGTAGATACCTACCTTTATTGATAAACAAAAGAACATGTCAATATATAAGTTACTAGTTAAAACTCGAGCTTCAAATGGGAAAATTGATATTATTTCCGCATTCTTCCTCTGGTCTACTGAACTTCATTAAAAATAGTTTATATTCATTGTAGTTGGATTGAAAGGCATCAGCCACAAGTACATAGTCGTTGAGTACAATATATTATGTACCTATTAAATTTGTTTAAATCATATAATATGTTCCAATGAGAGATGATTCAAAATACTAAAGTAGGTTTTTTCAAATAATTTAAAGTGTTGACTACACTTACCCAATAAATAAGAATGGTCCCCATTTTGGTGAAGCCCACGCATGAATGGGTTGACGTTGCAGTGCATCCATATCATGGAGTCATGCGTGGCCCCACCAAATCTAGGATTAACATTTGTAATCCTTAAATCACTATCACAGATCTAGAATTTGAAGAGCATACATTACCAATGAGGATAATTTTGTGCTCCTAAGTGGGGTTTTTAAAGAGAGTTTTAGTATAGTTTAGTTATATTGCATTTGTAAATTTCAATTGATTAAAATTACATTATATTGTAGATAAATACCATTTGGACATTAATAGAGTGCGCCCCCTTTCTATTATAATATAGATGTTCGTCCCTACTGGGCCGTACAATATTAATATGGGTGCCGTCGACGCACCCAATAACCCCCGGAAGTAGGAATTTCCTTTGAAACCTGAAAGAATTCAGAATTTTGGTTATGACATATTGGAGATAAAAACGGTTGTTTCTCTATGTTTACCATATTATACTATCATGCTTGTGGTTGGCAATAATACTTACTTGGCTTTGATATTGGCTCTTTCTTGAGCAGTTGTAGGGAACTTAACCCACTTTTGGAGCATCTTATCGCAGCTCAACGCTCCCACCACTTGCTTCATAAGCCTACTAACTGTCTTCTGGGGGATATTATGTGACAGCCCTATAATTTTCTGGTACGACCCAGTAGCTAAGAAGCTCAGTGTAAGAAGAACCTGAAATTCATTGCGCATATTTTATAAAACAGCTGGCTTTGAGAAAAAAACATTTGAATAACCGTAATAATTATAGGTAGGTATAAGAACTTAAAATAAAACACACCTTTATCTCGACGGGGTACAACTTGGTACCTTTAAGTTTACCCAGTTTTCGCAAATCGTCACAGACAAGGCGAAACCCAGACTTATTTAACCTGAAGTGTCGAACGAATTCAACATCCGAGAGGATCCTCTCGAAATCTTGTCTGCGACGATTGCGGAAACGGGTTCTCATGGTTTCATACCGGCTTGTTAAAAATGCTCCGTGGAGTAACAAAAGTAGATGCATTATGCTAAAACAATATAAAGACTTATTAAGAATAATACTACAACAGATTTATCACAATTAAATTAATGAGTAACCATTGAATGGTGTACATGAATCATCCACAAGTCCCAATAATAATAATGTTGAAAATAATTATCACTATTGTAGGAATTTTCTTCAGTATTGATTATTAGTCTAAAAATCTTATGCGCAAATTGACCATATCTTTTTGGGTGTTTATTATTTAGAATAATCCTTGTTGATGTATGTAATGCTTGGTTTTCAGTTTAAAAGAAAAATAGCGCTATGTTTGGTACCTCGTTGCGTACGCGACAAATTTGATGTAGCAGTTATACCATTTTCCACTTATTGCTACGACAATAATATTATCTACTATTATATAATATCGTATAGAAGCCCTAATTACACATTAAAAACAATTACTTACATTTTTTTAATGAATTATCCGTTTATTACAATACACGATATGCGTAATAGCCAAGTAACAGCACCACTTTTGGTCACGCTCCCAAAATGCTGTTAACTTGACCGTTTAACAGCGAACGTTACGTCAAAAATGTGTTTCGACTTCGATATAACAGCAGCGTCGTAATGTTTCCATAGATTTCGAGGTAACGTTTAACGTTAATTTTTAACAACTGTTAGAAATATTTTTTCGACTCGGAATTTGGAACAACATTGTTTAACGCCTGTTGATCAACAGTTTTTACGTTATCTCTATGGAAACAACAGCAAATTGTTAACGTTGGAGGGTGTCGTTAGCATTTCGACTTGGCCCCCTGGAAAGTGCAGAATCGAGGGATGTGTTACATCTGCCACACTTGTTACTTCACAGGGTTTTCTCCTGAATAAAAACAATTAGATAATTATTTATTTTTTGGTTTTCGTAAATGTTAATTGAATTATATTAAATTAATAAACACCATTATAATTTACCAAGATGCATAGTCGCATAACATAAAGGTACACTCCCACACTATGGCAATATCGCCATAATATTTGTCAATTTTCTATGATCATAGCGTGTGACTAGGCTATGTTGCGCTGGAAGTCACCGATGGCACCATATAAAAATGTACTCTTGCCATACTACAATATCTATGTAGCATAGAAATATGGCGTTATCGCCATAGCGTGGGAGTTTACCTTTATGAACCATTTTTTGCCAATCGAAAGGTATCGTAGTTCTTTCCTAGTGAAAATTCAAACTGAAAAATACAAAAAAACACGGCAATAAAAATTTTAGGAATGCTCGTTAAAAAGTTGAATAAGGAATTCCTAAAAAATATATATCTATATTCAAAATACAAAACAAATTTTTAATCTCAAATTTCTAAAATTTTCTCAATTGAAATGGTATGAAAATAAGCAAGTGAACGTGGAATGGACAAGGTTGGATTTGTTGCTTTGAAATTATTTACCTACGCTAAAAAATATTATTTACAAAAAGATTACTATAATTTTTCGGTTTCTGACTTTATTATTAAAATCATATTGGTCATGTGCTTTCAAAAATAAATTGTATTTTCAAAAGCTAACCCAAATAACAAAAAGGTCTAGGTACCTAATCTTGACCATCTTAAAATGACTATAAAACCATAAAAGTATTGAAAATGGGTATAAAAAATGACATACCGACATAGATAAAAGCGTTCCCGTCAATAATAATAATTCTCTTGTATTGCATACTTTTCGAAGATGTCAGGTTGTGTCAGTGCAGCGAATTACTCAGAAACCTTCAGCTCTCAGGGATGCAGATCTCAGATGATTTCATTCCACCCACTGACAGCCAGAGGGCGGAGAATTGAGGTTTGGGAGACCTCACAACACATACCTGTTGGAGTGATCCTACAGGAGATGATACACTAAGCTGCTCAGAAAACATTTTGTTGCCACGTTATTTTCTGAAAATTGCACAGAAAATAATCTATTTATATGATTAAAATTAAACACAGTTGCACTTTCACAAAATTTTTATTTTTATACTCATGTCTCTTGACAATGTCTGCGTGAGTCGGACGAAAGCGCTCGAGATTCATAAAAATTTTGTGAAAGTGCAACTGT
Source organism: Mystacides longicornis (assembly GCA_963576905.1). Classification (NCBI taxonomy): domain Eukaryota; kingdom Metazoa; phylum Arthropoda; class Insecta; order Trichoptera; family Leptoceridae; genus Mystacides; species Mystacides longicornis. The sequence continues at coordinate 2,235,974 of OY756428.1, forward strand.
GTTTAGTTTTAATCATCAAAATGAACTTTCACTATGTGAATACACAAACCTTACAAAAAGTATAATCTATTTGTGTTTCATTCTTTTTTATTTTCTTTTTCTGTTCCGCCCCCTCTTTCTAATCTTCTCAGAAATTGACACCTTTGTACAAGACATGGTTTCCAGCCACACTCTCAATGTTAAGGAATACAATTTTTAAGCAATTTATTTGTTTTGGATATGTATGTATACTACTTAAATGTTAAATTTCTGTGAAGAGATGGTAACGGAGAGAAATATATGAAGCGTGTACGAAACGTTTTGGGTACTCCGTGTACCGAGTAGGTTGGCTCTGAAAAGAGCCGTTGGTCGCCCGACGTTTCGATTGGATTCCACCAATCATCATCTGGGGCAGATGGGAAGCAGCAATAAATGTCAAATATCTACATTAAGTGAATAAGTATAAAATAATTAATAGAAAATAAAAAAAAAATCAATCAACACTTCTCAACACAAATGCGTCAGCATAGCCGGTGTAAATTATTGCCTGAGATATTATTTCCAGTCAACCGGTCCCGTTCAATCTGAGACATTTATTTATTTAATAATTGAAGTGTTTCTGTTAGAGTGAACATAAATACTCTTTCACAATAAGCTACTCAAAGCTTTTGTCGTGAAAGAGGAAGATGGTCGATATCTGGGGATCGAACCCACGAAATAGTACGAAAGCCGACGTCGTAACCGCTAGTCTACGAACCACTTCTTCTTTGGGTTTAAACGGTTACGTGAATGGATTTTGCAGGCAGTTACAACAAATAAAGTCGAATGAGTGGGAAAAACTTACGTACTCGATTGTCAATGCACCGGCGAGGATTCAATATGAAAACTACCCTCAGAGAAAATTGAAATATATTACTTGAACTGAAATCCGAAATCGTTCACATGGAAAAATTGGCAGAATAGAAATTCCTCAGCTTACATTGCCTGGATATTCCTTGTCGAAACAAAGATTTTTCCGGTCCGGTGCGTATTTGCATTGTTTTGTCGAAATCTATCATTTTTAAACTTAGTATTTTACAAATAGGAAATATTTACAAGGCAAAAACAAACGATAAGTAGGTACTTCGATCTTTTTTATAATATTTGCTGCCCTTACTTTCGCCATTATAGGACCTCTCCGTTCTAGTGATATTTTTTTGAATTCATATGGCAGACTTGAAACCAATGCATATGAAGTAGGCTCTTCGCAGATATCAAGGTACAGAAGATGTTATATCTTGGCCATGTACTGCGTGGAGAGAAAAATCACCTTCTTCACCTTATACTGAAGGTAAAAATATGTAGAAGGACCATGAAGGCCTGTCAGGATTTAGATATCATGGCTGCGCAATGTAAGGGAGTGGACCGGTATCTGAACTTTAGAGGAGCTGTTACGGTAAGCGCAAGTTTTCCAAAGTGATCGTCAAGATTGGAGGTACCCGACAAGGCACATGATGATGTACTTACTAAATCCGAGTTCGCTCCTAGTTTGGAGCCTGTACACGCAACGAAATGCCTCCAAGCCACTTCATTTCTCGCCAGTTGCACAGCTTCATTCCAGCTTGAATCAGCATCTTGTAAATCTACAGTGAATGCCCGCATGGTTATTAATTTGCGTCTGCTTAGATTTTTGGTCACATCCGGATTATCAAAATATTATGTATATTTAATTTGTTTATGTTCGATTTGTCTTTCATCTACCGGCATTACAGTGAATATTCAACTCGAATAGGTTGTGTGAATGATAAATTAAGAAGTTTCTTAGATACAAACAAAATGGTAATTGATCCTATAAATTATTAGACGCAGGTATATTTGTATATAGATTCTGTTGTTTTATTCTGTGTGAACAAATTAAAAACAAATATTAACCTAATAAGAACAAAACATCCCCGTACTGAGGTGGTAGATAGACGCTGGGGAGGTAAGTACCACCTGAAAGATTCTCTGTATTGTGTGGAGTATCAAGACAGATGATGCCAAGACGTATTCTACATACAATATTCTTTGTTAAGGTGATAGGAACATGAAAGGGGAGGATGTGATGGTAGGGTGGACTTACAATCACAGGAACTACTGTTCCTTTATTTTTAGTTGATTTTCATTTATTTTTATTTTGACATTCAGATATATTTATGTAAGTAGCGGATGCCCTTTTGTGTACATGCTTTGCTCAATATAAAAGTGGTTCACTAAGTATTTATTGTGGTTAAATCAAATTCTTGGAACTCTTACTAAAGTTTATGTATGAACTCATTTAAAGGTAAAATTTAAGATGAAAGTATTATTTTTTTTTTTTAATTTTTTATTTTTAATTTTTTTTTTTTTTGAGATCATTTACATAGTAAAAATAGTTACAATATATTTGAACAAAAATAAAATACAACGTTTCCTCTCTCTTAAAGCTTGTACAAGCTTGTGCAAAGAGAGGGTAAAATGACTTATTTATTTGGGATCGGATCATTTTCGGTTTAGTCGAATATCAATAAAGCACAACGCCAATCGCCATGTTTCATGCAAACTCGCAAGTATAATAGTATAATATTTCCTTAAGTTGTTTTATTCTATCGATTATAAACATAGCTTCACAAAATATTGTCATTACTTCATTCTAAAAAACTGGAAGCATTTCGACAATTATTTTGATAGAAGTACTTATTTTCGCCGCTATTGGTCACTGATACGCAGATATAAAAGTTAGAAGACACGATATTATTATGACAGAAAAAAAATCGGTTACCGTTGCAAAAACCAGCAAAAACCCTTGAAAATTCATTGAAAATATCGAAATACGAAGTGTCTTATTTTCTAAACAGCGTTCTGTTGTGATTTTTTATTGTTGAAAGTAAGACATCCTATTATTTTCAGGATATGGACTTGGCTGGGATATGTTTTAAAGATGCCGAAAGAGAGTTTGTCGAGGGGAGAGTTGTTCTTTCTGCCATCAGGGTCCCGAAACCGAGAACGACCCTCTCATACCGTGTTCCGTTATTTTGAAGCAGAGTGCACTGAAGAGCTCTTGTTGTCTACCTATGCCCCAAAGAGGGTTGTATCTTCTGATGATAATTTTACATAGGTAGTCTGGAGAAGTTCAACCATTGACACAACTCAAATAAAATGTTATTGTGACTTTGTAGATGTACCCAACTATTCTCTATAAAGAGATAAACAAGTATGTACCTGCTTTTCTTACACTTATTACTTAAGATGAAGCACACGCCTAAATACTTACATAGATATATTATTAATAGAGGGTTCCCCCACTCCTACTTATTATCACAATACAAAGGAGGTAGGTACCCGCATTACATAATAAACTCTTTCTATACAATATTGATTACATGTTTCTCTTTTCTCTCCTCAGAAACATATTATTATTCTAATCTTAATTCCACTTCTGAGGTGGCAACTGAGGAAATTATAATGAGAAAAGAACCGTAGACTCTGTATAAGAGATTATCTATCTGCATATTAAATTTGAATGATCGTTGGTAAACTTAATAGATTTTCCATCTCGTAAATTTTAGAGCATTGGGTAGGGAATGTTTAACGAAATTTAATTTTAATAAAGCTTTTCCCCAAGAAGTAAGAAAAGTGCATTCCATCCTTAATCTACCGATCCATCTTGATGTAGATATTTATTCGCCTCCAAGCCCTCTGAAATTCCAAAATTCCCACATCAGTACTGGCTAGCTGCTGTTACAAGTGCAGAATACTCGATCGAACCAAATTGAGACAGGTATGGACCGCATCGTCGGTAAAAACCAAAACCTAATAGCTAATTCTACAAAAGAACTGCCTGGATCAACACAACCCACAAGTACTATATGGTGTAGAGTCAACCGAATAAGATATGATGTAGGTAGGCTGCACCGCTTCAAATCTACATAAATATGGATGAATGGATTCACCAGCATGCGCATGTGGGATGACACAAATGATCATCCCGCAATCCATAAAACCTTGATGGGTGGATGGTAGAGACAGAAAGCTTCGACCTGGACACAAAATGGAAAGAAATATGGGCCACAACAAAATGTTACTAATAAACAGTTTATCACAGATACCACATCTAAAGTTCCAGGAACAGATCCCCGTGAAAGGTTTGGGTCCATCAGCAAAACAGGTTAAGAACGGAACACGGGTGCTGTAACTTCTTGCTCTGGTAGGTGGGTGAAGAGGAATAATCCTGATTGTGAGTGTGGAGATGTCCAGATAGTCAGGCATTTGTTTGAGGAATGCCAAACTAGAAAGTTCTCCAGGAGAAAACGGAGGCGGTGGCTTGGCTTGCAGCGCTGTAGCCGAGATTATAGGTGCTTGTAACGACGCAGCCTGCACGGGAGAAGAAGAAATCTATCCGAAGGCCGCACGAAAAGTAAAGTAAGTAGCTGATAAACGAGTGCACCTTGTACGCATTCAAAGAAAAACTTGCACCCACTGACGGATGATGCGATTGGATTGCATATTCAAGACTCCCGGGGGACATCTGGATAAGTCAGCTAAATCTCCTGTTTTCGGTTACTGAGGTGATTGACTTCATTTACAAAAAAAAAAACTTATCCAAAAATCCAACTTACATTAAACACATAAATAACTACCTACATTGATTTGAAAATAAAAAAAACAGATAGTATCTTATACCTCCCAAGTGACACATCCGCTTTATTTACATCCATTAGTATTCCGACTATCACCCATTTTGTGGAACTTTCTTCCTTAAAATGCTGACGGCCTACTCAACGAATTACGCCCTTATTCTTCTCACCAAGTATTGAGATCTGAGAACACTTTAATTTACTGATGACATCTAGTTTAGGTACCAACTAAACGTTCAAATCAACTACTTAGGTACCTGGTTTCAATTAATATTCATTTAATTTTTTTTCTGAAACGTAAATTAGGTATATTATTACTAGTTTTTTAAAGGCGCCCGTGGCACCCATCTATGGCCTTTTTTATGCAAACTTTACTTTCTCATAGCATAGCTGTGAGCATTCACATGTGAGACTTCAAAATACTTGGTTGATTCAACTCTTTATGAAAACTCAAATACCTACAACTTAAACTTTTAATTACAAACTGTACATTCAAATAGCTTTTGGCATGTGGGTATTTACCGATTTGATTGATTAAACTTTTTCATGTAAACTTTGCATTCGTATTGCCGAATTCTTATAGATAAAACACTTGATTAATTGAATTCTTCATGAAAACTCAAAAAAAACAACGTGAACTTTTTATAACAAACGTTGCATATGAATGGCTTTTCAACGCTACAAATTCACATGAAAATCTCTAAAAAATTACTCTAGGTGTGTAAACTTTTTATTGAAAACATGGCATTCGTATGGTTTTTCTCCGCTATGATCTCGTGTGTGTGGATTAAAGATTCGTGATTTGGTAAACTTTTTCATGGAAACATTTGTGTGACTGTAAAGCACTCGATGATAGATTATAACTATACATGATACTATAACTATTTATAAAAATGCAAAAAAAAATTTTTTTTATTACACACATTGCATTAGTAAGAGTTTTCTTGGCAATGAAATCGTGTCTGTGATTTAAAGATCTGATTTGGTAAACTTTTTCATACAAACTATGCTTTCTTTTGGCCGAATTCATATGTCAAACTTTAAACAAATTTTGAACTTTTTCTAACAAAATATGCATTTAAATGGCTTTTATCATGATTTTATCATTTGATTGATTAAACTTTTTATCGCAATGGTTGCGTTCGTATGGCTTTTCTCCGCTATGAGTTCACAAACTTTTTATTGCACACATTGCATTAGTAAAGCGAAGTCCGGCTGTGCGTAAAAGTTTCCTGATTTGTCAATTTTTTGGCCGACGCAAGTGAAACTTTACAGCACACGGTTGATTGAACTATTTATGCAAACTTAAAAATGAAATTAAACTTTTTATTGCAAACTTACCATTCAAATAGCTTTTAGCATGTCATTGGTTGTTTAAATTATTTGATTGATTGAACTTTTTATTGCAATTATTGCATTCGTATGGCTTTTCTCCACTATGAGTTCGAATGTCATTCTTTAAATTACTTGAAACCGCAAACTTTTTATTGCACTCATGACATTAGAAAGGCTTTTCTTCACTATGAAGTCCCGCTGTGCGTAAAAGTTTCCTGATTTGTCAATTTTTTGGCCGACGCAAGTGAAACTTTACAGCACACGGTTGATTGAACTATTTATGCAAACTTAAAAATGAAATTAAACTTTTTATTGCAAACTTACCATTCAAATAGCTTTTAGCATGTCATTGGTTGTTTAAATTATTTGATTGATTGAACTTTTTATTGCAATTATTGCATTCGTATGGCTTTTCTCCACTATGAGTTCGCATGTCATTCTTTAAATTACTTGAAACCGCAAACTTTTTATTGCACTCATGACATTAGAAAGGCTTTTCTTCACTATGAAGTCCCGCTGTGCGTAAAAGTTTCCTAATTTGGTACACTTTGCTTTCTTATGGCTGACTTCGCATGTGAGTTTTTTAATAACCCAAAAAATTGTTTTTCTCTACGTCAAGACCTTTAAAAAAAGTGCTCAGACACCAGGCATAATAATATCATTATGTTATTGTCAGTTGTCACTGCTGTCAGCCATATTGTATTAGAATAGAAGAACAATATTTTTATTTGTCTTTAGTTGCGAGTGGCGCGCCATCTAGCGGCGTTAATGACATCAGTCAGTCAGTCAGTCAGGCAGGCAGTCAGTCAGTCAGTCAGTCAGTCAGTGAGTCAGTGTTCAAGGCAAATATTATATAGATTGGAACTGGGTCGCATTTTTTTATTCCGCATTCGTCACTCCTACTATAATATACAAATTTACATTCCGAAATATTTTGTTTAAATTTAAAAATACAGTCAGTAAATTATCAAAAAGAAATTTCATCGAGTCTTAACTAACAAAAAAACAAAGTTGCACTTTCACGATTTTTTATTAAGGCTCGAGCGCTTTCGACGCATGAACGCGGACGCCCTGTTCAAACATATAACCAGAGATGTGATGCATTTCAAATAAAACCATTTCAAATGGAAATGCAAAATGCAAAATGTACATTTCCATTTTGCATTTTAAATGGTTTCTTTTTTCACCCATTTCCATTTACATTTTAAATGCTTTTCTCAATACATTTTCATTTTAAATGCTTTTTTTGGAACCTAAATGCTTTTTTGGAATCTCATCGCAGTTTCTATTTTTCGTCGTGCATAGAAAAAACATAGATTATGAAAAAATCTGTCAATGTCATTTGTTCACGCTCAAGAGCTTCTCTGTGGAGCTTCTACGAGCGGCTCGAGACAGAACCACGGCTACCAATAGGATTCCATTATTATTACGCATGCGCGTAAAGGGTATCAATTTTTAAAATTTGGCGGGTTGGAGGGATCTGTTAAAAAAATTGCTCAAAGCCTAGCGGTGGCCTACTTCGTATTGTTTTGTACTGAAAAGAAATGTCAAAATACAATTCAAATTATCGTATAATAATAATAATATGTGACGTTTTTCCGGTGGAAGGCTTCATTGAATGTTTAAAAAAATTCATGCTTTCAAATTTATCGTCGTTTTTTTACTCGTAACAAATTTATTAATTTGCAGCGCCAAATAGTAATAGTTTCATTTTTTGTCGTCGGAGCATATTATAATATATTTATTTTTTATATCAATGAATTTATGCGCACGCTAAGATTACACAAATACAATATTTGACTCTTTCACAGCAAGGGCGTCGCCAAGGGCCCCCCCCTTCCTAGAGATTTTAAAATGTAGGCAACTGCAAAGCAACCAAAGTTATAAGACCGTGCTTTGCCGTTAAATCCTAAAAAAATCTTCATACTCTTGACTATACTTCAAATTCATATATTTCTCATCCTCCATAATATAGGATATAGAGAGAATAGCCTATGACTGGGTTCAATTGCCCCCCCCCCCCCCTAGGCCTTGGGCTGGCAACGCCCTTGTTTCACAGTAAGAAACTTAATGCTTGTATCGTGAAAGAGGAAGATGGTCGGCACCTGGGAATCCTGGGATCGAACCCACGACCTCAGCAGGAAGCAATGCGAAAGCCGGCGTCGTAACCGCTAGTCTACCATCAACCACTTCCATATTTTATTGTTTTTTTTTTCTTAAATGAGAAAAAATTAAGTTACGAAAAATACAAGTTACGTGTTCCTGCAATTCGACGAAGTGTGATTCTTTCTACTACCTTTTAATGCGGTGTTCAGACGAGGCGAATATCGCCAGGACACTAAAATATCGCCAGCCAATTGAACCGTGTGAACAGATTGTCGATAAATTTGAAGCGATAAAAATGGTTGAAAGCGATATCGCCTCAAGTTGAACGCCTTTCAACTTTTGTATCTGGTGGAACGATTCACGCATGCGCAGATATGCGCGGCGTCCGTATGTTCTGTTTCTTGACAGTTGACAGCACTGCTCTAAATTTATTTCTCCTTAGAATTCCGCACCCAATATCTGCGTTTTTTTTTTATTTTTCCTCAATTAGGAGTCTTTGTATATCGTCTAAAACAATATTTTCAACTAACTCCAATTACTCCGCGACTTCTACCTCGACGTCCGCCATTTTTAAAACAATCAGCGCACCTGACAGATTGAATGTATGTCGGTGGACTCGTGTGAACACATCAGACGATCTATGGGCGACCGAGCGATATTTTTTTTATGCAAGCGAAATCGTCTGGCCTTATATCGCCCCGTCTGAACACCGCATAAGTGAGGAGATCTCTCTAATAGACACATTTTTCCCACACTTACGTTTTTGGTGGCTTACCAAATTTATCCTAAAAGAAAATACTCGTTCGCAATCGTCACATTTATTCATGTTGATAATTTTATAGTACCTAAAAAATAACACAGCAAACTTCACTCGGACGAAAAGTCACGGAGGAAGTTAGTGAAAAACGAACATTTTTTTTTAACAGATCCCTCCAACCCGCCAAATTTTTAAAATTTTGTTACCCTTTACGCGCATGCGTAATAATAATGGAATCCTATTGGTGGCCGTGGTTCTGTCTCGAGCCGCTCGTGGAGCTTCTCAAGAGCAAAGAGAGAATAGAGTTTGGTGAAAAGAAAAGTTTCATAAGTGCATACAAAAGAAATATTTTTTTTTCTGTGGTCTGTTTTGTAAAAATTGGTTCGGCAATATCCGGCTACTATGATCGTGGTCAGGTAGGAGTTCGTCTTTTTCACGCGTGGTGCAGTGTTGCCAACGTATGCGATTTATCGCCGTTTAGGTTACTCAAAACGAAAATCGGCGACGAAAAATACGAAAAGGAATTTTCAAAATCATTTGTACAGTTTTTTTTGTAGAGTTTTCAAAGTGTACAAAGTCTATTACACAGTCAGTATGAACCATAAATTTGCAATAACCAATAATGAGACCTCTCTCTTGACAAAATTCATAATATTATCTGTCTATTCTCTAATTCCCATATCGCAGCCCAAACTTTCCAACCGAGCTAGATCTTAATCCTTGACCTATTTATTTCTTTGAAATCTCCAAATACAAATTTGATTGAATTGTTGTTATGAAATAATTATTATTTTTATGGATGTTTAGTATACCGCTGACCCATAAAACTTCCTCACTTCATCATCATATTTTATAATTAAGAAGGTACATGATGGACGATGGTTTATTTTTTTGTATTTTGATGTAAGTTTTATTTTTATATCACAATGTTTTATTTATTTTGCTTGTTTAGTTATGTTATTTTATTATGTAACATGGGAAGATGGTGAGATTCCACGTCTGAATAACATTATTTCAATGATTCATTTTTGTATATTTTTTTTGCATCAATAATAAAACATTTTGCATTTTTAATGCATTTTGAAAATAGGTATTTTCCATTTTGCATTTGAAATGCTTTTCAAAAAACCATTTTACATTTTGCATTTTCAAATGGAAAAGTTTTGACCCATTTCCATTTTGCATTTCAAATGGTTTTGGGTACCCATTTTGCACATCTCTGCATATAACATTGTATGAACGTGTCCTAACTGGGCAGACGGACAGACGTAAGTAAATTCGATCGTCCGATCGGTGCCTTGTTTGAAATGATCGCGCGTCGCTTGTATTGCTCTGTTGTATCGATAATTAATACGACACCTACTTGCCAAAAGTTCTTACTTACTAACATGCATAGTTATTTGTTTGCGTTGTCAAGGAAAGTGGACGCGCGATCATGCGATGGCATTTAGCACACAATTTTTCATCGTGCGATCACAAATTTGTTTATGCGTTCATGACACCAGCTAGGACAGGGCCTCAGTGTGGTCACCGTGTCACAGCGTTTACCGTGTGTGAACGCGAAAAAAAAAACAAATAAACATGAATGCTGCAGCCTTGGTGAAATATTTTGTGAGGTTTTGTCTGCTATGAAGTCCATATACCAACCTGATGAGAAATGTAAGAAAAACAAAATACGTTGATAGTAAAAAAACTTGTGATTCATTCCGGTTACATGGAATAAAATCTAATATTTATAATCCTCCACCTCGTCCTTTTTTTGTTCTCACTCACACTACTTTTCCTTTGTTCCCGAGGAACGTCTCTACTTAGGGGTTAATTTGACAGCCAACAACCACTTTCTCTGGAGAATTGGTGTTTTTTTTTTATTCCAAATCATTGTCATTTTGTCGGAGATAGACCCAAAAAATATGTCTGTGGCCGCTTTGTGAAATTATAAGTTGGTTACGTTTTGCTGGAATATACTAGGAAAATATATTAAGTTAAGTATAAATGGATATATTATTATTAATAGGTACTTGAAGGAAACGATTTTTTTTACGAAAATTGCGCGGCGGAGAAGTATGAAATTTCGCACACTTACAGTTTATATAGGGGAGGAGTGACAACGGTTAATATTTTTTTTTTAATTACGCATAAAAACTAGATTAAATAAATAAAAGATTACGACACTACTGTTACAAAACATGTTATGTATTTGATACTCACACTCACTCAGGATCATCAACTTCATAGAAACGAAAATGTAATATGAAAAGCACCTGATAATGGGCGCAGAAAGCTTTTTGAAGACGGTATATTCCAATGGTAGGCGGAGCGGCGGGATTTTCAAATTGAGCTAGATAAAAATAAAACATTACGCACACTATTAATATTATTGTAATGTAATGTTTTTGATACTCACACACACTTCGATTTATTTGACATTGACATAGACGCATCTAATCTTTTGTTTATATCTGTGGTTAAATTGAGTATAGACTGTTTGTCTTTACATAATATAAAAAAAAAACTTTCTACATACCTATCAATATTTCAAATTTGACGTAAGTATCCACTATCCATGTCATTGTTTTGGAAAGATAATTGTGAAATAGCGCTCGCTCAGTCTTTGACAATTATTGATCCTCGATGATGTGCAAACTTATAATAATTTAAATTAGTTATGGTTGAATTTCGAGCACTGGTCGACCTCTAGTAAAATATTATTATGTCATTCATCATAATATGTGGTTATTGTTATTATGTTTTTTTTTCAGATATTCAATGTGCATTTTTTAGTATATTGAACATTGAAGATTATTTCTTTATTTCTGCTTATATTAATTATAACAATTAGATACATAGGTCGCTTTAATTTCGCTCCTGATTTTTCCGTTTTGTATTGGTTTACAATTTATGTTTGACTGTCTTTATGGTGTTGCTGATTCTAACTTGAATATAAGCAATTTAACATTTAGGCATTTTTTCTGGTTAATAATGGTTGTAATTTTGCAAGTAGATAACTTTTCCCGGCCATAAGTTGCGTTCAACAAAACAGTATTTACATCGATTTATGGGTAGACCGAGAGGACGTCACCGCGACTTGTTACCAAAATGAACGGCATCATCTGCAAAGTTCGCAAAGTATAATTTATCATGGGGGGCTAACAGGGGGTCCTTGGGGCTCGCCGGCGCGGGGTGAACGAACATTATGGGGCTCGCCGCAACACCGCCGGTTCGGCCCGCAACCAAGTACCGTTGATGGGCCAACGTGCACCTAATGCCGATGACGTTATTTATGTTACAAAAACTAATTCATTTAATTTCAGTACTAGTTATTATTGTAATCAACTAAAACATGGAGATTTTTACGAAATACCTATGTTAAACACTATATTTTATCCAATTCGATATCAAAAAATTACAAAAATAAGATAATCATTTTATCAAAATAGTACGTAGTACATTTTTTTAAGCTAAGTCATTTTTGTAATTAAAAAATCAACATCCGAGAGACTTTAATACTTATAGATTTACTGATTTAAAGTACCTATTGTTTTAAAATGCAAAGCATATCCCATTCGTACTTTAAAATGCTATTTTTTGTCATTGTTTTGTATTGTTTTTATTCATTAATTTTATGTAGGTATAGGACATGTCCACGTGCCCTTAATGGGTCAATGGTGCAAGTGATTATTAAATTAATTAATCAACTTCTTTCGGTTTTCTCCATCTATCCTGAAAAGAGTGTTATTATTTTTGTATTTATCCATTAAAAATTTTTATGTTGAATCTTTTGAATTTATGTGACTCGAAAGTTTGTTGAAACCGCACAAAACTATTATGAATTTTGATCATTTTTTGTTCAAATTATGCATAACATCGAAATAGTGTTCAAAATAAACAATGTATACCAATTGTTTTTTTTTGTTTATTCCGTTCAAAAAATATTTCGATTTTAAATAGTCTAACTAAATCATTAACTCTCCCTTTTACACCCCACTCAGGAGCATAGGGAGGCAACAAGAGCTCTCCATTTGGCTCGATCTTGCGCAATGTTTATGACCTCTTCCCACACCATGTCCAAATCCTTCAGCTCTGTTTCGAAGGAGGGGATCACAGTGTGAGAGGGTCTTCCTCTAGTCTACTTGAAGTCAAAACGTCATCCTTTTGTAGGATATACCTACTCGTTCGTAATGTGTTGTGCTAATAATTAGAAACGTATATATTTTTAATTGCCAGCGACACATGCAGAGGAAGAGGTTGAGTATAGGACGTGTAAAACATATCACAAATAATGTTAATAACATCTTATCTAACAATTACTTGCAAATAATTCCTAACTTTGGATTGTCGTAAACGTTTACGTATTCTCCTTATACAGACCCGTTTGACCCACGTATACACATCAACAATCTTTAATAATATTAACCTTTGCCTGTTTTATATAATACCCCCTATTCGGGTTTTAGAACGTTTAAGAACGTTCCAAATGATTTATAATTAAGTTCACTCGAACTAAAATTCGTATTCGGAATTATGCCGTGTTCTAAAAACCAGTATTAGTTCACCATACATATTTTTTTGAATTATAATTGTCTATGGATCGAGCATGCGCCTTATTGGTTGATGCTGACAAGCGGACAGCCAATCGGAGAAGACAAATTCAAACGAGCTCCATGTTCCAAGCAAGTTCCAAGTAACATGGTCGCCGGAAACTGCCGAACCAACCCGAAGTGTAACGAAGACGACTGTATGATTGCATTGGTGTTCAATAATAATAATTTTTGATGCTTATACTTATAATAAATTCGGGGGAAATCTACATAATAATTCAGTAATGTATGTATATTTATTTATTTATTTATTTGTTTCACTCCAACTGTATGTCGTAGCATCACGCTAAAACCGTAGGTTCTGCGTTGAATTTTTTTCTTCGCAGTTTTTCGCAAATACAATTTTGGTAATCTGAGATACAAATATTTACACTTCATTAAATATATTTTAAGTTATTAATAAATTTCTAAAATTATGAAATCTTCATAGTAAAATTTCATTAAACACGGATAGCCATCTTTGAAAACAAAATTACTCATGTAAATATTACACGGAATCGGAGTAATGCGGTATGAAAATGTATTTAAAAGATTGAAGATTGATTTGAAATACATACAAATGTAATTCAAATGTTATAAACCTTATAAAATAATGATTTTCATAAAATTTATCAAACGCTACTCCATTTTTAAGGAAATTTTGACATATTATAAGAATATGGCCACCGTTGTTAGAACAGTTGTAGCCATCGGAATCAAAGTTAAAATAGATGCCTCCCTGCATATTGTAATGTACATAATTATTTTTATATAGAACTGATGTAAAATGATTCAAGATAATAGAGTTTAGGTAATAAAATTTATGAATGAAAATTTAATTTGAAATTTGTATGAACATCCATAAAATAGCAAGAATTGAACGGTAAAACAGGTACTTACCCACATCTGAATCTCAAAACATTACCAAAGTGAATTTGACAGCTCAAATATTATGTTGCAGCAAACAATAGTAAACAAAACTTCCTGTTTATTTTGGAAAAGAATCAGATATGTAATTATTTTGGTAATAAAATTCACTTGATTTATCCACATAAAAATTAATAACAGATATTAGATAATAATATGTAGGTATTAACGACACTATTCAAAATTCTTATGTAGATAAATGCAAACTTATGTTTTCTTCCTTATTATTTATTTTATTTAATGTTATATTCATCATAAAACAAGGTGGGTAATATTTTTAATAAACACAACACACAACACAGAGTGGATGGAAGCATTCGGTTCGGCAGCGTTTCTTGACATATCCAAAATCCTTGCAATGCTCCCATCTAGAAAAAACATAATTCTATTAATATGTGAAAGCAAAATACAGTGATAACATGGCCATGGTTGTACATATATAAGGCGACATTAGAAAATTTCGCATTTTTACAGGGATTTGTTTTAAAAATACACATTATGAGAATTTGATTAGAATCGATATTAAGGATTTAGAAATATATCAAACTACTTAAGAACTTCATATAAGAATAAAACAATCTTTGATGTATGTGCTGCTTAAAACATTAATTTAGAATTTTTAGTAATATTATTTGTTTCAAAGTGTAGCTTTTATACCTTTTTAAGATCTTCTTAAAATCCATTTAGACTGCATAATGCACCAGGTATTATTGTTTCAGATAGACTTGAAGAAAGCTGCAACTCCATGACTAGAACATAAAATACAAAATAAACTCTCAAAAAAAAGTTTAGTTACACTAGGGACAGCAAATTCAAAGTATCATATTTTATACTTATATATTTACAATTCACAACTAAAAAAATCATGAAAGGTAGGTAAATGAATAGCCTAATCTTAATAATTAAAATAGCTTAGGTACCTACGTAGAAAATATTACAATATTAAAAAACTTACAAAATTTTCAAATATAGAATCCTTTTTGTTTTCGTCGGCTGTCAGTGGTCAGGATAATATTAATGACAGTAGGTTACCATAGACGAGCTTTTTAAAATGTATTTCTTTGTCTGAGCTTCATAATATGAAAACAAAAAATAAGATTGATTTTTTCAGGATCTTTTACCACTTTAATAATTCTTCTACACATTTAAAGTGGTTTTTGAATGAAATTTTTTTTTATATAATTAAATTAGAAATATAGGTACATCAGAAAATAATTTATCCAGATATTTTTTAGCGTTTTCTATGGTTTATGTATTGTCATATAAAAATCTATGGATATGTCTTTTTTGTTGTCAAACTAAAATGTAAACATTGAATTTTTTTACGGCTTAGATATAAAATCATTTTTTGGGAATAATAAAATAGGTAACCAAAGTTAATTGAGTAAATATTGTTTCAAAATAATCGCATAATTACAATACAGCTAGCCTATTACATTAATTTATTTTTTGTAACTATATTTTTTACAGGATAGATTAGGAGATATTTTCAACAATAACAAGGATGAATTTCTAAAATGTACCTATGCATTTTATTGTTGGAATATCCAAAATCGGTAAGTCCCGTATTATTACTTGATAATTGTACCTCTTTTCTTATTTTTGTCTATATTTAAATTACATAATGTTTTTTTACAGATTAATTTTAAATGGTTCCCCCAAAATTTATATTGATTGAGGATATAATCAAATTATGTATATTGGAAAGTATTCAATGTTTTCGGAGTTTGGAATGTAAAAAACACAATCGCAATCGGTAAAATTGAACTGGCAGCCAATGCTCTTGAAAATTGTGCCATATGGATACGCTGTTACAATACTAGACGACATTTGATAAATAAATAACTATCGGTAACAGTACCAGAAACAGGAGGTTGGTAGCCCATTGGTATTAGTTGACGGCTACGTACTGTGTACTCAATTGTGGCTTTGAATTCTGTTGCCGACCATTTCAACTTTTACAACACAAGCATTGTTTTGTGTGAAAGATGTCAAAAGTGTATTAGCGCAATATGTTGATTGTTCTATAAGACTTTTGAAAATTGAGAATAGGTTTTCAAGATTTTCTTTTTATGTGTTCACTTTGGATGAGTTCAGATTCATTTGTATAAAAAAAATGTCTTTTGTTGAGCTGTGATACGCTAGAAGCAACCTCGGTTTCATACATTTAGTATGATTAGTATAATTATCATTTTACAAAATAGTAGTTGTGTGTTATATTCATTGAAATTAAATAAACAGAATGTTTTCATTTATTTATAACCAGAAATAAACTGAAAAAAATTACATATTGTTTTAATTTTCTATAAAACATCTAATAATATATTCTCTTGAACCATTTCCAAACAATAGATGTTTTATAGCGATTCTTAGTCTTAGTTAAATAATGCCTCCACGACAAATTAATGTAAAGGATGAGAATCCATGGATTTTGGTAAGTAATTATTTTCAAATGATATTTCTGTGTTA
This sequence comes from Mystacides longicornis, assembly GCA_963576905.1. NCBI lineage: Eukaryota > Metazoa > Arthropoda > Insecta > Trichoptera > Leptoceridae > Mystacides > Mystacides longicornis. The sequence continues at coordinate 2,252,758 of OY756428.1, forward strand.
AAATATCAAATAATGTGATATTTTAAAACAACTTACTATATTATTAGTGGTGGTCGTACCAGCAAGCCATTTTATTAACATTTCTTATAATAATGTATCCCATAAACATAGAAGCAAATACTCTCATAAAATGGTACATATTTCTAACTTTTGAAGTTTGCCAATTATAAAAGCATTGTAGTTACCTCCTATAACTTACCTAATAATGACTTATGACGTCAAGAGGAGCATATCAGTTTGTGAGATAGCTACACGTAGGTTCGAATCATGCACTTTTCAACATGATTACATCACAGTTAAGCTTGCTATGATGGGTAAAGGATATCAGATTTATAAGAAGAACCACCTACCGAGAACTTTTTTAATGTAAAAGTAGTCACACCTCAATGTGTTGTTACTACACTTAAACGCAATAGATCTGTTGATGAAAAAGCTAAACACAGGTTTGAAACTTGGTGTGGGCCTTAAATTCTTCAACTGTTGCGTTAAGTTTTGATGATTAGGTGCCGACGTCTAAGTTTACTTATATTTGTAGATATATTCCATAGTGAGAAGCTTTACTTGAACAATTTTTTATAAAGTTTATGCACAAAGAGGTTGTTAACGAGTGATGGCTCAAAAAAGCAAAGAGGTTCTTGGAAGCCCGGTGGTATCAGTCGATGGCTTTCGTTTGCACAGCGCACTGAAGGCCGTGGGTTCAAGTCCTGCCCCCGTAGACAAATTGAAATTGGCGTTCGACTACAAACGAAGATTTCGTCAATGTATAGTGCGAAAAATGAACTATCCACTGGAACATATAAACAATTATTTAAACCAAACAAAGACACATATAAAAAGGGAACAGTTCATTTTCTTCCTACTCTACATTGTCGAAGAATTCGTTGGTAGTTGATCGCCAAATGCAATTTGTCTAGGCCTACTGGTGTTGCCATTTGCACTTTCACAACACAACCCATTGGTTAGTGTGAAAGATGTCAAAAGTGTATTTGTGTTCACTTTAAGTAAGCCGAGATTCATTTCCTTAAAAAAAAAATGATAAAAATCTGTATTAAAAAGTCAAAACTTTTAATAATACAGGTAGATATTTTTATTTTATTATTTTCAAATAAGTGTTAATCCACCTGGACAATTTGTTAAATATAAGGAACATAAAAAGCTTTTTTGGTACTTAATTGCAGAATAATAGAATCAACATTGTGGTGAGAGCCCATAGCTCACCACATATAAATCGAGCACTGTCTTATTAACTATGGGGTAAGCATAGAGAATAAGTCGCCATGCTATGATTATGACTTGCAGCGCTTTCTTCTTGCTGATGAGGTGTTACAAAAAAATAAGTACAACTAATTATATACTTTTTGTAAGGTTTGTGTATTCACACAGTGAAAGTTCATTTTAATCAACAACTAATTATATACATTATGTTGATTGGATGAATCTTACTTTGTTATATTTTATTTTATTTATTATTGTAATTATTATAGTATATCGTCACACATTAGGTTTAAAAAAAAAAGAATTCTATATGCTAAAACACCACCTATGTATAATAAGGTATCTTTAGTTGTGTAAAATGTATTGATATATAATATTATATTATTGTAATCTATTATAAATCTGTATTTAGGCACATATCACTCTTATAGGGTGAGTTGCCGTAATAAAAAAAAAAAAAAATATACATTATGTAGGTACACCATACTTTTATAAAGCTCTGTTTGTAAACTTCCATAGATCAGTTGCTATAACTCCCATTATTCTACAACTTTTTTGTGGACGGGTAAAAAAAGCTAGTGCTTAATATTTTTAATAAAAATAAACTTGTTTTATAATTATTTGGTTTAAAAAAACTTTATTCATAAAAATATCATCAGATATCTTTTTAGACGCATACAATTAGGTGTGAACTAAGATTAGGAACGTTTTGACAGATAAACGCACTAAAATTGACTTAAATACGAAATCCGAATACCAAAATGAACTAATTTCAAACGAAAGTCTAATTAGGAACAAATAGGAACGTTCTAAAATTTATCGATACCAACCCGGCTAACTAAAATAGGAACGTTAATATTTTAGTTTAGTGCGCACTTAATTTCAATTGGAATAGGGGGTAATGTCAATTTGTAATTTTGAAACAGCTATGATATTTTGATCTGTAGCTTTACAATGCTGGAATGTTTTTTTAATTATTGTAGGTGTTGCCCTGTTTCTCTTGGTTATCTCATCGCTTTGTGTGATGTGAGATTTTTCTTATGAAAGGAAAATGCATAAAAGTGGCCCGGAAAATTAGGAAATTTAAGTAAGCTTTAAAGTACTTATATAGGAAACTTGTTAGTTTTGACATATAATCTCACCATAATAATTCAGAAATATCTAATTTAAATGAGGTCTACTCTTTCAACAACATGCAGATTCATGTAACATTTCATCGATATTCATAAGGAATCCGTTAATTAATTATTAGCTAAATATAATTAAAATTTGATGTCGTAAACTGTAGGCTTTAAATTAGTGTACCTAAACCGTATTTAATTCAAAAATGTTTTTTTATCTTGGTTGGGTCGTAGTTCGACGGGCGGGTCGACTAGTATTTTCGTTAGTGCAGAAGTAGACACCGTAGTGAAAAGTTGGTTTCATGGTGTTTAAAAGCTAAATATTCGTGCACATTTTTGAATGATGATATCGCACCCCGCCGGTCTGCCATGCAAGCCAGATAAAACTGTCTTCTTTTCAAAGACATTACTTCTTGTCACTCCATACTCACTCAGTCCAAGCTGCCACTTTTTGCTGAGGGTCCTGCCTGCGTTAACAACATCTTTACTAGGCAATATATTGTATCTGGCGTGCTATTAAGTCTAAATAAACTGACAAAGCCAATATTAGGTACACATTATAAAATTAACTAAATTTACAGTATTTTGGAGGATTCCTGTACATTTTTCAGTTTCTTAAGCACCTGTACTGCGAAACTATTAAGAGTATTGAAAATCATCTTAATAATATAAATGAAATTCGGGGTAGTGCGAACGCTTATAACTCGAGACCGGCTGAACAGATTCTTCCGATGTTTGATTTATTGGATTCTTCTCCGCTCCAGATAACAGAATAACTAATAAAAAGTTGAAAAAAAATGATGAAAAATGATATAAAATATAATATTAAAGTAAGTATGAAACGGATTTTCTACGACGCCACCGCCATCTATGAAAAAATAATATAACAACTAAATTCCCTATTGTTTACCTGACAACCATTATTGACATTAAAAATATTGGCTAGCAAATTTTTTATGGAATTTATTTCGAGCTTTCAGAAAAAAAATACATTCAAAAATAATTTCGTAGGTATTTTTGTATAAATAATTACAAATTTGATAGCAATATTCATAGTAAGGACTACAGGACAAAGTCTGTCTGTTGTCGAAAGCTAGTTATGAATAAACAGATAATAGTGTTGTTTTTTACAGAAAATATTCATCCTACCTTCCTTAAGTTACTGAAAAACGCTGTATTTTCCTGGCCGGGTAGGTGGGAGTTATAATCATTTTCATAATGTATGAGAAGTCAACTAAACTGAAAACAAAGTTACCAGATGGCAGTGTCAAGAATTTGGTTAATTGGGCTAAAGTTGTGAGAGGGGAAACATTTGTCATCCCAACCCATGCTCCCCTCCCTCACCCTTTGGAGTGGTGCGGAGGGGGGGGGGGATACTTGGAAAGGGATGTGGAACTGGATTAGACTTTGCAATTTTCTAACTTGATAAGATTCTGCTATTTTTAATGTTTATTAAATATACCTACCTGCCTGCAATATCTGGGCTTAAGAAATTAAAAATGAAATCTATTCAATGTTTATCGAATCTGTGCAATATTTTTTGTGAGTATCCGCCCTTTTCAAATAACAGAACTCACTCACCGTCATATTATTATAGACAGCTACAGATGTGTTTGGCCCGCTGATATACGCTTCGGATAGGCTGCATTAGCCAGTCAGTCATTCGATTTGTGTTCTGGTATATTCTTATATACATACATATTATATCAATTTCAGTATAGATAAGGGAGGTTTGTCAGACCTAAAAATTTTGCATTCCTAAATGTTTACAGATCTACGATTATTCTTACCGCACATATTGAAATATTTAATTACTGACATACTTTACAAACAAAAACTAGGCATACTTACATTAATATCCATAATTAATGAAAACTCATGTACTGTGATCTCAGAATACGTTGCCGTTTAAGCAAATCTATTTTCTTCTCTTACATCATATTAAAATGTTAAAATGGTGCAGTCCCTGTATGAAGACTCATAGTTAAAATGGTGCAGTCCCTGTATGAAGACTCCGAGTGTAGCGTGAAAACACCAGGTGGTCCTACTGAAGCTTTTAGGATCACCACGGGAGTCAGACAGGGCTGCGTACTAGCTCCTTTCATATTCATAATAGTCATGGACTTCCTGTTGAGAAAGTCCATGCAAGGAGCAAGAGGTATACCGATAACACAGAGAGATGGTCTAATGGGCGAACTGTGCGATCTGGAGTACGCGGACGACCTAGCGTTGTTCAGTACGACAGTGGAGGAATTACAGCGCAGTGTTTCAAGACTCTGCAGCGAAACAGCACGCCTCGGCCTTCGAGTCAATGCCAGTAAGACGGAGCTCATGGCGAATAATGCCTGCCCCGATAAACAGCTACCGCTAACCATCGATGGTCACCAGGTCTCCCGGGTGGATAAATTTAAGTACCCGGGTGCAACCATTACCACCGCTGGTGACCTCGGGGCTGAGCTCCCGATACGTATCGGTATGGCAAGTGGCGCCTTCAACAACATGACCAAGATATGGAAGGCGTCGGCGTTTAGTGTCGAGACGAAATTTAAACTGTTTGATGCGTGTGTGTTGCCCATTCTCCTTTATGGGTGTGAGTCCTGGCACCTGACCAAGGCCCAGGCACAAAAAGTCTCATCATTTGAAATGAAGTGCCTAAGGAGAATTCTGGGCGTAAGATGGTACCACCGCATCACGAACGACGCTATACGCCGGCGCACCCAGCGTGAGCCCATCACCTCTACCATTGTGGGGAGGAGATGGACTTGGCTGGGACATGTGTTAAGGATGCCGAATGACAGTTGGCCGAGGAGAGCGCTGTTCTTCCTCCCATCAGGGTCCCGAAGACGAGGAAGACCCTCTCACACTGTGTTCCGCTCCTTCGAAGCAGAGCTGAGGGACATGGACATGGTGTGGGAGGAGGTCATAAACATTGCGCAAGATCGAGCGCAATGGAGAGCTCTTGTTGCCTCCCTATTCCCCTGAGTGGGGTGGAAAAGGGAGAAATAAAAAAAATAAATAAAAAACATCATATTATTTTTTATCGCCTCTCTCTCTTAAACCAAAGGCGATTCTTGATGTAGATAGCTGAAATTTTGACTCTGCTTAACGGTTTTCATTTACAATACCTCTTCTTCTTTTGGCTGTTTGACGATCATTTTTTTATATACTCATGGACGAATCCAAAACTGTGGTCGAACATCATATATACGGGGTTACAGTACTACAGTCCCTGAAGTAGTGAAGTGAATGTGGAAACGATAAATAGGTAGACGCTAAAATGCATAGGTACCTATTACTATGATGAATGGATGACTGAAATTAGCTAAGACCATTCTTAAGGATTTTGTTTTTTTTTATAGTTTACTTCAATACTTTCACCGTACTACGAACATGTAGTGTTTTTTGGTCTTCAATTATTGAACAATTGAGGGGTATAATATCAAAAACAGCTAAACGCCATAGTATTCGAAATTTTGATTTTGATGCAAAAATGTAGGAAACTATTTATACAACATTTCTTATATTATTACATTAGTTTCAAACCCAACCAAAAACCATAGAAATTTCATTTAAATGTTTTGATTAGGATCAAATACAGCTTATAACCAGCAAGTAAATATCAAAGACAGCAAACCACCGAGTGTAAGTTTCAAGGATAGCTTTACGCCTAATCGACCAATGAAATAACAGTGTTTTTTGACAATCTAGTATGGCGCGAAAAGAGTGTAACGTGTTGTCGTCGTATTGTTGTCCTTAAAAAAGTGTTTTTGCTTTAAAATTTGTGAAAATTTAAAATTTAACAAAGCTTTGAGTTTTTTTGAAAAATCAATATTGATGTAGGTATCATGTGTGAACAACGGCAAATCTCGAAAAAGAAAAAAACAACCTGAAAAATGGAAAGTAAATAAAGCGGCCAAAACTTTGAGGTTAGCTTCTTTTTTTGACATGATCTCAGTGGTGTACCATTTTACTAATACCGCCGTTTCAAATTACATATAATTTTTTGTTTTGTTTTTCAGATACTCACCAACTGATTTGCCTGCTCGCATAAAATGTGGCCATAATAATAATAAAAAATTTAAATACACTACTCTCACTATGACTCAACTTCTTGAGTTTCATAAAATCTTTTATAAATATAGAATCAAACTGAAGCAGGATGTCATTATTCTAAAATGCTGCTCTCCAATGACTATTGAAATTAATTATCTATACAATTACATTAAAGTAGGTAATACGTGAAGGAAAAATTTTAGTACCTATGAAATTTCGCACACTTTATGTAGAGACACATTGACACAGATCTTTAGTTTATCTGTAGTCAAATTGAGAATAGATAAATATTTTTTTTTGTTTTAAATAACCATACAAAAACAACATTAACATTTCAAATTTGACGAATCCATGTCATTATTTTGGAAAGAATTTTTTGAAATAGCGCTCACTCAGTCTTTGATAAAGGAATCTCAATAATTTTCAAACTTATAATGTAAATTAGTTATGGTGGAATTTCGAGCACTGGCCGACCAATAGTACAGTTAAAAACAGCTAAGAATGATTAAAATATTTTGGCAACATTATTATACAGAAACTTTCCGTATCATATTTGACCTCAAGGTTATCCTTCATGGCAGTCACACACATATAACGCAATAAATTTTTAAATGAAACCATTAAGTGACAAATGGTCTAATTTGCATAATCTTTGCTGAAACCTAATTTGAGTGGGAAATTCGCGTTATAAAAAAGGCCATCTCTTACGCCCGCAGCGGAGGTTAACATTTCCTCAATGATTTATTATAGAAATTTGGGCCGATAGAATGTTAAAACTTTTTGGAAACATGAAATATTCAGCGCCTGGGTGTGTTTTTTTTTTTACCGAAAAATAATAATTTCTCACAAAATAATCAATTTTTTTTTTATAAAATTACAAAAAATGGGATATTTTTAAAGCCATTATAAAACCCAAACCATATTTTTTCACTCATTTAGAGGTAGGTCGGTACCTATTTTTTATTTTAAGGTCGTAAATTATTACGCCGATAACAAATCAATATTATTTTTTAATATATAGTTGGGTTATTTCTGACAAAAGCTGATAGGTACACTGAGAGAAAAGTAAGGGAGAAAAGCTCGTATTTCTTGAGTTTTTTCTCGTAAGAACTGTTTTTTTTGACTCAGAGTGAAGCATTGGTTTTTTCAATGCTCCGTCATTGAATTTTCATACGAGGTATTTTCCCGTACGGTTTACTGGAAATTAGCAGGTATTGGAGAGGAATTGATCGATGCAATGTCATTGAATTTTTAAATGATAGTTCATTGGAAAAAGCAATGCCGTCATTGATATATCTAAGTAAGAGATTTCATATTTCCTATTAACGTACGGGAAAAAATCAATGCCGTACGTGGTATAAACCGTTACATCATTGAAAAATCTAAGTAAGGGCCTGTATATTTTCTAGTAGCGTACGAGAAAAAACCAATGACGTACTTGGTACAACCCGTTACTTCATTGATATATCTAAGTAAAGTCCTTTATATTTTCTAGTATAGTACGAGGTAATACCAATGCCGTGCTTGTTACAACCCATTACTTCATTGATATACCTAAGGAAGAGACTTTTTATTTTCTAGTACATTACGAGCAAAAAACAATGCTGTAATTGATTCAACCAGGTAGCAACCCCTTTCTTACCTATTACATCATTGCTATCTAAGCTCTCAATACCTACCTATAGATCTAAAAATTCCACACATCCAGGTGATTGAGTTTGTCTTCTTCGTACTTGATACGTTTTCTCCCAGTTGATCAAGCAAGACACTATAGAGGTATTGATGACTTGATGAAATTTTTGCGTCTCCCTAGATTACATTCAGCTCGTTTTGTGAAGTTTCATCTAAATTATAAACTGATGAGTTGGTGACGCATAGCCTCCTTGAGGAAACTCGCCAAACAGCTGGGAGAATACACCGTCTTCTCAGGCTATCCCTCAGTTGTCTTCCGTAGGTATGGATCACACATGTTTACCTAACATCTACAATGTGGTTATTTCGAAACTTGATCAAACGAATTGTACGAATAAAAAATTAACGATGAAATTGCGGAAGTTTTTTTGGAATATTCTTCTTTATTAAGACTTCACTTATAAAAGAAAAAGAAGAAGAATTTCCCAAAAAAAAAATCGCAATTTCATAGATATTTTATTTTGTCTTTTATATTTATTTATTATCCTTATACGGCATTAATTACAAAAAAAAATAGCAATAAATTGATATATTTTTTTTTTTTTTTTGAAAAAACACTTGATCTCAATTGAAGGTCTTTAAAATAAAATAAAAAAAAAAATATTTCCCAAAAAATAATTTCCAAATTCATTGAAAAAAAAATCTGTTAAGTATATCTACTTATTTATAAGAAAATAGGTTGTTAACCTGAAGAGAAAATAAATATGAACACGTAGTTTGAATTAATCTATTTCAATTTAAAGTGCCAATTGCAATTTCAACGTAAAATGTTTGTCTTTTGTTCGTACAATTCGTTTGATCAATAATTATCCAGATAACACATTGTATAGAGAAATATAACTAGGTACATAGTTTGTATAATGATTTTAGTAGGTATAAACTTTTAAGTAATGAGTAAACAAGTCTTGCATCTACGAGCTCAAGCAAACTAATGGTAGATCTAAGAGGTAGGTCGATTGCGTCTGGTAAAAAAATATCCCTACTCCGTCTGGAAATCACCGACGTACTTGTGAAAACCCCGTACGAACTAGGTTTTAACATGTGCCGCACGGGAGAAAGTCAAGGGCCTGGATTTTTTCACGTTGTCCTTGCGAAATTCTCGTATTTACTTGTTTCTGTTGAAATTAATTATTGTCATTGGATTTTTCAAGTTTACTAGCTATTTTCCATTACCTACCAGCTCTTACCTAGTATCCTATTATTTGTACTGGCTTTACTCAAAACCAAAGAAATAATGGAATTAACAACAGAAATATATTTGACTTGCATAGGTTTTTGAAATTGTACGGATGTCCAGGATAAAACTCCATGCTCCATCATTGAAAATACCAATGATGTTGCGTTTTTATATAAACCATCTCCGTAATAGAAAGAAACAATTCCTGTACGGGATATTTTAAATTATTATAAATTGAATCATTGTTTTATTCCAGTTGCATTAGTTTAATCAATGACATACAGCATTTACATTATTTCTATTCTTACTGAGAAAAACGTAAAACAAGTAAACTTGTTTCTTTCTATGAATTACTTGAATAATTCCCTGATACGAGAATTACGGAAATTCCATTCTTGGGAATGGAAATAAGCAGATAAGGTGAATTGATAATTTCAATGATAATGTTTTTTTTCATAAAAGTTTATGATTTTTTCTTGTATTCTGCGGTTTTTATAAAACCATTTACTGTACGTGCCTTCATCATGACAAAATTTCTCTCAGTGTATGTGTTTCATTAAAATTTGGGGAATGAAAAATAGGGTGTGATCATTTTGCGTTAACAACATTCGCCATACGGTGATAAGTAGGTAATATTCAAATCCGTAAAACTCTCAATCATGGGAATTTTTCACATGATCAACATGTAGAAAAATCCCATGCCCCCATAAAAATCAATACAGATATAGGTGCCTTACAATATTTTGAATTACCTATGTACCTACAATTTTAACGATTGGAAAATGCAGAGTGACTGACTTTTGACAGTGATACCTACTCGAACTTATGAATGTCGGAGTACGTTCTACCTACTAGACAACCCATTTCCAATACAAAAATGTCAAAAGACAGACGAGTGGAATGGGTTAAAGTGATTGATCGACAAGAGAATGAGTATTGGAAACTTAAAAAGACAGTCGTAAGCGGTTTTCCTGAAACCTCTTCGAAACGATAGTCACACTAATGCTGTATATAAAAGGTTCATAAAAAGTTTTCTTTCTTAAAACCGGTTCTAGGTTTAATAGGTATTGATTTACCTATAAAAAGGACAAACTCTCTATTTTGTCATTAGCTGTCAAGCTATAAGAAAGGTAAAGGAAAGGTGAGATCATGAAACAATACATTTTATACAATGGTATACTTTTTAAAGAACTTACTATGAATCAACATAATATGCGAAATTATTATTGACTTAACGGGCACTGCGCGAATTAAGGGGAAACTTAGAAATTTGAATAGTCAAGTCTTAAATTTGGAGATCCACGCGTGAATAGATTTAGGTTATCCAATAACGGTAATATTATTGTCCTGAAGATGTCTGATAAGTGATCATTGGATATCCAATATCCATAGCGAAATTTTCCTGAATGTGACTGCGGAGCAGGTGAGCCACGTCATATTCGAGTGCAGCCTCAGAATATCATGCGAGGGAAGCATTGAAGATGTCTATACACTAAACGAGACAGCGACTGACTTTAAATTTTAAATTCTGACATTTTTTTATTGACAATGATATACATTATATCTAATTTTTTTGTTAGTAATTGATTATTATGTGATGTAATAACCATACGATAAATAAATCAATGGGATATCCAACGACGCGAGTTTGAATCCTACCGGAGTATGCGATTGTTAAGTAATGCAAGAAAGCATTTTGTAATTTTCAATACGTAATTGTTGTTAATTCAATTGCCTTTATTTTGAAGAATATTTTTGAAATACTATGATGACAGTACTAAGCCTACCTTCTGAACGGAAGTTGGAAATAGTCTAAAGCCCGTGATAGTTCCAATTTAAAATGATCAATTTTTCATATGTATATTATGGATTTGAGAAAAGGTAAGCTAATACACTATCAGATTCAAAATCCAAACCCCCTTTTCGCCCCACGTACGGGCATAGGGCGGCAACAAGAGCTCTCCATTGCGCTCGATCTTGCGCAATGTTTATGACCTACTCCCACACTATGCCCCTGATGGGAGGAAGAACTGCGATCTCCTCGACCAACTGTCATCCTTAACACATGTCCCAGCAAAGTCCATCTCCACCCCATAATGGTAGAAGTTATGGGCTCACGCTGGGTACGCCGACGTATAGCGTCGTTCGTGATGCGGTGGTAACATCTTACGCCCAGAACTCTCCTGAGGCACTTCATTTCAAAATCTGAGATTTTTTGCGCCTCGGCTTTGGTCAGGTGCGAGGACTCACACCCATGCAGGAGAATGGGCAACACACACACATCAAATAGTTTACATTTTGTCTAGACACTAAACGCCGACGCTTTCCAAATCTTCAAGTAAATTACTTATAGCTTTTTCAGAAATTACAAATTTCTTTTTTGTTCGGTTACAGACGAATTCTTTTCGTGTAATAATAACATTCAACTTTTCCATGGAAATGTTTTTTATGGGTTGATTGGAAATCGATAGGCTTTATAGTATTTATTTAGAAGTCAGCGAATTCATTGTTACAAAATAAGGCAATGTCGAATATTTTTTTCGTTGTTGAGAAAATTTCCAATAAAATCGGAGAAATTTTAAAGTGCTTAGCGATACGTTTTTTTTTCATTATGCCTGCTGACCCAGAAGCCATTAATAATATTGAGAAATTTTTGGATTGACCTTGAAGATATTTGAAAATACTCGCAGTTACATTGTATTGAAAAAAAAAATTCTTTGCCATATCTTGCGATTTAACATAATTCAACCATGTTTTATATTGAGAACTAGATAAAAAAACAAGGTCATTAATTAATGACAGTCTTACTTTTTTTCAGATTTTATGAAAAAGAATAGGTAGCCTATTTATCATTGGTCGTGTATGAAATTGCGAGCTAAATAGCGCCATCTTACCAAAGCTAACTATTAATTTAAAGTTAAGTAAACGCAACGTTAAGTAGGTAACTACCATTTAGTAGACCTACCATTTTTTTTTTCAAAATGTTTTTTTTTCAACGTTACAAAACAAGAAATTGAAAAAAATGTGATTTATGAAAAACAAAAAAATCTTTTTCAAGAGGATTCAATGAGTTTTTTTAAATAAAACATTCCACTATGTGAACAATAATCATGAATCATACCAAAACAATTCGGTAAAAATTTGGTTCTAAAAGTATTTCATATATGACTTATTTGGTACTTCACCGCCATCTCTTGGATTTTTTTAAATTTACGCAACTATAGGGGAATTTATAGTTTTTATTACAAAATTAAGACCCGTCGAACTTCATCCCGCATCCTTGGTGTTACAATGTACCTACCTAAATTAGTGTGAAAAACAATAGTTAGGTACATTAATGGTAAAATGATATGTGACTGTGTGGTCCGTACTGCTGAACGGCCGTACTTGGATTCTGAAGGTCAAAACAATGAACAGGCTCGAGGATTTCAAGATGTGGTTACATCGCGGAATGCTCAAGATTCCTTGGACCGACCTGGTGACAATTTCGGAAGTCCTTAGTCGATCCGGGGCAGTCTGTGAAACTCCTGTCACAAGTAAAAGTTCGTAAAATTTCATATCTGGGACACATCATGCCTGGGAAAAAGTATTGACTGATCCACATGATACTAAAGGAAAAGATCGAGGGTTACAGAGGGGCTGGAAGAAGGCGATGTCCTGGCTGCGCAATATACGAGAATGGACGGGTTTCCGTACTGTGAAACAATTGTTCCGAGCAGCCCAGGACAGAGAAGGATTCGCCGCAGTGATCGCCGACGTTGGGAATACCTGACATGGCATCAAAAGAAGAAAAGGTACATTAAACACCTTTTGGTTATTAAAATATCAATATTGAAAACATACATAGCTGTTATTATAAATTTTATCGATGGCGAATTGTTTGGTTTCTAAAACCCCAAATAACATAATCACCATTCGTCCCGGTTAGCATGCGGTTGAGTGTTGCCAATAAGGAAGCAAGGAACGGGTTTGGCGTCCCTAATCCGGACTAATCTCATATTCAGCGTGCGTTTGAGCTGCGTAAGGGGAATTCGGTAGACAATGTGCGTATATTTGATTTTTTATTTATTGCTCGTTTTCCATTTTCCTTTTTTTCTCTTCCTCTCTTTTTTCTTCGAGGATTTCCCATCCACCCTCTCCCACTACAGAGCTGGTTCACACAACCGATGAATCTTTGATAAATCTTGGAAAATAAAAAATACTTCGACCCATGAATAATTTGGAGCCGTGGTTTTGTTTATTTTGTATTATTCTCCTGCGAGATGGGTTAATATTTAAATAATATCCGTAATAATTTAGCGTTTGTTTTGCCAACAGCCTATCTTAAATGTATGCTGACACTTAGACATGTACCTACGTAAAAACAAACTTTATGCTCCGTCATTCATTGCTGTTGCTGAGGATGGTATAGTGTGCCGCGATTATACATCTGTCGTTTAAGCAGTTTCTCCGATAGTCGTAGTATGATGTATGAGAATTATTATTCTAGCAATCGTCATCAGCCCTCCTCAGTCCAGTATTGGACATAGGCCTCCCTTCCCGACTTCCATTGCTTCCTGTCGGCAGCCATCCTGTGCCACTGGTGTCCGGTCACCTTTCTTATGTCGTCGGACCATCGCATTTGTGGCCTCCCTGGGTTTCTGCTACCGGTTCTCGGTCTCCACTCCAGGGTTCTTTTGGTCCACCGGTCGTCCGTTGTTCTGACCACGTGTCCAGCCAAGCTCCATTTCAGTGATGCAACTTTTTAGACCACATCGGTCACTTTTGTTCTGTCACTAAGCGATTTGTTGCGTTTTCTGTCTCGCAAACTGATACCAAGGATTCTTCTCTCCATTGCTCTTTGAGTAATGCGAAGCTATTTGCATTGTTTTTTGAAGTGAAGGTATACATTACATACATACATTCTCCCTTTAAGGCCCACCCGCACACCGGAGGCCAACCCGGAGGAGACAAATCCGTAGCAAACCCAACCTGCACGAAACCAACCCACTAATTCGATCGAAGCGATCAAACCAAAAAGCCGGCCCACACAAATCAAGCCCGCCGCAGATCCCCCCCAAACCAACCCGCAATGCAGGGGGCCTAAACCCCACTTAGGGGCATAAGGAGGCACCAAGAGCTCTTAATTGCGCTCGAAGGCGTCCGAGGCTTATGGTGCTTTTTCTGACCGGTTGAGGTTTAAGGACGTGAGGTGGTCAACCTCACGGTCCCGATCTAATTTTTCGATTTCCTGCCTCTTACAGGATGCTCGAAAAACCAGCAAAAAGAGCAGAGGTGCTATTCTTAGCCGGCAACCCCACGGCAAGTGAAGGTAGTAATGTCAAAACCGTATAAAATACCGTATCAAATGATATAGGGTTGGTTGGAAGAAATTGCCGTTCGGCAATAAGCTCGCACATTCCACAATAATATATTATATTTATTAATATTTTGTGAGCAATAAAGAATATTTTTATTTAAATACCCTTTTTTTAAGTGGTTTGAGAATCGCTAGGACTTCAAAATGTACGACTGTTTCCCAAAAGCAGCCGACGCTAAACCCCGTCTTCGTTCGATCTCCGCTTCTTGATTCTAACAATACTATAGGTATAACAATTTCAAAAACACACACACAAATGTTTTTGAAAGAATTTCTTTCGAGCATATTCGTAATATTTTGATAACTTTATCTACATTACTATAGATGGTTTGTATTTTATGATGGAATTTTTCCAATATTTGAAGCCAATATTGAAGATTAGCTAGTTAGATTTGGAACCATTGGGGCTTATGACCCTCGCATTAGCTATAGTGTAAAATAATGATTCTAAACCCTCATAGTTCCAAATCTAACTAGTCAGTCAAGCATCAAATATTGAAAAATTACATTCTTTCGAGCATTCAGAAATAAATTTTTAATATTCTATCATATTTTAAATACTTATTTTTACGAAATCAAAATATTCATTTTAACGACTACAGAACAACGTCTGGCAGGAAAGCTATAGTACTAATAGAATAACATCGTGGAATTTTAAACATTTCCTTTTAAATTTATTTTAATATGAAAAAAATATAAAAAAACTCAGAATGTGGACGTCCTACAAGCCTTTCAATATTTAGCATCTTGTGAGAATTGAATACAAATTCTACAAAATTAATACAATATTGTTGTAAAACATTATTTTATTATACGTTTTTTTTTTCATTTGTTACGTACAAGTGCTTCCTCCAGGCACACATCGATATTCCCTCAAGGGCTTAATAATAATTTTATATTCGTGTATTGTGGCTCCGACGCTATCAAGATATTGGTTATTAAAGAAAATGTGTGATTTACGCTGAAGTATTGCCAATGAAATCAAATCGGAATGGGGTATGGGAAATGACGTTAATGGTTGCTTTAAATTTTGTACCAGTTTCGTATCATACAATAAGTAGGTACTTGTTCTTTCTTAACTCAAAATAGTATAAGTATCAATAATTATTATAATTGTCAATCAATAAGATCTTGATGTTGCATGGCTAGAAGAACCTGGAACTCTTTGTGTCCCAAAAGGCAGGCCACAGTTTTCGACACACAATACGTATGGGAAAAAGATATCCAATCCAAACTCCTTTTAGACCCCACTTAGGGGCATAGGGAGGCAACAAGAGCTCTCCATTGCGCTCGATCTTGCGCAAAGTTAATGACCTCCTCCCACACCATGTCCAGATTCCTCTTCGAAGAGCGGAACAGAAAATTGGGACCCTCCAGGTACAAAGCCGCATTGTTGCTCTCTCAGGACAGCCATGACAGGCCCCCGAATGCGGTGTAGTAATATCTGAGATAAAACCTTACCGGGAACACTCAGTAGAGTAATTCCACGGTAGTTTCCGCATTTAAGGGGGTTCCCCTTTTTAAATATTGTGACGATGGATCCATTCCGCCAATCTTTTGGGAACCTCTCCTCTTCCCACGCCATTTTACCACCACGGCCCCACCAGGTGGGGGGCGGGGGGTCCAGGCGTCCGAGGCTTTATTTTGTTGCCTTTTCTGACCACTTGAGTTTAAGGGTGTGAGGTGGTCAACCCCACGACCCCGATCTGATTTTTCGATTACCTGCCTCTTACAGGGTGCTCGAAAAACCAGCAAAAATAACAGAGGTGCTATTCTTATCCGGCAACCCCACCGCAAATATATAGATAAAAGTTGGAAATTATTGAGAACAAGATAGCAATCAAATTCAAAGACTGTGACTGCTGTCATATATTTGGCGCCAGGATATGAATAAATATCCGTTTTTGTTAATGTCTCATATTTGTATTGCCGATTGGCTTTGTTGGTGCACAACGTTCTTATTATGTCTAGATTCTTGTGAAAATGGTCACAAGAATCTAGACATAATTAATTGAAGTATGAGATATAATGAATATTATGTGTTTCGAGGTAGCGAAAGAGGTTTGTTTGGATATAGGAAAGAATGGAAGTCAGTACTCTCTGCCTACCCCCTTCGGGAAACGAGATAAAAGGTAAAAAAAAATTTTTGAAGTAACGTGTTGTAACGTAAAGTAACGCCTGGCGTGTTCTATATTATAATTTTACTAGCAGCTAAACCTGTCAGGCTGCAGATTGCAGGCAAGAAAAGTTTCATTAATTGTTTGATCATCCTATAAATCAGTTAGGTATATCAATGTTCACCACGCTGTGGAATGCAGACAGTTTGACTTATCTTCCCGTAGCAACAACTGACGTGTGTAGAAACAATAATTCCCCAGGAATTCCAATGAAAAATATTTCCCGTTTTTAGATTGTTTTTGTGATAAGTTTTAAATATATTGCACGCGGTGTTATAATGGAGTGTTTCAATGGAAATAACGAGCTACGTACGAACTCATCTAATTACAATATAGGATCGCTAATGTGATTTTTGATGTTCCTTTAGGTAAGTATAAGTAGGTAGGTACCTACCTATACCTAAGAGGTCGTTGCATCTTAGTATGAAACTCCAGCACACATTACTTATTATCCTAGGCATGCAATTAATGAAGATATCTCATAGATCACGTGTGCCATGGGAGCTATCTCTGGCTGGCACGTGCCGGGACACTTTGATTCTCACCCCCGAAGTGCTGGGACAAAGCTTTTATATAAACTCACCCGCGTGTCCTGCGCGTTCATCCCTTGCACAAATTCCTACAAAAAATATAACATATCCAGATCAAACACAAGATAAGGGTGTAACCAGAGATAACAACCGATAATCCTAGTTTTAAGCTCTTAATAATCAAAAGAATCGTGTTACTCTCTCTCTCTCTATATGAGCAGGGGTACAAAATAAATAAATGAGGTAAATAATATGTATTGTAAATACCAACTTGCATTTGCGTACTAACTATATTACGGAAATTTAGTAGTAAAAAAAAATCAATTTAAGCAAAAAAAATGCTAAGCCTGTATGTAAGCGCTTGGCAACCAGTGGGGCTTTAGTCCGAGTTTTATCGAAAGCTAATTGCACGCAAATAAGCGCTTATTAGCGTGCAAATAGTGTTCTTAAATCAAACGATCGAATCATTCGATCATTTTAGTATGAATTTTTTTCGAAACTCTTTCGATATTCGATCATCGAAAACTTATACTAGGGCTACAGTACGGGGTTGAAACATGCGAATAAACTAGTTACAGGGTGTACGCAGAAATTCGCCAATGAAGACCTTAAGCTTTCTAAAAAAACAAATAAGGATTCTCACAAGGACTTTGACTGGACACTGGAGACTGCGGAGGCATTATGTACAGAATTAGTTTATCAAATACCTCAGCCTGTAGATTCTGCTATTGTGATGCGCTCTGCCACTCAACAGAAGTCGTGCACTTGGAGGACCACTACTACTAAACTCTGATTAGGCACAATGTTTTGCACCGAGATTGCGAGCTACATGTCTCACATCGGCCTTGTAACATCGAAGGACATCACAAAATATATCACGATAGGCATATTCTGGTCGCGGTGACAGAGTGGGCATAGACACCTTGACCTTCTTTCAAAAAAAAGTATGTGCTTATTTTTGAACCTAAGGTTACTTTTACAACAAAATATCTTAAAGCATAATTCAAGTTTTCGTGATCCATATCTAGAAAAAGCATTGCGCACGTTTTTACCAATCACATTGAATGTTAGTGCTCTGAGTTGCTACCGAGATTAGAGTTGAAACATGTGTAAAAAAAATCATAGTTAGATCCATGGCAATCCGACTAGGCAATGAGCTACATATTAGAACGGGTTAACCAGATAAAGTATTTGGGGAGTTTGATTACTGATTCCGTTAACCCAGATGTGGAGTTGAAATGCAGGATCCAAAACGCTTGCAGCACATTCAATAGAGGGCGAACCTTCTTCTGCAATGACAATTTGAATTTAAAACAGGCAGAGAATGGTAAAATGTTACGTGTGGTCAGTACTGCTGTACATATAGCTCAGAAACCTGGACACTCAAAGTCCACACGAGGAATCGGTTGGAAGCATTCGAGATGTGGTTACTGATTACACAGAAGAATGCTTCGAATAGGTATCATGGACAAACTTATTAACAAACACTGAAGTCCTGAGAAGAGCCAACAGATGAAAATAGGTAGGTGTGACAAATAATTAAGATCCGCAAAATATCCTATCTAGGACACATTGTCCATGGCGAAAAATATGAAATCCTCCAACTTAAGTTAATGGGAAAGGTAGACGGTCGTAGAGAATGAACTGGAAAAAGAACGATGGAGGAGTTGTTCCAGCTGGCGCGAGACCGAGTAGCCTTCGCAGAAGTGGTAGCCAACGACGAGGAGACCTGATACGGCACAAGAATAGGAAAAAGATCCATGTTTCTATAAAAAAAATTAAACATTCAGTGCATACAAAATGAGATTTAATGTATGTACGCAAGTACTTGCGACATCTGTTGAAGAAATCATCAACTAAATGATCCACCCTAGAATGGAGCATTATTCAAATCACCTTACAGTTTTCATCTGTTTGTTGTTTTCTGACAGTAGGTATAACCCGGGGACCAATATCACTGTCTTCGTTTTTCTACCATCCTCTTCCACCCCACACTTACTTCCTTCACTTCGTTTAAGTATTTTGCATAAATTTCAGTCCACGTCGTAGGAGAACCAGCCCTCAAGTTTTATGTCATTAGTCTGATTTACATAATTGGATTTCAATTTCAATGGAAATGGTTCGATCTTTATACCGCTCGTCCCCTCATACAAATTTTGTTTTTAACTTACAAGCAAAATAGCGAAGCTAATGATGCCATTTTTAGAAAATTCAATTCATATTTGATATGGTGTACATTATTTGTGAAATTCGTGCGCGTATTAGTTTTGAATTTAACCCTCGCAACCAATATGCCCTATTTTAAAACTTGCGTACAGTCGTCGAATGCGGATATAAAATTATGCAAACATTATTTTCGTCCGCAGTATTATATTTTTATACGAACTAGCTTTCCCAACAGACGTCGTTCTATAGTCCAAACTATAAAAATATTGATTTTAAATTTGTAGTTTATTCAGAAATACATACATTTTAAATATGTTTGAATGTTAAAAAAAATATTTCTGAAACCTCGAAAAAAAATTTCATCAAAAATCTAAGCATCAATCTTTCAATGGTTGTCAGGTAAACAATAGTTCTGTTGTTATAGAATTTTTCATAGATGGCGTTGGCGTCGCAGGACCGTCTAACGCTAACTTTAATATTACCTATATTTTATATTACGTACTCCTGATGGATTTTTCAACCTTTTATTAGTTAGGTATTCTGTTATACGGAGCGACGAAGAATCCAATAAACCAAATATCGGAATAATCTGTTCAGCCCATCTCGACTTATAAGAAGTGTTCGAACTTACCCGACTTTATTTTAAATTATAGATAGACAAATTATTTTCGAAATCATAACACTAATGCTCATATAATTTTGGTAAATTCAACCGAACTGTAAAATAGTTTCCATTGATGAAATTTACATTTTGTGAACGGGACTTACCTATTAAAATTTTAATTTTAAACTAGGTATATACATTTAGGTAATCCTGTTTTTAATGAAGTTAATTTTCATGCCTGGTTTCATATATTATTAGTAGGAATCTAAAGTACTAAATTCAGGAGTTCGCCCGTAACTCGTTATTTTCGATGTTTTCCCGAACTCCGCGAACAAAAATTCAAAGATGATTATTTTGATGACTAAACCAATAATTCAACTATGGAGAATATTTTCGTCGATGAGTCGGTGATTTCTCTAACAACCGCGCGAAATAGTCGCAAATCGAAAGAATCGACATTGTCCGCGGTAAATATTGTTCCTACATAATATTATAGTCGGCGCCATCCTTTTTGGCCCTGGTCAATTTTGGAACCATATAGGTAGGTGCCTCTTGTTGGTGACATTCTCTAGTATAGAACGCCGCACCATGCGTGTAATTCGAATAAGATAACGGAGTCTATACCTACAACTGTTTCTACGGGAAGAATAATTATTATCTGCGTAATCTATGTATCTGTTCTCAACGTGGTAAAGTGGCATTGGCAACCTATGATGGACAATATAACAGATTTAAATGGACAAAGTGCCTCTTACATGCTGGCGCCCTAACACATTACAGAAAAACCTCAGACGACCCAAACGTCGATAGAGAGATGTTCTGATGAGGTATGCGGATGGGACCACTGAGTACAAAATATAATATAATATATATACAAGTTCTCTAATTATTAGAGAACTTTTTTGGATGCGCAGAATCGAAAATTGGTTCATTCATTCAACAGTCACGTGAATGAAGATAAATGTTCAATAATTATTCATTTTACTTTCATCCACAAGCACTAGACAACACAACAAAACCCATAGCCAATAACTTTTACTAACTGTATGATTAAAACATAAATTTTTTCTGTGTTACGCGCTAAAATATCGAAAATAAAAATCGTAATGTCATACACTCCTCCCGACAAACGTCACAGTTTGTTGAGTTTTACAGCAGTCACGTAGTACTTGTTGGGACCATGCGCAGAAGCACATTATATCTCTAGTATTATTTCTTCTCAAATGGTGGGACATGGGTGTGGGTGTAGAAGGCACAAGATTGACAAGAGTGGAAGAACATGGAGGAGGCTGATTTGCTGGACAATCAAAATGTTAAACGACCCTTTTCTGTGACTGTAATCTGACAGTTTAGTTGCTAGATGAAATTAGGTATTAAAAAACTAGGTAGGTTCCTATATAAAGCATAAATTTTAAAATTAGAATGTTGGAACGATTTTTCAAATTGCGACTCCCATTTGAATATTACTCTGAACAAAATTATTCATAAAATTAACGAATTGAACGTGCATTCTTGGTGGAATTATTTAAATAAAATAATTTAAATGAAACAATTGATTTGTTATTCCACTATATTTATTTACCTGACTAGTTTCGCAGGAACAGGTCCTGCATGGTCACAGGTGACTTAGAAACTAAAGCTTAAAACGAATACAAAATATTATTGGTACGCACACAGATAGGCAGAGGTTGTAAACATATGGTATAAAATTAACAATTTTAATTTGTTGTTTTTTTTTTTTTTTATATTTGACTAATGAATTTATATAAAGCAAGATAAAGGTTTTATTATAAGTTGAAAAGAATAAGTATAGATTGACAATAATAATATTTTGAATTTACTAAAATTGTTTTTAATATTATTTTTTTATATATAAAAAAAGGAGTTGATAATTGACTAATGAATTTATATAAAGCAAGATAATGATATTATGATAAGTTGAAAAATATAAGGAATAGATTGACAATAATAATTATTGAATTTACAAAAAAAAAAAATGTTATAATTTTTTTTTTTTTTTTTTTTTATATATATATATATGTATAAAAAAGGATAGTAATTGACTAATGAATTTATATAAAGCAAAATGAATATAATGAATAGAAATCAAGAACAGATTAACAGTAACAATGCTCAATTATGTTTGAATTTACTAAAATTGCAATATTTGATTTTTTCCCCTTTTCTTTCTATAAATAAATAAAAAAAAAAAATGACAATATTTGACTAATAAATTTATACAACGCAAAGATAATTAAACTATAAGTTACAGGAATCAAGAATAGATTAACAATGACAATATATTTTTCTATAATTTGTTTGAATTTACTAAAATTGATTATATAATTTTTATATTTATTTTTAATAATAACTTTAAACTAATAATTTAATAAAAAACAAAAACAGAGAAAGGGGTTACAAAATTAATTGTTATTAATGTTACGAGTAAGTAGGTATCTAAGTACTTAAAAAAAAAAAATATTTGTAGAGACACATTCAATTTAAGACGAAATTGAGCGTGTTGCAAGTAGTTGCGAAAAGGTTGCCGATGTATGTGGGCCTTCACCTGGAACAATAAGAAAGTATTCGGCAGTATCTTTATTTCAAACAATATTAAGAAAACAAAAGAAAAAAAAAAAAAAAGATGGTGGTTTGGGCTTAGGACAGAGGATTTAACAAGGGAGAATAGTTGAAATCAAGTTGTTCATTTATTATTTTTATTTGGGTATTGTTCTTCAGGCGGTTAATTTCCATTATTTCAAGTTTCTCTAATCTTTTATGGCCGGCAATGTTACTATGGATAAGTGATATATTATTGTCTAAATTGAATGTATGATTATTTTCAAGGAGATGTTTAGCAAAATTTGATTTATCACTGTTTTTGTTTTTAAAAGCGGAAATATGTTCTTTAAGTCTAATATTGAGAGCGCGTTTGGTTTTACCGATATAGCTGGAAGAGCAAGAATTACAATCTAATTTATAAATGCCGTTTTTATCCAATGTTTCTATTTTGTCTTTATTATTTACCAAAATTTTACCAACAGATTTATTATTATAAAACGCGGGATTAATTTTAGAATTATTAAGCGATTTTTTAATTTTATGACTTATTTTATTATTGGTAAAGATTATTTTGTTCCATCTAAAAGAATTTTTAACATTATTATTATTATGAGACAGGCCGGGTGCGATGGATTTTAAAAAGACTTTTCGAAGTTTATTTTTAAGTAATTTGTCTATTAATTGGGGATCGAAACCGTTATTGATTGCTAATGTTTTTATTAAATTTAATTCTTTGTTATAGTTATCGGGAGATAATGGGATGTTGACTAGTCTGTGCAAAAAAGAATGAAAAGCTGAAAGTTTTTGTGAGGGATGGTGTTTGGAGTTATTATGGATTAAATTATCACTGAAGGTTGGCTTACGGTATATATCAAATTCTAATTTATTATTGACGATTGAAATATTTATATCTAAGAAATTTAAGCTTTTATTGCCCATCTCCATTGTGAATTTAATTGATTTATTTAAATTATTTATTTCCGTTAAAAATTGGGTGAGTTGTCTATCCGTGCCTATCCAGAGACCGATGATATCATCCACGTACCGGTGGTAAGTTATTAGGTTTTTAAAAAGCGGTAATTTTGAGATTTGATCTTCTAGGTGATTCATAAAAAAATCGGCCATCAATGGACTCAACGGTGAACCCATTGCTAAACCTGTTTTTTGTTTATAGAATTTATTATTAAATTTAAAATAATTTTGATCTAAGCAAGTAAAAATTAGTTCTTTAAGTTCAGATTTTTTAATTGGGTTAAGGTTTACAGTGTTTAAATGATCTTCAAAAATTATTTTTAATTCATCTAATGGTACGCTGGTGAACAAACTGACTACGTCGAAAGAAATTAGCTTCGCGTTTTTAGGGACCGTAATATTTTTAATTTTATCTATTAAATCTAAAGTATTTTTGACGGTGTATTTAGGGTTAAAATTACCTATCGAATTAAACAAATTATTTGCGTAACGAGCTAACAAATAACACGGGGCTTTAGTATAAGAAACTACGGGTCTAATGGGCATATTATCCTTATGAACTTTGGGAAGTCCATAAAGACGAGGGCACTGTGGGTTGTCTTGTTTTAATCTAAAATAATCTTTATTATTAAATAATGTTTTAAAATTTTTCAAGATATTTTTAACTTCATCTACATATTTGGGAGTGGGATCTTTATTTAAAATAATGAAATCTTCGGTTGACAAAATGTCGTTAACTTTTTTAAAATAGTCTTGTTCATTTAATAAGATTGTGCAATTACCTTTATCAGCCTTGGATATTATAAGTTTATTTTTATTTATTTTTTCCTTAATGTTTTTAATAATTTTAGCTTCATTATTTTTAGCATTAGATTTATTAGTTTTTAACTGTTTATTAATGTACGATGACAATTGGTATTTTTCTCTATTATTATTATCAAGAGCTATATCTAGGTCTATTGTTAAATTTTCAAAATCTTTAACATTATTATTAAAATTTGGACAGTATTTGAGACCTTTCTCGAGCAATTCAATTTCGGGCTTTGTAAAAGTTATATTAGTTTTATTAACAAATTTATCAAAGAATTTTACATCATTATTAATTTGAGTATTATTAGTATTACTATTTGTGGTTTTTAATAAAATTAACGAATTGAACGTGCATTCTTGGTGGAATTATTTAAATAAAATAATTTAAATGAAACAATTGATTTGTTATTCCACTATATTTATTTACCTGACTAGTTTCGCAGGAACAGGTCCTGCATGGTCACAGGTGACTTAGAAACTAAAGCTTAAAACGAATACAAAAAACTTAAAAAACTTAGTGAATTAACTGAAACCACAAATAGTAATACTAATAATACTCAAATTAATAATGATGTAAAATTCTTTGATAAATTTGTTAATAAAACTAATATAACTTTTACAAAGCCCGAAATTGAATTGCTCGAGAAAGGTCTCAAATACTGTCCAAATTTTAATAATAATGTTAAAGATTTTGAAAATTTAACAATAGACCTAGATATAGCTCTTGATAATAATAATAGAGAAAAATACCAATTGTCATCGTACATTAATAAACAGTTAAAAACTAATAAATCTAATGCTAAAAATAATGAAGCTAAAATTATTAAAAACATTAAGGAAAAAATAAATAAAAATAAACTTATAATATCCAAGGCTGATAAAGGTAATTGCACAATCTTATTAAATGAACAAGACTATTTTAAAAAAGTTAACGACATTTTGTCAACCGAAGATTTCATTATTTTAAATAAAGATCCCACTCCCAAATATGTAGATGAAGTTAAAAATATCTTGAAAAATTTTAAAACATTATTTAATAATAAAGATTATTTTAGATTAAAACAAGACAACCCACAGTGCCCTCGTCTTTATGGACTTCCCAAAGTTCATAAGGATAATATGCCCATTAGACCCGTAGTTTCTTATACTAAAGCCCCGTGTTATTTGTTAGCTCGTTACGCAAATAATTTGTTTAATTCGATAGGTAATTTTAACCCTAAATACACCGTCAAAAATACTTTAGATTTAATAGATAAAATTAAAAATATTACGGTCCCTAAAAACGCGAAGCTAATTTCTTTCGACGTAGTCAGTTTGTTCACCAGCGTACCATTAGATGAATTAAAAATAATTTTTGAAGATCATTTAAACACTGTAAACCTTAACCCAATTAAAAAATCTGAACTTAAAGAACTAATTTTTACTTGCTTAGATCAAAATTATTTTAAATTTAATAATAAATTCTATAAACAAAAAACAGGTTTAGCAATGGGTTCACCGTTGAGTCCATTGATGGCCGATTTTTTTATGAATCACCTAGAAGATCAAATCTCAAAATTACCGCTTTTTAAAAACCTAATAACTTACCACCGGTACGTGGATGATATCATCGGTCTCTGGATAGGCACGGATAGACAACTCACCCAATTTTTAACGGAAATAAATAATTTAAATAAATCAATTAAATTCACAATGGAGATGGGCAATAAAAGCTTAAATTTCTTAGATATAAATATTTCAATCGTCAATAATAAATTAGAATTTGATATATACCGTAAGCCAACCTTCAGTGATAATCTAATCCATAATAACTCCAAACACCATCCCTCACAAAAACTTTCAGCTTTTCATTCTTTTTTGCACAGACTAGTCAACATCCCATTATCTCCCGATAACTATAACAAAGAATTAAATTTAATAAAAACATTAGCAATCAATAACGGTTTCGATCCCCAATTAATAGACAAATTACTTAAAAATAAACTTCGAAAAGTCTTTTTAAAATCCATCGCACCCGGCCTGTCTCATAATAATAATAATGTTAAAAATTCTTTTAGATGGAACAAAATAATCTTTACCAATAATAAAATAAGTCATAAAATTAAAAAATCGCTTAATAATTCTAAAATTAATCCCGCGTTTTATAATAATAAATCTGTTGGTAAAATTTTGGTAAATAATAAAGACAAAATAGAAACATTGGATAAAAACGGCATTTATAAATTAGATTGTAATTCTTGCTCTTCCAGCTATATCGGTAAAACCAAACGCGCTCTCAATATTAGACTTAAAGAACATATTTCCGCTTTTAAAAACAAAAACAGTGATAAATCAAATTTTGCTAAACATCTCCTTGAAAATAATCATACATTCAATTTAGACAATAATATATCACTTATCCATAGTAACATTGCCGGCCATAAAAGATTAGAGAAACTTGAAATAATGGAAATTAACCGCCTGAAGAACAATACCCAAATAAAAATAATAAATGAACAACTTGATTTCAACTATTCTCCCTTGTTAAATCCTCTGTCCTAAGCCCAAACCACCATCTTTTTTTTTTTTTTTCTTTTGTTTTCTTAATATTGTTTGAAATAAAGATACTGCCGAATACTTTCTTATTGTTCCAGGTGAAGGCCCACATACATCGGCAACCTTTTCGCAACTACTTGCAACACGCTCAATTTCGTCTTAAATTGAATGTGTCTCTACAAATATTTTTTTTTTTTAAGTACTTAGATACCTACTTACTCGTAACATTAATAACAATTAATTTTGTAACCCCTTTCTCTGTTTTTGTTTTTTATTAAATTATTAGTTTAAAGTTATTATTAAAAATAAATATAAAAATTATATAATCAATTTTAGTAAATTCAAACAAATTATAGAAAAATATATTGTCATTGTTAATCTATTCTTGATTCCTGTAACTTATAGTTTAATTATCTTTGCGTTGTATAAATTTATTAGTCAAATATTGTCATTTTTTTTTTTTATTTATTTATAGAAAGAAAAGGGGAAAAAATCAAATATTGCAATTTTAGTAAATTCAAACATAATTGAGCATTGTTACTGTTAATCTGTTCTTGATTTCTATTCATTATATTCATTTTGCTTTATATAAATTCATTAGTCAATTACTATCCTTTTTTATACATATATATATATATAAAAAAAAAAAAAAAAAAAAATTATAACATTTTTTTTTTTTTGTAAATTCAATAATTATTATTGTCAATCTATTCCTTATATTTTTCAACTTATCATAATATCATTATCTTGCTTTATATAAATTCATTAGTCAATTATCAACTCCTTTTTTTATATATAAAAAAATAATATTAAAAACAATTTTAGTAAATTCAAAATATTATTATTGTCAATCTATACTTATTCTTTTCAACTTATAATAAAACCTTTATCTTGCTTTATATAAATTCATTAGTCAAATATAAAAAAAAAAAAAAACAACAAATTAAAATTGTTAATTTTATACCATATGTTTACAACCTCTGCCTATCTGTGTGCGTACCAATAATATTTTGTATTCGTTTTAAGCTTTAGTTTCTAAGTCACCTGTGACCATGCAGGACCTGTTCCTGCGAAACTAGTCAGGTAAATAAATATAGTGGAATAACAAATCAATTGTTTCATTAAAATTATTCAGATGAATATCGTAAAGGTCTTCTTCTATGTGAGTAAAAAAATATTCACTGTTGAGAAATAGTGGGACAATAATTCCACTTATCACCGGTGTTCACCCCTTAGAAACGTCATAAATAAAGTTAAAATCAAAGTTGAGCGATGAGTCACGTTTGGTTCTATTCACGGCCGTTCACTATTCACAGTAATTTTAATAACAGTTTGTATTCACTGTGCCCCTCACCCCCTAAATACTTCCCAATCATAATCACTCAGCATAAACTAAGGAATTCCTTTTTAGTCTTTGCGAGGTAATCATCACTGGAGGGCTTACAGCTAATGGAGGGTTTACACTGAATTATTAAAAAATAATATTCTTTTTTTGAATAATTGGCACAATTGAATTAAGAATGTTGTTTTCTTGTAAAATTATTTCTGTAGCAGGTGCTTTTTATTAAAGAGTACCTATCTATACCGAGCATCGATATTATGTTTATTCACTTGCTAAAATTAGGTTTTTAAGCTTAAATTGTATTTATATTAGTAGGAATCAACAAGTAAGAAATAAAATATGGGGTGGTTGGTAGACTGGCGGTTACAACGCCGGCTTAGGTACTGTACCGCTAGTATAAGTTTTCGACGATCGAATATCGAAACGATCATCGAAAGAGTTTCGAAAATTTTCCATACAAAAATGATCGAATGATTCGATCGTTTGATTTTTGAACACTATTTGCACGTTTGTAAGCGCTTATTAGCGTGCAATGAGCTTTCTATAAAACTCATACTAGCCCCATAGTTTGGTGCGGACGTCGTGGTTCGATCCCAGGTGCCGACCATCTTCCTCTTTCACGACACAAGCTTTAAGTAGCTTACTGTGAAAGAGTCAAGGAGTGTATTCATGTTCACTTTGAGGGAGCACAGATTCATTTAAAAAAAAAGAAATAACAGGTAGGTATATACCTACTTACATACTAAATAAAAAAAAAACACCTAATATAATTAATAAACGTCCTATAAAATTTAGTTTACGATGCTTATGTGGATACCCAATAAAAAACACAACATAAAATGGTAGGATATTTTTCAAAAAACAAAGCAACATAAGCAAATTTGATGATAAACATTCTTAACTGAAGTATTTCCAGTTCATAGTTATCAAGACACTAGTCAAATAGAAGCTATTATATATTATTATGTCTTGTTATTATATGTATAGTGATTATTTATTTATTTTATTATTTATGCATATTAAAAATGTGTATAAACAAGTGGCAATGGCGGGATTATATCCAAAGCAATCTCTCACATCCAACCACATTATCCTGAAACGAGTGAGGTAATAGCCTCAGAAGAAACTATATTTTCGGCATTTTCTAGTAATCTGTAATCGAAGAGCTTCTATTTTTGGTCGAGTCTTATAACTACTCACTCAATAAAGGAAGCGCGATTTTAGCTACTAAATGTTAATTTCTAAAAATACGTACCTAGTAACATAATAATATCATGGGTTAGTACAAAAAAATATTTACTGGAGTATTAAATTCCAACATAAACGGACCTTTACATTTTGCAGATACACCCGTCTGACGTAAGCAGTTATAGTTTGTATAGTCCAAAGTTATAACATGCGTAGATGAGAGGTGTGTACATAACACTACTTAAAAACTCCCCTTTACAATGAGAAATTGAAAAATCATAAGAGAAAGGGGTGGAGAGTCAAGATGTGTATTAATATGCGCTGCGTAGGCATCAATACTGAGAGGGCTAATAATTGGGCTTTTTGTGAGTTCAATGGTCATCTTAGAATACCTACTCTTTTAATATTCCTTTTATATTTTTGTTTAAATAACTTTTTTAACAAATACACTCTTTGACTCTTTCACAGCGAGCTACTTAAAGCTTTTTAATTAGATTTATGCGGAATTCAATATTTGGATTTTTGTATTGAGAATACTTCACATTCCTCTTCATCTTGTTGATATCCATAGGTATAATTGTCTTATATTATTGATGGAGAGAAACTTGAATAGCCTCTTGATTCCTTCTTTGACCCTAATAAATTGACCTAAGTGTCATTAAAGTCATTGGACACAAAATGAGTCATTGAAGTCGTTAGTAAAATTAGTCATGAAGTTATTATGAACTTGGTAGGTACCTACCAATGCTTAATTTTGTGGTAGGTACCATCGCCTCGTTTTTCAAAAAGCGTCGAATTGGCAAAATCAAAGTTTTCAATGATTGTCATCTAAACATCAATCAATCAATCAATCAATCTCCCTTTGAACCCTACTCAGGGGCAACGGCAGGCAACAAGAGCTCTCCATTGCGCTTGATCTTCTGCAATGCTCATGACAACCTCCCACACCATATCCAACTCTTTCAGCTCTCTCACTCGAAGGAACGAAACACGGTATGAGAGGGTCTTCCACATCTTCAAGACCCTGATGGCAGGAAAAACAGCGTTCTGCTCGGCCATTCGGCATCCTTAACGCATGTCCCAGCCGTTACATACCTACATTATATTACGTTAGAATTAAATTCATTGGCTTTTAAGTACGAACATTATTACTTCTGTTTAGAAGCAATTCTTGGTACGATCAATATTTCGTTGAAAACTTTACGCAACACCT
Source organism: Mystacides longicornis (assembly GCA_963576905.1). Classification (NCBI taxonomy): domain Eukaryota; kingdom Metazoa; phylum Arthropoda; class Insecta; order Trichoptera; family Leptoceridae; genus Mystacides; species Mystacides longicornis. The sequence goes on from OY756428.1 coordinate 2,283,474, forward strand.
TTCATACGCATTATCTTAAGTACATACATGTTCTTGTTAGGTTATATTTTACGTACCGATTAGATATCGGCGTTGTCGATGGACAGGTCCTTATTAATACTTATACCTACTTACTTACTTTCCAGGTCCCTAATAATGTGACGTTATTGATTATAATAAATTTGATTAAAATTTTTATTCATTGTCACTGAGTGTGAATACCTATTTAGAGAAAAAAAGTAATGAAGCAACGAGGGTGACATAGAAACAGGCATATCAATAGAATAGGCGATTGTAAAGCGAAGAAGATTGCAAATACAACGTCCCAAATTAAGTACCGCTTATGGCTTTCTCTTTGTCGCATGAGTCGATTAATTAAGGAGATTTTTTTCTTTATTACCAAAATCCTCCATCCGTATTGTTGAGCCATTTCATGTTGCTGTTGGGCCATTTAATGTTGCTGTTGGGCCATTTCATCTGCGATTGGCCCTTGCGTTTTCCGTCCTAGTCAAGTAGTCTTCATATCATGATGTTCTAAAATAGACGAAAGAATTCACTGATTCACAATCACATCCCAATTCATACAAAAGAAAATAATGAGAACAGATTAATTATTTGTAGTAAAAATAGTTTTGATCCGTGTTAGATCTAGTTTTGGTCCAAAAGATAAGGCAGATAGAAATAATAACGAAACATTAATTTGAAGGTAAAGGAACTCCTTGCATGTCCCTCATCGTATAGAAATAACATTCGATACGTGACTTTTGTGCCCGAGAAAATTATGAAAACATTTTGTCAAAAGAAAGTCAGTTTTCAATAGACCGCAAATTACGTATTGTGCGGCTGGTTGTAGCTGTGAGTCAACTGGAAAATTCGCTAACCTATGTCCTTTCCTTTGTGTCCTTTTGTCAAAGTTTAGGTAATTTCGTCTTTAGATGCTCACATTTATCTTTTTGGAAATTAAGTTCTTGTTTAGTCTTGAGATGATCTTATTAAGTTAATTTACGGAATATTTTTGTTCCGAGATATTCTTTTTCCTCTTTGGCGAGGTCCGCTGACCAGTTGTTCCTGCTACATTGTCTTCTTGGAAAGCTGACTGCCAACTATCCCTCCAACGTTTAGGTGGTCATTCTGGAGGTCTGCTCCCTTGTGTTTTGTTGTCACTGGTGATTTTTGCAGCTCTTGTGTCCTCCATTCTTGAAACACTGTCGTTAGAGAATATTGATGATATAAAAATTATTTCTATTTAAATTGAGGATAATATTATAATACATTATGAAAGATTTTTAATTATTGATCCTTTGAGTTAAGTTGAAAGAAAAACTATCTAATATTATAAGTATATTCTATGATTCTCTAAGTTTTTTTTCCATTTTTAATTTGGTCTGCATATGGATGAAACACCTCATGAACTGGCGCTTTAGAAAATTCCTGAAAATCCCCGGACCTGTCGAGTGGAGAAGGGCAATACAATGCTTTTGGCGAGACCAAATTCAAAATAATGGATGGTGATAGACTTCCACAAGTAGCAGCCGTCAACCGATGAAGAATCTCCAACCAAAAAGACCCTCCAAGAGATGACGAGACAGTTGGACGGTGTTCCAGGAACCCTCTCTACAATAAAAACAAGTTATCAGACCTATTAAATGACAAAGATGAAGAAAATTAATATAAAAAAGGGCCTAAGATGTTTAATTATAATAATAAATAATGGATCTTGATACTTATGTGCAAAAAATCCATAATATTGGAAGATTTAATGCGATATGAATGCACGTTGAGTTCGAAGAATCAAATGATTATTATTGTCCATTAAATAAAATGGCGTTCCATGGAGAATAGAGGAGAACACAGATGTAGGAAGTGTGTAAGTGGAAGTGGAGCTAGCCGGGGAAGATGGGATAGTGGAACCGGGTTTATTTTATTGAAAAAGTGAAGATTCACTTTAACAAATTGCTTTCCGCCGGTCAGTGTATTGTAGTGAGTTAAGGAAATAAAATACTTAACCCGTCTTCCCCTGACGTTGGCTTCTACCTCATTATTGTTAAAATAATTTATACTGACTAAAAATTTCTAAAATCTATCAAATAATATATAGTGCGCTCCAGTAACACTCTTATAACAGATGCGTCCCACAACGAGAATCTTTTTCAAATCTGTGCATCAAAGCCAAACAAACTAAATAAAAAAATGGTAATTTTAAATAGAGTTTTTTTATGCTACTAATAAAAAGTGTTCAAGCCGCACAGAAAATTTAAGCGGGCCACAAGTATGGTTGATCTTGCAGACTAATTCCATTAACACTACACGTATGTAAGTCTCTAAATTCTTGAGGGAAAGAAACGCGTAATAGAAAGATGTTCAGGAACCCACTGGGAAGAAAAAACTACGCTCTTTTCAAGTTATATTCCAGAGTTGTTCTTCTTTATTTTTTTTATTGAATCTATGCTCACTCAAAGTGAACACCAAATGACACTCTTTGACTCTTTCACAGTAGGTAAGCTACTTAAAGCTGCTTGTGTTGTGAAAGGAAAGGGGAAGATGGTCGGTAGCTTTACATAATGATCCGCGAAATGGCTGCAATGTGATGCGAAGGTTTCACATCAAACTTTTTCCCAATCCCATTCCTTTCCTTCAACCTTCCGCGATTGATTATTAAAGGAGTCTTATGCTTACTAAACCATCAGTGACTCGAATTTCTATTTAAGGTTAAGTTTTGGTTTGAAGTAGGTACCTAATTTTTTATATAATATACATTTTTAATTTTTTAGCCTTTGGCTTTTTTGCCACCATGATTGTTACATTCTCGGTGCACCCATTTAAGTGGAGCATTACATTTGTCTAATCGTAACTAATCTCTTTCTTATCTTATATTTCAACACATATTAAGCATTGTCTGTTTGTTGTCCCAATGTAAATAGGTAAATAAATGTAGTGAACCCCTTCTCTTTGATCCCTTTATTTCCGGCTACAAGAAGATCAAGATACTTGTGGAGTTAGCAAATTTGAAATAAGGTATAATCTTAAATTGTCATATTTTAGAATTATTGCAATATTGGACATAAACAGGTTAACGCTTATTCTTTCTATTGGTTCCGTTGAAGATATCTACCTACCTGGAGAAATATAATGGAGTTCTTATAATAATACAGGAACAGGATCCTGAACGTACCTAATAGCCAGCACAATGAACGCTACCCAGCTCAGACGTCTATCAACCAAAACCTGTACCTACCTGCAATTTAATCATATTATGAGTATGCTCTTATACTTTTTAACTGTTGCATGGGATTTTCCACTATACGTAGTAATGATGCTCGGACCTCCATTTTATCATCCCTTCAAAATGTTATTGATACATAATAAGAAAGGTCCATTTTTTGTGATTATTAAATTTATTGCTAGAAAAAAATTGCAACCATCAGATCACTCTTATGAACTTTATTGACGATTTAAAGTATGGTATAGTTCAATAAAACAGTACAGTTATCAATTATCATTAGGTTTGTTTCAAGCTTATCTTATTTTCAGTGCTTTCGGTTTTTGTTCACTGTAGTTACTTACTTTACTTTTCTTGGGGCATTCGTATTGATTTCTTCTAGACTTCATTGACTCAAGCACCAATAATATCGGCTCCAGCGCTGCAAGCCCAGCCACCAGTTGTTCTCAGCAGACGAATGTCCATAATAAAATGAATTCATTTTTTTCAGATCACTCCATAGTTTCATGGCCAAGATATATCTGCCGTATTTTACCAACTAGCATAGGGACGATTAACAGATTGCTGGAGACGTAGAAATGTGATGTTTTAACTAGGGTTATGAAACTACAATGATACTGAAACTAAACAACAGTGAAATGAAACTCAAGGTTTTGCTGAGAATCACGAAAAAGAGTATTTCTGTCATTTAAAAAATTATAAACTATTTCAAACCCAAGCCAACGCAATCTTCTACAATATTTCATAGATAACACATTTCCAGATTCTTGAACTATATCGAATAAAGATGTCAATCAAAGTAATATTTGCTGATAGACAGATAGGTTGGTAGGCACCGTTTGCTCCCAGACTTTTGCATTCACGTATTGATTTGTTCGAATTGTCTGTCAATTCCAGTTATCGCGGCAATTCTCTGTAGACTGGATGAGCTTGAGTGCACTGTACGGTCTTATCAATTGTATCACAGTTTACACTTATTTCCGGCTATTTTTAAGCTTAATTCACATCGTATAAAGTCGAAGAAAATGTTTTTCTACATCCCCTATCAAAATGTTATATGGTTGGTGGGTCAATGAATCGGTGGAAATGGACTAAGCATAAGAACCTCTTTTCGTATTTGGAACCAAAGACAAATCAACAATGTAGTCGGTCAAGCGACTTCGAATTAACAAGAATTTAACTTTCGTTCACCAACGTACGAGCGTAGGTACCTCTATTCCGATACTACCCTTATTACGTTGGTTAATTACAATGACGATATCGCAATAAAATGCCGCTCACAAGGTCGAAGAAGATGGAGGGAAAGTGGCAATAGCAAAGTTTTTACAGCTAACACTAAAAGATGCAGGATAAAAGCGATGGATTGACAAAAATGGAGAAGACTCTCGGATTCTGTAAAGGCCAAAGGCTGAAATCAAGTGCAATAAAATGGCCACCAACAGTATGATCGTTTAGTGGGTGTTTCCATGGTAATAACGCCAAAAGCTGTCGTTTCCATGGAAACACCGATTGAACGATTCCGCTGGCTGCCATTTTCTTACACTTGACTTAAACCCATCCAGGATTAAAGAGTGTTTAAGGAAACCGATATTTTTATCAAATTGTCGTCTCTAATATTAATTTTTTTTTTATATATAAATGAATATGTGCTCACTCGAAGTGAACACAAATACACTTTTTTGACATCTTTCACAGTAAGCAAATGCTTGTGTCGTGAAAGCGGAGAATGGTCGACATGGCCAGGATTCGAACCCACGACCTCCGCACGAAACGAAAATGAAAATGACAGTTTTATCATAAAAATCGGAATGGGTTTTCGGAGACCATCGTCTTTATTATCATATGCTTAAGACTATACCCTATATCCATGTTAAGGAGTCTTTAACATTTGAAAAATACATTTGTGAAAAAACTATACTAGATTCTTCATATTTATTGTGAAATGGACTACGTATCTCTATCTGTGTCACCTTCTTTCCATTTTCGTATATTATTTGTAAGAGGTCCTGTTCTTTAGACCGTCCTCTATATTTCTCCAGTCACTCAACAAAGTGCTTGTGTATGATATGTACGTATGTTCAAATCAATTAACTCAGTACACGAACCTAATATTGTTGCCGGACTGCTATCTACTACTAAAAGTACGTATGTAAACTCTACTTACATATCTAGTAAGTACTTGCTGAGTCTCATGTCTCGAGCTGTGGACACTACTCCGGATTAGGGAGGGTTGCTAAAGGTAGATACATACTTATCTAAGGCGCATTAGTATTAGGCATTTTTCGACAAGTCCTGAGTTTAATAATTATTCTTTCTCGGGTGGTTCATTCTTCAGAATTAAAGGATCACGCATAAGATTAATAGTAACAAATCTTACTGGAACAACAGTAGTTGATGCATCACATGGAAAAACGTTAAATATTACATAGTATTGTGTAATATTCACATGACCAAGATATGGAAGGCGTCGGCGTTTAGTGTCGAGACGAAATGTAAACTGTTTGATGCGTGTGTGTTGCCCATTCTCCTTTATGAGTGTGAGTCCTGGCACCTGACCTAGGCCCAGGCACAAAAAGCCTCATCCTTTGAAATGAAGTGCCTAAGGAGAATTCTGGGCGTAAGATGGTACCACCGCATCACGAACGACGCTATACGCCGGCGCACCCAGCGTGAGCCCATCACCTCTACCATTGTGGGGAGGAGATGGACTTGGCTGGGACATGTGTTAAGGATGCCGAATGACAGTTGGCCGAGGAGAGCGCTGTTCTTCCTCTCATCAGGGTCCCGAAGACGAGGAAGACCCTCTCACACTGTGTTCCGCTCCTTAGAAGCAGAGCTGAGGGACATGGACATGGTGTGGGAGGAGGTCATAAACATTGCACAAGATCGAGCGCAATGGAGAGCTCTTGTTGCCTCCCTATGCCCCTGAGTGGGGTGTAAAAGGGAGAATGGATTGATTGATTGTGTAATATTCAACGTTCTGTTATATAAATTAACACTTTTTATACAGTGCCTGGTCCCGTCCCGATGACGACGCCGGTGCCGGCTTTCGGATTGTTAGGCACTGGAAGTCGTTGGTTCGATCCCAGGTACTGACTTTCTTCCTCTATCACGACAGAAGCTTTTTATGTACCTACCTTACTGTGAAAGAGTCAAAGAGTATATTTGTGTTCACTTTGAGTGAGAACAGATTCATAAAAAATATACTAAACTATCAATCAATCGATTGATTGATTGATTGACATCAGTTGAAGAAGTGCAAATGCCAAAGTGTCACGGGGTTATGAGAGGTATTCAAATGATTTTGGCAGATTGCTCATACAAATAAAAAAATGATGCACTTATCCTGTAGGTTTCTTTATCAAAAGTTATTTGAAAATAGCAAAGATTTATATCAATCTTTTAGTTTGAAAATAAAAAATCATTCGCTGTCTAAAATTGCAGGGGAACATACAGAAAAACTTTTCCCTTATAGTACGTAATAGACAAAATCATAATTGTCAAAATATTCCAGATTCCCCTCAGCCGAAGTGTTCGCTGCAGGGATTCCGCCTTATCTCAATTTCCAGTTCGGAGCCATGCAACTGGAAAATTGACGCTTTTGTCCGCACTTATGGATTCGTACTACCAACTCATACAATATGCATACAATTCGAAAAATATAACAATACCAATAATATGTCCAATCTATGTATGAATAAAGGAAAGTAAAATATTTTGTACTTCTGGTTAGGTAGGTACTACATTATAATATACCCGAAGGCTCCCGTCAGGAACCTTCACACCTTTATTTAGGATGTTTAAATTTGTACCTAATACAACAGGGCATGATTATTAATTATTAATTTATCAGGTTAAATAAAGGATTATATTCGTGTTACCAGCCAAATTATACCCAAAAGCTCCCGCCTAGAACCTTGATACGTATAATAAGGATGATTTTATTTTTAAGTTTTTTTTTTTAAATTTAATCTATGGTTCCCATGTAGGACTTTCATGCATACATGCTAATTGCATATAATTATTTCCTTCTTTTGTATTCTCTAATATTTTAACGTTACGCTTAAGTATATCTAAGCTAATATTGTGACGTTACAAAAAAACGAATAATGACGAGTAAATGGTTATTATTTTTAACCTTTTTTTTTACATTTAGGTTAATTCAAATAAAAATATATCTACTCATAATTACCTACATAATTCTCACAATTTGATATTTTTTCTTAAATCAAGAGTGTTTCTAAATTTCTTTAAAAAATACGTTAATTTTATATAGCATTGTTTGAAAATCTCGGTTTAATAAAATATGCCACTTGGTTCCCAAAGTTCCTTCAGGGTTATCATGAAGGTTCCCATTTTTATAGAGACGCATCGCATTTCATAACAATATAATGTAAGAGTAGCTAGGGAAGCCCCCCGAAATATCATTTAATTACAAAATTGTATTTTCTAAGTACCTACCTACCTAGATAAGCCAATATTCATGGTGGTATAATAAGAAAATCATTTTCAGACTTATTCTATAGATTGCGTTAAGAGGGAGATTGGAAAAATTCCTTTGAATTAAGTCTCATACGGACATTATAATAAGTAGGTACATGCAAAGGTATCTATGAGTTTATTGTATTTTCAAGAAATTATTGTATTATATAGTTTTTTTTATCAACATAATGAGTATTCAGTTATTTATACTTACATTTTCTTAGATCTAGTATAGATTTCTAACTCCGGTCTCTTGAATGCCATAAAATACAAAGGTACAATATAATAAATAAAAAAATACTAAAATACTGACTAGGGCTGTTGATACTCATTGCAAAAAATATACATTGTATAAAATAGTATTATTTTATAAATATGAAAACATCTGTTTCCGAAAATATCGGAAAGCGGATTTGTCTGACTCCGTTAATTAATATTGATGATGACAAGAGATTGAGATGGATGCATCCCGCCGGAGACGCGAGCCTTCAGCGGTCACCCTCTCCGCAGTCAGAATGTTTCTGCTTTCTCAATATCTCTGCTAGTTTATGGGGTATGAAAATCAATGTCATATTTGATACACACACTTCGATATAATTGACATTGACACAGACGCATAAATAATTTTGTTTATCTGTGGTCAAATTGAGAAAAGATTAATAATATTGTTTGTCTTTAATAATAATAATAGAAAAAGCTTTTTACACACCTCTCAACATTTCAAATTTGTCGTATCCAATAGGTATCCATGCGATTGTTTTGGAAAGAAAATTGTGAAATAGTGCTCGCCCAGTCTTTGACAATGAAACCATTATGTTCCAACTTATATTATTTTAAATAAGTAATGATCGAATTTCGAGCACTGGTCGACCACTTGTATAATATATAATATAAATTGTCCATTTAAGAATTTACTTGATTACATTTTTCAATTAACTCCATACAATAATATTTCAAATTGGTATTATGTATTATATCCCTGACAGCATCTAGTCTTCAGCTTCTTTCCAAGCCTTCCCACACTTTCTTCCCCTCCCGCCTACCCTTTTTCATCCATCTTTCTTTTCCAGAATGTCTCTCGATATTACAGCATTGTTCGCTACTGATTAACTTGTCTGAAAAGATTTTTTTCAAAACACACAGGTAAGTACTATCAACATTTTTCTTTCATATATCCATGGTTCTGTAAAACGCTAAGATAAGTACCCATTTTTATGTGTGTATGTTATATATGTATGTTATATAATCTGTGTATGTTATATAATTTGTATGTTATATATTCTCTGTATGTTATATATGTATGTTATATAATATCTGTATGTTATATAATTTGTATGTTATAATATATTCTCTGTATGTTATATATGTATGTTATATAATCTCTGTATGTTATATAATTTGTATGTTATATATTCCCTGTATGTTATATATGTATGTTATATAATCTGTGTATGTTATATAATCTCTGTATGTTATATAATTTACCTTCTCGTTGAGTACTTGTTATGTAAATACGCTTTCAAAGGAATTAGCGTCGAGTCGGTTCGCCCAGTGGCTAGCGACTGAAGGTATAAGATTTTTCATCTTATCACTCATGTCTCAAATTCCAATGGCACTAAATTTCGCGGATTTGAACATGTAACCTAATTGCAAACCTTTTTGAACAAAAGCACTATACCAACCTTCTTAACTACAGTTGTAAAAGAGGGATAAACCTTTCTAAGTTTTCCATCATTTCTTCTTCTTCGCCCTCGCCTTTGTCTCATTATTTGGGGTCGGCTCTGCTAGTTCTTCTTTGCCAAGAATATCAAGTTTTTTTGCATCATTTATTGCTTCTTAATTAATTCTTATTCTTGTCATATCCTACTGTGCACTCATGAATTAATACGCATAGGTACCATTGTGTTTTTTTCTTTCTTTACTTTTTTTTCCATCGTGCCGTATCCCGTAGGGGGTAGACAGAGAGTATGGACTTCCATTCATTCCTACCCAGACAATCCTCTTTTGCTTCATTCAAAAGCATAACACGCCGCATACACGCTAATATTCTTTCGATTTCTAAATTTTACTAAACATTATAAAATGGCCTATCAATCCATAGCAGGGTACAGTTTGTGTTTACCTGGAAAATACATTCCCAATCTAGGTTTATTTATTTATTATCGTGTCGAAACCAGTAAAACCAATTAAACTGATCTCCAGTACTGCGCAAAATGCACAGCGCATGGAGATGCGTCAAAAATATCCTCCATAGTGCATGTAACAGGGCACAACGGACATTCCAGCAAGTGTGGCATTGTCGGCGCCACGCCGCAGTCACACGCAGCGGATCTTGGTGATTTGTATCCTAAACAATTTTTAAATCAACAAATTTTTCATTAATTAACACCCACCTGTAGGTGTAAAACGCACGCAAAAATCAGTGATGTAGCCCAGTTGAAAGTGTTAATGGTGCGAAATCTGAATTATTTATGAAGGTATACTTACCTACGCATGAATATTTTGTGATTATCAAAAAACGTCCTCTTTATTTAAAAATCAACCTTTAACCTTCACCTGTCTATCCGTCAGTTTTAAAATCTGTTTAAGTGGTCGTCAATGAACACTTTATCATCTCCATATCAGAACACGGTACCTACCGCCTACCACTCGATAGGACGAGGTGAACATATAAAAATAATGGTTAAATATTCATTAAAAAAAAAATCGTCCTTAATCTGTCAAAAGCAGACGTGACAATTTTTGTTCGCTGGATATTATAAAAATATTTGATAAATAGAAGGGCGGTGTGGTGTTTGTAAAAATCATTTTCAAGGATGAATCGGGACAATGTATATATTGTCACAGGTGACAGTATTGTAAAAATGATATTCAAGGACCACTCATTGTCAAAGGTGACGGTTTTATAGAGATTCAGTTATAAACAGGAACACTTTTTTGTTACAGGTGACAGTTTGTACAAAAAATATTTAAAAAAATAATGTGGTATTGTTATAGGTTTCACTTTGGTAAAAAAAACATTTCGAAACGAGTCAACAAGAATCCAGTATTAATTATCATAAGTTTCGGATTAGTAAAATACCTAATATTGAAAACAAAAAAATAATGTTGTACCTACTTATTCTAGGACTAAGAAATTGTAATATTCAAGGGTTTACAATAAGAAACACCTCTTTTTGGTTTTGTTAAAAGACAATCAAGGATAAACAAGCACAAGTCATAGGTTTCCACAGTTTTTTCATAGGTTTCATTTTAGTCAAACATTTACGTCCATAGTTTTTTCATTGGTTGCATTTTAGTCAAACAATTATATCCACTGTTTTCATTTTAGTAAAATATTTATTTCCATATTTTTTTTCATATATAGGTTTCACTTTGGTCAAATCATTATTTCGGGATTAACCGGGTTACTTTGTTTATCAGTGGGGATCCATATTTATTGCCTATTATTATTGGGGTCGGCTCTTTTCGTATCCTCGGTGTCACCATCATACTTTTTTTCCCTGTACTACCTTGACCACCAAAATCTTACTTTATGTAGCTACTAATACGTATTCTTGCCGTCTAATGATGAGGAAGCTAATTATAGCTACCTATATTTTTACGAATATTTAACAATTTACGACTCTATATATTACTCATAGTATATGGAATATACATGAGTCTTGTGATCGGATTTCAAAAAAAAAATAGAATTCGCTGAAATTACGAGGGTGTAGATTCCAAAAATGCAAAATATTTTTTTTAAATTTCCGCGTACCCGTACGCGTACGCCAAAAATGTTTGCGCACCCATAATTCATAGTAATTCTTATCCGATTTGATTGAAATTTGGTAGAACGGTTAGCCCCTCGATGTAGATGAGTCAGTAAAATGTTGAGACCTGTACCTTTAGGGGAACCCTCTTAAAGTATCCAAAGAAAATTTCACTTGTTCTAGAAAAAGGGCTAAAAAAGAAAAAAAAATTTCTTCGATTTTCATAAAATTTGGTATACGGGTTGGTTTTTATATGCTCCTACACAAGCACGTAAAATTTGAGGTCCGTAACTTCAGTGGGTCCCCCTTAAAGTACCGATTAATATTGTATATGTAGTTCTAAAGCAGATAATAAAAAGCTCCAATAGTCGATATCATTTTAAAGTTTCTATAGTAATTCCAAGGATAAATTAATTTTAATCGTAAAATTATGAATTTTTATGCAAAGATATGTTTTACACGAAAAGGCTGTTATAATATACTATGAGTTCTGGGCTACCCTAGGTTAGCAGCTTTTTTTACATATGACTATATTTTTATATTTTTTTCCTATATATTTTACCTTTACATGGATTGTATTTTAATGACGTATCTATGTAATAAAAAAAAGTTTCATTGTTGCATGCCATTAATTGTTTTCTGATTTGAGTAAATAATTATTCATCGCATATCATCATTTTCTACAAGAAACATTTATGAATGTATGCAAATTTTCCATAATATACGCGATACGAACGAGAATGTACGTACATGGTGTTCAATAATAATTTATAGCTGAGACTATCTTCCGCCATTAATTAAGCAGCCCGTATCTTACTTGTGTATTCGCCAATAATAATTTATTCTAGCTACTATTTTTCGAACTTTACATCGACTAACGTGTTGTTCAGAACATGGTGAACCTACAGAAATACAGTGACTCGAGTACGAGATTTTTACCCAATAGACATTTTTTGAACTACAAATAGTATTATATAATCTTAAGGGGCCTTACTCCTAAAATAGCCGTTTTTCACTGTTTTCTCCGCTCGATTCCGACTCTATATTCATAAATAAGGAAATTTTGATTATGTTTATACGTAGATCAAACCTTTTTACAATATATGTTCGAGGCCGATTTTCCATAAAAAGCATGCTTTACACGTTATTTGAGGTTTTGTCGAAGTCTTCTCAAACACTTTTTGACGTGTATCTCGAGAAGTGTAAGACTTGGATAAAATACGTTTAGAGATAAAGATAGTGGTGAAAATTTTACAATATATGTTCGAGAGGATTTTTCGCCATTTTTCTCAGATTTTTCAGAAAACACTAAAAATCATTTTCCAATTAAAATTCTTACCAAAGCTCTGTCTTGTTAGATTATTTTTCTAAAATATTCCAATATATTGGATAATTTCTCATGACGGCTCATATCAAATCGTTGTGCCATAATGGTCCTTATGACCATCCTATTTGTATGAAGTTGTGATAGAAATTCTTTTGCAAAGTTTTTGAGGGAGTCTAAGATAAACACGACGTTAGACTCTCTCTGAAGGAAGATTTAGATATCCATGATTTTTCTGATTCCAACCAACTAAAAATAATAATAGGATAGAGATGTTAGGCCAAACATGAAGTAAACAAAAACGTTTTATATGTTGTAAGTTTATAATAGGTACCTAAGTAGGTACCTTATTACGTTGCGAATCAGGATTAGAATAATTTGGCAGCACATAAGAATATGGAATTATTTTGAAAATATTTCATTTTAGAAATTTAATGTTTTTCCGAGTGTTATCTTTTGAAAATTATTATCAGGTAAAAACATTAGGCGGCTTTCGTACGTACATCGTATTGAAGGTCGTGGGTTCAAATCCCGGTGCCGACTATTTCTACTTTCACAACACAAGCTTTGCTTTATGTGAAAGGTGTCGAAAGTGTATTTTTGTATATAGAACTCTTTGATTTTTGTGTTCAATTTGAATGAATAATTTTATCTCAAATAATTATTATACACGTTTTTGCACATGTTTACCAACACGATGGAACCATCTACGATATTTTTATGTTTAGAAATATTTTGTTTATTTTTATCTCCATCATCAATACAATTGAGTACAATAATAATAATATAACAAATTTCTATACAAAGGTGTCAATTTTCTATACCGGTCCCGTCCAATCTGAGACAGGCCAACCCCGGGTAGAAATTTCAAGTGAAAAAATACTTAGAAAAACTCTGATCCGGCCGGGAATCGAACCCGGGACCTCGGATCTGAAGTGCACGCCACAACTAGGCTACCGAGGTCGGTAGCCTAGTTGTATAATATGGATTCAATAAATAAATTTATGATATGCAATTTACCTACTGCTTCTTTAGCCGCGACATTTTTATTATGGAGTTTTATTATGTTTCATTCATTCTAGATATAAGAAAAGAGTCAAGCTAAATGAAGGTTTCAACACCCTGCGAATGAAACAACAGTGCTATTATATTGGTGTAGGTATTATGGTTCCTAGACACTAGACAGTGAGTGAAAAAAGCGATTATTGTCACATCTACAAAAACATACCTACCTAGGCATATCTTTTAGCCATCGCATCTGGTCAGTCATCTGGAGTCAATGAAGAATAAGTGGATGCATTATAATAATATAAGGACACACAAACCTAGTGAATGTGTGTATAAACGTGTTTGAGTTATAGGTAGGTACCCATATACCATGTGATTTTTCAAATCGACACATTACTGTGAAACATCGTCATGTTTCTTTAAATTCATAACTAGCAGCAAATCCTCTCGGACGACAGGCATAGAAAAGAGTAGTTAATTCTTTGAATGTTGTATAAATCAGTTATATCTTCTCTCAAAGGATCTCAACTTCTCTTTACCACATTCAGAACTGCGGTCAATCAGACATTTCTTCTCGTAGCAACTGCTCAGTTGTATTTATAGTCGACGCTTTCCTTTTTGGCTCGCGGTGGCCCATATTGGAACTATTACGATGTAACATTTTCTACATAGACCGCCGCGCCACTCCCGCAGATGCAGTCTATTGGAAATAATATTTACCGTAGACATTTCTTGATTGAGTGTCTTGACACAACGACTAACCGACGAAAATTAAAAGTATGAAAATATTTCACGTATCTGGGTTAGTTTTGTCATATTATGAAAAAAATGTATAAAATATATGGAGTTACGGACGAACTTCACAATTATAATATACTGGAATAAATTACATATTTATTTTCCTAAATTTCGATGGGTTCCATTGGATAGTGAACACAAAGAAGAATCATTTTGTGGGACTGATAGTACGAAAACGTAAAAATATGGTTGCACGTGGTTGTAAGTCAATGTAAGTCAAGATGAAAGTCATATTATTATTTTTACCATAGTCTCTAAAATAGATGGTTGGTTGATATTATTGTCTTCTCAAATGCACAATCTCGGTGTTTCTGTTTAGCCACATACCTACCTACATAGGTACCTATTTATGTATAACTCAATCGACTAGTTAGGTCCGTACGGACAGGCTGAGTTTTTGAAAGACAGATGTAAAAACCGTTCGATATTGGTATATTTATGTACCTATGTCAGAAAAAATCTTTACAAATGTAGGTAGGTACACAATATGTTTTGCACCACATAGTTGTTATAAACAATGAAAGGATCTAAAATTATTTTATGTGTTCACTTACAATGGTACATAGGTACTTATGAATTATTTTGATGTGTTCATTGTAAAAGGGTGGGTAAAAATGACAATATTTTTTATGGGCATCCACTCTTCATATATCTGAAATCTAGAATAGATGGGGTAAGGGCGTATGGAATCCACTGCAAAAGATCCTGGGCAGCTTCAATGAGTTCTCTTCTAGCTTCATGTCGAAATCCACAAGCTCTATTGCGGAGGAACGGAACACATTATGAGGTGTCTTCCTACTGCCTAGTCTTCGAGACCCGGATGATCAACACTCTGGTAATGATTGCTCCCAAAATTTGAAGTGACTCGAATCCTAAGGCCAGTGCCTGAACGCGAATCATTGTCGGGGTTCGCTCAGAAGTCGGCTCCTGAGTATATTATAATAAAGTACCTGTTAGGTATTATAGATATTTTATTTGGTCAACACAAAAAGGCCTACATATGTTTTTACACTATAAGGTAGGGTGGGTATTTCTATCCTTTTCAAATAGTCGAGTGCCGTTTATTCTGTACAAACCAAATGTAACCATCTGGACAGATATTTTAGGAGAGCTGTTATTCCTTAGAAAAAAATGGTTTGGGTTTGCACAAATTTTATTATTATGATGTAGGCATAACAATAGGTAGGTACCTATATATCTAGTCGGTATTTATTTGTGTCTTTCTCTGGTCAAAATAATATAGACATATTAGTAGAAAGATCATTTCATTTATAATAATAACTTTTTTTTTAAATATGAATATGAAAATATAAAATACAAGGTGCCCAAATCTGTGCAGTTCTAAGGCATATTACTGTCAGGAATAATAGGAAATGGGTGTTTTGTTTCTTATAACAGTGGCGTAACAGATAGTTTTCATAGTATTTTATGTACCTAACATGCTAAGTGGGTATTTAGATTGGGTGGTTAATCTTTCGCCGAACTTATCTAGATAAATAGCTATGTGAAGATAATAATTATTATCATCTCAGAAAAATATATTATTTTGAAAGGTTTTTAGATTTTCCAAGGATAATAAATTATGTGTGTGTTAAAAATAATTATAAGTAGGTACTCAATTCATCACACTATAACACATCTGATAAACTTACATGATTCAATATTTAAAAACCATCTGCCGTAGGTACCTATATTCTTATTAATACCTAAATAAACAAATTTTAAACGAATTATCTATTGGACCTTAACAACAATTTTTAAACGGCTTATTTTATTATTTATTTAAATATCAGATATTTAAGTAAATAATAAAACATTGAAACAAACTTAATTTTTTTTTGTTAAAAATTTAAAACCAAAATATTGATAGATTAATAATAAAGAAATGTCTATATTCTTATTCCACAAATATATTGCTACACCACTGCGCACATAAAAAATGTTATAAACAATAAGAGGGTACAAATGAAACGGCGATATATTATGTTCGTTATGTTAGATTAGATGAGATGGAGAGATACAATTTTATCTAAATATTTTAACAGATTTTAAACATTTTGTCATCTCAAGTAGTTTTTATATCCATGATTTTGGGGGTCTAATTGGAATTAGGAGCGTAATCAGAATCTATATTCCAATTCAGACACGAAAAATATTTGGCGTTACATAGCCCCTTAACATAATAATTCAGAAAAATTGCTTTAAATGGGTCAATTCTTTCGACGTATCTATAAAATAGGCAAACATACATCACATGTTATGTACTTCCTACTACACCGCCATCTATTGGATTTATTAAAAAGTAAAGCAATTATTGAGGAATTGTTTTGATTTCAAGCTTATGTCCCATCGAACGTCATCTTTCACCAGAATCAACGATAACTTAACATAATTCAATAACTTTTTAGCTAAAATTAATTAAGTTTTTACATCGTAAATTGCATTTTATCTACATAATAATTCAGAAATGTTTTTTTATTTGCTTTTTACCGTATGTCATCGCATCACGCCTAAACGGCTGAACCGATTTCACTAATTCTTTTTTTGTCGTGTTGGCTTTTATCAGTAGAAGGTTCTTATGAAAGAAAAAAATAAGAAAGTTGCGTGGTAAATTGGGAAATTAAATAAAACTCGCATTAGCCCCTCCTTCTCTATCTACATAATAATTCAGAAATGTTTTTTTATTTGCTTTTTACCGTATGTCATAGCATCACGCTCAAAATACAAATGCTACGTCAGATATGAATCTGCACAGAGCCGTACAAAATGCCGGAGAAGGTTCTTTAACACAATTTGCTGCATTAACTTTACTATATTTAGAGCTTTTTAATAAAACTCTATTTTTTAGTATCTACATACAAAATTTTAATAAATATTAAAAGTGTCATTCATCTCTCTTTTTATGAATTGTGAAAGTTTCATTCTTCTTTTTCTGTGCTAATGTCAGTTATAGAGGTCTGCAAAGCAATGGGAAGCTAGACTAGAACCTGTTTAATTACCTACCGATCAAGCCTGACATTCGGAATCAAAAACGTAAAGCAAGACGGGTATAAGCCAGTAATACTATAATTTCCTATTTTTAACTTATGTCCGAGGTAAATGTGTTCTTCGACAGATTCAATTATTTTGTCGTTGACTTTTATGATTCTGTTGGATGGAATCATAATTTTGGTTTTGTTATAGTTCATTTCTAAGCCAATGCGTCATGTAGATCTTTAATCATGATACTTAGTTCTTCCAGGTCCCAAATCAGGTGGCAAAAATACCCAGAAGAATCGGTCTTGGTTGGGCACCCTTCGGCAAGCTCGATCATTTAATGAGAAATAAGGATATCCCCATTAATTTAAAAAGAATAGCCTGCGGAGCATGCATGCTGCCTGTGATGACATATAGTTTAGAAACAATGTCCCTGGCCATTAATACTGTCCACCAAAAAATGCGCGCAACGATCCATGGAGCGATAAATGTTGGGCATAAGTCTGCGTGATAGAATTAAAAATATAGAAATCAGACGCCGAACAAAAGTCGCCGATAATATGGATCGAATCGCAAAATAGAAGTGACAATGGGCAGGACACGTGGCTAGACAGACAACCTTGAGATGGACTCCCAGAGTCTTAAAGTGGAGACCATGGGAAACTAAAAGGAGAGTCGGTCGGCCACAGAAGAGATGGGCCGACGATATCGTTATGGTCGCCGGGAAAAAATGGGTTGAAGCGGCCCAGGATAGAGAGAAGTGGAGACAGATGGAAGAGGCCTACATCCAGCAGTGGAGGGAAGGCTAGAAAGAAGAAGAAGAATACTATCGAGCTTTTTTGAACAAGGTACAATTATTTTTACATAGGTGCATACTATTTCGTTTCCATATAGAACGATCGATACTTGTATTTGCATCGACTATTAGATAAATTTAAATTTAAAAAGTTGTAATAAATGTAACATCGGAAGATTTTATGTGAAATTTTCTTATCCTTTTGTCTAGAAGTCGGAGTCCTCTACAAATGTCTAGCGCATCTAGATAATCTAATGGAAAAAAGTACTAAAATGGCTTCAAGTATTCACCTCAGTATGCCGCATTCGTGAAATTTCAAGATAACAAAATAAAAAGGTCTCAATATATATATATATTTTTTATATCCGACTCTATTGTTTAAAAAAATCGTATCGTACGACTGGTACTAAGGGCACTGGTAACGCTGTAACATACGAGAACCTGTAGTGTAACGCAAACTGCATTTAACATCCCGTCAGCCATTTGTACGTTACTGTAGCTACAATCACGAGTTTTCCTCATAAATAAAAGTATACCCGTTGATTAGAGTTTATTCTGATAGTGAACTATCTTCAGTTAGAAATATAGGAACATACATACATATATGTACAAATCATTGCGTTGATCAGTTATTCTACCATATATTATATAACACAAGAATAATGCTCTATGTATAAACCATACCTACTCCTTTCGCCATTCAATATGGGAGTACAGGGATGTAACGAGATTCCTCAAAGCACATTGAACCCTTCGTTAAAATTTTTTATGTAGGTACATATAAGGGTTACCAAAAGTGACCAAAAATTCACTTCTTCAAATCTTTTAATATAAGCAAATCTAGTTATAAATTAAGAAACTCAATATTACATACATAATATGTGGAATATTTTCTTTTAGAAGAACCTGAACTTTCTGAGGTTTGTAAGATCTAAGTATAATTATGAAAAATAAATCAGGCAGGTACTTTCTTATATTATATTTTCTGTATGTCAGCTTAGCCTGCGAAATTTATTGCACTAGGCCAGGGGTTCAAAAGAGTGCGCCGCAGTAGTAAGTGAAGAGAGGCGTCGCGAGTTGATCCTCTATGATTATCTGAAACCACCGATCACTAATTCGAAACCAAAAATATTCACGGGCACCTATAAAACAACAATTAATATTTTGAGATCGAATTACACGAAGAAATTTGCACTCTTACTGCTTTTACCAAAAATTTTACTGAACCAGTACTAAAACTAGCGTTTTTCTGCGATATATTTGTTAACTGAATAAGCTGAATATTTCTTTAGAAGGCAACACACACATGTGAAACTATGGGAGGGAATTGCAACGTTTAGAAAGAAACTGCAGTTTGAATAAAGAATGAAGGATCGGTCAAGATTGCTTCCCGCAATTTGTATAAATATGGATAAGGTGTATCCATTCCAGGGCGCAGTGGCGAATTACTAAACTTGCAAGTGCGCCGTGAGCTGAAAATTTTTGGGAACCCCTGCACTAGGCACATTATCCTAGTCAAATAGAGGTATTTCCAAAAATAAAACAAGACTAAGGGAATCAACGTGTTTGACACTTTTTCAGTCTCTTAGTCGATTAGTCTATCGAAGTCTGATATTATACATTTAGACGAGATTTTTTTACCCTGACATTTGCGATTGAATTTAGGTACTCGTACACTCCAACCGACCTCGGTAGACTAGTGGTATAAGCGTGGACTTAATTCTAAACAAGATCGGTTCAGAATTTTCGTTAATTGCTTATCACTTGAAATTTCTACCAGAGGTTGGCCTATCTCTTATCGGATGGCTAGAAAAATAGCCTCAGGCAATAATTTCCGGCGGCTATACTGACAAACCTTTGTATATAAAAGTTTAATTTATTGTCTTACAATGTAGGTGCACAAAATGCCAGCAAAAAAAGTATTGTTAGTACCTACTTCTTTTCCCAATATCAAGGAATGTTCTGTGTATATGATTATATCACCAATACAGAATGCGCATCTACAGAATTTCATGTAAATTTCAGTATACAGCAAATATACCAGTTTTCACTGTACTCTGACTTTTTCATTATTTTCAACTGCACAATACAAAACTTCATTTTTAATACCAGTTGCAAAATATCGTATTAAACATCGATTGCAATTTATAGTTATTGAAACTGTTACCCAATAGGTCGTAGGCTTGGATTTCAATTATAAACTTTGAGGGTAACTTCCCCGCATGTTATAACTTGTTTGGGGTTGATTAATATCTTTAATATGAGGCCCAAACTTTTGAGATGACATTTCATTCCAATTCGCCACATACTATAACCACTCACACACACTTAAGCCATATTCTCTAGGTATACAATAATTTATGAAAGATAATTTGGGAACTATTAAATTTGTTTATGTTATGGAAATGACGAATGTTTGTTTCTCATTAAGAAAGAGTTAAATTATATGTATCTATATTTTCTCCCCCTCTCCTCAACTCCCCCACATAGGGGCACAGAGAGGCAACAAGAGCGCTCCATTGCGCTCGATCTTGCGCAAAGTTTATGACCTTCTCCCACACCATGTCCAGATTCTTCAGCTCTGCTTTGAAGGAGTGGAACACAGTATGTGAGGGTCTTCCTCGTCTTTGGGACCCTAATGGAAGAAAGGAACCACTACCACCACTGGTGACCTTGGGGCTGAGCTCCCGATACGTATCGGTACATAGCACGTGGCGCCTTTAACAACATGACCAAAATATGGAAGGCGTCGGTTTTTAGAGTCGAGACGAAATGTAAACTGTTTGATGCGTGTGTGTTGCCCATTCTCCTGTATGGGTGTGAGTCCTGGCACCTGACTCTGGCCCAGGCACAAAAAATATCTGCATTCGAAACGAAGTGCCTTAGGAGAATTTTGGGTATAAGATGGTACCACCGCATCACGAACGATACTATACGTCGGGGCACCCAGCGTGAGCCCATCACTTCTACCATTATGTGGAGAAGATGGACTTGGCTGGGACATGTCGTGTTAAGGGTGCCAAATGACAGTTGGCCGAGGTGAGAGCTGTTCTTCCTCCTCCTATACACATCAGAATTAAAAAAACAGATGGACATACATACTAGAAATATACAAAAATGTAGCTGTTGGAAAAAACCTATCTAAGGCAATTTTTAAACATTGTATGAAACAATATGCCAATATTGAGAATAAACTACCACATTTAATAATATGCAATGAAGATGTTCTAGGTAATACGATAAAGGACATGCCAGAATTGTCTTCAGGATATAGCCAGATATTATGTAGACATGCAAGGAGCTAAAAAGGTCTGCTTTGAATATTGAAAAAAAAGGAAAATAATGGATGAACATGGATGCTTCAAAGCAATGCAACGACTTTGACTCTGTTAGCAAAGAATTTACCAAGATAGCCAAGTTGAGTATATAACAATAATAATAAAACAACTTATTGGGTACATATATAATTAACCAAATTGGCGGGCTTCTATGAACATAATATTATAATCAAATGCATACTTACATAAAACATTCGAATTAATAAAAATGAAAAAATAAAATAAAATATTAACCATATAATATTTATGTGGGTGACAGCACTTGATGGTAACTACCTACTTAGTGGTACGTATTATTCTAATGAAACAAATAGTAAGTTTTTTTTCCACAATTTTAATTATGCTAACCGGTTTTCGAAGACCTAACGACTCCATCTTCAAGCTAATTGATGGTAAATTCAGTCTGTTAGGTTGCTATGAGATTGTTCCTCCACGCCGATCGGTGAAGGCCAAAGTTTCAGGAAGGAATAAAGGAGAGTTGTGCGACTTACCTGTTTCTCTTCCTTCCTGGATCTTGAAAAATGGACTGTATAACTGACACTGACACAATTAAACTTTGTACAATAGTATTTTGCTCTCGATTGAGCGACAATTCAATCACGAACGAATTTCGTATCGATTAATAACTGACAGATCTTCTCGCGCGAAGCGTCCGGGTAACACTAACACTAAGTCGCACTACGGGAACATTCGGGATAGGCAGGTGACAATTATTAGGTATAGGTAGGGAAATTATGGAACATGGAGAATTTAGGATGATTGCCCAAAGAAACAATCAACACAGTCTTATAAAGCGCATTAGGTATATTTTAATTAATAAATAACACTATTTTATACATAGGTGTTAGTATTATAGCCGGCGGAACTTAATGCTTGAAGCATTCTCTGCCAGTCAACCGGCAATATCCAATCTGAGATAGGACTCCAACCCCGAGTAGAAATTTCAAATGAAAAAACACATTGAAAATACCGGGAAAAGTCTTTGCCCCTAGGCTGCCGAGGTCAGTCATATCTTCAGGTTAGTAAATGGTTAGTTAAGTGAAAAATTAAAATTTCGTTTGTATCTGCCATAATTCCTGTGTCAGCTTGTTTCAGCAGAACTACTTTGAGTGTTATTAATTCTATAACAATTTTAAGACAGAGGAATTACACCACCGAATGAGTTAAGATCCTAAGTTATGGTGGTGTGTGTGAGCGTAAGAAGTAAGTAGGTACGACAAGTATGGCATAAGAGGGTGGGTTTGCGGTATTTATCTAGAGGTTGACCTCTATCCATACACCGCAGCGGATGCGCCACCTCCGAGCGACAAACTTGTCGGTCCCCGAAACCGCAACCAACAAATCATGCGCTGCTCCATACTGTAACCCCCCCGCCCTCCAAAGGGTGTATTAGTTTTCTAATTATTCCCTTATTCACCTTCATCTCACTGCTTACTGGTTCTTATCTCTTACTAGCCTACCCTGTGAAGAACACCCGTCTAATTTCTACTTTCTAGGGATTTAAAAAAAAAAGTGAACGATTAGAATCAGAAAGGAGCATCAGTTACTCCAGGCTGAATCCGGTTTACTCAGGTTCAATATAATAATCAAACAAAAAAAAAAGAAAGTCAGGTTAGTTCGAACACTTATAACCCGAGATCGTCTGAACAGATTTTTATGATGCTTGTTTTATTGGATTCTTCTCCGCCCTGGATAACAGAAAAAAATATTAAAAAAAATAAAAAAAATGAATATCAAATAATAGGTTTAATGTCTGTAATTAATGTCAGTATGTATCGGTTTACTGACAACAACGCCATCTGTGAAAAATTTCATAACAACGCAATTTTTATTTACTTTACTTAACCGTTGAGTTTCAAAACATTGGTATGCAGATTTTTGATAGATTTTCTATCAAGCTTTCAGAAGTATTATTTTAACATTCAGACATTTTTTAAACGTATATAATATATAGGTTTATTACAAATTTGAATTCAATATTCATAGTATGGACAACGTCTGTCGGGAAAGCTAGTTTATACGAAGGGTCCACTGCAATAATGATGAATGTCCTCTCTGCATAGTTTTGAGATATTTGACTTTCAATTATTCAAATGGTGAAGGAAGAGTTAAATTTAAAGATATGATTTTGGTGTTTATTTTATTAAGTTGCAAATTTATTTATATAATATTTTAGATACAAATTATAAAAATCAATATAAAGGAAACGTTAAAAAAATAATAATAATAAACTAAAGTCTTAAAAAACTGTGCTATATCGATCAATGTCCACACTCATGGCTTTGTCAATAACGATGACTGTCCGATGTGCTGATCAATTATCATCTTCTTTTCTGACATTTTCAACGTGGGAATCTTTAACAGTTTCGTGGCTTTGCAACCGAATTTTCTTCAAAACATCACTCATTCTTCCTGTGGATTTTTTACGTTTAGTGTTTCTGCTCAAATCACCGCTTTACATCTGTATTCAAACAAAAACGCTAAGGCACTCACAGCACAACCTTACACGACACTGGTCACAGCTAAACTGAATGTAAAATGTAATACACCAAATTCGGGCGTTAACACAATTTTTAAGATGGACATACATCATTATTGCTGTGAACGCGTGTGACATTCATCATTATAGTCGTGTGTATAATATAAAAAAGCGTGTATATCTCGGGACGGTGAGCGATATTGTCGTTGTTAGCATTATCAAAAAGTGCTATGGAACCAGAGAAAAAGAATGGTGTTCTTAGTTTAAATTTGATAAATTTTGGACGTTCATCATTATTGCAGTGTACCCTTCTCATATATTCCCCAAACAAACGCTCTTAATTTTTTACATCTGACCTGGCATCCATGAGTTCAGTAGCCGTATATTCGATCAACGTCTCATCACTTTTTTTCATTTCCAGCCCTAGGTGTGTACTTTCGTTGTTTTGTTATCATATTATAAGCATCCATACTTTCAACACGGCCAGTCACTTTCTTATTTACTTTCATATTTGTCACAACACTAACTCCCATACCACATTCCTTTCAAATATTCTCATTCCTTCCAGATCCAGATATTATGTACAGCTTCACATTTATTTACTTATACATCACTCATGGTACGAGTAATAGTTTCAATAAGTGAGAAATTTATTTATTGAAAAAGTTTATAAAATTCACTCTTCTTGCTATATAGTAGTATGCGGGCAGTCCTATTATTTTGAAATCCATTTTATTAATGTTTGATTCCTTACAGGGCCACCCGCACAGCCTTCTGGAATCCGAGGCTTTGCAAAACTGTCCCAAACTGCCCCAACCCGTTCACCGCTACTTGGCTCAAAAGTTTAGATAGTATTTAAAAGCCTCTCCGTTTGTTCTAGTCAAATAGTAATCTTAATAGCCCTGCCTTGAATCATAACTTAACCTTAAAATATTTTCGATGACATGAATACTTATTAAGTTTCTATCATTGAGTACAAATATTATTAGAGAGCTTCTGTGGATGTGTAGAACAAAAAACTGAATCCTTTATCTACAGTCATCTGACTGACTGACGATAAATTTTAATTGATAATTAATTTTTGTAATCAAATTGAATTAAAAAACTTTTCAACTCTTCCAACAATTTTATTACACCTGACATGTTTCGAAGGGGCTCATGCACCCTTCATGGTCACAGGTTTTTTGAAACTAAAGCTAAGATTCGGTACAGTGATGAGTTAGCGTTGTACGGATGCTTACAATATTATGCTAGTGTATGAATAGTCTACAGCTAATTTTGAATACAGAGTAAAAGAACGAATAAAAGAAAAAAATATGACAGATACGAATATGGAACATAATATTAAAATTATAATTTCAATAAAAAGTATAGGTACCTATGATGTATAATTATTGAGGACAATAGAGCAACCAAATAAGGACTGATGCGACTGCTGTCATGTATTTGGCGCCAGGATATGAATATATACACTTTTCTTATACCTTATATAAAATATAACCTACCTAGAACTGAAAAGAGTGGAGAAAAGGATGCAGATATTTGCTTCAACTAGAGTCAACTTAGCGTAATATCGTTAGGTTTTCATGGTTAGTAGCCAAATCGATAACCATAAAAATATAACTGTTTAAGAAAATTTTAGAATGTAGAGGCCTAGTGGCGGACCTGTCAAAATTGAGAACGTTATTTATCGGATGGAAAAAACGAAACGACAGGGCTGTTTTATTTTGTTGTTTTTTTTTTGACTGCAGACATACATGTTGCGTATTATACGTGTGATATATTACCTTATTGTATACGCGTCTCCTAGGGAATGTCACTATTCGTCAGTCGCGGGCCGCGGTCCCGTTCGTGTTGTGTGTTTAATTAAACGCGACATTAGATTTATAACGTCTGCTTTATTAAATTTTTACCATTTTTTTGTAAAATGCTTAGTTATATAGGTACGATTTTTTTTTAATTATAAAGCGCATGTTACCTGTGAATGTAAAAATATGTCATAATCTTTTAACGGAAAATGTGAACGATAAATAAAAAAAAGGGTTTTGAACTTTTTGAAGCGATGGCTGTTTATCAGAAAATATAAATAAATTTTGGAACCCAAGTAAAACGAAATTTAATTTTCGTAATGATGAATGCGTGTGTGTTGCCCATTCTCCTGATGTATGGGTGTGAGTCCTGGCACCTGACTAAAGCCCAGGCACAAAAAGTATCTGCATTCGAAACGAAGTTCCTCAGGAGAATTTTGGGTAGGTATAAGATGGTACCACCGCATCACAAACGACGCTTTACGTCGGCGCATCCAGCGCAGGCCCATCACTTCCATCATTATGGAGTTGGGCATAGCTGGAACATGTGTTGAGGATGCCGAAAGACAGTTGGCCGAGGACAGCGCTGTTTTTCCTCCCATCAGCGTCTCGAAGACGTGGAAGACCCTCTCATACCGTATTCCGTTCCTTCGAGGCAGAGCTGAGGGAGTTGGACATGGTGTGGGGGGATGTCATAAGCATTGCGTAAGATTGAGCACAGTGGGGAGCTCTTGTTGCCTCCCTATGCTCCTGAGTGGAGTTCAAAAGGAGTTTTGATTTGATTTGATTGGTTGAATGATGAATGATTTAGTGGAACTTCAAATTTCTCGATACTCTTAAACTGTAGGTACCTACTCCTGATTTGAAATTGTCTACCTATAATTACAAAATGAAAAATCAAAGCTGTTATTTGTTTTACAATTTCTGCGTAATTTAAAAGAGTTTCAAATAGCTAAGTTTGTAAATCATTAACCGATTTTCTATTAATAATTCATCGAAAATACAGAAACTTTAGAAGCACTATTATGTGTAGGTATATTTATACTAATCTCCATAACGTTGTCTAAAACTACATTTAATCCAATTAATTACAGACAATATTTTATTAAAACAACCCACTATGCCAATTAATTTTCAATTCTTTAAACTAAAGCTGAAAAAAAAAGTATGTGAGTAGTGGAAAAGCTAACAAATAAATTTCCTATACAGGGACATTAATAAAAATGTGCGTATTGACAAAATACGCGACTGTCACGCCACCCTCGCGTGCCGTGTTTTAATTATACAGGTATCGGATTCTATAAACAGTTGAAGTTTAAATTCGAGGTCAAGTCATTATATATAATAACTGACATGATTTTTTAAAACGTGGTATTAAATTTGCCTTGTTATTGCAGATTTAACGGAAATATTACAGTATAGACCCTTTGAACCTAAATGATCCGTACAACATAACCTTATATTTAGTACCTACCTATGGGTAATTATTATATAGGTACTAACTAGCTTTCCCGACAGACTTTGTCCTGTAGTCCTCACTATGAATATTTATTTCAAATTTATACAAGAATATGTTTGAATGTTTAAAAAATATTTCTGAAAGCTTGAAAGAAATTCTATCAAAAATCTGCGTAGGTACCAATGTTTTGAAACTAAATGGTAAATAAAAATTGTGTTGATATGGTTTTTTCACACAGATGACGTTGTTATATTATATTTCATATTATTTGCTATCCATTTTTTCAATTCTTGGTTTTTATAATTCTTGGTTTATTGGGTTCTTCTCCGCTCCGGATAACAGAATAATTATAAAAAAATTTAAAATGCATCAAAAATATGATATTAAAGTTAGTATGGAACGGATTTACTGACAACACGCCATCTGTGAATAATTCCATAACAACATAATGTTTATCTACTTGCCAACCATTGAGTTTCATAATACTGGCACGCAAATTATTGACATAATTTCTTTCTAGCTTTCAGAAATATATTTTTAACATTAAACATTTTAAACACATTTTAAACGTATTTTTAGTATGTATAATATACAAATTTGAAAACAATATTCATAGTATAAGGACTATAGGACAACGTCTTTTGGGAAAGCTAGTTATAATATGAAAACCACACGGAAAATTCGTGACCTCAACATATGGCTTGGAGATTAGTGTCTTAACATAAAATAGGTAGGTTTGGTCGTAGTTCGAATCGAATCCTACCGGCGGAGGTATGAAATTTTTCAATGCAAACTGTAATCTCTCTCGAGAGTAGATTGCTAGATTACAAAAGAAGAAGAAGAAAATACTCAACTGGTGATTCTGCTTACCTACGTAATGTTGATAGTCCAGTACGTAGCTACATAATCAAGAAATTATAATTTAAAACGGTTTTCAATTTGGGCGCTGATACAATTCCCTGAATTTTGAATTTTATTTTTTTTAATTATTCCCTTTGGTAGTTGGATAAATTCATTTTATAAAATCTCAATCAGTGAAATTGCCAATTACCTACACGCTCTCGTATTGTTTTACAAATTTTTAATTTCCTGCCAGCTAATGCTATAGAAACTGATAATTTGTACAGTGATGCAATAAAGAGAACTAATTTGATTGTGTAAGAACATATCCGGTTAACAGATTTCAAAATGTATAAGGTTTAGTGGTGTTTATTTATTTATTTATACTTTATTGTACATTGGTAGTATGAGTAACACATAAAATTTAACATAACAAAGACATCACAGAAACAACATACAGAGGGCGCACAAGAGCTTACCACAACGAAGTTGCGGTCTCTAACAACTAACCTAAATTTAAAGAAAAAAAAACATAAAAAGAAGAACAGAGCAAGGAATACAAAAAAGGAATACAAAAAAAAACTAAAACTAAGTCAAACAAATAAAAGAAAAGGGAGGTGGATGGGGTGGGAGAGAGGGAAGAATAGATGGGATTTTAGGATCATCATTTCTTTAACTGCTCGCTTGACCGACGTCAGACTTTGGGTCAGTCTAAGGTTCGATGGGAGATTATTCCAGCAACGAGCACCCTGAACTGCAAAATAGTTCGAGACGAAAGTTGATCCATGTACCGGGATTGAAAGAATGCGTTGGTTGTTGAACCTCAGAGGCAAACCGTGATTCGCCAGGTATTCAAAATATAATAGGGGAATGAAGCTGGGCTTTGTGATCAAAAGTGAGTAAGTGGAGTTCACGTTGTCAAGATCATCAAAATTTCGTAGAGAAATATTAGAAAAAGGAGTCTACCCCACAAAAATGAGATTGTCCTAATGCATTTCTATGAAGAAGATATTTTTTGACAATCATTTTGAAAAGTATTGAAATAATCCAAGTTTTTAATCATGGCAGAATTGAATGTATTTAATCAAGGCAGTAAAAATAACAATGTAAAAAAATTGAAAATTCAACACAACATCAAGTTCAACAAGCAGATAACGACCTCGGTAGCTTAATGGTAACTTCAGATCAAGAGGTCCCGGGTTCAAATCCCGGCCAGGTCAGAGTTTTTCAATATGTTTTTTTCCTTGGAATTTCTACCCGGGGTTGGCCTGTCTCAGATTGGAGGGGACCGGTTAAATGGAAGACATTTCCTCAGGCAATAAGTTCCGCCAGTTTTTTGTATAGAGAAATAAAAAATAAAGATCATAACAGGTTTAAGATAGGTTCTTAATAGGGTAAAGTAGACTACTGGAGCTGTTAATGGCCTTTAATTTTTGAGCATAGAAATTTTTATTCAGATGGGTCAATAGTCCGGTTTGTAGATTCGTATTCAAAAATAAAATAAACAATCAAAACCCCAAGACACGTTCCATCGGGAGAGTTTGGGGATGAAACACAGAGACTTCCAAAATTCAAATTAAACTTCTAATCAGAGAACTAACTTTAATTAGGTTCGTAAAATTTAAACCCCGTACTGAAAATCGTTAACCCGTTCAATGCACGAAGGGAACAATGTAAATAGTTAAATGGTTTTTACAAAACATTTCAGAGGCGTGCCTAGGCATAATTATTATTCCATTATAATAATTTTATTACAATAAGCTTTAATGTTGGTTTGTTGTAAACTTCTGCTCCCACGTCTCCCATAATATTTTTTTTTTATATTTGCAGTCCAATATCTTGTAATCAAATTTTAAATTCTTACAAACTTGTCTTAAGTTATAGATTGACGAATTAAGCCTTTTACATAAAGTTTTTAACACGTTCAATTCAATACAAATAGATATAACCACCAAAATTATTCACATAACAATAAAACTTCAGCATGTCGTGTGAACAATATTTAAATTGTAAGAATAGCAATTAATTACAATGTTTACATAAGAAATATTATTATAAATTAAAATGCAATCAAACAACAAATAACAATAAATATTTGGGTGGTTCATAGATGGTTTCGCTATAATAAAAAGAAAATTTAATTCCAAATTAATTTTTCATTTTGTTTATGAAGTTAAGGTATTCTCACAGTTTGATAATAATTCATCTTCCAATTTTGTAAACTCATAATTCTCTATTTTCAGGGTTGTTTTCTTGAGAACTGTGGGGCTTGTACGAGTTTTATCGAAAGCTAATTGCACGCAAATAAGCGCATATTATTATTATTCTTAGGCAAACCATCCTGAATAAGCGCACATAAGCGTGCAAATAGTGTTCATAAATCAAACGATCGAATCATTCGATCATTTTAGTATGAAAATTTTTCGAAACTCTTTCGATGATCGTTTCGATATTCGATCATCGACAACTTATACAAGGGCTACTGAATTTCAACTCTTTCAGTTTCAATAGTTTTGAGTCTTCCAAGTCTGTTTGCTTCTTCTTCGACCTCGACGTTGTCCCATTATTTGGGGTCAGCTGTCCCTGTCCTATTGCGTCAAGACTGTCTATCGAACGCAATCTCTGGCTCAACTTTGCATTCCTAGAGGTCCCTATTGATGCTCGACAACCATGTGGTGGGTGATCTGCCTGGTCCCCTGGCTGGATCTTCAATGTGCATAGCTCTCTAGATCATCTTGCCCTGCGATCATCTCAAAACATGCCCATTGCCCATGCCCATGCCATCTTCCAAGTCTGTATGCAGTGCCTGATAAAGTATATTTTGTTGTGGTCATCCTTTCCACACATTTTTTTCGAAACCACAGTTCTTACTAACTTACACTAATCATTGGTTTTTAAAAGTTTATTTTTCTATATTCTCAAGTGGAACATTTAATCTAAACTCCTTGTCTGACCCCAATCAGAGGCATAGAAAGACAATAAGAGCCCTCCACGTCAATGACCTCCTCCAACACCATGTCCTGGTGAACTGAGGAACTCAATTCTGCTTTAAAGGAACGGAACACCATCTGAGAGTACCTTCCTCGTCTTTGGGAGCCTGATAGGACGAAAAACAGCGTTTTCCTCTCCCAAATGACATTCGGCAGCCTTAACACATGTCCCAGCAAAGTCCATCTCTTCTCCATAATGATAGGTGATGGGCTTACGCTTAGTGCGCTGGGAACATCAGCTACTATCCTTAATAAATAAATATAGATAAGCAACGAAATAACAGAACTAATAACGGCACTGTTTATTTTGTCTGTGATTTGTATAAGGAAATATTCACATGTCATAGAAAGTTTATAGACTCGCCCCATAACATACACGGCCTGAACACGCCAACTATTAGCTATACCAGCCATACGGCCTAGCGCACGCAGTCTGTGTTTCTAGATAGGTTTGCATATAAATATCATGAACATATAGGTATATCATATTTTAAAGAACACACTACCTATATTGTAACTTTTACTTATGTACTGAAAATATTTGACATGTTTTTAATGATAATGGGTATGTAACAAAACGTGTTATTATTTATGGCGAATAAAAATTGACATCAAATTCGTCACTCACTTATGACAATTCATTCCTGAAATATTTCTAAAATATTAATTGACAAGAAGATTAAGGTTCCTCCCACACATTAGGGGCTGAAGTCAAGTGGAATAAAATGGCCACCAACGGTCAGTCGATGTTCCCATGGTAACAACGTAAAAAGCTATCGTTTGTCCGTTGTTACCATTGGGATACTGTTGGCCAACATTTAATTACACTTGACTTTAGCCGCAGAGATGGATCCGTGCAATGATTTATGGGAACGCGCACACTGAAACTATATTATCATCTTCGTATTACTGATTTGCAGCAGATTAATCATACTTGTGCGAGGAACTTATCTTTTCTTGGCCATTGTAAAAATACTGCCGAAAGCTAATAATAGCAGTGGAAGATGCATGCGATTTGTCTAGGTGTGCAGAAATTATGTACAGTAGGTACACTCATTACGTTGCGTATTTGTATAAAGTACCTACCTAGTTATTCTTAAATATTTACAACAAGATCAGATTATCAATTTAACCACCTACCATTCAAAATGTTACCTTAAAATAAATGTATAAATTATTGGAACGTAGTTATAAATGGCAGAATTTAATGCAGGAAGTAATTTTTACAAGTCTTAATATTGTCCCGTCTAATAATATGCGACAGGATAGTTCAGTGATCTCTTGTTCGGAAATTTGTTTTATCTACTGTCCGTCTGACGCCTTATAAAACCAAGCCACAGAGATGGATTAAATAATTTCCAACACAACAAATCACGTATGTGATTCAACTCCAAACTCCCTTTACGCTCCACTTAGGGGCATAGGGAGTTAACAAGAGCTCTCCATTGCGCCCGATCTTGCGCAATGTTTATGACCTCCTCCCACACCATGTCAAAATTCCTCAGCTCTGTATCGAAGGAGCGAAATACAGTATGGAGAGTCTTCCCCGTCTTCGGGACTCTGACGGGAGGGTCTTCCTCGTCTTCGGGACCCTGATGGGAGGAAGAACAGCGCTCTCCTCGGCCAACTGTCATTCGGCAACCTTAACACATGTCCCAGCAAAGTCCATCTCCTCCCCATGATGGTTGAAATGATGGGCTAACGCTGGGTGCGCCGGCGTACAGCGTCGTTCGTGATGCGGTGGTACCATCTTACGCCCAGAGTTCTCCTTCAAAAGCTGAGACTTTTTGTGCCTGGGCTTTGGTCAGGTGATTTGGTAAGTGATAAGTTTGTTAAATAATAGGGAAAAAAGTTAAAAATTGAATTGTTAACCAAAATTGTATACTATTATCAAGTTAGTTAGAATATATTTTGTAGCGAATACACGGATTTTCGTTTCATGCTACCACATAAGGAATCAATTAAACACGTTATATTGTATTCACGTTGATAAGAAAATGTTACTCGTATATTTTTTTATAGAACGAGCCAGTTACCGTTTATAAATTGGCTTTAATCCGTTAACGACTCCGCAAAATTACACACAGCCTTCACGTTACGTTGACAAATTATAATAATAATAACTTTACTTCGCCGACAAACTGAAAATCACCGGCATTTTATGCCGACAAGCCCTAATGCCGTGATATTTTTTATCCTAACTACCCAATTCGCTGTTAAATTTTATGAATGAATATCGTTAGCGATTTTCATATAGTTGTTTTCAACGTAGCAATTATTTATCGGGTTGAAATAATCTGTTTTTAAAACAAATTTCTGGTTTTTCACCATATAATTATTTTCGTTTTCGATGCTGATATTTAATCGATAAACGATTACGTGTTTAATACGTATGTTTAAAAATATTGTAATTTTTTGGACAAAGTACATATTATAGCTTTGAACCATTAAATAATATAAACATTGAAACAGGTATGAGCTTTGAAAAATGATAAAGTTTTCTCTTTCCAAAAATCAGCATGAGCAGCATCTACAAAAAATGAAAAAAAAAACCCTTATAAAGTAAGTACCTACTTCATTTAGATTTTGTTGATTAACCGGATTATGTTCAAAGGATTGATATTTTGTACGGTGTCAACACACTGATAAAGTCTTATGATTAATAATATGGTGGGCTGAGGTTGTTGGTAGTCCAGTGGTATCAGTCGACGGCTTTCGTACGCACGGCGTAGGACTGAAGGTCGTGGGTTCGATTCCCGGTGCCGACCATTTCCACTTTCTCGACACCCCCCTTTGGTTGGTGTGATAAATGTCATAAGGGTATTTGTCATTTAGTGAGCTTAGATTCATTGAAAAATTAAATAATAAGAATTTTTCCTTATTTGCTGGTTTCGATGTTTTTATGTTATTAGTACCTACCTACCTACCTGTTTTTTTTTTAAACCCTTTGCACTCTACCTTTTTATCATTTCTTTAAAGGCATTTTTTTCTATTTTTTTTTAATATGAAATGTATATTATTATGTGTTCACTCAAAGTGAACATTAATACACTCCTTGACTCTTTTACAGTAAGCTACTTAAAGCTTGTGTCGTGAAAGAGGAAGATGGTCGGCACCCGGGATCGAACCACGACGTCCGCACCAAACAGTAAGAAAGCCGGCGTTGTAACCGCTGTAGTAAAATAATGCTTTCATTTTAAATTTTATCACAAAGGACAACTATGAACATTGATATAAGTATGTACCCTAAGAACTTCAACATTTTATTATAAACACTTTCTTTGTCAAGTGTATTATATGTAGGTTCTTACCTTCTGAGATCCATCCTGAGGTGGTGCTATCTCACCGATATGTTTTCTCACCCAATTACTGGTGATGTCTCATTTTCCAGTCACGTCTTACTTGAGTTTATTAGGAAAACAGCCTGCAGTCTTGTGCCGTGGTAAGTTCTTACATCCCCCAGCCCCTCTCCCTCGGCTTAGACGTTTAGAACCACCGTCGCTTGTTCCCCGTGTACTTACGCTAAACACCGCTTCGTTGAGCACAATACAGCCCCGAGCTAAGGAAATTTCTCCAGGAAATCTTTAATACTAACAGAAATAATAATTTAAACCTACTTGCGAAATCATTCTTAACGAAGTGTTCAGACTCTAGTGTGTTCAGACCTTTGTGTTTACTTTTATACAAAAACTTACCTTATAACAAAACTTATTTCAACAGTAGATATTATATTATTTTTTTATTAAATGAATATGAGCCCTCTCAAAGTGAACACAAATACACTCTTTAACTCTGTAACAGGAAGCTACTTAAAGCTTGTATCGTGAAAGAGGAAGATGGTCGGCACCTGGGCTCGAATTTACGACCTCCAAACGAAACAGTATACGAAAGCCGGCGTCGTAACCGCTAGTCTACCAACCACTTCATATAATAAGGGTGCATC
The DNA here is from genome assembly GCA_963576905.1 of Mystacides longicornis. Taxonomy (NCBI): domain Eukaryota; kingdom Metazoa; phylum Arthropoda; class Insecta; order Trichoptera; family Leptoceridae; genus Mystacides; species Mystacides longicornis. The sequence continues at coordinate 2,318,669 of OY756428.1, forward strand.
TAAAGGATTAGCAGATATTTGAAGAAGGATTGGATGGTATAAAATGCGATGGCAGAATTAAGTCAACAAGGATGCCGAGCAACTTCTTGACTCACGAAATTGGAGGACCGATGTGGAGGACAGGGTTGTCTGGAGGCGACGAGTATTATTTGTGGCCAAGGGTCAAATTTGGCTGTAGCGCCATGCATCGGAAGAAGAACAATGATGTTAATCCTATGCAGTACACATCGTTTTTAATAATGTTTTATAAATAAATTTAGTTCATTTTGACAACATAAAGATTCATTTCCAACTTCTTTTTGCTCAGATGTGAATAGTTAATTAAAATCCATCGTTTATAGTATAATAATAATTCTGACCCGCCCGTCGACCTTCGACCTAACCCATTTAAAAAAATAATTTTGACTTATTACATGAATGAAATGCAATTAACGACATAAAAACTTAATTAAATTTAGCTAATAATGTATTGCATTATGTAAAAGTTGTCGTTGATTCGGATGCGGGATGAAGTTCGATGGGCTATAGGTAAGTTTAAAATCAAAATGATTCCTCTACAATTGCTTTGCTTTTTAAAAAATACAAGAGATGGCGATGTAGTAGGAAATAAATCACATGTGAAGTCTTTTACCGTATTGTATATATTTTTGAAAGAATAAACCCCATTAAAACTAAATATTACCGAATTCCTTATGGTAAGATTTTCTATACTTAAACAATATTCAACAATTCTATTGATAATCTTTTCATTGTTTGCAATGGAATTAATTTGACGTCACATACTTTTGAATTATAATAATATGTAGGTATGTTGATAAGTACTAAATATAATATGTTCCACGAAACATCGTCAAAATCCGATGTCACACATTATTCAACTTAATAATATGAGCTGATGTTCAAACTTAAGGCTTTCCGTGACAGTCAGTGCCTGCCGTAATATTACAGGATTAATTGCCTCCGCTCTTCGCTCAATATTCAACTAAGTAATAAACAATAACAAAACCTATTTTGACAATTTCTCATTTATAACATTGATGACACATCACAGATAACAGGTTTACTGTTTACAATAACGTACCATTAAAACTTCAAGCCATAATTTCGAAATTGGAACGGAATAATGGATGCGCTGGAATAGAGTATAAACCAGGTAGGTACATATTGCTATGTCATATTATTATGAAAAATGACACAATATATTGTTTGTGGGTATATAATTGATTGTTATCAATGTCTAACATAATGAAAATGATAATATTGCTAACAGCTATGTATAATGAGTCTCATTGTTTCATTTCTTGCGTAGAATGACGCTAAAGATAAACCTTATCCATACCTACAGACTAGTTTAAAGGTGGAAATTGGAGCAGTGATCGAGACCAGCGACAAATCTTTTCAGGGGGCTGATATCGTATTGTTTTGTTTCTCGGTCTCGCTGGTAAACTAGCGGTAAACTTATATTATGTGCCCAGTCAGGTCCTCTTGATGTTGGCCATCACTACTTGGGCGGAGGTTTTCCTTGTCTCTAGCTGCATGAATCAGTTCCCCGGCGGTTTGGACTCCAAATTATGGCCTAATTTTGCGGATCCATGACACCTGTCTTCTACCCTCACCACGTCTTCCCTAAATTTCTTCGATAATCAGTTAGGCGCTCGTAAAGAACATTTTAAAGAACAGCGCAACGCGGCGCAAACCGTAACCTTGACGAGTATAATATTTTTAATCGATCTACTACTATATCGTGATCAAATTCATTAAAGCGAATTGGCATACAAACAGAGCCATTCAATGTGCATACTAATATTTCGTATATTTTTCTTTCAAATATGTTATCAGTTTCTATGGTCCAAGTTTCTAAAGTTTTTGTCTTTATCTTTGCTGACAATTTGCTTTCGAGTTAATTAATGTAACCAACAAAAAGGGCAGAGTTGTTCTTAATTGAGAAACATAAATATGAGGTCACTCAAAAAGCAGGCAGACAAATTTTCAAACTTCTGTAGTACAAAGGGTGATAATCGGCACTGGGATTTGAACCAACCACTTTCAGTAGGATAGACAAAAGTCAGCGATTGAATATTGCTAGATTTATGACTAGATACCTTTTATAAGTTTAATAAATACCACTCTTCTATACATAGGTGTAAGTATCGCAGGCGGGACTTAATTGCTCTACTAGTCAATCGGTCACGTCCAATCTGAGACAGGATTCCGACCCATTAATATTAATTTTACCCCAACAAGTACATACTTTTAACTGGATAAATGCAAGCAACTTTGAAAATAATACATGAAAAAGTGTACTCTAAATACTTACTTCGTATTATACGTGATTACAACTTGCGGCAGATCATAAAAAGGCTTTCGATAGTGTAGTTAACTTGAATCATGAACAATATCAATGAATAAAAAATATATTATGTGTATTTGTTGTGTTTGAGGAAGTTATTTCGGTAATGTCCGGCCAGTGCCTCATTTTATTGTGTGGTTTAATACAATAGGTGGGGATGATTGTGATTATTGTTTTATCGGTCAATCAATCGTCCGTATGATTGATTGATGCCACTCTAATCGCGTTATTGGCTCCTGAATTATAAACTAAATACCCCATTTATTTTATTACCCGATAATTCTACAAATAATCACCTTATCACCTCGCAATGAAGGAAATCAATAGCTGACGTCATATTATTTTTATTGTTGTTATGTAACGATGAAAAACGGATGTTATTTTATTAAAATTTCAGATTTCCTTTCCTTCAATACTTCTTTTGTTAAACAAAATTACTATTAGATATTATCAAGAAAACTTTGATAGTATAGAACGGTATGGAGAACGCTTTCTATATAAGCAAAAGCTATATCAGACCATTCCTGACATATCGTATGTAGAGTCAAGATCCGATATATCAAGGACGAAGAGTCTACTACGTACAACATAGATGAAGACTATCCTCCTGATTGCAGGAACATCAGATAAGGAACTCCGATATTAAGAGAACCTGCGATGTTCATAAGAGATCAGTTTCTGTAGAGCAGATCCTGAGAGGATTATAAAAATAGCAGCTGACTCTGTACCAACTGACAGACCAATCTGGACATCTGCTTCCCATAAAAATAAACATCCCAGAAATGATTGGATGCAGTCAAGAAGAAGATATTGATGTGATACCTATGCACATATTTATATCTTGAGCTAGAAATTAAAAAGGTAAATATGTATTGATTCTTTGGTCATAAGCATTCTTCTTCTTCTTCTTCTTCAGCCCTCTCTGGTCCACTGCTGGACATAGGCCTCTTCGATTTTCTTCCACTCTTCCCTGTCATTTGCCAGTCTCATCCACTGTTTTCCACCCACAGCTGTAATGTCATCGGCCCATCTCTTCTGAGGCCTGCCGACACCTCTCCGATTTTTATTTTTTATTTATTTTTTATTTATTTAGATTATGAAGTTACAAAAATTACATATTTTATAACTTAAAAATAACAATATTATTCCACTTATATTATACAGATTTAGACGTCACATTTCTACAACATTCACATTACTAATCTATGCTTATCACTACTCTTTAGATATTCACGACATTTCACACGAAAGATCGCAAGCGTAGCCGCGCTCTTGAGTTCCGCCGGCAGGTCGTTGAACAGCCTAAACCCCTTGTAGAAGAAACTGTTCTCAGTACCTGCGAGCCTAGCACCCCGAAGCCTAAACGCATCGCGACCCCTCGTGGGATAGTCGTGTATCTCATAATTATATCTAACATTATTCGATAAATAGCATGGCATCATTCCATTCTTAATTTTATACACAAAAACGAAAACATTTAAGTATATCTGCTGCTTTACATCCAAAAAATCTAACCTGTCCAACATTTTCCTAATCCGAGCATACCTACCCCATCCCAAGACAGCCCTCATGGCCCTATTCTGAATAATTTGGAGACTTTTTAATTCTCCCTCTGTTGCCAAAAACAAGATGGTAGAGCAGTAGTTGAGATGGGGCAACACAATCGAATTATAAACCAACTTTCTTGTGTCCATATCTAGATTATTCCTAATACGATACAAAAAACCAACTTTTTTACTTATCTTTTTTAAATTGTAATCAAAATTATCTTTAAACTTTAGCCTATTGTCCAGAATTATGCCTAAATACTTATTTTTTTCCACAACTTCAATCGATTCATTATTTAACGTTAGATTACAAACACCATCCACAGGAACCTTACCGATTACTAAACACTTGGTCTTGTTCACGTTCAATTTCAACAAATTACAATTTAGCCAATCCGAAACACTATTCAATTCATCTTGTAATTCCATTTTAGCACTCTTTGAGTCCATCTGTCATCGTCCTGTCTTGCCACATGACCCGCCCATTGCCACTTAAGGCTAGCAACCCGATCCATGACGTCAGTTAATTTTGTTCGGCGTCTGATTTCTTCATTTCTTATTTTATCTCGAAGACTGACGCCGAGAATATTTCTCTCCATGGATCGTTGCGTGACTCTCAGCTTGTCTGGGTTTTTTCTAGTGAGGGTCATTGTTTCCAGGCTGTACGTCATTACTGGCAGTATGCAGGACTCAAAGACGTTTCTTTTTAAACTAGTCGGGATCTCTCTATTCTCAAAAACATGTCTTAGTTTTCCAAACGCTGCCCAGCTTAACCCTATTCTTCTCGGCACCTCTGCAGTCTGATTCTCTTTTCCAAGTTTAATTTTGTGTCCCAGGTATATATACTCCTCCACTTTTTCTATGCTTTTATTGTTGATATATATGTTCGTATTTAGAGGACTGATAATTTTAGTTTTTCCAATATTCATTTCTAAACCTATTTTGTTGGACGCCTCGTGAAGTTCTATGGTCATGTTATTTAGTTCGTCAATATCTTCACTTATAACAACAATATCATCAGCGAATCTCAGATGGCTTAAATATATGCCATTTATTTTAACACCTTTGTTTTCCCAATTTAGGGTCTTTAAAACGTCTTCCAAGGCTAAGGTGAATAATTTTGGCGAGATTGTATCGCCTTGTCGGACACCTTTTTGTATTTTAATCTTCTCAGTTTTGTTTTCATCGTCGAGTGTTACAATTTTGGTCGCATTTTCATAGATGTAGTTTATCAGACTTATATACCTGGAGTCAATTCTGGCATTTTGCAATGCTTCTACTATTGCCGATCTTTCAACTGAAGCATTGCGCAAGATCTATCACAATGAAGAGCTCTTGTTGCCTCCCTATGCTCCTGAGCGAAGTTCAAAGGGAGTTTTGATTGATTGATTCATTGGTGGGTGAATCGTGTTCGTTACAATGTACATAATTGAAATGAAATGAAATTTATTTCCAAGAAGAACACACATACAGAAATATGCAATAAATTCATCAATATTAAAACAAAATATTTAAGATACTTCTTGGAATTTACCGTCCCACTAGATAAAAAATCTGTTCTGGGACAGTACTAAAAATAAAAAAAAATAATAAAATTAAATGAAAAATGATCAAAAATTAAAAATTATCAAAAAATTAAAAATAGTCAAAAATTAAAATTTATTAAAAACTCATTCAAAATTACCTTACCCTTTCAAAATTTTAAAAATTATTAAAAATTAAAATAAATTAATTAGTCACAAAGTCAACATTGTCATAAATATACCAAAAATAATACTTATTAAGATTAATAATAATTTAAGAATGATAAAAGCAACACAAAACAGCACATCACACTTCAATTTAGATACATTATTTATTATTGTGATGGATTTCATTCTCCGTCTGGCCATCCCTCAAGATCGAGGTTTACACATAATATCTGATCCTCTCACTCTGTGCTACCTAGACGACCGACGTGGTCATACCTACTTGAAAAGGATAAAGAACTGGTGACAGAAATCTTAAGGCAATAAAAGGACTACTCAGAAAGTATTGGCCTAAAAATAAGTACCACCAAGATCAAAAATATGCTAAATGATTTCTGCCTAAGCCGGGGAGCCATAACTTTGGGTAGTGACGATGTCGAAGATGTCGACAGTTTCAAGTAACTGGGAGTCTATTTAACACACACGGCGGGATAGAGAAGGAGCTCTCCATTAGAATTTCAATGACGAGCTCGTCCTCTAACAGCATGAGAAATCTGTGGAAATCCACCAACTTCTCCACCAAGACTAAGTGTCGCCTGTTTAACGCATGCATTATGCCAGTGTTGTTATATGGTTGTGAATCCTGGCATCTTACGAAGGCTCAACAGAGGAAAATTCTCAGTGTTGAGAACAGATTTTTGCTACAGATTTTGGGGATAAGGTGGTACCACTATGTCTCAAATGAGACCGTACGCGCCAGAACAGCACAACAGCCAATCACCTCAGTAATCCAGAATCGCAGATTGAGTTGGCTTGGCCATGTTCTCCGCATGTCCCCCGAGAGACTTGAATGAATATGCAAGTCTTTTCTACAATCCGGATGGGACAAGAAGGCGAGGCAGGCCGAAATTAACAATCAAGCGGGCATTCACTGCGGTTCTACGAGATGCTGGACTAAGCTGGGATGAAGCTGTGGAACTGGCGCAAGATAGAGAGGCTTGGAGGAAATTCGTGGCGTCCACATGCTCCACACTAGGAGCGAACGTGGATTAAGTAAATAAGTTAATTGGAAGATAAGAGATCGAAAAGAAAAAATGGATTTAGGTAGCTACGTTGTTACTGTTTAAAAAATATATATTTACACATAGACATGTTAGCAAATCAAAAAATTTGTTGATGAAATCCCAACTAGAGTTTTAAAATCTCATTAAGAAGTTATGACAGGTGATAGCCGTTCTTGGTTAAGCTGAAATGAAATAAATATAACATTACATCTTCCTTTACACTCCACTTTGTGGCATATAGAGGCAACAAGAACTCTCTCCTCCCATACAGGTACAGTAATGTAATGTATTTCATACTCACACACACTCAAATTATTTATAAAGATCATTAACTTCATTGAAACAAATGTAAAATGAAAGCCGCTTCATAATGGGCGGAGAAAGCTTTTTGAAGGTGGTATAAATCCAATGGAAGGTGGATCGGGAAATGTCGGGATATTCAAACTAAATCGTATCCATGACATTGTTTTGGAAAGAAAATTGTGAAATAAATTCGCTCGCTCAGTCTTTGAAAATGGAACCTCAATAATGTTCAATCTTATAATTTAAATTAGTTATGGTCGAATTTCGAGCACTGGTCGACCACTAGTAAAGATAGAAATAAATAAGAAAAATCAACAACTGAACGTTTGATCTTGTAGTGAAAAAGCTCGGTAGTTCACCTGCTTCAAGTTGCTGACTTCTATTTGAGTTGCGGCCGCATCGAGTTCAATCCATTTAACAGCCACTTGATATTATTATACTTAATTGCCTTTACAGTTTTGTTTGCCGACCCACACACCAACATAATACAGGTAGGTGTGTCCGCAATACTAGCTCCTACTCACAATAATAACAATGTACACAATCGTATAAAGTTACAAAGCGGTTCAACCTGAAAATAGTCACTGAAGGGAAGAGCATACCTTACATCGATTTGGTGTTTTTATGGGTTTAATATGAATACTTAGGATACGTGGATTGTACCCACCTAACTATACACAATAGCTTTGCGGGAGATACCCGTTATTGGAGCACTAAAGATTCTATGTGTTTGCTTCGTAATTTTTATTAATTGCTCCTGTTGTTCACACTTCCTGGACTTCCTGTTGAGAAAGTCCATGCATGGCGGTATACCGATAACACCGAGAGATGGTCTAATGGGCGAACTGTGCGATCTGGAGTACGCGGACGACCTAGCGTTGTTCAGTACGACAGTGGAGGAATTACAGCGCAGTGTTTCAAGACTCTGCGACGAAACAGCACGCCTCGGCCTCCGAGTCAATGCCAGTAAGACGGAACTCTTGGCGAATAATGCCTGTCCCGATAAACAGCTAGATACCGATAACCATCGATGGTCACCAGGTCTCCCGGGTGGATAAATTTAAGTACCTGTGAGCAACCATTACCACCACTGGTGACCTCGAGGCTGAGCTCCCGATACGTATCGGTATGACAAGTGGCGCCTTCAACAACATGACCAAGATTCGTGTGTGTTGCCCATTCTTCTGTATGGGTGTGAGTCCTGGCACCTGACTAAAGCCCAGGCACAAAAGGTATCTGCATTCGAAACGAAGTGCCTCAGGAGAATTTTGGGTATAAGATGGTACCACCGCATCACGAACGACGCTATACGTTGGCGCACCCAGCGCAGGCACATCACTTCCACCATTACGGAGAAGAGATGGGCATGGCTGGGACATGTGTTGAGGATGCCGAATGACAGTTGGTCGAGGAGAGCGCTGTTTTCCTCCCGTCAGGGTCTCGAAGACGTGGAAGACCCTCTCATACCGTGTTCCGTTCCTTCGAGGCAGAGCTGAGGGAAATGGACTTGGTGTGGGGGGAGGTCATAAGCATTGCGCAAGATAGAGCGCAATGGAGAGCTCTTGTTGCCTCCCTATGCTCCTAAGTAGAGTTCAAAGGGAGTTTTGATTTTGATTTGATCTGTTGTTCAGTGCTCTGTTGGTGTCGCAATATCGCTAGAGGAAAAGTTATTCGCTTGACCTTGAAAAAAAATATAAGTTTCTGCACCATCAGTTTTATTTTCACATCCTTATTTTATATGATTAAAAAAAAAACAAAATACAAATGCAATCTTCATTTTTTTCACATAACTGTTTTTCTTGAAAGCCCAAGTTCAACTACTGTTTCTCTTCTCTGTCTTCCGGTCAGGCGATTCTTTTGTGGAATTACTTTCACTGTACTGGTATTCTATATATGTATTTTTCTTTTCTGTCAACATGGTATCTATCTCCGAAAACCTTATATTGCTCTGCTCCCATCAAATTTCTTGTTCTTTACGTTTCAAACTGTGTATCTGCGTCCTCATTGTGACTTGATTTTCAATTTCAATCATTTTTTTAACTAAATAAACACATAAGTATGATAAATATAGATCGATGTAATAATTATTCGATATTGGGTTTGTCTGCTCTTATTGTTTATTTTAAAGTTCAAAATCTCACAACGCCAACTACCCGCGTTCGGGGTATAATTTATATTTGTAAAACGAAGATCTCTTCAGAAGGCAACTTCATTCTGGGAAAAGAGGAGTCTAGCTAGGTGAATGAGAATAGAAACAATGGTATGAGTCGAGAGAAAAAGGCTTAAGCTACTCAAACACTTACGTATATAATATGTAGATACCATTAGGTCGTATTAAACAATATTGTGTCTTCTTCTTCTTTCTAGTCCACATCTTCAACAACTGAACAAGGGCCTCCCAAATCAGATTGTACAGTTGTATTGCCGATGCTCGCCAGAGCCTCGTTAATTTTCTAGCGGGGGTACCACGTGTAGGTGATGCTAACTTTTGGGTCGATCGCCATTATACCATACTGTAAAAGGTGACAAAAGCAAAAGAAAAAAAGAAAAATAATTCTAAGAATCAAGAGGTGGTTGGTAGACTGACAGCTACAACGCCGGCTTTCATAATGTTTCGTATTGGAGGTTGTGGGTTCGATCACAGGTGCTGACCATTTTCCTCTTTCACGACAATAATATAAAAGCTTTAAGTAGCTTACTGTGAAAGAGTCAAAGAGTGTATTTGTATTCACTTTGAGTGAGCAATATTCATTTAAAATAAAAATAAACAAATAAATATTATGATTTTCTTTTAACAATTAGATTGGTATTTGCAAATTATCCTGGTGTTTGTAGGAACTTACCTACCGAGTAAAAATTTAGCCCTCTGACAAACACATTGGCGTGTCGTGTAGTCAGTCCTTTGGAAATACAGACAACATTCTTTCTCAATACATCAGAATTTATTGATGTGTGAAGTGCGTGCATTTGATGTGTACCAACATTTGTGTACAGTGTGATTCAAAGACGAAATTCAAACTCCAATTAAATTATTCAAATGATAAAGAGACTGACTTCAATTTATATACGTAGGTACTAGCTTTCCCGACAGACGTTGTCCTATGGTCCTAACTATGAATGTTACCGACTCGGTAGCCTAGTTGTACTAGCGTGGACTTTAGATCCGGGGTCCCAGGTTCGATTCCCGGTCGGGTCAGAGTTTTTCTAAGTGCTTTTTCACTTGAAATTTCTACCCGGGGTTGGCCTGTCTCAGATTGGACGGGACAGGTTGACTGGAAAAAATTGCCTCAGGCAATAAGTTCCGCCGGCTATGCTGACACCTTTGTATAGAAAAGTGTTATATTATTAATTGTTGAATTCGAATTTGTATGGTGATGAATTTATTATCTTTTGACTAAATTTCAACCGTTCCATCTGTTTTAAACCACGTATTTTCCAACCGCAATCTGTCAATCGCACCAATTATATCTTACAACTAACATTTCCTGTCAAAATTTCAAAATTTATATCGTAAAAAGTACTTATAAGGTTGTTTACTTAGATTTTTCCTTGATTTTATAATTTTCCAAGTAACTTTCTTAATTTTTTTCATTAATAAGAACCTTCTCCTTATAAAAGCTAACACGACAAAACAAGAATTAGCGAAATCGTTCCAGACGTTTAGGAGTGATGCGATGACATCGGTAAATGGTTCTCCATTTTTATACTACCAAAACTACTATAGTCAGCTTTCATACCTCATTATAGATTGCGCTTTTAAAATACCATGAGAGATCCTCAAGCCACGGAGAGAGATAGATTTTTATGAAAACAAGAGGGCCGCCTTTTTCTTAGCACATCTGAGACATCGAAAGGTGCACATTTTCCAAATATGACAATAACACTATAATTAAGTATTATTGAAGTCATTTTCACTATATCTTACTTATAAATATCATTATTTATGCCATTATTTTTCTTATACTTAGTAAACGTCCTGTGAGTTCTCATTGTCTGTGAACCAAACAATATCGTTTTCCATGTTCCCACTCACATCACTCATGATTCAAAAATATGTACATGCCCACGTGCGCCCTTCACGGGTGATAGGGCAGGGAAACAGGATTCACACGAGCAGTGGATATCACGCACGCGAACCCCTACTTACATTTTCCTCATGATATAGGAAATATCCAATGCTAAAATTGAAAAAAGTACGTAATGAAATTTTGTTAATATGTGATGTGATGTGACGTCTTTGAATTATTTACTGATAAAGGATTGATTGCTTTGATATTTTTGTATTGGCTGTAAGAGAATCAGGATGAGGTTTAGAAATGTATCACTGCACTGTCTTCCAAACTGTTCGGTAACCAAAATGTTGGTATCAATTCATAAATGGCGGACCACTGTAAAGAGATGGGACATACAATTACGAGGATGATCGCTTTGCGGTTGAAAATATTTTGGCATTATAAAAATCTTAAATTACATTTCATATCTGGGGCATATTATTATGCGTGGGGAAAATATGAAATCCTCCAACTTATTTTGATGGACAAGATAAATGGCACCGTGGACCTGGTAGAAGGCAGATCTCTTGGTTGCGCAATGTGCGTGATTGTACCGAAATAGGGCGAGTGCAGGAGCTGATCCGAGAGGCAAGCGATAGAGAGGTCTTTAAAAAAGTGATTGCCTACGTCGGGCAAACCTGGTAGGGCACAAGAAGAAATAAGTAATATTGCAAAGGAGATTTTGTTTTAATTGATTTCTGGAAATGTGTTCTTGAGAGCGAAGTAAGTAGGTGTGCAAAAATTTTATTATTATTGTAATCGATGTGAACCGATTCAATGGTGATTCCAGGGTCCTGATTCAGATATACCAAAATGGCAGCCACCGTGAACGTAGGTATTGATGGTATCTCCATGATTCAAAAATATGAATCTGACAGTTGTTCACGTTTACGTTCGAGGCTAGTTTATTTAATTTGACTCAGTGATCTATGTACTGAATACAACAGAAATGAAGAAGTATATTATTATACTCCCTTACCATTGAAAAAAAGGTCTTCAACCTTTGAGAGGAAATAACACTTAGTAGAGAAATAATTTGCTACTGCGCATGGTCCCAACAAGTACCACGTGACTGCTGTTAATCTTATACAAACTGTGACGTTTGTCGATAGCGGTGTGTGACATTCGATTTTTCAGTTTTAATATTTTAGTCTTAACCCAGAGAATTTGTTTTTTTTTAATCATATAATTAGTTAAAAAAAGTACCTATGGTTTTTTTTTGTTGTCTTGTTGTGGATGGAAGTAAAATGAATTATTATTGATTATAATTATATTTTGTACCGAAGACGAGGAAGACCCCTCAAACTGTGTTCCGCTCCTTCGAAGCAGAGCTGAGGAATATGGACATGGTGTGGGAGGAGGTCATAAACGTTGCGCAAGATCGAGTACAATGGAGAGCTCTTGTTGCCTCCCTATGCCGCTAAGTGGGGCCATAAGGGAGTTTGGATTGGATTGGATTTATCTTCAGTCACGTGACTGTTGAATAAAGGAACCAATTTTCGGTTCTGCGCATCCAAAAAAAATCTCTTATAATATTTGTACTCAGTGTCTTCAACGAACAAGGCACTGGATCGTTGTCTAGTACCGATACTTTTAGCCATTTCTTTAAGAATCTTATTGAAAATTTTCAACATATGGGTGCTCCAACTAGTATGCGTGTGTACAATAATATGTCTTAAGGCCCCATGTAACGCCCGCAGAATTTCTCATTTAGGTATTTGAGCAAAATTCCAATAACGCCTAATTTTTGTAGGTCCACCCATGTCATAAATAATATTAAGATTTACGAAAGAACCTGATAGATATTATTACTTGACGAATATTAGCAAAACAATAAGGAAAGGCCTGTATACCTGTCTCCTTCGAACTTATCTACAGAGGTGTAAGTCCGTTTCATGGGTACCTACGTCTTTTGTTAGCATGGGCAGATAACGGTCCTTTCAAATTTTTGGCAGAAATAATATTTTAGACTGATTAGAGCAAGTTTAGCGTGTTTGAGATATCGTCTGTTCTCTAAAGAATCAAATATAATAATTGGTTAGGTTCGTTCGTAACCCGGTATTTTCGATGAATCACTTTCACGCAAAATATTTTTCGTAGATACTATGACAAAAACAATCTAACTACGGGAATGTGTACTTACTTTAAATCATTTCAAATTAAAAAAATATATATATTTATATTATTCGTCTGAAAGTAGTTTCTATGACAATAATAACAGATGTCCGCGGAAGGAAATATAATATGTTGAAACATAGGAACTCACATCACAACAGTATTGTTCCTACGTACAACTCTTCTGCCCCGATCGATCTTACGCGACTTCAATGACTTCCCAGACCTTTTCGAAATCGCTCACCTCTGCTTCGAAGGAATGTAATACAGTGTAAAAAAGGCTTTTCTTCTAGAACATTATGACGTCGCAGTCAGAGACGTGTTATAATATATGGTCGCAGTGTTGTTTGGTTGGGTAGGTACTTTACATACAAATAATAGCAGGTAGAAGCAACCCTTCCCATTGTATACGCAAACAATGTCTCTGACTTAGGTGAAATCACAATCTCGGTTTATATTATCAGTTTTAGAGAAATGCGTTATTTTACAATAATAATATTGTCTCTTCTGTAAAGAATCAAATATAATAATTCGTTAGGTTCGTTCGTAACTCGATATTTTCTTTGAAATAGTTCCACGCGAACTATTTTTCATACCTATACAATCCCAACTCCTTCGGAAATATTTTTCGTACTTAGGTACCTAGGTAGGTATATTATTCGTCAGAAAGTCGATAGTTTCTTAACAACAATAAAAGATGTCCGCGGCGGGAAATATTGTTCCTACATACAACTGTTACAACGTGAAGTCGTCAAATAGAACAATCAATTTATCAAACTTTCCTATGTCTGTCTACCGACAGGTTTTGCTGCTGTTTGGGTTATTTTAGTAATATTCTGGTAATATTCGATAATTTTTTTTCCATTTACAGCCAGCTCCGCATAATACATAATTGATTTATAATACAGTCATATTATACGTACGTACCTATTCAATTTAATATTGTTACAATATACCTGTATATAAGGTGCAATATCGATTGATATTTTTTTTAATGAATCTGGGCTCACTCAAATATAAAAATATAAAAATATATATTTGTAAACACAAATATACTTACTTTTGACATCTTTCACACAAAACAAAGCTTGTGTTTTTAAAGTGGAAATGGGGCACCGGGATTCGAACCCACGACCAATACGCTCTACGTACGAGGTTCCGTCGCCGACTTTGTAACTGAAGGTCGTGGGTTGGGTTCCAGTTGCCGACCACCTTCCTCTTTCACGGCACAAGCTTTTATAGTAGCCTAATGAGGTGGTTGTAATATGCACAAAACAGCGCGTTTTATTGTCCTGCTTATTATTATTTTTACAAATTCAATGACATATTTGAAAGACACATTATGTGAAAAATAATAAATAAATTTGCATACATATATAAAAAAATGTACAAATTTCGGACCCGACCGGGATTTGAACCCGGAACCTCTTGATCAGAAATTAAAAAGTACCTTTACCACTAGGCTACCGATAGTGAACAATAAAATTATTGTGCAATCCCTTATAATTAATCCGATCGGCCGGCAGTCGACCATAAAAAATGAAGGATGAAAGCTACCACATTATTTAGGTGTTGAGAAATGCAGCATAAAGTAATTCGTCACAATTACTATGAAAGTGCCCTGAACTGCACCTAAAAAGTATTGAATTTTGTACGCGAAATTTATTATTATTATTTGGCTGTAAAACTGACACGCAAACCCGGAAACAAGAAAATCATGTTTGTATGAAATCTGTAGATAAATACAATACTTTTCAAATAATCATAAAAGTCATTCAGAGAGAATCCAGCCAATCAAATCAAGGAACACACAATAGCATTATTTTGTGGGTTGGGCCAGAAAAATTTCATTGTACAACTAGCTCTCTAATAAAATCTAACTAGAAAATAATTTAACAAGATTTTGATTAGATTTTAATGAGAATTTAAGTTTTTTGGATTTTTCAGGAAAACAAAGACGAAATTTAAAAAAGTTACACGCTAATTTATTGAGTTGGCTTAATCGTTAAAATATCCAGAAACTTGCGTATCTATAAGTATTGTATTTTTTGAGTTATCTATCGAGAAAAATTTGCGAGATGTTCCAGTAAAATGAAAATTTCTCGAAAAGCATGCTTTTATTAAAAAATCTGCCAGCCTAACTTTTTAAATTAAAGTTCATTCTACAATAAATCGTAACTTTCAGCTTTGTATATTACGGACTTGCAGAGTAATCTATTTGGTAAAACTGCCAAAAACGGGTGTTTTCGGGGAAAGGCCCCTTAAAGTAAACATACAAACGGTGCTTCTGCGGTGTATGTATTACATTGTATAGGTACATAACGGTAGCTGATATATGAGTGAGTATAATAGCCTCACCCGGTACACGTGCTTTCTCAATTGGCGAAACTTTGCCCCAGGCTAAAGTCTTAATTTATCTGAACCATCTCCAGCATCCCACACGTAAGGAATAAAACAGAGAAGGCAGCCAGATAAAGATTTTTCTGTTTTGTTTGGAAACCTACCTACCATACATTACGGAGTATTATCGCTACTACCCATCTACCATTTCGATAGCTTCGTGTAAAATAATACATATTATTATAGCCACGCAATACCTACCTATATTCAGGAACAGTTTAAGCATGATCTTGCGTAACTTAAATAACCTTCTCCCACACAAAGAAAATACAGAGTCCGGCAAAAAGATCTGACGGTTTCAAAGTAAAACAACATCAAAATTTAAAGTGATACAAATGGTTTTATTGATTATTTCAGAAGTGAGTACATGTCAATTAATGATAAAACCATCAAAACAACCGATTTCTTGCGTTTAAGATCTGAAAATGATGTCCTTCTTTGACAATGCCTTCCTTCAATCTTGCACTGAAGCTGTCGAACGTCTTTTTTAACATTGCAGGAGACAGGTTGGCGATTTCTTTCTCTTTGTGCGGAGTTTGTTTGTGTAAACTCTAGCTTTCAGGAACCCTCACAAGAAGAAATCACAAATGCTAAGGTCTGGGGAGCGAGCTGGCCATGCAATGTCTCCGAAACGCGAGATGACTGGGCCACGAAGCTTGCTTCTCAAAAAGTCCATCACAACATTGGCTGGGCAGTTGCCCCATCCTGCTGGAACCACAGCCTCCTGCGCACTTATCGATTTCTCAGAAATTCAGGGATTAGGCAGTTTTCAACATCATTAGCGTTGGGAATTGATCGTAACAGTTCGGTCACCCTCTTCAAAGAAGTATGGCCCAATAACACAACTTTTAAAAAACGCCTTTACAACAAACGCACGGTGTTCAGCCGACTACTGCTCCATGGCTTCTAAAATTTCCTCGCGTGTGCTCTGGATAGCGCCTATCCCCACCACCCTCCACCACCTACTCGCTCAACAGTACAGCGGCAAAACCCGTCAGATCTTTTTACCAGACCCTGTATATGGAATTGTTGTTTTTACGGGTACCTATTCATTGTCTTAAAAATATCATTTTGTAAGCCATCCTTTGGCTTAACATGATTCATTTACTTGATCACGTAATCTTTATCATTAATGTTCCAATGTGCATTAATAATGTTCACAATTTCATATGAGAGTACGTCTTAACAAAACACAGTTTCACGTGTGGAATAAATGGACTAGTTTTACGAATGGAATACGTTTATATTGTTATTTAAATATATTATGCTATAGTATCATTTGAATAGTACGAACCTAGTTATGTTAACCATAGTATAATTATTATGTTCATCTAGTAAATTTTACGAACCTATAGTTTCATGGGTGGATTAAAAAAACCTAGTTTCAAGTAAGTACCTATAGTTAATAAATAAATAAATTATTCTTAAAATTTTACTGGGCCTTTCAGTGAATTGGAATTAAAACATTCCTATGAAAGACAAGGTTTTTTGAACGGTTTTCTACTTAGCAATACATATGATATATTTTTTTTAATAAATGAATGAATCTGTGCTCACTCCGAGTGAACACAAATACACTCTTTGACTCGTTCACAGTAATCTACTTAAAACTTGTGCCGTGAAAGAGGAAGATGGTTGGAACCTTTTCTTATTTAATTTTTTTAATTTTTCTTTTTTTATTATTTCATATTATTCTTACCATCGATAAAATCATTATAAATTTTCAATTAGTTGAGTTGGTAATATTTTGTTACCTTGCATGGTAGAGGGAACCGCACGTACTAATAACAATATTATGAATAATCTAGAATACAAACAGAACACAACACCATATCTTAATTAGTCGTGAATCTCTCCTTCCTTCTCTTTCAGTTGCTGTTCTCTACTCAAAATCCCCCGAGGCCACACGAACCCACCATAATATAACATTTTGTTAAATTAAATGAAAACAAAATGTGGATAATGTGATGTTTGAAAGTGCCATATTAAGTACCTACTCAAGCATTATTGAACAGGTAAATATGAAACACATAAACAGGTTGAAAAACGCGTCACCGTTACAAGTTAAACAAAGTACCTACCTTAGCGTTTTTCCCAATAATTGATTAATTGAACAATTTTGTGTAACAGCTGTGGTTCAGCTACGTCTAGATCACGTGTAAAGATCAAACGTATTTTTATTATTCAATTGGAAAGTCTTTGCGATAAGTAGGTACCTACCTGTATTAATTTTGAAAGATTTCTGGGACAATAAGAACTTTTTTTTTAAATAAGTAGCGGAAATAACATTTTTGAACTATGGAGACCATTTACTCAACGATGAAATAAAGTCCAAACATTATATTATAGTTCTGCAGTGATTATGCAATAGAGATGATATCTTACGAAGAATTATATGGAAATACTATAATATGGGATACGGAAAAGAATGAGAGTATTCGGAAGGAATATGGTATGAAAGTTAGTGTTGTGACAAAGATAGTCAATAAGTTGAGATGATTTGGGGATGTGGAAATGAATGGATGCCAACATAATGACAGAGAAATTTATATGGCTGAAACTAAAGTGTAATAAGAATACGTTCAGGTCAGAAATACGAGAAATAGGAGAGGGTGTATGAGAAATGTTATGTCGGTTGAAGAAGCGAAATAAGTGTTCTTGGATAGAAAAAAGTGCAGATCCGTTATCTCTACCTATCCCTTACGGGACACGGCTTGATGGGAATAAAAAAATCAAGGGTAAAATATTTCATAAAAGATCCAAATCAAAGAAATTATCTGTTAGTATTTAAAAGGCATCCACCCATAGCTCGTCTTTAATCCTTCAAAAGAGATTTTTCTTGACGACACAACAATAATTATATTTCCATCACATTCACACTTAAACGATTCAATTTCATGCACCCCTCCCCCCGAGGGGATCAATTTGTTTCGCACTAAATATTCAGTTTGATGTTGGGGTAGTTCCGTCACAACTACCCTCTAAGACCCCTTCGGTTTTTCTTCACATCCATACTAGGTATAATTGTAATCTATTTTCGAGTTTTCGTCTCACTAGACCCGATGATTTAATATCCTTTTTTTTTAAATCTAGTTTAACTCCTTACCCCACGTATAAAAACCCGACAAACGTTTCAATTTTCTACAGAGATTAAACCCCACCCTTAAATAAAAGATAAGAGACATCAGATCGTCTTTTTTTGCATCGGGCATCAGTCAAAATTTGACTTTTGAAGCTCGGACGTTTTAAATTTTGTTACATAAAAAAATGTATGCCCTTTTTATATTATTACTAGCTGACCCATCGAACTTCGCCCGCCTTAAAGTCAATAAAATATTGCTGGGTAACGTAAAATAGCTTACATACATGACTACTCATTGTGAAATATAGGGACTATCATTTTATATGCTGTTTGTGTCACTGCTACCAAAATAGGTCCAAAGTGGCATCTTATAATTATTCTTCTTCTGTGGAGCTGTGTCTTTTTTTGAGCCAGGACTTCAAAGGCTTCATACATAAACTTAAAAATGTTAAAGTCAACCATTTTATGCAATCGTTATTTTTTAATGAAATCAATTTTAATGATTTAAACCAATCAAACAACTTCCACCACTAAGGTGGTCAAATTCGTCGAGATTTACGAAATTCCAAATCATGAAAATCTTCACCCAAACTCCCTTTAGATCAGGGATGCACAGACTTATAGGTAACAGGGGCCACTGGGGAAGATTATGAGCCAAGGACGAGCCGCTACAAGGAAAATTAACACTTCTTCTTCTTCTGTCGGGAAATTATTATTCCCACATGATGGTGGGGTCTGCTTTTTGTATTTTACGCCGCCACTCAGTCTTGTGCATCCTCGGGGGTAGCTCCACAACTCCTCATATTTTGACTTACAACTTCACGCCATTTTCGTTGAAAAATTAACTCTAAAATTTTAATTTTTTAATTTGTACAAATTACAACACTAATGATAAATGATTAAACACGTCAGATTTTTTATTTTTTATCACGGCAGTATGTCCCTGTAGGGACGATGTGACATTAATACCAAGTTTTACAAAAAAAAAGAAACAACAATCAATGGCATGTTACAAGTTACTTACTTAATACTTTTGGAAGAGCACTTAACTAATGAATTTTGCACATGATGATTGAACAAAAACATAAAACAACATTGTTTAGGAAAATGGAAAATATTATTGTCACCACACTAAACACAGAAATCTTGCGGAATCATTTTTACATACAATACATTAAATTAATTTCAAATCTCGCACAGAACATCAATTAACGTCACAAACAGTCCAAAAACACATGTCAGACTCTGACTTCTTCCCGGCGCGGCGTTGGTAAACGTACAAAATTGTCTACTCAGGTATATTTTAAATTTTCTTTTGATTTTCCAATATTTTAATTCGTCGGCGGTCCGCATGCGGCCCGTGGGCCGCGGTTTGTGCATCGCTACTTTAGATCTTCTTCAACATGTCGAAAAATCAATAAATGTGGACATTTTAAAAATCAAATAAAACATTTTCAATTCAAACACGTTCTTTTTACTTCAAAGTGTCAATATCGATTTGAAAATGTCGAATTTGAAGTTAAAAACTTCTATAAGCATCATATTGTGTTCTTTATTTCATCTATCAAGCCAATAGGCAATTAAAATGAGACATATCTACCTTATATACAAAAATTGATATACCTACCTAGTCATATTCTGGTGCCAACTACATATATGGCAGCAGTAGCTGTAAAAAAAGTTGGTTGCTCTAGTTGTTATTAAAGAAATACAACAGATGCTACTTGTTATATACACGTATTATGAAGGAATTAGCGCCGGGGCAGTTAGCGCAGTGGTTACCGCCTCGGCACGGTTCGACGAGAGACACAGGTTCGAATCCTGCCCGGGGCATGGGATTTTTCCAAATGTTGAACATGTTGAAATTTCTCATAATATTCGGAAATTTTAACATTACCACCTAATGGCGAACGTTGTTAACGTAAAATGATCGCACTAAGCCAGCCTTCGAAATAACAGTAGAAGACTGTCGTAAGCCCGTAGTGGTTTGTTCATACCATTTAAAAATCGAACAGTATTAAGTCAGTCATCAGTTTGTTGTTGATATTATATCGAACAGTCTATTGAAAAGTAATGAGAAGGTCAGGGCCTCTTCCCGACACCTGCAATTCCTACATACAATTATTGTTGCTACGGGAGGTAATGACAAATTATTCGCAGTTGAAATAATACTGAGACCCTTTAAACAATCTAAGTATTAATAATTATTTTATTCAATATTTTTTACAGCATACTTACTAGTATTTTAAGGGTTCAAAATTTAAGTGTACATCAATGGTGTACGTACATATATTGTTCGCTATGGTAGCGAAAGTTATTTTTTATAACGCAAATTTTTTCGGACACTTATGTGTGTCTGCGGTTTAAAAGTATGTTCCGATTACCTACATTTCATCATCTATCCAAACGTCACAAAAAAATATTCCTCCTACCGCTACTCTAATAAAACTTACCAAAACTAGACAATTAAAATCATACGACACCACGGTCGGATCGGTCTTTCTTTTTTTTTACTACCCATCACCGCGTTTCCCGAGGGGGTTAGGTAGAGAGTACGGACTTCCATTCTCTCTATCCAAACGAACCTCTTTCGCTTTTTCCAAACGCATAACATTCCTTATACATGCACTGTCTTTACTTCGCTGTGCAATTAAAATTTAATACAAGTAAGTGTCAATCTGCATATTTTACCATATATCACTTTCTTATAATTTGGGTTAAACCATAAGAATAATCATATAATTCGGAATCGGAATAAAAATCGAACAACATTAAAAATCATAAACTCATTGTGTGCAGTTTGCGGAACCAGCGACCTGTGGACGAAGGAGTAAATTTTGTATGTCCCGTGCTCCATAATATCATCCATTTCCAGCTTCCTACGTCCATTGTTGGTATTTTGGCAGTCTTATTAATAGGAAGTTAAAATAAACAACATAGGTATATATTTCACTGTATTTTCAATTATTCAATAATATTGACAACGCATCTGTGTAAAAAATCTTCAAACTTCTGCTGTGTTGTGTATCAGTAATGAATTGTTAGTCATTAGTTGTTACATATTATTCGTTAAGATCTAGTCCTGAAAAATGGTCACAAGAATTTAGACATAATTAGAACGTTGTGCACCAACAAAGCCAATAGGCAATAAATATATGAGACATTAACAAAATTGGATATATTCATATCCTGGCGCCAAATACATGACATCAGTCGCAGTCTTTAAATTTGTTTGCTCTCTTGTTCTCAATTATTTCCAACTTTTGTCTCTATATTTCATTAATTATTAAATATCTACTTGTTGTAGGTATACATTTTGTATACCTAATTATTGTATACGATTCTCCACATGTTCAACATGTCGAAAAATCACATGACTAGGAGTTTCGGAGACTTAAACATTACCACCTAATGGCGAACGTTGTTAACGTAAAGTGATCACACTAAGCCAGCCTTCGAAATAACAGTAGAAGACGGTCATAAGCCCGTAGTGGTTTGTTCCATTTATAAATCAAATATCAGTAATGAATTGTTAGAGTCATTAGTTATTACAATACATATTCAAAAAGAAAAAGTCATCTTCAATGGCTGAGTAAGTTGGGTGGAATGATATCTCAAAGTTAATGAAAAAATATTAAATAAATTAATAAACAATGATAGTTTTCGGTACGTAACATAATAATTCGTTTCAAATTTAATTATTTCATTTAAAAAAAATAAATCAAAATTTGAATGTACATGCGCTCTTTTAATCAAAGTGATCAACATCTGATGCAACCGTAATAATTAAATTTGCTCTCTCGAATGCGGCGCTGAGTGTGCGATGGCGTCCCGACGCTAAGATTTGGGGGAGATTTTAATATGTGATTATGTGTTAGGGATGAACTCTGATTCAATCACCGTTTAATCAAAGATTTTCATTTTCATCTTTTTGTATTTTAATATGAGAGCATGTAGGTACGTAAATAAAATAAAACAGTTATAAATCGTTTAAAGTCGGTAGGAGGAATATTTTTTGTGACATTTGGATAGATGATGGAATGTAGGTAATCGGAACATACTTTTAAACCGCATGTAACGTTGAGTGTTACTTTATTAAGAGGGCTCGACCCTCCCTTGCTCTCTCTTAAGCAAGGAAGCTCTGCCTCTCTTTTTAGCATCAAAAACGACAGGAACCGTTATCTATTACTCTCATACAATATTATGCCACGGACTTTGAGACTCTACAGGGGGTGAGCTGTAACGATCATGATTATGTCCTGAAAAGTGTTAGGTATTCTATAATTATAAATAACATGGGTTTCACATAAAAACTGAATTTATTCGTTCAATCAATAAGCATTGTAAACTACATGAATTCAAATAACTAAAATTAATTAAGTCTTTACAAAATCTTTCTGCAAATGGTTGCAGGTTATCTTATTATATGATTTCCAAAAATATAGTAAAATATTGTCAATGCTTCGACTTATTACATCTTTCTTTCCCTCAACTTCTTTTATAATCTTACATAAAGGCCATTTTTTAATTACTAAATTCTATAAGAATATTTCAACTACCGATTTGAAAATGAGCATACCATGATCTATATTAAATAAAAAAAGTTAAGAAAAGATTACTCAGCTGTGTTTCATTCCTAAATTTGAGGGACACGACCTGAACCTCTGAACTTTCCTCCTCTCCAACTGGTTCCCAAGAATTCGCCTTGAAATCTTTTGGTTCACCCTTGAACTGACCTACCCACAGGTCAACTGTTCAACGCGTATGGAGTAAGTACGAAGATAATCCGTCTTTGATTATATATGTGAAGTTTACAACCCGGGAGCTTCTGTCTTCCCCATCCAAATACTTAGGCATACAAGACTCGACGGAGTTTTGAATATTCGCCGTAATTTGATAGTTCCTCACTTTCAACTAAATACTTTATCCACCTCTGCCATCCGAAAATTATTTATCCAGAAAAAGGAATTATACCCTGTATTTTACCCCGAGACTAGAACCGCATATCTGAAAATTATCATTCAGATATACTTAATATTTAATCTTGACTTGTCTATTTTAATTTTGTCTACTAATGTTACAATTTGTAAATTTGAAATCAACTTTATCGAAAGAAAACGTACCTTATTTCGTTGCGGATTCCATCTTAGGTTTTGCACTAATATTAAATGATTTTTCAACTGAATAAACCTTCCATTATCCTTCAATATGTATGGATTACATTTTATAGTTAAAGTTTTATTAATTACTTTCGTGTCTGAGACATGTCGAGCAATTCACTCACACACCGTGCGTCGCACCACCTAACTTTCTACGTGCCGGCCAAATCCTGTTCGATGATTTTTTTCGTTACCGACGTGACGAAGCAAGCGATATATCTATCTCACTCGCGCCCTTGCGGTCGTCATTATATACTCGCTCTAACTAATGTTCCTACTATAGAATATCTCGCTACACGCAGACACACATAAGTGTCCGAAAAAATTGCCTTATAAATAATATAAAAAAATAACTTTCTCTACCATAGCGAACAATATATTATGTACGTACACCATTGATGTACACTTAAATTTTGAACCCTTAAAATACTAGTAAGTATGCTGTAAAAAATATTGAATAAAATAATTATTAATACTTAGAACGTCGAGTATTCTAAACGCACGTGACCAAGGGTTAAATGAAATGGTTTTCAATCCTATATTTTTATGACCTGCCTTTGAAACGAAAAATATAATTTTATACATGCAGGTAGGTAGGTACATATTATTTCATTTGCAGATACCAGCAGAGAGAATCTTTTAGGGTATTTATTTAGTAAAACAAGCAAAAAGTTTCACAATATTATTATTAGGTACTATGTCGGTCGAGATATTTACTTAGTAGAAAGGACGAACCAAAGGTAAGTACCGGCTAATCTGTATCTATTAAGCGAACATCCTCTTGAGAGACCTTTGACCAGGACGACATTAATTAAAAAACCTTAAATACAAATCCTGCTCTAGGGATTCCCTTCAGAAACAAACTCACCCTTTTCAGGATCTCGCATATCCTCAATTATTTATTTATTTTGTGCTTATTAAAAAAAAAACAAGCGATTTTGTTGTTATATCGAAAAGGTAAATAATAATATAGACTCCGATATATTTCTATTATTTTTTTGTATACATACACTAGCTTTCCCGACAGACGTTGTCTTGTGGTTCCAACCCGAGGCGGTCCGTTCATATATTTTCTTTTTTTTATATAAAAATGAATCTGTGCTCACTCGAAGTGAACACATATATCCTTTTTGACAACTTTCACAATAACCAAAGGATTGTGCAGTGAAAGCGGAAATGGTCAGCACGGCCGGGATTCGAACATACCATCTCCAATACGCTGTGCGCATGAAAGCCGGCGATCGATACCACTGGACTACCAACCACTTCGTACAACCACATAATGTGCATAAAGTGTACTGCGTCCCCAGAAAATAATAGGTACATATAATTAATTCGATTAAGTTAAACTAATAAAATAATAACATTAAAATATTTCCAAAACATCCATATTTCATTCGTATTCAATGCTCAGGCGGGAGCAACGCGAGGATAAAATATTTCAACGATCTGCCCAGTGAAGTGCGCGTAATTCAAACATACGAAAATTTAAAAAAAGTGGTAGTGAAGCACATCCTGTCACCAATAGAGTAGTCAAAATAAGCATGCACCAACTTTAAAAAAATATAATATAAATAAAAAAACAATATACCTACCTAAATAAAAAAAAATAAATAAAAAAAAAATAAAAAAAAATATATACCTATATACCTAATAAAAAAAATTTAAAACAACGTTTGTTTATATTTATTATTGTGTGTATTGATTAAAAATGTGTAATACTGACATCAATATTCTAAAAAACGTTCCTGCCTAGTGATTAATAAAAAAAAGAACTAATCAAAATGTTAAATCATTTTTTTTTCTTTGTACCTATGTGTATTAATTTTCAGTAAATAATGAAATTGATTCTTCGAAGCGTTCCCCCTTTACACGAGACTTGTCTCTATAAGGGGGATACACAAACTATTATGTTTTGTTGCAAATTGTTCTTGTTCATTATCCTTTATCTTTAAAACATTATATTTGTATTGAATAAATAAATAAATAATAAAAATAAATATGTGTGCGCAGACAATTTACCTCGCTTATGAAGTTCCGATGCTGCGTGTGCACATATTATGAAAGTGCCCGATCATACAATGTTCTCAATCTGAACGCGGTAACTCTCATCAAGCTTTTATACACACAACGTAGCACACTATAGATTAGAAATGGTTATCAAGAGGTTTTGTAGCATTTCAAAACTTATTTAGAACCTTTTAAGATCATTTCCAGATGCTTGGGATGAATTCTATCAAATCTGAAACTTTACGCAACAACCTAAGTTCCACTAAAAGATTTATGAGTATATCTGAAATTTCACAAAAATTAAAAAGATCACAAGACTCATGTATATTCCATATACTATGAGTAAAATCAGAGTAAAAGCTTTTTTAGGGAAACATTTTTATTTATGGTGGATACCTACTTACCTTAGTACAAAATATATTATTTTTCAGCCCGTAGATTATATTATTATATTTTCCTAATAAAAATAAACATCTGGGTATTATTTTCATTAAAAAGAAAATCCGTTTTTTTCATATGTTAATATGTGGCACCCGTGTATATAGAGAAGGGAGCTTAAATAATATTATTTTATCCGCGTTGTTTATCTTCTATACAGGGTATAACAGATCAAGTAGAAAAAGTCAAACTTCATGCACAGGAATGTGTTATGGAGAAGCTCTGCACTGTAGGGTTATTCTCGTAGCGGTCTTAATACGCTCCTATCATGATTGACAATATTAAAATGGCGGGTTGGCATTCACAAAACAAGATATCTAGCAGATATCTTAAAAATTCGTTATGTTTGAAATATTAGTATGAAATTCTTTGTAGGTAATCGGCATTCCCGTAACTATCTTACAAACGTCAAATTCAAGGGCGACCTGATTGCGATCATGTCTTAATCTTATCGTTAAGTGATTTTTAAATGCGATTGATTACGGGAATAAGGCTCCAGGAGCCGAGCTGAATAACATAAAAATAAAATTATAAAAATAAATAATATCCGCTTTCCTTTAATCTCATTGCTGACCAAAAATAATGTATAAAACGTTTGTTACATGCAACATTGTGAAAGGTGACTCAATAGGCATTTCAATTTCTTCCTCTCCCATTCCTTTCCTCTATCCCTTCTTTGTGATTGATGCTTCATTTATTTCTTTGATTTGAACCTTTTTTTTTTTTATTGTTTTTTGACATTATTATATAATGAGAAATTTTATTTTAGACTTTGATTATTATTATTTTGTTTTAATATTTGACCTTTGAAGCATTCTTAGATCAATAATAATTGATATCAATATGTGCACACGTTTAAGTGGGGCATTACATTTAACTTTTCATTTGTTTGTCTTTTTATAGCCTAGATGTATATGTTTTGTCTGTCTGTTGTGCCATGGGAAATAAATAAATAAATAAAAAAAAAGACTACGAAATTCGTTTCATAGGAACATTTTCTCGTATTTTTATAAAGTTACAATATCTATTACCTATTATCGTCTATGTACCTTCTATGTTAGCCCCTGTATAGACCCATTTTTTGCAAGTTAGATACTCTTTGTATTTTTTAAATTATTAATAATGAAACCAAAGCTGAGATTTATTATTATTTCTTGTCTAAATATTGGTCAGAAAAAATAATTCATTATTTTTGTTTATTTTTTTTTTCAAATTTATTTATTTTTGAATTGTATCTGTACCTAAGTAGGTAGGTACTTAATAAAATAAAAATAATTATAAGGCGAGTATTTTGTTTCTGTTGTTTGTATTAATTTCATTTATTTACAAGAATATTAATTAAGACTTTTAGTCTGATATGTATGAAATTTGATTGTTATTTTTTAATACCTATTAGGAAGTACTTAGGTAGGTACCTTTTTTAAATAAAAATGAATTTGTGCTCACTCGAAAGTGAACACAAATACACTCTTTGACTCTTTCACAGTAAGCTACTTAAAGCTTGTGTCCTGAAAAAAGGAAGATGCTCGGTAGCTGGGATCGAACTATCGTGTTCCATTTAATGACAGCAGTCGCAGTCTTTAAATTTGGATGCTCCCTTTTCTTAATAATTTCCAACTTTTCTCTCTATATCTCACTAAATTATTATTAAACTAGCTGTCCCGTTGAACTTCGTCCCTCCTCTGAACCCATGATTATTTTTTTTATTTATTAGCTAAATTGCATTCAGTCTTGTCTTATGTACGCTCTTTAGAAATAAAATCACCCTTTTGTTGTTTTACTCGATCTTTTTTTGACAAATAAAAGTTGAAATGGGAGCAAAAAGCGCAAAAACTAAAAACATTAAGTAATTAAAACAGAAATAAAGTATCTAGAAAGCCCCTGTTTTTATCTAAACCATCCTTGTGTAACCCTCGACATCTCCAATTTTTTTCATCGAAATCCGTCCAGTAATATAGGAGGAGTTAGGTAACAAAGAAAACGGCTAGATTTTTATAGAGTAAGATATCTACTTGTTGTATACGTGGGATTTTTAGACAATGTTAAACTTGTCGAGAACCCTCGTGATAAGGAGTTTCGGAGATTTAAACATTACCACCTAAAGGCGAACGTTGTTAACGTAAAGTGATTACACTAAGCCAGCCTTCGAAAAAACAGTAGAAGACGGTCGAAAGTCCGTAGTGGTTTGTTCCATTTAAAAATAGTTTTGCATCTGATGATACAAAAATGTCTAATTCTTTTTAGGTGCATAAGATTCATCATTTCAGCAAAATGCATCAATTACGTTTCATGAGTACCTACAGTTTATATTCCGTACATCTATAATAATAAAGGAAAGTGCCTGACTGACT
Organism: Mystacides longicornis; assembly: GCA_963576905.1. Lineage (NCBI taxonomy): Eukaryota > Metazoa > Arthropoda > Insecta > Trichoptera > Leptoceridae > Mystacides > Mystacides longicornis. The sequence continues at coordinate 2,347,228 of OY756428.1, forward strand.
GACTGACTGATTGACTGACTGATTGACTGACTGACTCATCAACGCACAGCCCAAACGGCTAATCGTAGAGAAGTGAAATTTGGAAATCAGGTAGGTCTCAATACAAAACCTTCCACTAAGAAAGGATTTTTGGAAATTCCACCCCTAAGGGGGTGAAAAATAGGGTTGAATGTTTTTCAAAGTATGCGAATATCTCGGAAACTAGACATGGTACGAACTTGAGATTTGGCATATGAATTCTTCTATAGAAATGAGTGTTAGCGTATTCGGCAATTTTTCCAAAATTTAACTAAAAGGGACGAAAAAGGGCACATATAAAAAGGGATAATTTTTAAGTGCCTCCTAAAAAGTTTAAAACTGGTTTTATCGAAATTTCAAAAAAATGATTTCTTCAGAAAGAGTCAAATTATACTATTTCGTTTTCAAAAGATATCATTAATTAGAGGGGAGGGGGTGAGGGGCACTTTTCCAACGTGTATGTGTGTGTATCCGTCCCCTCTTTATAACTTTTGATTTGCTTGATGCACAGATCCTAAAATTTCAGAAAATATTGAATACTTTAAGCATACAAAATGTGTATACTCAGAATTTTGAATTTTTTTTTCAGTCAGGGGTTATCAATCTTTGAATTTTTATTTAATTTTTCCATATATCTCGAAAACCATAAAATCTAGAACCCTAAAATTGTGTATGTATATAGAAAAATACAATATCTAAAATATAATTTAATGAAGAAGTTCCAGGATTTCTCAAACTTTTTTTATAAAGAAAAATATTTTTTTTATGACAAATTTACGAGTTTCAGTGCCTATATTTCAGAATTTTATAAAAATATCGAAAAACGCCGAAACAGACCAACCAGATAATTTCATTTTCTATAAAAAATACATACATCATAGCAGTACATCTCAAACTTTTCTTAACAATTTTTGTAAAAATTTAATTTATTGACGACATCGTTTCATACAATAAACATACCGACTCAGGCCATCGACAGTTGGATCTCATTCGGCGAGCCGGGCCGGTGTGGTGCCGCGGTGTATGGCTAAGAACACGTAGAAAGCCGATACCGACCCGCGCCGACCAGCGCAAAGAATGTTACTATGCATTTGAATGGGGATACCCACAGAAAAGCAGGAACCCGCTTTCCGGCATGCTCATTTAAATTCATTGAAACCATAGGCAACAATCTATGAGCCGGTCGGCGCGTATCGGAATCCGCTTTCTACGTGTTCCTACCCAATGAATATATACGTAGGTAGGTACCTACCCAGCCCAACCTACTTTCTCCAATACACGTGTCAAAACTATTGCGTAATCTATAATATTAATATAGTTTTGAACTAGCCGACCCGTCAAACTTCGTCCCGTCTTGGAATATAAATAATATGTTCGAGATTTTATGTTTAAATTTAAGTTGATTTCAGTTTAAAGTTATTTAACACAGACGACGACGTGGTCCTTATATTATTGAATATGAATTAGTATAATGATACATTCATTAATACCTTTTTAACTAGGTACTGTAACCGATGCATCTGTTATAAAACATATCATTATATTATTTTCTATCAGCATTCCGTGAATCGTATCATTTGATATAATAATAGCAAGTTGCAGTGGCGTTCCGTGGGTTATTGGCGCCCGGGGCGGGAACCACACCCTTTGGCGCCCCCACATAACTTTTCCTAAAAAAAAAGGTCATTTCTAAAATTTGGTATCTGGAGACATGACATTTCCTAAAAAAAAAATAAAGGTCATTTCTATAATTTGGTATCTGGAAACATTACATTTTCTAAAAAAAAAAATTTGGTACATGCCTATTTCAAAAACCGGACTTATAGTATAGCGCGAGCATATTTTGCCGCCCTGCTAATAGAGGCGCCCGGGGCGGTCCGCCCCTCCGCCCCCCCCCGTCGGTACGCCGCTGGCAAGTTGATATAATAATATGTTAAAAAAAGGTAAATAGTATTATGAAGTCAATAGGTAAATTATTTTATATCAAATGTAGTCAATGTGCAAAATATTAAATTTTAAAATTATCTACAAAACCTCACATCATTTTAGGACAGATCGTAAATAATTGTTTTGAAAACACTGGCAAGTCAATGACCACATCATTTCGTCACTGTATAGTGCGAAAAATTTAACTGTCCACTGGAACGTATAAAAAATAGAGACGAAAGGGATAGCAGTTAGCCGGATATTATGACCTCCTCACACACCATTTCCAGATCCCTCAGCTCTGCTTCGAAGGAGCAGAACACGAGGAAGACCCTCTCGGTATGAGAAGATCTTCTTTGTCTTCGGAACCCTTGCGGTAGGTAGAAAAGCGCTCCCCTTAAAATATCGGTGTTTTTATTTTCAAAAATTTATAAAATTCGCAGAATGCTAAAGAAGTCCTTACTAGAGCCCGGCCAGTGCGTAAATTACCATGGGTACAACGCATGAATTACGCTTACGTAGGCGGTATATACCAATTGGACTGACTCCGTTGCCGGAACGTTATTGTTCCAAAAATCGCGGAAACTATCTGCATCTTCAGCCAGGATGATATATGACGAAACGTTGTTTTATTAAACTTCCCTTACTTACGAAGACCAGCAAAGCTGCTGTTTTCCTCTATATAGTCTAATAGTCTATATAACAAAATATTATATAGAATTACTCTCCATAATTTACCTTATGCTTGATAATCAATTTTCTAAGTTGTAGAATTTATTTTGTGATTATAAGGTGTATTTCTTAAGTGATACTTTAATAAACAAATCAATGAGTTATCCAAACATGTCTCTTTTTACTATCCGGTATCCGGCAGGATATTATTTACGCCGCCGGATAGACCGGATATCGGATAGTTGCCGATATCCGTTTCATCTAATAAAAAATATAAACAGTGGACAGTTAATTTTCTTCCTACTCTACATTGTCGAAAATTCGTTTATAGTCGAACGCCAATTACTTATACCATTAGAATACTGAGGTTGACCACCTCACTTCCTTAAACCTCAACCGGTTAGAAAAGGCACAATGAGCCTCGGACGACTTCGAGCGCAATGGAGAGTTCTTTATGCCTAACCTATTCTCCTGAGTGGGTCCAAGGCCTCCCGTATTATGGGGTGGTTTGGGGGGAACCGCCACGGGCTTGATTTGTGTGCGGCTGGCTTTTTGGCAATCGGGCTAGGGTTTGGCTTTGTGCGGATCGGGTTTGCTGCGGTTTAGTTTCCTCCGGGCTGGCTTGCGGTGAGCGGGGGGGCTTAAAAGGGAGAATATTACGTTATTATAAAAATGGAGACCTACTTTACGTGGTCATCGCATCACGCCTGGAGGCCAAGTCGAAATATTAACGACAGCTCCAACGTTAACAATTTGTTGTTATTTCCATAGAGATAACGTAAAAACTGTTGTTCAACGTGCGTTAAACAATGTTGTTCCAAATTCCGAGTCAAAAAAATAATTCTGTCAGTTATATTACATATAGTTGGAGTTGGAGGAAGTCTTATTCGATAATAATTTCGTATGAATGATTCTCTTAGACATTGTCATAATTAATAATTATTATAAGCCAATAAATCTATAAAATATTAATACGTGAAGGAAAAACTGAGTGACTATTTTCACGGAAAATGCGCAGACGGAGGAGTATGATTTCGCTCATTTATAGTTTATAATATAGAGGATGGGTGGCGAATGCCAATATTCTCTTAAAACTTTGCATAAAAATAGATTAAATCAATAAAAAAAAAACATATTATACAAACTTAATAGAAACATTTAAAATTTGACGTATCCATGTCATTGTTTTGGAAAGAAAATAATTGTAAAATAGCAATCGCTCAGTCTAATGTTCAAACTTATAATCCAAATTAGTGTTATAGTCTAATTTCGGGAACTGGTCGACCACTAGTTCTATTAAATTGTTATAAAACACAATATATACTTAAAACGATATATTTAACTGTCATTTTTTATCACTTTGTGTTGGAAGGAAAGAAAGGATACTTATATGTATAATATTAGGTATCATAATATAGGTAATGCTTACGACATACCTTAACATAGATAATTAGCAATTAACTTAGGTAATAATTAATCCAGTTTTTTTATCAGTAGTTACCTTACTAAGCTGTAATGGAATACTTAAAACTATTTTTATCACCATCCCTTTGAACATAATATGAGAGCTTTTACCCTTATATCGTAAACACTTTGGAAAATAAATCCGAGTATTTAAATGAGTGTTGAAATCCTTTGATAAACCTGATCGCATCATGGAAACGGGACCCATCAGGTAGGATTTAGACATACAGAAGGGTGGCGCAGTGGCAGCAGAAAGTTTATTATCCCGTGGGTTGGGGTTCCAATCTTTACGATTACAGGAATCTAATTAATGCATGCGGATGTACATTTTTAGTTTCCTGCGTCGCTGATGCAAGTGTATTTTAAAGACATGCAAACACACGCTCCTCCTTTCCTCTTTATGGCGAGGGAGGCCTGGATGTGACACATGACGCATAAATTCCAATGACGGATGCAATAATTCTAGTACCTATGTACGGGGGATCCCGTTTTCACCTGACTGTGGAGTCCCTCTTTAATAGATTAAGACAAGTATTTTATATCTGGGATAACTGATTTTGTTTCTTTATAGATAGGTACATTATTACTTAGTTTTCATAGGCTTGATGGCATGTTTAAGCGGGGAGAAGAAGAAGGTAAAGAAGTCCTTTGTGTACATAATTAGGTAAATATTCAGAACACTGGCTGGTTTAATTTACCCTTAAGTAGTAACACATCGCAGAGAGAAAGGTGAACATGAAACCTCTCATACAGCTAATAGAGAGTAAAATACAAGAGCAGGGATCCTCTAAGTAGCTCTGACACTCAGCCATAATCGCTTTTAAGTAGAAATCTACAAAGGACGGATTGTACAGTGATATTGTATAAAATTAAATGTTAAAGCTGTATTGTCTTTAATTCAAGTTAAGTAGAGTCAGAGTATCATGTTGTGATTCGTATTGTTTCATCCTGTACCAACGCGTCTATTAATTTCGAATAATAGTTAGTTTCGTACTGACGGGATAGAAAACCTTGAAGTTGCACAGTATAAAATCACCTATAATATTTTTCTTCTGTTCATCTACATCTTAATATATATAAATCTCGTGTCACAATGTTTGTCCTCAATGGACTCCTAAACCACTTAACCGATTATAATAAAATTCGCACACCATGTGCAGTTCGATCCAACTTGAGAGATAGGATAGTTTAAATCTCAAATTATAGTCGCAATTTTAATTTATTGCTAATTATTTGTCTGTTATTATTTGACAGTCACAATTATCTGTTAACTCGAAATGATTCTAACAGATGTCGATACCTTTCGACTGGGTTGAGTAAGTAATCAATAGATGGCGCTGCTATGGTAAATCTACGAACGTGTCATATAAGCTACATTTTAACAGCATAATTACCACGTGTTGTTGACGCTATAAATTTAATTAAATTTATAGTATGCTATAAAATATTTTGAAAAAGTTAGGGATCTGTATGAAAACTAAATTATTTTTAAGTATCTATCTATCCGTGCGAAGCTTGGGCGGACCTCTAGTATAATATAAAAAATAGTCGGGTTAGTGCGAACACTTATAACTCTAAATCGGCTGAACAGATTCTTCCGATGTTTGATTTATTGGATTCTTTTCCGCTCCGGATAACAGATGTACTATTAAAAAGTTGAAAAATGCTAAAGAAAATATGCTAAAGAAATAATGTAATATTATTGGATGTTAGATATTGCTTCGGCTATAATCCGTCCATTTGTCTTTTTCTTTCCTTTTTTGTACACTTTTTTTTAATATGCATACCTAAAGAATTTAAAAAAATTGAAAATTGATAAGAAATACTTAATATTATTAATTAGGTATATTACTTGTTAGTATTGAACTGATTCCCTGCGACGCCAACGCCATCTATGAAAAATTCTAAAACATCAAAATTATGTTTATCTGACAACCATCGAGTTTAAAAACACCGGCTCGAAGATAATAATCAAGCTTTCAGAATTGATTTTATACCTAACATTCAAACTTATGTATTTTAAGCGTATTTTAGTATAAATTAAAGTACAGAAAGTGAACAAAAGACATGATTTTAGTTTGATTAAAAATTGGAAAGCGAAAAGTGAATAAAAAAGAGGTGAGTTATGTTTGATTAATATGTTGGGATGTTATCTTGTTGTCATTATTGGTATTTATTTTCTTTGTTTAATAATTAGCGAATTTTTTTTACCATGATGTTTCAGAAAGTACCTACCTAAGCAGATATTTTGGAAAGAATTATCGTACAAAGATGTTGAACGAAGATTAAACGGGTCAGCTAGTATTATTATAATTGACTTGCTTCGTGTAAAGATGGCCATCGCCTTGATCTAATAAATCAACAATATAAACGGACCTTTGTCTTCTTTAAGTGCAATGAATACAGTTGTTAAATGTGTAAGACAATCAGTCATTCTGTCGGCGAGATTGACTCCTTAAAATAGGAAAACCTCAGTAGAGCAAAGGAAACGTTCCTATAACAGTACGACTTTAACAAATGATGGAATAGCGACTCTTCGATGTCTCAAACATAAATACAACAACAACACTCCCTTTTACATCCCACTCAGGGGCATAGGGAGGCAACATGACCTCTCCATTGCGTTCGATCTTGCGCAATGTTTATGACCTCCTCCCACACCATGTCCAAATCCCTCAGCTCTGCTTCGAAGGAGTGGAACACAGTGCGAGAGGGTCTTCCTCGTCTTCGGGACCCTGATGGGAGGAAGAACAGCGCTCTCCTCGGCCAACTGTCATTCGGCATCCTTAACACATGTCCCAGCCAAGTCCATCTTCTCCACATATGGTGGAAGTGATCTCACGCTGGGTGCGCCGACGTATAAATTTTCTTTTAATCGAATACCTATTTAATAGATTCTGCTCAAAAAGCTTTGTGGAAAGACACTTTCATTTTATTCACGAGTTTCATATAAGTAGCTACACATTTTGGTTACATAGATGGAACGAAGAAAATGAATAGTTTTATTTTATTTTATTGAGGCCTTTCACCCGAATTCCAGTGATTTTGGAAGAAAACGAATTAAAAAGAGCTTTCGATAATAATTCATTTTCTTTAAAATTTGTATTTTTACGCAAATTGTAAAATTTCACACAAAACTATGCAGTAAGTAAGTAACAACGATGCTGTTTGATCAAGAATATATTTTGCCATATTGAGCGGAGTGTTTATGTAGGTATACTTCTAACCTATATAGATCTAGGATCTGTTTTTTTTTCTGGAATAAGCCTGGGTAGTTATTGGATTGCCGATGACCAGCTCTCCCTCCATCGCTTTGGTGGTCTCCCTGGTGGTATGCGTCCGCCTGGTAGTTTTTCCGTTACAAGTCTCTTTGAACCCATTTTGCCAACTTGGTCTCTCCAGTGACGTCTCCCCTTTCTACCACACCTATCAACATCTTGAATGTTCAAGTCCCGCGCATTAAGAATTTGGGATTCTATCTCTGAGTGTTATGCTCAGGATAGGTCTTAATTTCTTCATTAACTCTGTTCAAAGTAGCTGCTTTCTCCTTAGCTCCGTAGGTCATTAGGTAGTCATTAGACCTACTTCATCATTTTTTTAATAAAAATATTACGTAAATTCAGAACAAACTTAAATTACCTGCTGTATTCTTAAAAGTGTACCTTATAATTATTAAAGAAACTATTCAAAACAAATAACTGGAAGATGTTCCCGGAGTTGATTGTTAGTCTACAACTTTACAACGATAATAAATGTGACATTCAGAGTGACGAGACGTGACTGCCATTCCGTTATTTTCAAACTGTTTTGTAATAACAAAGTTTTGTTTGATTAAAGCTTTAGCAGTACTGTTCCCAAACTTTCCCAAGCGTGCTTCTTATTATTATCAGTCCTTTTGCTTAAGCGGATCTCGAAGTTTTATAAATGAAAATCTACTTACATAATTTGTACCGTACAATATTTATTATTCTAATAATTGTAGTAGGTATTAAAAAAAAAGGATTATGAGAATTTATTAGGTTTGAATATAACTAAGTATATAATAATATGACTATCCACTAGTTAAAGATTTCCAAATTTTGATATCAAGTCAGAAACTTAAAAGACTACCAAGATAGGAAATAGTAACATAATATTATCTACGTAGGACCAAAAAGAACTTAATGTGAGTTTGTCGGGTAAAAAACTCGATACAATACATTAAGTTTTCTTAAATTTTATTATATTATATTCTATAATGTTCCTCGCAAATTTCTTATTTTTTTCTCTTTTGTAAGAACCTTCTCCTGATAACAGCAAACACACCAAAAAAGTACTTGCATATTGGTCAAACCGTTCACGCGTGATACGATGACCACGGAAAATGGGGTTTCATTTTATATGTGGAAAATATAAAATGTACAGAGGGCGAGCTTTCGATAGACACCGCGATGTCTTCAAACCAACCCTATATTTCAATATATTCTGCGGGATTTTCGTTTTTATAACCCTCTTCACTAATGAACTGTGGTGCTAGTACGAGTTTTATCGAAAGCTAATTGAACGCAAATAAGCGCTTATTAGCGTGCAAATAGTGTTCTTAATCAAACGATCAAATCATTCGATCTTTTTAGTATGAATTTTTTTCGAAACTCTTTCGATGATCATATCGATATTCGATCATCAAAAACTTATACTAACGTGAACGATTTTTGGTTAAGTTATTATAAGCTACTAAATAACTGCAAACTAGCTTTATTCGGCTGTTAGGATTTCCGTTTTTGCATTTGGTACTTTTTTAATACTTTGACTTCTTCTTAGTAATTTCAATCGGCGAACAGATTACCAAGAGGGAGTCTATCATACGCCAGACATTTAAACAATTTCTTTAAACTTTTAATGCATTTCCGTTTCATACGAAAGAAAGTTATGCAGTTGAGTGGGTATAGATATTATTATTATTTCAAATCATTTATTCATTAAATCACAATATATCATATGAAATATACATCATTGTAAAAAAAAATTAATAAAAAAAAAATAAAAATAAATACAATGCTATATACTAAATATAAAAATATCGGTATTATCTCTCATGATACATCACGATGTAATGTAATCATGAGAGATCTTCGAACTACAGAGAAAGGAACCTTCTTAACATCCTACATGAGGACAACAGAACTGCCTTTTGGATGGCATATCTGAGACCACAACAGATGCCAAGTTTCCCTAGATTGTCTTTAAGAGACTTAGGAATAACTCCATTCGTCGATATCACTATAGGTATTATGTGGGTGGTTGGTGTATGCCACATATCCTTGATTTCGTGAGCAAGATCAAGATATTTAATTATCTTATCCTGCTCGGCTTTTTTCAAATTTTCGTCATACGGTACAGTGATATCCACGAGATAGGTTATCCCGTTCCTACGATCAACCAATACAATGTCCGGACGATTTGCGTTAATCGTTCGGTCAGTCTGTATTGGTATATCCCAATATAATTTTGTATTATTGTTTTGCATTACCGAAATCGGGGTGTACCTGTAATAAGGTACTTCAAAATCGAGTAAACTATATTTCAAGGCAAGTTTTTGATGAACTATTTTAGCCACATCGTTATGTCTGTGCAGATACTCAGAACCACTGTGACCGTTTTTCCTGCCTTCAGGAGAAAGAAAGCCACACAAAGAGGAACATCAGATTAAACTCATAAGTTAAAAGGACTCTCCTCTGTAGTAGGCTATCAAATTCAGTCTTCCAAAGAAGTGGTCTCTTCCACTATCTTAAAGTCAGCTGTGCCCGGCTGATACCAGAGACTTCTCAAGGGTGGGTAGGCAAATTTATATATGACATACTCCTTGCTTATAAGATGAAAGGAAGTGTTAGAAAAAAACAAACTATGGGATTCAAAAAAATATAAAATGGTTTTATTCCATAAAACATTAGTCATGAAACTTTGACATAAAAAAATAAAGGTTTCCTTTAACAGGAAACTTAAAATTAAGTTCTAGATAACAGCTCAAACTTTATATTTTCAAACTTATATGTGTTTCTCACAACATTATATTTTCTGCTTTTTACAACTATTACTAAGAAACAATTCTTTCCTTCATGGGAAAATTTAGATCCAAGAAGGTACGACAAAGTATCCCACCCAAATGTTGTTAGGTTAGTGCTGCCTTCGAAGGCAGTGTGCACTGAACAAATTTTGCACACCACGGGTGCCAATACTTGACTATGATAAGTCCAAATTTAAACGAAAACTAGAGTACACCCTACATACGATTGTACTTCAAATTTCTAACATTAAATTATCCTAGACTCGCAATTAATTATCTTTTGGTTGGTTGACGAAACGTGCTACATAAATTAATAAGTTTTACTTAGCTCTGTTGGCAGCCACGAACCTCCGTAGTTCTACTACAGCAGTTCAGAAGTTCAACGTCATTCAGAGGATCCCCGGTACTCCTACTATGTACTTGCAGTAGAGAGACGCTCTCCACTCCTCCTTGCCATCCTAAGGACACGGCAAGACCGATATAGGTTCCTAGCTTGATCGAGTCGAGCCAGACTCAATTAGTACGGCATTAAAGTTGATTTCTGTTCCCCGAAAATAAGTCCGTCAATCTTCCAAAACGCGTATTCAAATCTCCTTCAAGCTGATCTTTAGGGGACGGGTGAAATCGTACCTAATTATTAAATCTTATTATACAATCGACGAAATGCTGAATGGATAGCTCATATACATGTACCTACTTTGCAATTGTCAATTTGTTTCTTGATTTTATTTTTTTCTTGTTGTTTTTTTTATCAAGATTTGATGTATGACAAAATGTGATATTAGACCCTTTACATCTGGTATCACACGGCTGTTATTATGCTAATTGTTTCACCGTTTGTAACGTTTCATATTATTGTATTGTGAGTACTGCTCTTACTGTATTTGTTTTTGACATGTTTAAGTGCCCAAATTTGGGCCTAGAAATGAATATGAAGAATAAAGAATAAAGAATATGCTGATTATACCAAGAAACTTAGCATCTTAGGTTTAAAAGGAATCTTCAATCCCGATTCTCCAATACTTTTGCCCCTGACCACAAATGATTTTTTTTAAATCGTTTCTTTCTCGTAATATTTAAACTGCCATTGCAATTAGAATTTTCACCCGTCAACTGGTATATTTGACCCGTAAACTGCAACCCGCATTCTGTAAATGAATACGTAAAAATCAAAATCTTTTCTCAGATTATTGCGACAATGTTCATGCGCGCGACCTACAATTTTTATTTTATTCAATATATTTTTTACATACCTTCTTTTAATATGCGGGCGAGATTAAGGATGATTCTTACATATTATTACCATCACGTCGCTATTAACACTTTCTGGTTATGGCTTAATTGCCAACACACACTTCGTTACTTTAATTTAAAAAATTCATTTTGACGATGCGACTTTGAACAAGTGTGAAAATTTATCCCGCCATCTTCTCTGTCTCATTACGCACACCGTTCGTTTTGCCGTGCGTTCGGAGCTACTCGGCACTCTCCGTAGCGACCGAGTCGAGGCGTTGCAATCGCTCCGTTTACGAGCGCTACATCTCGTAATCTCTATATATAAATGAAATGTCTCGTATTTTATGTTCGAATACTAGACTCTCGAAAAATATCGTTACACCACACAGGAGAGAACACCCAGACAAAACGTTACCTTAATGCAGAACTATCCTAAGTTCATGTTTTGGTCAAAATGAGTTGAGTATGAGGAAATGTCGAGCATAGACCAATATATTATGTGGAGAAATATCCCATCTCACATTGATTATTTTTTTTAGCAATTCCTCATAAACATTTTGATCCTAAATAGATGACACCGTGATTGTTAATGCATTAATTTTAATCTCCTGCAGAATTTCACTATGTAGTGAAAATATAAAATAAAAAAAAGTTAAATAAAGATAACAATTGTTTCAATAAATGTGAGCTTTAACATGTACAATGTACTAATGCATGTCAAAAGTTGGGTTGAATTTTAAAAATATTTTAATTATTATGACATATGTCAAACTTTAAACTGCTCCTGTCAAAAATTACTCTTGAGATACTTAGGATAGTTCTGCATTAATGTCTGAGTGTTTCTCCCGTTTGGCCACATGCACGACATTTATCAATTATATCAGGTGTTTTATTTATCAATTATATCATTTATTATTATTATTTCAAATCATTTATTCATTAAATCACAATATATCATATGAAGTATACATCATTGTAAAAAAAAATTAATAAAAATAAATTAAAATTAAATACAATGCTATATACTAAATATAAAAATATCGGTATTATCTCTCATGATACATCACGATGTAATGTAATCATGAGAGATCTTTATTATTATTATTATTATGACACCCCTAAAGATTTTGCATTATTTAGACCAGCACTTAATGAAGACGTATTTTAACTTTATTGCAAAGTCCGGATGCTTTTTGTTTCCCCTTCTCACTATTCTTAGCTCATTGTCCTTTTGTTTCGTTCCAACTCACCCCATAATTTCTGAGTTCTTATAATATTTTGATCTTTCACTTTTTCTTTACAATTATAATAATTAGGTATAAGTTTCATAATACCAGAAACAGAAATAGGCATTGTTTACAGGTCCAAAAAATAGATTTGCGATGTTTTGGGCAGAAGGTGCTTGGTGGTAGTCCATTTCAAAATAAAAATGAAGAGTCTTATAAAGTTCTATCACAAAATGTACCTATAATTCACACATTAACCGGTTTTCGGAGACTACCGTCTCCATTAGCAAATGTTTAAGACTTCTTAGAAGTAGAAAATACATATTATATTCTACTTGCTTTCTCGATAGACATTGTCCTAGCTATAAATATTGAATTCGAATTTGTAGATTTGATGATTTAATTCCGACCGATGCATCTGTTTTAAGCCATTAATTTTCCATCTACATTCTGTCAGTCAAAAACACTGATCTGTCATTCTCATCGAAATGCTATACAAGTAACAAAAGACATTAAATTTTTCAAAGTAGTGATTTCGAAATCTTCAAAGTTATACAAACAGTTTATAACACGATTAATATACCTACTTAATCTTATTTGGCATATTGTGCACGATAAACTGAAGATATTATGTAAGCTTCAATGAAGCAAAAAAAAAACAAATCTTCCCAACTCGGAAGAAAGTTGAACAAATTAGAGCGGTGATAAATTTTCTCGTATTATCCCATTACCTACTTTTATACGACCGTTTTATCTCGTACAAAATATTAATATGAAGTTCTGATCAAACGGAAATAATATCCCAAAATTATTATTTTTTTCCCGATAGTTAGATAAACAAAATAACGAAGTTTCGATATATTTGGGTGGTTCGGTAAACTTTTCCAATTTGACATATGTTTGCGAATCTGAGTCATTAGTGAATACATATCTACATTCCACATACCTAGTTGTTGTTGCAGAGGTTCTGAGTTCGGTGGCTCGAGCTATCAAAATTATTATTTTATCCATACATAGACAAGTTATTATTTGTTATTACTAGATATCTAAAGTTATGCTTGTATTAACAAAAAGTTATATTGCTGATGGGAAACTATAATAAAGTGTATTATTCATTGATCTTATATTATAAAACTGAACGAAGTTTGTGATCTGTGTGATGCATGTAAATATGTGCTTCCTGCGAGTATATACATCAAAGTGGGTTCGATCCCAGGTGCCGACCATCTTCCTTTTCACGACACAAGCTTTGAGTAGCTTAATGTGAAAGAGACAAAGAGTCTATTTGTGTTCAATTTGAGTGAACACAGATTCATTAAAAAAAGTGCACAATCTCATATTATGGTTTGGTTTTCTGTAAAAATGAACTATATTTTTACTCATCACGCCGTGTCTCTTATGAGGTAGACATAGAGAACGGATCTCCACTTTTTTATCCAAGAAATCTCCGTTCATTTTCTCAACCGACTTGCCGTTGTATGTTGTCCCAAAAACAGGTGATTTTTTTTTAAATGTGTAACAATATTTAATTTCTCTTTTGTCTTAACTATGAAACTGAAATCGAATTTTTTGTTATAATTTCAGGTTTTGTTGTTTTTTATCACTCTTCTTTTGTACATGTTTTATATTGTTTATGGCACATAGCCGTGAATAAATAAATAAATAATGATCAATTAATTGCGTTGAATGAATATAATTCCGTCGGATGTATCTGTTTTAAACGATGTTTGCAGGACCTTTCAATCGCACCAACTTTAATGTGAAACTAACAGTAGGTAGGTAGGTACATAGGTATGTGAAATGTCAATTAAAATATTTCGACATGTTCAACTGAACATGTTGAGAATTCTCATGATTAGGAGTTTCGGAGACAAACATTACCACCTAATGGCGAACGTTGTTAACGTAAAGTGATCACACTAAGCCAGCCTTCGAAATAACAGTAGAAGACGGTCGTAAGCCCGTAGTGGTTTGTTCCATTTAAAAATCGAACATTAGTAATGAATTGTTAGAGTCGAAAAGCTTTTTTGTCAAAAGCATTAAGAAGATTACCTACGATCAATATGAAGTAGTTGGTAATCTTGCGGCTACGACACCGGCTTCCATACTGTTTCATACGGAGGTCGTGGGTTCGATCCCGACGGTGCCGACCATCTTCCTCTTTCACGACACAAGCTTTAAGTAGCTTACTGTGAAAGAGTCAAAGAGTGTATTTGTGTTCACTTTGAGTGAGCAAAGATTCATTTTAAAAAAAAAATTCTTATGGGTATTTTATAATGTTTCGCTCACAATTCTTATTTCCTTTTTTTTTTTCAAAAAAAAACCTTATGTTGACTAAAGTAAACACAACAAAAAATTAATGAAATAAGTCCAGCGGTTCATGTGCGATGTCATGAGTAAAGTAAATAGGGATCCATTTTTATCTAGGTTTATAATTTTATTATAATACTATAAAAAAAAATTGTACACTAATCATAATAGTATAAGATTTCCATTGAATTTGTACCTACTTTACTTCGGAACTTTTGTAGATAATATTATAATGGTTTGTTACAGTATGTGGATAGATTCGGTAAACGGAAAACTTTTAACCCCAATTTGCCAAATGGGGACTCTCTGATGTTGAACTTTTTTCTTTTCAACAGATTTCTCCGTAATTTTTCTCGTACGTTTGTGAAAGAGAGAAATTAATATTATTATATCGAATGGAACAACTTATCAGATTTCTGTGAAACATAACGCTACGCATCATAGTGTCGTCTTTACATATTCTTTAACGCTTTTTAGGAGTTAATTGGCGTCCCAATTAGTTTCCGTAGACGTGTGTTTTGAAACACGAGTAGCACAAAAATGTTGAGTTAATCTAACTGGCAATGATTAACCGGCTAAAAGAAATGTCTCACAATATTGCTTAATTAAGTAAAGAAATAAGTTTTCTTTTTATCTATGTATGCGTGAAATCAAAGTTACGCCTGCCCCAGTTCTTGATATAAATGTGAAGCAAAACCATGGAAATCTATTTAATGTTGGACAAATTATGGCCTCAAATACTTTCTATATACCTACATACATTATTTTTCTCATGTCTCAATCCTAGAATTGCTTTGCAGATAGTTCAGCAATTTTCCATTCATATTAGTCCTTTTGAGCCATCAAAATTCCATAATAATATGTTCACGAAATATGTTTTTAACTCTTCAATATTATATGTATGGAAACCTGGATTGGACTCCACAGCCATATCGGGTGTCACCGAAATCACAATTGCTAGATTCCTGTTTTGTTTACCCGGTCGTACTACGGGCAATGGTCATTGATTGATTGATTGATATGTATCTATAGAAATTATGATCAAATCTAAGCTATGAATTTGGGAAATGGAATACAAACTGAGGGCATTATTCTCTTTTTAACTTCCTGATGCGTGGAAGAACACTTTTCCTGGCTATGTGTCTTGCTATCTGTCTGAAGAATTGATAGATTTGCGCTAAAAGTGCCAATGTATGGAGTCTTTGATGCGACAGTTCAATCATGTAGGTAGAGTCTTTCGGTTACCGTCATTCGGGAGGCCGAAATTTAAATCCTCGACAATGCAGATGGGAGAAAAAATCTTCGAATCAAAGTACCAACTGGTAAGTGTTATATACGTATAAAGGTGGTCACAAGTAAACCAGCCATCAATGATGAAGGTCATATGCCCCAGTGTTACAATATAAAAAATAACATTACTAAAAGTGTATTCAGAGTTTACATAATTTAAAACGATCGTTTTGACACCTAATTTATATTTGTTACCTATTTATTTCTTTTGGGTGTTTTCATAGACATTTGTACGATTTCAAACTTCTTTTGTTATTTCAGCAACTTTTATTGCGCGATCATTTTGCTTTAATAAAATACAAGCCTCGATGCCATAACGGCGTTGGTGGGATCACGTGGAGCACACTGCAGCGCGATTGTTTCCTGAAGAGAAAATTTATTAAAACTGACTTTTTTCTTAGCTCTTCTGCTCTATTCAAAGCGATTTTATTGTGTGGCTCTTTTTATTTTGTTCCCCGCTGCAAAAACTCACTAAGACGCCTGTGCTTACTTTTATTATTATGCGCTGTTTCTTACTTGTCTCCGTGCTTTTTATTCTTTTGCAATTCTTCGTTGTAACAATTACGTCCCAGTCCGCTACAATGCATAAAGTTTTCTACATGAGAACAGAATATGAATCCAAATCCAGATCAAATAGAGAAATAATTTAATATGACATCCCGACGTAAAAGAAAGCTGGAGGCATCCACAAATCTTGACGAGGAAATTTAGTTTTACATGTCTACAGTACCTATGTCAAATCTTCTAATGAAGACTTGAAGTAGTGTAGAAAAAACATCAATAAATGTGCCTAGATTGTTTTATGAAAATAATAGATACCTATGAAAAACGTCGGGAAGCAAGTATCTACAGCAGTCATTGAACTGGCATTAGGAAGGAGACGGCTCGTTTGCCATCAGTGACTGAAAGAACTGAGAACATGACAAATCATCAAGATCACTGAAAAAAAAGAGAAGAAGAAATAGCATTTTAGAGAAAATTTTCAAATATTAAAGAATCAAATTTCAATTTATTTACTCATTATTTACGGTAAAATATTGAAATTATAATAAAGAACACACAAAAGTTGACATAAAAAGGCATCACAGAATCAACATTCAACATACAGAGGCCGAGCTTACCACAATGAAGTTGCGATCTCTAATAACTAACCCAAATATAAAGACAAACAAACCATAAAAAGAAGAACAAAGCAAAGAATTCAATGAAAATAAAGAAAACAAACTCATTTAATAATACAAGTTGTTTAGAAATTGAGTGTTCAGTTCACAATTTAGGTATAAGTTGGCCTCAAATTGTCATGGAGTGCAAAGATTCTCACTTTCGCATCTTATACTACTGTCTAACTTTGTCAATGCAAAAGAGATTGCACATTGCACAGGACAGAGCATTCGAAACAAAATTGCAAGAAACAATCAAGAAATTTTAGGATATATATTATTCTATCTATCCCGCCTAGTTTGGGAGTTACTTCCAACTCTTGGTAGATGTTTGAAATAAAAACACAGGAAAATTACGACCCGGCCGGAAATCGAAACAGATGCGTCTAAATAATGACTAGCTCTTATGAGAACCAAGCTAACCACATACAAATCAAGTTTGCCGCGGATTAATTTCCTCCAAAATAATTTGAAGTGTACGGGGATCGTAGTAGTAACATTTTCACAGTAGGTACATTAGGATAAATTTCACATTTGAATGGTGCATGAGAAAAATTATTATTATGCATTCTCATACCCGCTTATCGAATAAAAGTGTTCTTCATATTAAAATCTTTCTTGCGAAGATATCGCTTAAGTTCCTAAGTAGATACGTCTGCTTGGATTATTGCTCAGCATAAACTGACTGCAAAATTATGATAAGTTTAATATCATACCTATTATAATATGAACCTTTGTTGAAGTAAAGTCGAGAAGAAAGTTCTCGTATCGTTTTGTTTGCAAAACGGTCGTATTCTGGAAAATTGAATAGAGATTCTTGAATATTTCAATTGCTTTTTGCTATACCTAATCATGGAACAACATATTATTTCAATCTTGAGTTTAAATACGTAGGTAGGTACCTATACAAATTTTACTAAGAACCCAAATGGTTATTAAAGTTATTATAATGCAATCTAGACTTGATGAATGAAAATGAAGGATTTGCTGTAGTTTTAAGATCTGTTTTGGTGTCACTATTAATTAATAAAGGTTTCTCTAATTTAAGGTGTTTCATCTATGGCTTTGATACTTGGACCCGAAACCCACGACTTTCTCACGAGGCTTCGCGGATCCCCATGGAGTTGCGGCTCACAGCTTGGGAATCACTAATGTATGATAATAATAATAATAAAATTCTTTTCTATACAAAGGTGTCAGTATAGCCGGCGGAACTTATTGCCTGAGGCAATTTTTTCCAGTCAACCGGTCCCATCTTATCTGAAACAAGCCAACCCCGGGATGAAATTTCAAGTGAAAAAACACTTAGAAAAACTCTGACCCGACCGGGAATCCAACCTGGGACCCCGGATCTGAATGCCACGCCAGTACAACTAGGCTACTGAGGTCGTTTGTTATACAAAAAAGATTTTCACCCGAGATCTAGTGATTTTAAAAAAAATACTTAAACCATAACCGTTGTAGAAGGAATTTATATGTCACTATACACAACAATGATTTTGTGCACCGTGGATAGATTTGGCGATACGAAAAACGTAGCAAGCTGATAGAAATATATAGCTGGTATCAAAAACGGTGTTTAAGGTTTCATATTTTGGACATATAAGACCTTGTGGCATATAATTACATTAAGTCTAGACTTAAAACGAGGTCGACACGCTGCTACTTTTCCACATTTTGGAAACCTTGAAGTTTGGCTGTGCATTTTGCATACCCGAACATCGTTAAAACTAGTCCTTAGCTCGGAGAACAAAGTTGGACTTGTTTGCAAGGCTCTTCATTATGTATAGAAATAATCTGGCTCACATAAAACAGAAAAGGAGAAAGCTTAAAATATAATATAGTGCATAATATGAAAAAATATCGAATCATACAACTGGATGTTTTAATGGGTGAGACTTATAAAAATTTGGGCCTGGCAGAAGACAGACCTCTTGGTTTTCAAATGTGACCGGAAAAACACAGAGCTTATTAGAGGGAAACCGACAAGTGATGAAGATGAAACTATTTAAAAACGTTTTCGGGTTGAAAATAATTTGTATGAGAGTTAACTGGCCCGAAAACTCATCAACTGTCACATCCTTTCGAGTTAGTCCATCTGGAAAAACCGACGCATAAAATTGATTGAAAAAATTCAACTTATCCTTCAATAATTATTATTATCCAACAGAGTCTCTACATCAGAACTAGGTAAGTATATTCCTATCCGTTGCTACCATGTAATATGTATTGCTGTTCTTGACAATTATTGAAAAAAAAAATGGAATTGTATGTATGTATCTACATTGTATAATATAAGTAGGTACATGTCATTTTTTTTTCATTTGTACGACAAATCTAAGCGTACGGTAGGTATTTATTGTATGTAGGTTGGTAAATAAGAGGAAAATCAATATTTTAATATGAGTGTCGACAATATTCATAAAGATAATATTATATTTGTGATATTATTTTATGAGTTTTTTTATTGATATAAATACAGAACATACAAGTATTTACAAAAGAAGTATATATCTAATTGAGTCACGCCAAATCTTGAAGATTTGTGAGCGTCTTCTCTTTATATTATGTACATGATAAAAAATTGACTTCTACATTAAAATAATACTTAATATTTAAACCTTAATTTAATAGCTAATTTTATACAAATCCACACTTTATTAACTATTCCTTGACTAACTTTTTTGCAATGTTTTTACTTTTGCATTCCTTAATAGATGCCGGCATCATATTAAATATCTTTGGCACGTTGTATTCTAATGTTCTTTTACCGTACTTATTATTAAATTTGGGGACCACATACCCATCATCAAACTTATATCTAGTGTGATGCTTATGTCGCGGATTATCTTTAAATTCGGTTTTTGAAAACTGGTCAAGGACCATTCTCTGCCAGAACAAGCCTTTAGCTGATAATACATTATTTTTTTTTAAATATAATGAAATATTATTCGTTCCCCCACTACTAGTCTTAAAATCGATGTTTGTGCAAAAATAGTAGATAATAATATGTTCATACCTATATTTTATGACATAAATTCAAATTTGAGTTTAAAACGGTGAAGATGCATTGTGGGACAGAGAAGTAAGTATAAGCAGATGTTGATGAAAAACAAAATGAATAGAATAATAAAGTTTGTGCGAAGAATGTATCCGACAAAATTGTTATGAATTATTTTGCTATTTTAAGATAAAATTCTCATTTCATAATAGGTACATGATGATTGCTAGAACTTTTCTGAATGCCCAATAAGCTGAGATGGACAGAAAGTATTCCTGCAACGAACTTGATCTCAGGGATGGAATGGCAGCAGGAGATGGGACGATGTATTGACCAGGGTATTAAGTTAGAGTAAGAAAAAGAGCATGTTAAGAATTCTATATTCAAAACTAGCTTTCCCGACAGACATTGTCCCGTAGTAGTCCTTACTATCAATATTGATTTCGAATACGTTTAAAATAATATGTTTGAATGTTAAAAAAATATTTCTGAAAGCTCGAAGAAATTCTAAAAAAAATATCTGTACCAATGTTTTGAAACTCAATGGTTAAGAATTTTTCGCAGATGCCGTTGGCGTCGCAGGAAATCCGTTGCATGTTAACATTCATATTATATTATTTCTTATGCATTTTCAACTGTTTAATAGTTTGTTATTCTTTTATCCGGATCGGAGAAGAATCCGATAAATCAAATATCGAAAGAATCTGTTCAACCGATCTCGAGTTATAAGTGTTCGTACTACCCCGACTTTCTTATTATAGGTAGATAGTGTAATAGAAATATACCTATCTATAGCTTATAGTTTTAGTACAATGAGTAGAATATAAATCTTTCTGAAATTATAAACAGATCAACGATGAGTATGTATGTATATACTTAGGATCTAAATTAGCCCTACTGTATTTTGCTTAAATTTCCTCAACAGTGCTTAGTTTTTGTGTCTTGCTGACTTATTCTGATTTCAAGCTTAGTTCGTCTACTATTGGTCTTGGGGAGGTGATGTGGGTTTTTCAATAGGTTGCTCCTCTTGGTACTGTTATGGGCCGGGATACAGTCCTATTAATATACAGGGTGTTATGTAGAACGTTAGCCAAACTGGTAGGGTATATAGAGGGGACCATTTCCAACATCGTTTCCATTACATCAAAATGTATACAGGATGTTACTTTTTTTTCTAGGATTTATTTTTTTTTTTTTTTGGAAAAATCCCAAAATTTTACCTATTAGTGTCTATAACTTTTTTATTTATCAACCAATCAGATTCATTTAAATTTTAATATTATCTCAAATACATAACACCCTGTAGGTATATGGTTTTACTGACAATTAACTAAACTATTCTCGATCTCACAAGCCTAGAAAGCTTTCTAGCAGATTATAAACATATGAGGTTGTAATTTGGATCGCCAGATATTTTATATCTATTACACGTTATCGAAAGAAAATATTATATGGCTATTTCATTCGAAAGGCTTTGAACAAAATCTGCACACTTTCTATAATATAAGAACAAAATCCTTTATTGATTGACAGACAGGAGAAAGAAGTAACCAAGATCTTAAGAAATACTTATTCCAAAATCGCGTAAATGTCAATCACAACTCCGTTTCAGAAATTGCGAGGAAGAATATTAAACGTCGCGAAATTTCAAGGACGCTACTTTGTACGTAGGACATAATAATATATTGGAGGCGGATCAAATATAAACGAAGTGACGCTGTCTATAATGAAATAGTTCATGACAGAGACATCTGTCGAAAACATAACTACATAGAATGTTTATTTAAATACTTACATAATACAAAAAGTTTTCTGCTACCTATTTTCAGCCCTAGGAAGGGACGGTGCTGAGAGGAATTTCTATGGACCTGAACCATTCTTTGGCATTCATCACAGCACGAAACGCAAAACATTAGCGGACATATAAAATGAACGCTCATTTAAACTCTGGACTGAAACCCGGGACAAAAACATTCCAAGGCGTTAATCAACGCCTACAATCAAAAATCCGTAAGGGACCTATTTTTCTTAGCAGGAATAATGTATGCACCATCACGAGGTCCATAAATGGTCACTGCAGACTAAACAAGCACATGTGTACCATAGGGATACTGGACTCAGGCATGTGCAGGATGTGTGTGGGAATCACTCGAGACCCCAATGCACCTCCTGTGTGAATGCCTACCAATGATGCATAATAGACATAAAAATCTGGGCAAATTCCTGATGTGCCCAGATGAAATCAAAGAGATGAACACCAGCAAAGTCCTCCGCTTCCTTCAGGAGGCCGGGCTGAGCGATGAACTCTAGATGCAGGGCCAGTCACAAGAATTCCATTATGGGACGCAGTGACGGCGGCCTCCCTGGAGGCGGCAGGCCTAGTAAACAAATAAATAATAATTTTCGGCCCTGAAGTATTGGCGTATTTAAAGGCTGACTCTCAGCTGTCAGTCTATATTGATAATTTTGGTGGTCATGCATCAAATCAATTAGGTATATAAAAGAAAGTCGGGTTAGTGCGAACACTACTTATAACTCGAGATTAGCTGAACAGATCTTTATGATGCTTAGTTTATTGGATTCTCATCCGCTCCGGATAAAAGAAAACTAATAAGAAGTTGAAAAAGTGGATAAGAAATGATCAAATATAATATCAAAATAATAATAGTATGGAACGTCCTGCGTCATGCCAACGCCATCGCAGGTAGTTCCCTCTCATTCTCGCATACGTGATTGCCGCTCTTACATTAGCCCATCCTGCCCATCCCACTTACTCCACCGCACCGTTTCGAGCGTTTTAGAAAATGTTCATACAAAGTCAACATCGGACACATTCGTATCGGTATCTACTTCATATGCGAGGTAGAATGTGTGCGTGCGCATAATATTCTAACGTTTTTCCCGCCTGAGCTTTGAATACGAATGATAGGTATATGGATGTTTTAGAAATATTTTAATCTTATTATTTTTAATTATATTTTTTTTGCTGGGGGCGCAGTGCACCTATGAACGGGCCACCTCTGGTAACGACTACAGGACAACGTCTGTCGGGAAAGCTAGTCAATTATATAAAAAATCGGGGTAGTGCGAACATTTATAACTCGAGATTGGCTGGACAGATTTTTATGATGCTTAGTTTATTGGATTCGTCTCCGCTCCGATTAACATAACAAATAACTTAAAATATAATATTAATATAAAAGTAAGTTTGGAACGGGTTTACTGACAACGCCACCTGTGAAAAATTCCATTTTTACTTGACAACCATTGAGTTTCAAAACATTGGTACGCAGATTTTTGATAGAATTTCTTTCAAGTTTTCAGAAATATTTTTTTTTTTCATTCAAACATAATATATTTTAAACCTATTTTTTTATAAATTAAAAATCGAAATCAATATTCATAATAAGTACCTACCTACTGTCTGTGTGTCTGTCCGGAAAGCTAGTATGTAATATTATTTTTTTCCCAATTTAAGTATATAGGTAGGTACTCATCGTGCCATTTGCATTATTATTGATGTAATGAGACATCTTTGGAAATTTCGTACTTTAACGTAATATCGAACAAATCGTTCAGGTAAAACGTTATTCTTACAAGGTAGTAGTAGGTACTTAGAACAGTCCATATGTACGTACCTATGTATGTTGTTGTGTGTTGGCGCTGCCTTCCTTTTGACTGATTCAAAATATTTCCCGGATATATCAATTTGTTCTGGAGGAAGCATTCCATATATTATTATCAAGATACACTCGGCCTGTTATTGTTATTGGATTTCTCTGGCGTCTATAATATTTTGTATATCTACGGACATATTTCACACTTTCCTATAAATGTTTTTCCCTCGATATTATTTTTTCTTCGATACGTCACGACGACTTTCTATGTGCGAAAAATAATGTACATTTTTGAAAAGTAATTGGGAATTGCAAAATGTATGAAATATGAGATCTTTTGATTTATTATAATGTGATAAAAACTTAAGAAAAAAATTATGAATTTCGTTGAACTTACACGATTTTTTTTATTGAATCTTGAACGCTTTCGTCTAACTCAAGTAGATTCAATAAATTCTAATGTCGAGTTAATAAATTCACAATTCATTAAGTGAGCTCGATAAGGAAATATTTAGAACCTATTTGTGTAGACTACTTTTATATACAGGATGTCTGGGTCATCGTGTATGTTTCATATACAGATTGTCCCATAAAGTACGACTAAGCTGAAGTCGAGGTAATTATTATTGTTTCAGTATTTTTTTAAGATCGCTTAGTGAAATTTATAGAGTAGGTACATAGATTGATAGTTTTTTTCAAATAGCTAAAACAATTTTTTTTTAATAAAAATGAATCTGGGTGAAGTGAACACAAACACACTTTCGACATCTTTCACATAAAGCAAAGCTTGTGTTGTGAAAGTGGAAAATGGTCGGCACCGGGATTCGAACCCACGACCTCAAATACGCTGTGCGTACGAAAGTCATCGACTGATACCACTGGTCTACCAACCACTTCGATCAATATGTGAGTATTTTTTTAAATCATCTTCAAATATTTTAATTGTACCTTATTTTGAGATTCAACATTTTTGTTGGCACTATGGTATCACATAGACCCATAGGTAATTGTTTATGGAGGTATTTGTATTACTTACTTACTTAATCCACGTTCGCTCCCAGTGTGGAGCATGTGGACGCCACGAAGTTCCTCCAAGCCTCTCTATCTTGCGCCAGTTGCACAGCTTCATCCCAGCTTAGTCCAGCATCTTGTAGAACCGCAGTGAATGCCCGCTTGATTGTTAATTTCGGCCTGCCTCACCTTCTTGTCCCATCCGGATTGTAGAAAAGACTTACATATTCAAGTCTCTCGGGGGACATGCGGAGAACATGGCCAAGCCAACTCAATCTGCGATTCTGGATTACTGAGGTGATTGGCTGTTGTGCTGTTCTGGCGCGTACGGTCTCATTTGAGACATAGTGGTATAGGTATTTATATAGGTACCTATATATCTTTAGCTATTCCATAAAGAGAAAATCAGGTCTATAACACATAAATTGGTGTCTCTGTGTCCATTTAATATTCTTTAAGTCAGGGTTCAACAAAAAAAAGTATTAAAATAATTATAACTTAAAAATAAAAAATTGTTTAACATTATGTGGAATTATTTAGATCTAAAAGTGTTCTATCTCTAGACTTCCGCTTAGTGGTACTTTTTGGGACATCCTTTAGAGTGTGTACATTATTCATCATAAGTCAACTAAAAACGAAACTAATATTACCACATAGGAGGTGTCGCCGCTCCAGAGTGCCGTCCTGCCGAAACGTAATGAAATTTGGTATCCAATCGTCGGATGAGGAATGGGTCACATTCCCTTCCTAATAAAATCTATCCATCAATTTTCACGATAATTTAAATGAATATTTTTTTTTTACGTCAACTTTCTTCAATATTGCCTCTCATCAAATTCAATTTCCAATTTTCTCCCGCAAAAATAAAATTTCCTTCTATTCTTTCGCTTGACTTTCTTTAAAAAATATAAATTACATCACGAAAATAATATTTGGTTTTCCAACGACTGTAGGTAGCCATTTGTCCATACTTTTTTATCCCATCAATTGATCAAAGTTTTAATTTAAGTAAGGGCTCTTGATCTTAATACCTTAATATAACTTACTGAAAATGGGTATAGTCATATCCTGGCGCCAAATACATGACAGCAGTCGCAGTCTTTAAATTTGGATGCTCCCTTTTCTTAATAATTTCCAACTTTTCTCTCTATATCTCATTTATTATTATTAAAAAATATCTACTTGTTGTATACATGAAATTTTTCGACATGTTGAACATGTATCACACTAAACCAGTCTTCGAAATAACAGTAGAAGACGGTCGTAAGCCCGTAGTGGTTTTTTTTTTCATTTAAAAATCGAACATCAGTAATGAATCGTTACAGTCATTAGTTGTTACATATTCTATAACTTACTGATCTTCCAAATATTGTTCTCTCATTACCATTTTATTTTTTGTTAATTTATTAAGTGTATATCTATCATACAACAACACATGGTAACATTATAGACGCGCATGTCTACGCACTCTATGGCTATAAGGGTCAATGTCAAATAATGTCTATGAGTCGTTTCTAATATAAGATACGAATCTTTAAAAATATCATTATTATTTTTAAAAGAATAAAAAATTGTGCTTGTAAAACAACTAGGTAGGTAATTTTCTTTAACTTTGACAATATTTTATGTCATTAAGTATATTATGAGAAAGTATCTTAATAAAGGAAAAAACATTATTATAACTAAAAATGTGACAATTTTTTATCTTTAAGTTGTCACTCAGTTAATAATAATTTTCCCCATAAAGGGTCTTAGTCGGGAAAGGAGACCTGAATTGGCGCGGTTCGTACAAACCCATAAATTAGTATTACCATGAAAAAAAAAAATAATTAGCAAAAGGCGATACATTACACCCTTATCAGCTTGCTCTGAAACTGGGGGCGAGCTAAGTAAGCTTTAAAAATACCATACATCATTTTCATCGCTTTAGTCTTTTTCCACAGGGGTGCTAAATCTTTACGTTTAGCTGTTAAAAATAAATATAGTCGCGAAGAACAAAAATTCACAAGACAACATTAAAAGATCTGTGAAATGCTTTTGAAGTAATCTTCTTAGTGCTTTTTACATTAATTTTAGTTCTGAAATTGAATTGGCGTTTGATAGAAAGTCTTAATTTTTTTTATTACTAAAATGAATCTCTGCTCACTCATAGTGAACACAAATACACTCTTTGACTCTTTAACAGTAAGCTACTTAAAGCTTGTGCTGTGAAAGAGGAAGATGGTCGGTGCATTAGATCGAACCTATGACCTCAGCAAAAACAGTGCGAAAGCCGGCGTCGTAAGCACTAGTCTGCCAACCACTTCTGTAAGGATGTCTTAGTTGTTTAATTATTACTGGTGCGTATGACACAATGCGGATGGAAAATATACCTACCTTATGTGATTTAAAACAGATGCATCGGTTGGAACAACATTGGTTAAAAGGTAATTAATTTATCATCATACAATTCAATATTCATAAGACAACGCCTGTCGGAGAAATCTAGTATTGAGGTGAAGATATTTCTCTAAACGGCGCCATAAAAGTTGTCCAAGTATTATTATTATTTCAAAACATTTATTTATTAAATCACAATATATCATATAAAGCATACATCATTGTATAAAAATTAATAAAAAATAAATTAAATTAAAATTAAATACAATGCTATATTATACTAAATATAAAAATATCGGTATTATCTCTCATGATACATCACGATGTAATGTAATCATGAGAGATCTTCGAACTACAGAGAAAGGAACTTTCTTAACATCC
Source organism: Mystacides longicornis (assembly GCA_963576905.1). Classification (NCBI taxonomy): domain Eukaryota; kingdom Metazoa; phylum Arthropoda; class Insecta; order Trichoptera; family Leptoceridae; genus Mystacides; species Mystacides longicornis. The sequence continues at coordinate 2,374,962 of OY756428.1, forward strand.
TACATGAGGACAACAGGACTGCCTTTTGGATGGCATATCTGAGACCACAACAGATGCCAAGTTTCCCTAGATTGTCTTTAAGAGACTTAGGAATAACTCCATTCGTCGATATCACTATAGGTATTATGTGGGTGGTTGGTGTATGCCACATATCCTTGATTTCGTGAGCAAGATCAAGATATTTAATTATCTTATCCTGCTCGGCTTTTTTCAAATTTTCGTCATACGGTATAGTGATATCCACGAGATACGTTATCCCGTTCCTACGATCAACCAATACAATGTCCGGATGATTTGCATTAATCGTTCGGTCAGTTTGTATTGGTATATCCCAATACAACTTAGTATTACTGTTTTGCATTACCGAAATTGGGGTGTACCTATAATAAGGTACTTCAAGATCGAGCAAACCATATTTCAACGCAAGTTTATTATTATTATTATAGGTGAAAAAGTGCTTTTTCACAGCTATAAGGACCTATATTATTCCTGATATGATTGCTATGCAGGTACACGTCATAGATGAATACACGATATAAAAGAACTAAGTCAGTTTCTTATTGCAGTAGTACCAGGATTTTTTAAGGGTTCTTGCTATGATCCTGTACAACCTGCCTTTATAAGAGCGCGCAAGGTTTAAGTACTCGTATGGTGGTATCTTTTTAGGCTCCCCGCAGACTGCAAATTAAACAGCAGTGCACACTGAAACCAATGCATTATTGTATTTACTTATTAAGTTTGCTGCCGATTGATCTGCTGTAACTTCTGCCTTTTTGTTAAAATTTTGCCAATTTTGAATACTGTCTGGAATAAAAATACAAAATGAATAAACGGTTACGTACCTCTGACTTAAAGTAAAAACGTAGACGTATCCCTATTAACGTAGACTGAAGGCACATACATAAAGGGTCTCTCCTTTTCAATCACACGCGGCTCCTAGTAGAAAGTGCACGAGTATTTCGCACTAGCGAAATGAGTAACAGAACTGGTTCATAAAAAGTTTACATGAACCTAAAAATGTATCTTTCTATATTTATGGTAGAAACACACATTCTCATTAGTTACCTACTCAAAGATAAAACAGAAAATAAGAAAGACTAACACTAGCGTTTTGAAAATGAGACTTCAAAGTCAGGGGTGCACGAGTCATATTTTTCTTTTTTATTATTTGTTAAACACCCTGTACATTTTTTTTTTTGTTATAAAAATGAATCTGTGCGCAATCAAAGTGAACACAAATACACTCTTTGGCTCTTCCACAGTAAGATAGTATTAAGTTAACAAGCTTGTGTCGTGAAAGAGGAAGATGGTTGGCCCCTGGAATCGAACCTACGACCTCCGAACGACACAGTACGAAAGCCAGTGTCGTAACTGCTGTTTATTAAGAAAGATTTTCCCTTTAAATCTTAAATTAATCGGAACCGTTCAGGAATATCGCCGACTTCGGCAGCCTAGTGGCAAAAGCTCCGACTTCAGAGGTCCCGGGTTCTATTCCCGGTCGGGTCAGAAATTTTCAATGTGTTTTTTCACTTGAAATTTCTACTCGGGGTTGGAATACTGTCTCAAATTGGACGGGACCAGTGGACTGGTAGAGAATGCTTCAAGCACTAAGTTCCGCCGGCTATACCTACTGACACATATATAGAAGAGTGTTATTTATTTGTTATTTTATTTAGTGGTAAAACATCCGAACAATATAAAATCCGTAATAATTAATATAGGCAAACCTGTAGCAATTCCATATCAACTGTCCGATTGTATTCCCTAAAATTAGGTTAGGCAGAAGGCTTGATGTATCTATAAATGGATCAAAACGGGCTGCTGAAGAAATCAATCAATATCAAAACTCCCTGGAAGACCGCACTTGGTATCCTAGGGAAGCAACAAGAGCCCTCCACTGTGCTCGATTCTGCGTAGTTACAATGACCATCTTCTACATGTCTACATCTTTAAGCCCTGCTTTTAAGAAACGGAACATGGCGTGAAAGGGTCTGTCTCGTCTTCGGGACATTAAAGGGAAGAAGAACAGCCCTCTTCTCGGCCAATAGTCATTTGGAAACCTTGAGACAAGTCCCAACCATTTCCAACACCTCTCCACTATGGAAGAAGTGTTGGGCCTTGATGTACAACGCCGTTTGTGACGCGTTGGTGCCACTTGATATCCAAAATTCTTTCTTTCAGACTTTTTGTGCCTGGGCTTTGGTTAGATGCCAGGACTCAAACCTATAAAAAGAATGGGCAACACACACTCATCGAACAGCTAAAATTTTGTCATGACGCTAAACGCTGACGATTTCTATCAATGATCATGTCGTTAAGACACCACTTGCCTTACCGATACGTGTCGGAACCGTCACTAGTGACTGTAGTTGCGATTTTGTGAAGAAAACCTTAGTAAAAATTTTTCTTCAAGCGTGAATAAAAATCAAGATTGTGAACATTGCATGCACTATTTACTTTTAGGCAAAAACAGAACAACGCCTCGCTGTCACTTATAAAGAAAAATGGCGTTTTGTATATTTACCTCACTCCATAATAAAGACAGTAGTGCAAGAATGAGCCAGCAACCTACATCCTACTCCATATTGTAATGTCAGTCATTGTTTCGAGGCTCGCATGCACGCTCATTCTCATCTCTGATACAAAATGACAAATGGACTCGGAACAATCCTCCACACAGAGCACTCTGCATGATAATACTCCGGTAGTCGCTAAAAGCCGAACCATTAGCTGAGTGTGTGTAATTATAGAAGACACACAATATGCTGACGACTTCAACCTGTTGAAAAAAAATGGTGATATAACACAACGTTAAAGTGTTGCATTTTTAAATTGTTTAGGTGTTTAAGTTTAGTTAACCAAATAAGAATATACAATCTGGAACATAAGTAACGATAAGCTAAAAGCAAAGACGTTCGAGTTTATGTAGAACTTTTCAAAATTAAAAAAAAAAGTAACCTATTAATTGGTAAATGATTTAAATCCAATCTAATAATCTAATTCTCCCTTTTACACCCCACTCAGTACAATAGGGAGGCAACAAGAGCTCTCCATTGCGCTCGATCTTGCGCAATGTTTATGACCTCCTCCCACACCATGTCCAAATCCCTCAGATCTGCTTCGAAGGAGCGGAACACAGTGTGAGAGGGTCTTCCTCGTCTTCGGCACCCTGATGGGAGGAAGAACAGTGCTCTCCTTGGACAACTGTTATTCGGCATCTTTAACACACGCCCCAGCCAAGTGCATCTCCTCTCCACAATGGTAGAGGTGACGGGCCCTCGCTGGGTGTGAGGCACTTCCTTTCAAATGCAGACATTTTTTTGGCTTTGGTCAGGTGCCAGGACGCACATCCATACAGGAGAACACACACACATCAAACAGTTTACATTTCGTTTCGGCACTAAACGCCGACGCATTCCAAATCTTGGTCATGGTGTAAAAGGGGCCACTTTCCAAACCAATACGTATCAGGAGCTCAGCCCCGAGGTCACCAGAGGTGGTAATGGTTTACAACGTAATGATGTAAAACTCATGTGACGGATTCTACTGATCTCAGATGAGATGAGCAGAACCCTCACACTGAGGACCGTCTGCCAAGAGTCACCGACTCCAAGGCAAACGAACCTCCGTGGTCACACCCCCTGGAAGGCTTTAAACAGAGTTGTTGGTCTCATCCAACAAAAGAAAAATAAATCGTTAATCAGCCCAGCTATACTCAACTTCAGACTCTACTCAGGTCGTGGTTCAATAGCCCAAAATGTCCTCTCATCAAGTGGGGAATTATCAAGAGATTTTTAAAGAAAGAATTTAGAATTAAAACGAATAAAATTTATTGAACCAAAATACAAATAAATAGATCCTTCTTTGAACAAATTATAAAACTAATCGTGGATCTTTGATAGCTCCAAATAAATAAACATAAAAAATTTACCTTAAAATGGGAAAAATAAAATTTAAAAAATTTCAATCATTAAAACATATATCAGTATTTAAAGTATAAGGCCATTTATATTGTTCTTAATAATCAAAAAAAAATATTTTACTTCTTAAACTCTCGTCAGATGTTTTACAACAATTTTTGGGCCTCCATTCCAAACTTCTTAGGTAAACATACAAATATATCAAATAGGCTTCAATTAATATGGATGAGATTTTTCCCTTTATAGATTACATATCGAAATGTGAAAACATTAAATTCAGGTTTTGTATAAAACAGGGTCGAAGGTCAAATTAAGGTTGGTGCATTTGCTCTCCACGAAAGAAGAATGAAAAGGTGTCGGCGGTAGGTCTCACAGAATAAAACGTATGATTTGATATATCACTTAACTTAAGATTCGATCCCCTAATCTACCTCGCGCTGATCTCTTCAAGAAATAGCTTGGCTCCACGAATGTCGAATAGTTTCAAAGAATCCTCAGCTGGAGTTCTCACGTACAAATGGACTTCTCAGAACAAGAATTGGCTTCAGATGGCTCGATACAGACGTTTCGGTACATCGACGTAGGTAATACATAAAATGTTCCCAGATTAAAATCCCATTCCAAGATCAAGAATTACGTTTGTAACCCGAAGGGTAGTTCCCGCACATCTGTAATACGATAAAGAAATGCGTTATAATTAGGGATTAGAAAAATACCCACAAAAAGAAATAGAATTCACGACAGACATAATAAACGTAAGATTCTCACCTGTTTTACTTGCGGGGCTAAATTTAGTTCACAAACGACACTTCACTTAGACGACTTTACAAAATTAAATTCCAATAAATATATTCGACTCAATTATTAACAAATCACTCAGGAAGGGTAGTTTAACCCTTAACCAAATTCAGCACAGAATGTCCACCTCAACGCATTCGTGGACTCAATATATAGTTAGCAAAATTTTGACGTTTGCAAACGTCAAATCCCACCATAGCTTGGCGCTAACACGGCCGCCGTTTCATTGGATAAAAACATTAGCATCCAACGTACCCACGAGCTGCGTTGATAATGTCCCGCGCGGAGGGTACCTACCGACAATACGGCGAGATTTCTATTCAAACAGAGCCCGCGAATTTGATTTAAACTTCAATAAAAACAATCCCAAAAACTGATCGTTACACTCATTATAAAATACATATTGGTTTGGTTGAAATAAATAATTGCCCTAAGCAATGGTGTAAGGCCGTCAATTTGGTTAATTATATATTATCTTCTTATGATTAATCCAATCCAGTTTAAATTTTTACTAAAAAATACTTAATTTAACCCTTAGAATCATTTTATTCCAGTCATTTTTGGCAATACTCTTTACAGTTATACGTCTAATAATTTACATATACTCCGTCATAACGCAACAGATGTACTTTATATAGACAACGTAAATCTGGAATACAATAACACAAATTCCAAAATTCCAGCTGACCGCATGCCTGTTAGTCTGGAATCTCAGTTATGATTTCAGTTGATAATATTCCAAATTCCAGATTGATTCAGTACGTCGGCATGTCTATGTCTCCCTTATTTTAGAGTCTGTCATTTCTTACAACATTCATATCGATCTTTATACATTGTGACGTACCTATCTTCAGTTTCTTTTTTTTAAGATGTGGAAAATCACAATTTAGATAGAACACTTGATTTCTGTAAATGCTTTAGTTGTTCTTCTGCAAAAATATAATTATGTACCTACAAAGCTTTATTTATTCTTAATATCAAATTTAACAGGTAGGTACATAATTATTTTAAGTGTTAAGACCTCTACCCGAGCCAGTGATTTTGTACCTGAAAATCTTTTGTATGAAAAATTGTCAGTATAGCCAGCAAGAAAATATTGCATAAAAAATTCCTATAAATATTCTGACCCATCTGGGAATTGGAACCAGAAATTTCTTACCAGAAGTGGGTGTTAATTATTTTGAGCATAGTAAAGAATTTTGTGCCCAAGGATTCGAACCTGCACCTCACATCCAGCCTTCGTGTGAATAGAAAAATAAGTGTAGATTGCTTATTAAAAATATAACACAGGAATAGGGTAATAATAAAAATTTCAAGTTGCTATGGCAATTATACCACCAATGTATTAAATCCCTATGCCCCTAAGTGGGGCGTAAAGGGAGTTTAGATTTCAAAAATTAATTTTACTTACATTAATAAAACAATCAATACAATTGGTAAAGAAACACACTTTTATAATAAATAACTAAGGTATTTTGCAGTTGATAAACTTCATTTAACAGGGTAAAACTTTTTAATAAATGATAATTTTGAGTATAAATATTTAGGTACTTCTAGAGAATTAGAACTCTCATCTCTCATAGGTGCTTAATATAAGTCATACCAAGAGTTGACAATTAATAAGAGATATACAAAACATGTAAATGTTATTGTTGTGAGAAAATATCTAGAAAATTTTGACACATTTTAAAATTCTGTAGACATTTTGGCATTGCATTCATTATAAGATATAATCCTAGGAATCTCAGCTCCATAGACGGATTATGGAAGGCATAAATGCAACGGGCCGTTGGCCCGGTGGCTAGCATCTTGGCAGATTGTTGAATTTGTCGAATACTCAAGGATTTCAATTTGACACCTAAATAAGGAACGTTGTTAACGTGAAGTCATCACACAAAGCCATTCGAAATAGCAAGAGAAGAAAGTCATAATCCAGTTAGTACTGGTCAAATGTTAAAAAAAAAAATGGCATTTTAAAATTGACCATAAATAACGGTGTAATGTTGAATATATCAGTCTGTAATAATATGAATTTTTTCGATGTTACAGGAAAAGAGGTCTGATTATAGAAACTTTAACTAAATTTCAACAAAAAAAAAACAGGTTTACAATAATAATAAAAAGTTGTAGAATAATGGGAGTTATAGAATCTGATCGATGGAAGTTTACATACAGAGCTTTATAAAAGTGTGGTGTACCTACATAATGTACTTATAATTAATTGGACTTAATTTTTTTGTCACACCTCATCAGCAATAATAAAGCGCTGTAAGTCATAATCATAGACTGCTGACTTATTCTCTATGCTTGCCCCATAGTTAAAAAGACAGAGTGCTCAATTTATATGTGGTGAGCTATGGGCTCTCACCACAATGTTGATTTTATTATTCTGCAATTAAGTATGTACCAACACAGCTTTTTGTTCCTTATATTTAACAAATTGTGAAGGTGGATTCATACTTATTTGAAAATCATATTTTTTATAGAATAAAATAAAAATAAATAACTGTATTAATAAAAGTTTTGACTTTTTAGTACAGATTTTTATGATTTTTTTTTTAAGAAAATGAATCTTGGCTTACTTAAAGTACACAAATACACATTTGACATCTTTCACACTAACCAAAGGGTTGTGTTGTGAAAGTGCAAATGGGACCACCAGGACTTGAACCCACAGCCTTCAGTGCGCTGTGCAAACGAAAGTCATTGACTAATACCACCGAACTTCCAACAACCTGTTTGTGGATAAAACTTATAAAAAATTGATCAAGTAAAGCTTCTCACTATGGAATATGTCTATAAATATAAGTAAACTAAGAAGTCGGCACCCAACCATCAAAACATAACGCAACAGTTGAAGAATTTAAGGCCCACGTCAAGTTTCAAACCTGCGTTAAGCTTTTTCATCAACAGATCTATTGCGTTTAAGTGCAATAACAACACATTGAGATGTGACTACTTTTACCTTTATAAATTCTCCGTAGGTGGTTCTTCTTATAAATCTGATGTCCTGTAATCATGGTGAAAAGTGCATGATTCAAACATACATGTAGCTATCTCACAAACTGATATGCTCCTCTTGACGTCATAAAGTCATTATTTGGTAAGTTATAGGTAACTACAATGATTTTATAATTGGCAAGCTTCAAAAGTTAGAAATATGTACCATTTTATGGGAGTATTTGCTTCTTTGTTTATGGACATGTTTTTATAAGAAATGTAAATGAAATGACTTGCTAGTACAATCACCTATAATAGTATAGGTAGTAAGTTGTTTTAAAATATCACATTATTTGATATTTTAACACAGTAACCTTATTTGAAAATATACTTGCTAAATCCATGACTTCTCATCCTTTATTATTAACTTGTCGTTGATGGATTATTTGACTAAAACTAAAAAAATCAATATAAAATTATTTTATCATTATAAAATTATCTATTGTTTGGAAGTGGTTCAGGAGAATAATATATTATTAGATGTTTTATAGAAAATTAAAACACTATAATATGTATTTTTTTTTCAGTTTATTTCTGGTTATAAATAAATGAAAACATTCTGTTTATTTCATTTCAATTACATATATTTCAATGAATATAAACACAACTACCAATTTGTAAAATAAAATAACATAATTTGTTAGATCTAGCAGATTAAAAATAGAAAAAAATAAATAAAAACAGAATATAGAAAATCATATGGACACCTTCTTTACCAAAAGCTATAATTTGTATTCCATAATAAATGTCACATTTAAATCTTACAGTAGAAACAGCCCCGTAGACAAATTCAAATTGGCGTTCGACTACAAACGAAGATTTTGCCAATGTATAGTACGAAAAAATTAACTGTCCTCTGGAATATATAAACAATTATTTAAACCAAACAAAGACACTTATAAAAATATAAAAAGTGGACAGTTAATTTTCTTCCTACTCTACATTGTGAAAGAATTTGTTTGTAGTCGATCGCCAAATGTATTTTGTCTAGGCCTACAGACGTGTTGTGAACAATTGTGTTGTGGCACGCCAAAAGCTTATTTTTTCATAAAAATACAATGCTCAACGATAATGTGTCTCTAATCATACTAAATGTATGAAACCGATGTTGCTTCTAGCATGTCATAGCTCATCAAAACACATTTTATTATACAAATGAATCTGGACTCACCCAAAGTGAACAAATTTACACTTTTGACATCTTTCACACAAAACGATGCTTGTGTTGTAAAAGTTGAAAATGGTCGGCACCAGAAGTCAAACGCACAAAAGCCGTAAACTGTACGTTCGAAAGCCGTCAATTGATACCACTGGGCTACCAACCTCCGTTAGCGATAGTTATTTATTTATCAAATTTCGTCTAGTACTGAAACAGCGTATCCATATGGCACAATTCTTGAGAGCATTGCCTGCCAGTTCAATTTTACCAATTGTGATTGTGTAATCCAGTAATAAAATGCATACTTGTACATTTTAGAATCACTCTTGATATTGTTGTAAATATCTTGTAATCTATCCTGTAAAAAAATATAGTAACAGAAAATAAATTAATGTAACTGGCTAGATGCATTGTAATTATGCGATTATTTTGAAATAATATTTTCTCAATTAACTTTGCTTACCTGTTTTATTAATCCCAAAAATTGATTTTATATCTAAAGCCGTACAAAACCTCAATCTTTACATTTTATAGTTTGACATTTGACAACAATAAGACATATCCATAGATTTTTTATGACGTATCAAATGAACCATAGAACACTAAAAAATATTACTTAGTTAGTGTTAAATAATTATTATCGTAATAGGGAAATTTCTCATTTTTTTTATTTTTGATAATTCGGTTCATTTTGACTAAGGAATAATAAAACTCTTTGATTTTTATTTTTAAGCGCATTTTTCAGAGAGTTATTTGTGTTTAAAAATTACATTTTCAAAAAGCGCGCTAAAAAGGCGTACCTAGGCCGTGACGTCACATGTCTCTAGCAAAGTGACATTGACAGGCGTCATTCTCGTTTTGTTTGCTTCTGTTTGCGGTGTTGGTGTATAGTGCTTCTTGTTTTTGGATTTTCGACTCGGCTTTGCTTTTGGACTGTTTTTGAGAATATATATGCATATTTAGACTTGGCTCCTTCATTTGGTTTTCGACTTGGATCATTAGTGTTAGCAGTTAATAATCACTTTCCATTTTGAAATGTATATAAGCTTAACAATATATATTTTCTTTTAATAATAACAAAAACTAATCAGCAACAACAAACAGCAAGCCGTTATCGTATTTGTATGCAGAACAGTGAGTATTAATAATTTGACGTTTGAATACCATAGAATGGCTAGAGACATGTTACGTCATAGTGCGTTTAAAATGACAGCTCTTTTTCAGGATTTTATTTTTTAAATTAAAATTCATATAATTTTTTTCAACCATTTTCACTGAAATATTTGAATTCCTTGCAAAAATTTCAACAAGAATCATATATTTTTTATTACATAACTCACACATGCAAGTACCCTATTTATTTAAAAGGCTATATATTAAGAAAAGTATAAATAAAATGAATTCATATAAAATGTTCATAGTTCACACATCCTTAACTTGAAAATAAAAAAAAAACATTCAATAAAAATATCATGATTTAATTTTCATTCACAAAAAAATACCGTGAATGTTTTATGGGTAATCTATGGTACTGGCTTACTGATATCTATGGCGTACTGGCTGTCATGTCATCCACTGTCATCGATATTTTCACAAACAACAAAACATTTTCAAAATTCGAATATTTTTTTAATTGATAGCTGCTAATATATTTCTAAGTAAGTACCTGATAATATTTATTTATTTAGATTACCCTATATACCTACCTACGTAATATTTACTAAATTATGTAGAATAAACACTTTTTTAATAGAAATTCTTGTCTTCCAGCATCAACCAAAAATTATATTATTTACATATTATACAACCCAATGGATGTGATAAATGGATCTTGTCCTGGAATAAATAACGTTGGGTGTAAAAAATCAACATGAGGCTATGAGCAGTCATACTTTGAGAATGGATGTATAATGGAGATATTATATCTACAGGTAGATATAGATTACTTTTTTTTAACATGATATTTTTGATACTCTAAGTGTATTGAGATTTTAAGTTATTTTTTAGTTTCCTCAGCAGTTTTTTCTTATAAATATATATTTAAAAAATCTAAATTAAGTGATGCTGAATATTAATAAATATCAGTATTGTTTTTTTTTTATTTTTTCATTCATTCATATACCTACCAAGTTTTCATATTTTATAATGGTGGCCATGTAATAACTAAAGTTATTAATTACCTACCATAATTTATTGTTTTTATTCTAGGATGGGTTGACCAATGACCATAGTCTTTTTGGTTTTCTTTTGGATTGAAGGAACCTTGGAGGTTCCGTCAAGAAAATGTCTCCAAAAATACTGATCACTGCATTTTGCTGTCTTTCAAGAATATTTCATTCAACACGATGATCGCCCTACGTCTATTAAGATTTTTTACCACAACAATAGGTATGATATATTCTTGTACTTTGTTTGAAGAATATAACATATGATAAATAAGTTACCATAGCTTTGCGTTTATCTACATAACAATTTAGCACCACCATTTACCACCATTGTCTGTGACAAAATTCGATACAAATATTAACTTAAATACATCAAAGTGTATTTAAGAACGCTCTCCGGCATTTTGCATTACAAAAATATAAATGGACTAAAATATTATGTAGATGACTTTAGTTTACATATTAATGTGTACCTAGCCCAAAAAATTCATGAAATGATATTATCCATCATTATAGGTACCTATATCTTTTGTGTTTGTTCTAGGATGAATGATTTGTCACAAACGTTGGACAGTTTTAAGAAAAGATTGATTGATTGATTGCTTTCTTCAAGAATACTTCTTTTGACACGATGAAACTCTATGCATATATTGTTTTTTTAAACAAATTTTCACGGCAACAATACCACCGGTTTTTTATTTAAATGAACCTTGTATATTATTGTTTTTGCATATAATATAAGATATGATAAATAAGCTAACATAGTTTTGAGTTTATTTACTATTTCATTTCTAAATTATTTTGTGGATAAAACAAACGTTTTACTACACTGATTATAATCCAGTATTCCTGAATGCCATTTAAAGATTCTCAATTATTGTCGATATTATTTCTTTTCTCCCAAGGATTCTGTCAAGTTCACTGTACCTAATGATCTAATTTATCGGTCACTGTTTTACCGGCAAGTTTGTTTATGGAATGTTCATACCAATTTCAATGTTTATTATTTTACTTGCAAATCTTTTTCAACAATGATTTTAATAAACTTTATTAAATATAAAATATATTGAATATAAAATGATTCAACAATTATTGCTAAATTATTTTATACCTATCTGCATTTGAATATGATTTTTAAAGGTAGCTACATAATTATTACTCATCTAATGGCTACGACGGTTTTACACAAAATGTGGCCATAAATTTTTTTAAATGTGTCAAATTACAAAATGGAGGATTTTTTTTTCCAAAATTTTTCATTAAATCTTTATTTATTGAGAATAATAAGATTTGAATAACTTTTATATGTATAACGAATCAATCTCCAATTATTTTATAACATTTTCATACCGTAATACCAAGATTCTATTCAACATTTACATGAGTAATTTTGTTTCCAAAAGATGGCTTTCTGTCTTTTTTGAAAAATTTGTATGAAGATCCTAAAAAAATAAAGTTTTTTAAATAGCTCTAAATATAATAAAGTTAACGTTGCCAATTGTATCTTAGAACGTTCTCGAGCAAATTCCACCGCTCTGCGCAGATTCATATCTGACGTAGCATTTGTATTTTGAGCGTGATGCTCCGACATAACGGAAAGTATTGTCAAAGGCAAATAAAAAAACATTTCTGAATTATTATGTAGATTTTGATTAGAGAAATGATGAGACATACATAATATGATTGATATTATGAGAACTTGTGCAACCAAATTAGTTGATCTTGTAGGCCGGATACTCACTTGAGCCACTAGCGGTTGCATTAATAATATCAAAAATTCAAGTGTGTACGTGGTTCGCATATCAAAAGTGGTCGGCAGTTATCGACAATGATGTGTACGAATACCAACATTATTTGTTCAATATTATCTAAATAGATCAAAAAACAATTTATCGAAACTTTTATGTAAGTAACCGCTCTGTTTTTTCAGTGCCAGGCACCATAAATTATTAGGTACTGTTCCACAAAAATAATCTGTAATATCTACGATGAAATTTCCATGAAAATTGTAAACCGATAAGTTTGATATTGTATCTAAATTATTTGTTCTACGCTAAATATTGACATTTATTTTATTTTCCGCATTACATTATTTTGGAAACAGAGGAAATTTCTTTATTTAAATTGTATAGTTTCTGTTGCAAATACAAAAAGCATTGTGTTTTTTCGGTATCTGGTAAAACTCAACCTATTGTGTGGGCAGACCGATCGACCGTCTGAGATATCGGATCAAACTAAAAAGGCTGCTGCAGTCTCATGGTGCCTCCGAAACTCTATTTGGAGAAACACTGATATTAAAACTAGCAACAAAGTAAAAATTTACAAGACTGTCAGACCCATCATTTCGTACGGGATCGAGTGCAGGGCTGATACCACTGCGACCAAAAATGCGTTGAGAGTTTCATGAATGCAAACTCTCAAGAGCATAGCCGGGAAGACCCTCAGAAATACGAGTTCCAAGACATATTGAGATGGGAAAGGCAACGGAAAAGGTTATGGTATGCATATATGAGGAGAACGGATTCTTCAGACTCCCTCACATGCGATTGCATCACGGTAAACCCTATTGAAGACGGCTCCCAGGCAGACCACTAAAAAGGTAGGGTTGAACTCATAGGAAACAAACTCACCAACTCAAATTACTGGTTTAGGCCTAAGACTAAGAAAAAGAAATTAATTAGTCAAAGTATGAAAATAATATGCAATCGTCCGTAAACATTCACTACTCAAGATATATCTTCCAAACTCTTCCGTATCTCCCGATTCTCTACAACCAGCATCGACTTTGAGCCAATCATTAAGTTCCTGTGCATTTTGCATGCTCATTGATGCAATGTTTCCTTTAATGTTTACTCTTCTTAATTGACCGGGTGCAAGCACAGTAAACGTTTCTGGTAATTAATCTCCGTGCGTCATTTTGAAAAATGACCAACACTCGCACAAGATTTTATCTCGGTTCTATCACTCAATTTAAATATCGCGCCTGCCTTGAAGATCTTTGAACTACTTTGAAATTTTCTGCTCTTGTGTCAAAGTTATAGTTTCAAACCAATACCTACGTAAAGATTAAAAAACATCCTTTAATTAAATACTTTCAGCAACTGATCGATCAGATTCCTAACGTTTTGCAATAGTTATATACATAGTTCCATTGCAAACATGAAACCCCTATCTCTTTTTAGTATTATCAACGATCTTTTTCTTGCATCATGTTCATAGCATATCGTAAAAAAAAAACAAAAGAGTAAAGCGACCTGATATGACTAAAAATAGCACTTCCATTGAACAGCTATCATTTGATATTATCGCGCTTTCAGAAAAGAAATAGCACAAAGTGTTCACAAAAATCATACATTATGAGTATGTACATTTTTGAAGCTGAGGACAGTAAACGTGCAGGTAGACATTATTACGTACGTATATAGGTTCTAGGTAGGCAGTACCTACCTCCACTAACACACCCTTTTATGAACTGCGTCGCTTAAAACACTTTTGTAAAACACGGCGGTTTGAGTGGAAAACATTTTCCTCAAAATTATTACACGTACATAAATGAAATATATAAAATATAATAAAAAAAAGCTCGCGAATACTTTTTTGAATAACTAACTTTAGTATTTTTCATTAACTCTCAAATTTCAGCGAAGGTATAATAGACCTTTTCATCACAGTAAACGCCCAGTTATAGGGAAGTATTCAATTGATTTTTATCCGGTGATTTTTTTTGTTGCAATATTTTTCATCTCATCTTGGATTCATATTAGCAGTTTTAAGAATTCCACTTGATATGGTGCTGATTTCAAAATTATTTGCCGTTGACCATAAAGGTTCCTACGCCTTGGTAGATCTTGGTATATACTTTTTCCATAGCAGCATATTATTCTTATTGTACTTTCTTGATTTGTTGACGTTGGCTGAAAAATAACGAAACATACAAAATAACAAACATACAAAATAGTACATGGTACAGGCGTGGAAGATTGCTCCAGTGCTCAATTTTGTATTGAATATAGAAGCAATAACGCAAGCACAATGTTGACATCTTAAAAAAAAACGAAGTTCAAAACGCCCTTTTTTAGGGTAAGAAAAATTGTCTCCACGATATGCTGGATGCTCTGTATAGGTTCACCACAGTTGCAGGCAGGGTATTCTCCCATCTACCATCTGTAGAGCATCGAACCACGTTGACGGTGATATGACGCCACCCATTGCCATCTGGTAAGATTGAAACCACGCATTGGCAATCCCATCTCCTGCACCAGGCCCTAGTTACTTTATTTGAGGTTCTGTATTCTTTGGCCTATTGGAAATGCCCATTAAAGCTTCATTCCAATAAGTGGAGAGTATTAGCATGGGCCGGCTTCCTGGAGCAGATTCTAGGGTCAAAAGGGTACATCCTGATGCAGATGTAGCTAGCGATTATACCTAATATCCCCATTCTGTTGATTGCTACGAGGCTGCTAAAGGGTGGTTATGGTTGGTAAGTTGATGAACACGGAGAGCTTCAGTCAGAGTAGACTACACAGCTTCGTCCACATAGGAACGGCATATTCTGCGGCTGAGTAAACCAAGGTCAGTAGGCCTAGACAAAATGCATTTGGCGATCGACTACAAACGAATTCTTTTCTACAAATGTAGAGTAGGAAGAAAATTAACTTCTCCACTTTTTATATTTTTAAATACCTAAGTGTCATTGTTTGGTATAAATAATTGTTTATATTATGTTCCAGTGGCCAGTTAATTTTTACGCACTATACATTGGCGAAATCTTCGTTTGTAGTCGAAGGGCAATTTGAATTTGTCTACGGGGGCAGTGCAGAAGTCCTTAGTGTAAGTAGGTGCTGATGTACCCCGTGTTGAAACAACCAGTCTATTCCCTTGAAAACAGAACAAAAATATATTTAAATTTAGAATGTTTTGAAATCCAGACAGTTTGAAACCACGATTAAAATACTTTTATTGTACTGATTTTTTTTTAAACTCTCCGGAACCAGAGAGCTTTATATTCATTTCATATTTCGTTGAATTTCGAAACCAGGGAATAATAATGATTATTTCTGCTGTAGAGCATTGTTCCGTGCAAAAAATTGCTGAAATAAAAATAATACACGTAATTTATTGTACGTTTTGTTGAGCCTTTAAGAGAGAATTATCCATTGTGATGACCAAGCGCTTCGTCTATCCCAATAGAAAATGCTCTTCATATTAATATTTGTTTTTAAAATTGTGTTCAGAAGAATTCCGATGTAAACACACGCTTGGTATCAGGGAGACTCCATTAGTTACTAACATACCAATTAGTCTAGTATTCTTTGACATAGGCCTCATGAAACCTGGGATTGGGGATTTTCGGCAGAAAAGGTTAACTCCTTCCGGAATGATAGGACTAGATGAGTATGAATGGGAAGACTCACAGAAGGCTGGAGGATAGGATTCAGAGGCAGTTATCCTGTACTCTCAGTTAACCCTAGCATCAATAGGAACCGATTGTAGCGCCGTTTCAGCCTGGGCAAACGTGACAGAATCCACCGCTCATAGGTAGAGTCGAGTTAAAATGCTGTGTCCATTAGGCATTTAATATTCTTATATTGTGGGAATAATTTCCTCAGACCACAGGAATTTTGGTTCCCCTTTTCAATTAAGTTAAATCGATCCAGTACAATCTATGTATTGATAGGACCACTTCTTTTGTTATTTTTAACTCTCTTTGCTAAACATTTTCTTCATCTACTTTCTATTTCTTCTTTTATGTGTTTATTTTTTAATTAAACACCAACCTTCCTATTTTGTCTAAACCATCGATGATGTAGGTATGGTTATGAAACGTGGACAATTGGACATGGATGAAAAAAAAAGAATGTAGTATAAATGCAGTAGAGATGAAATCTCTACGAAGAATATGTGGAAAAACTTTATGGGATATGGAAAGGAATGAAAATATTAGGAAGGAATGTGGTATGGAAGTTAGTGTTGTGACAAAGATGAAAGTTAATAGTAGTAAGTTGAGATGGTTTGGGTATGTGGAAAGAATGGATGCAAACAGAACGACAAAGACAATTCATAAGTCTGAAATGAAAGGTGTAAGAAAGCGTGGCCGACCGAGAAAGACGTGGATCGAATGTGTAACTGCCAGTTTGTGTATTATCCTTTTGGTCAGTACAGTTGTTTCCATACCATATGTTAGAACTGGGAGGACACAAGCATCAAAAAGTTTTTTCTTGTGTGGATGTGAGTATTTCGGAGACTTCAGGATATGCGAGAGATTGCCAAACGCCGCCCAGGCGAGACCACGTCTTCTTTCTATCTCTGCTTCTTGATTTTCCTTGCCTAACTTTATCTTGTGGCCTAGGTACACATAACTATCAACCTTTTCAATAAGTTTGTCATCCAGTTTGATATCGTGTTGTCGGGCTGAGTTGCTCATGTATTTGGTTTTGGCTTTATTCATTTTTAGGCCAATCTTTTGTGCCGCTTTATCCAGCTCGTTGAGCATGTTGTCCAATTCTGTTTCATCGTTGGCAAATATTACGATATCGTCAACAAACCTCAAATTACTGAGCATCTCTCCATTTATGTTAATACCCTTGGTGGTCCAATCAAGAGACTTGAAGACGTCTTCGAGAACCAGTGTGAATAGTTTAGGGGATATAGTGTCACCCTGTCGTACACCTCTTTTTAGCTTGAATTTGTCGGATTGTTCTTGGAGCTGGATATAGGATGTTGCGTTGCTGTAGATGTTTTTAATAAGTTGAGAGTATCTAGAATCTACTCGGCAGTTTTCAAGTCCATTCATCACTGCCCACGTCTCCACTGTATCGAAGGCCTTTTCGAAGTCAATAAACCCTAGGGCTAAAGGCATGTTGTATTCATTGTGCCTCTCTATGATACCTTTAAGAGTCTGCAGGTGATCATTCGTACTATACCCCTTCCTAAAACCCGCCTGCTCTGCTGGTTGGTCCATTTTATTTGTGAGCCAGTTGTTTATTATTATAAAAAACTTTTAGTAAATTTAATTGATTTCTAGATTAAAGCACTTGTTTTCTGGAAAGCCATGAAAAATGTGCTGAATAAATTCAAAATTATTCTATCGATATTATTACAAAGAGTTTAGTTACATAAAATACAAGTAAAAACTATCACAAGTCGACCAGCGAAGTGTGTTGTATATCTTTTTTAGTTATATTATACAAGGTTTTATGCCGGAAAAAATATTTAATATCTTTGTGATGCAATATTCAGAGAAAAAAAAAACATAAATTAAAATTCCTCTAGTTTATTATTCCGCGCGTCGTAACAAAACTTTTGACAAGGTGAAATACTTTAAAATGAATAAAACAAACAAACAAAAAAAGGAACCGTCGGTAAAAAGAAGAAAAATAAAACTAAAGAATTCGTTTCTTTAGAAAAAATAAAAATACACAAGATTGAAACTTCATACAAGTAAATTTACTTAACAAGATTTTTCGCCTCGGCCTCGTGAGAATACACATAGAAAATTTCCAAATCACTTTCACGCAGACTATCCGTGGACATTAAGTTTTTGGAAATGTTTTAAACCCAAAGGAATAAAGGTAGATATACGAATAAAAGTTTCTTTTCTCAATAGTTGGACACTTTCTCAATAGGTACTGTTGTTATGTGATTGTGCGTTTTTGACAGGTTTATATGTAGGAAAGTACATTAATATTGCACAGATACAATTAAAAATAATTTTAAATGGTTTTATCTGAATAGATAATTCCAATGGAATATTGGCGAATGTGCTTGCGAATATTGGCGAATGTGCTTGCGAAATGTGAAAAAAAAATGTAGATTAAAAATAATCTGTTATAATTAAATAATCAGCCAAATGGCTGTTACGTTTACCTGGCGGCTATGAGTCTGACATTCCTACGCACTGTTTTGTGCGGAGGTCGTAGGTTTGATACAAGGTGCCGACCATCTTTGTCGTTCGCGAAACGAACTTTACCTAGCTTATTATGAAATATTCCAAGAGTATATTTGTGTTCTATTTGAGTGAGCACAGATACATTAATAATTAAAAAAAAAAAAACAACAAATTATGTAAAACTAGTAACAAGATCTGTCGGACGACAGCCACATAAAAAGGGTTAGGTATTATTAATTAGTTTGATTGTTCTTTTATTCAGTAATACCTATGGTCCCTAAAAAGTCATATTTTACTTTGCCACGTTAAATACTGCGGAAGATTTATAATAGTGGGACTTACCTAAGTATGAAAATAAGTTAACGTGGTGTTAAAAATAAGTGTTTCAACGAATATACCGTTTTACGGACGAACTTATCAATTATAATATAGAATTAAATAAAATTAGATAATTTGATTTTGGCCACTGTGGGCTTACGACCATCTTCTCCTTTTGTTCGTACGCTGGCTTTGTTCAACTAAACGCTAATGATGTGTTGTACTTACAAGCTTAAAAATTACCTGTCCGACTATATTAGCTTCAACATCATCAGTAAAAAAGCACGTAACGTGGTTAAAGAAAGCTGGAAACTGAGAGAACCAAAAAATTTCCAACTATAGAAAAGCCACAGGTAAAAAGTTATTTATGATTCTAAAAAAAGAAAATGCATACAATAAACTATATTGAGAGATTCGAGCCAGTGGGGCTAGTACGAGTTTAATCGAAAGCTAATTGCACGCTAAAAAGCGCTTATTAGCGTGCAAATAGTGTTCGAAAATCAAACGATTGAATCATTCGATCATTTTTGTATGGAAATTTTTCGAAACTCTTTCGATGATCGTTTCGATATTCGATCATCGAAAACTTATACTAGTGGTACAAGAGTAGGTACTTTATGATCATGAGTTTTTTCTAGCGCTGCTAGGTTCAAAATACTTTGTGATACCATTTTGGGTCAAAGTGAGGTAACAAAATCTATCCACTGTGCTCAATCTTCCACAGTGCCAATGACCTCCTCCCACACTATGTTAAAATACCTCTGCTCTGCTTCAAACGCAACACGAATAAGAGGTCTTGCTAAAATAACTTTTTTTTTTAGAAAGAATCATAATAATATTATTTTATCTGCACACGCCATGTTTTCGAGGACGTTGGCAGACAACGTCCATTCGGGCTCTCCAACAACCCCGCAGTTGATTTTAAAGTAAATATTTGACATCTCCTAGGTAGCCGGCGCGCCATCCTCCACAAAGTAGGGGTAAACTAAAATGCAAAACCTACCGCTTAAGTATAAGGAATTGTTATGTTCAACTTATATCTGCCAGTTTCGCTTACATTATTTTTTGAAGACTTGTTTATAGATTTCCAAGATGTTGTCTTGATATATAAATTAATTTTTTTTAATGCAAATAAAGGTAGCTACCTACACTAGGAAGTAAATATTTGATAATGTCAAAAACAAGGTAGATATTTCATACTGAAAAAAAAATATTTCGGCTGACTGCTGAATTTTACTTAATTCTATACTAACTACAGATATTAGATTCGAATCTCGGTGCCGACCATTTCCACTTTTACAACACTATTCTGTTTTATGTGAAAGCTGTCGAAAGTCTAATTGTGTTTACTTTGTGTGAGTCTAGATTTATATTAATTAAAAAATACGTCATAACTTGATGGGTAAAAAACAGTAATAATTATTATATAAAAAACTAATAAATAGCTCGGATGTTTTTAGTAGATACATTGAACTTTTCAATGAATATCTTCGAACTAAGCCACAAAATAATATAAGCCTAAATTCATATTTGAAAGCTTAATTATTATAATAAAATAAAGATTATTAAAAACGACCTAATGTAAACCCACCTTTACAGGGTTGCAGAATATTTAATTTTAATTATATTTGCTTACTTAATACGAGTCCGAAGCATTTCCTACATCAAAGTGTTCCGAGGCAAGATTATTATCATCAATGGTTGGTACACAAGCAAAGCGCAATAGTAATTAGGTGGCTTCTATTTGGAAACTACACACAACTGTCTCTCAGTTTCATACACCACACTTTTTAATTATGTTTGCTCAAAATTCCGCTTGCCAGAGTCACATTTACTTTATCATTGTTATCAGTCAAAGCTTTGCATAAAATGATGTTCTAACAAAGTTGAAAGCGTAAAAAAATAACGGTTATGTATTTTAATCAAAGCCATTGGACAAAAATTATCTGCATTTGAAACGAAGTGCCTTAGGAGAATCTTGGGTATAAGGTGGTACCACCGCATCACTTCCACCATTACGGAGACGAGATAGGAATGGCTGGGACATGTATTAAGGATGCCGAATGACAGTTGGCCGAGGAGAATGCTGTTTTCCTCCCATCAGAATCTCGAAGATCCTCTCATATCGTGTTCCGTTCCTTCGAGGCAGAGCTGAGGGAGTTGGATGTGGTGTGGGTGGAGGTCATAAGCATTGCGCAAGATCGAGCGCAATGGTGAGCCTTTGTTGCCTCCTTATGCTACTAAGAAGAGTTCAAAGGGAGTTTTTATTTGATCGTTTTGATTTTAGTTTAGAATTTCCTTTGCTTTCTACTCTAAAGCATCGATTTTTGGATAGTCCATCTTCCCTCAATAACCTTTATTTTATTAAAATTATCATGCCCAAACTCAAACACCCTTTACGGCCATAGGGAGGCAGCAAGAGCTCATCATTACCCAATTTATATGACCTCGTCCATGTTCAAATTCCTCAACTCTGCTTCGAAGGAGGGAAACACGTTATGAAAGGGTCTTCCTCGCCTTCGAGACCCTGATGGGATGAAGAACGATGCTCTCTGCGGCAAACTATCATTCGAGATTCTTAACACGTCATGTCCCAGCCAAGTCCATCTCCTTTCCATAATCGAAGTTAAGTGATGGGCTTATACTGGCGAAAAGCGTCGTTCTTGATGTAACGGTATTGCCATATTATACCCAAAATTCTTCTGAGGCACTTCGTTTCGAACTAAGAGAAGAAGAAAATTTAATGTATCATTCTGAATGGAAATCAGTGAGAACGATTCTTCAACTAAGAATGATGTGAATATAATAGGTACATCGATTTCGACTTCAAGGAAGGCCAGGTCAAATGTAAATGAGGAAGTATTGATAGAAAATAATAAAGGTCCATTTACTTTGCCTAACCCTTTAGAGACAGCGTGCTGAGATCCTCATAAAAATGGGTTTTAGTCTGTTAAATCCAGAAGATGGTGTTTCGTTTCAACTTCAATCCATGCGCAGTCGAATGCTGTTAAACAATAGAAAGAAAAATTGAAAATATTAATATATGTCTCAACAAAAAAAAAAAGAAAAAAAGTGGTTTAAATCTCCGATAAAATATTTTGTAAACTTTATTTCTCCCAAAAGTTCCCCAAATAATATGTCAAAGATAGGTACCTACTACGAGTAAAAAACTTATAAGCCCTTTAGCAATTTTCGTTGCGAAAAATATCATCATCATAGGTATGAACATTATAATAATTTAATATTGCATTCGATACAAAAAATGCGATGAATCGTATTAAGACAATTCTCCGTGGGACCAATTACTACGAACTAAATCCTCTTTCCCTACCCTCCAAACGCTGATATATAATATTCGTTATTTCCAATAGGTAGGTAGTTAATGTACAGAATAATAATTTTAATATTTCTTGGCGATAAACTACATGATGCACTTTTCGATTTAATGAACCCTGGAGTTGGTTTACAGATTTCAACGAGAGGGCAAAAAAAGTGTTCGAATTTGCTGTTTGTATCATTGATTGTTCCCTTTTTGCCTTCACTCTTGGTTGATTCAGATATTATTCCAAAAGAATTCCGTTTTTTTCCTCGTATTATTTATTCAGTTCATGACTTGTGCATCTCGAGTATTTTAGTGCTGTTTGAACAATAATATTGACGAATCGTAATGTTTCCATTATGCATATAAGAAAATATCCCTAAAAAATTAAAGTAGGGGACCCAACATCGCTCCCTGCGGCACTCCCATCACCGGTTGTTAAATCCCTTGATACGCACTTAGTAGATACCCTGTGACAGCAGTAACAGACTGTAAAGCCATTAACTTCGTCATACCGAACAAGTGTCGCATTCTTCTTAAAATAATAAGGGTTGTTACATCCCCATTGTCTAACCTGATGCATTAATTTTAAAATAATGTTCTATAACTAAATGCCTTTTTTAGCTTCGTAACACTAGACTCACCCATATCCCTTGGTTTTCAATATAGTAATTCTTCAATGTCATATTCACAACACCAATGGAATCATCGAATCCAATCTGCAAACAAAATATTAAAGTCACAAAAGGGACATATTTCTATATCTGATTTGAGTCTGGTATCTCCAGTAATGAAGCGTCCATTCAAGGGAATTCATCACAGCTTTACCAGTGATATTATCACTTTTTTGCACCCATGTAGCTGTATTCGAAGCACCTTCTTATTTAATGTTTTCAAAATATCTTTATTATCAAAAATTTTCAGCCTTCTCCACTGGTATATATAAACCAGAATAAACCTATCATAAGTAATGGATCACCAGATCCTCTTCTATTGTCGACTGCCGCCTGCTCTGTAACGAATCTTTTTTTTTTTAATTAGATGTCCATTGTATCTACAACTATTTTAAAAATTTCATCAAGGTTTGGTCAATTTTGTCCAAAAACTTAATTATTGGTACTACTAATAAATGAATTACCCACCTAACTTTGAAAACATCATAATCTTATAAGATCATTAATCATCATTTTTTTTAACCAATACTTCAATTCAGTTTTGATCTAGGTAATTATTATTGTTTGTACCTAGCAGGGAACAAAAATGAAAATAAATTGTGAGCACAATTAATATACAAAAAAATAACTAGGTAGGTACCTATAGATTTATTTTTGTTATTTGAGTAAATAATCCATATCGGATGAAAATGGAATAAATATTTACAAACAATAAAAGAACCCAATATTGTTATTGCTCGATTTGAATAATAAATACATTAATATTACTTAGGTACATAATATTGTTATATTAATATTGACGTTATGGTCATCTATCTTCTTTTGTAGCTCCACATAAAATATTAAAATTAGGTAATTTTTACGTAATGCATACAATAATATTGTATTAACTTTACTAGAATCGGATTTTTTAACAATAATTACCAAAAAATATTTTTTTATGGTCGTGCTTTAAAATAGGTTTCTATAGGTAGGTACTTCTTTTTAATGCAGAACTTTTATACCTATGTATGTTGAAAAAATAAATATTTTAGAAAAACACATTGAACAGTTAAACCCAAAACAAATCTATACACTATACAGCTACGGCCTCAAGACTTTTGTTTTCAAAATTTTTAACGAAAATATTTATTTTTAGCGTAGTGGCACACGTGATTAAAGGGGTACAGTATTCGTGTACGAAAAGTAGAATAATTTGTTGGTAAAATTAGTATATCATAATATTTATGTCAAATTGTATGTGTTGTATATTATTACACTTTCAATATATATGCAGCAATAAGTCCGCCTTTTGGAAGTTTTTCAAAATTGTATTATACACTGTAAAAAAAAATACCTCCGCTCAAGCATTAAGTTGCTTATGGAGGAATACTGTGTCTTGTGTTGTGTTGTTTAATGTAGATATATTTATTAATTATAAAAAAAAATATCCAATAAAGATTTATTTATTATACAGTAAATAATACAATCCGCTAGTTTGTTAATGACAACTGGCATACCTCAAGGATCACTAATGGGTCCACAATCCAACACAGTGTCCGAATTCTAAAAACTTTTCAGTAGGTATACCTACTCATCTGCGATGATAATATTAATTTCTATCTAAGGTATAATATACTTAATGGTCATTAGCTTTGTTTAACCATTATTAATATGAGGTGTGGAGACTTGGATGCACCGTATACAAGCACTTGAAATAAATTTGGCTCCACCGCAGAATTTTGCGGATTTCGTGGATTCATATGGTCACTAACACACAAGATCTGGACTAGATAGATAATAATTGTTGGGCAGCATCTTGAGAAGGAAATGTCCTACTTGGGACATATAGTTTGCAACACCAAAAACAAATTAGGTACTTCAACTATGAAATAAAGGGGAAAATTGATGAAGTTGTGTCTTGGGTGGATGGCAGTTAATGCTCTGGATAAAAAATATCAGACAATGGATCGGAATCCAGCGAATGAAAGAACTCTCACGTATCTTACGGAACTTTTAGGACAGGGAATTGAATTCGGCGGGAGCTGGCATGGTACAGAAGAAGAGGTAAGTGGTATTTCGATATTTGAAAGTATAACATTTTATAGTAGGTGTATTGACACCGCAAAGTCAAATAGATTTGATGTAAAACTGATTTTTTTTCAATGAATTATGTCAAAATCATTTTTCTGATTTTGAAAATGATATCCGACGATGTCATTTCAGTGGTTTATGTCAAAGCTCTGACAATATTTTAATGAAACGGCAATGGTTATTGTTACAAATTTTGTCCGTGCCAAAACTTATTGATATTTTGCCAACTGTTGTCTATTTTATTTCCATAGGCGAATAAAACCGCAAAAATACCATAATTCAATCTGTTTCATAATAGAAATGGATCAGTACCTACCTACTTACAGACAGAATGAATAAATTCTATATACATACCTATAAAGGCTACGGTCAGCTTACAGAATTTGGTTTTTAACGAATAAATAAAAAAGTTTTTTTTTTTACAAATATGCGTCAAATCAGTAGGGTTTCCTTTGTCTTGGTTACTAAGGCATTTTAGGGATTTCCGTGTTATACAAAATACATCCCAGCCATGTAGATCTCCTCTTTATAGAAGTGTTATTGTGGGACACTTTAGTTCAAGCGCGGATACATTTTGTGCCAGGGCTTTGGCAAAGTTCGGAATAGCTCATACAGAAAAATGGACTATATACACGCATCAAGCAGTCCATTTCGTCTCAACATTAAACGCTAATTACTTAGTGTGAGGCAACACTCTAGTCAATACTATAATTTATTATGAAAGTGTAAAAAACAGACAATTAGGTAGGTATACGACATATTGGAAAACTCATCTAAACGCAATCTTATAATCTCTAATATAAAAGAAAGTCGGGTTAGTGCGAACAGTTATAACTCGAGAACGGCTGAACAGATTCTTCCGATGTTTGATTTATTGGATTCTTCTCCACTCCGGATAACAGAATAACTAATAAAAATTTGAAAAAAAAATGTATGAGAAATGATATAATATTAAAGTTTGTATGGAACGGATTTTCTGCGATGCTACCGCCATCTATAGAAAATTATATAACAAACAAAATTATTGATTAAATAGGTACCTACCTGACAACCATTGAATTTCAAAATTTTGATGAAGATTTTTGATGGTACCTACCTTTTTCAAGCTTTCAGAAATAATTTTTCATTCAAACATTTTAAACGTATTTTGGTATAAATTACAAATCTGGAATCAATAGTCATAGTAAGGACAACAGGACAACGTCTGTCGGGAAATCTAGTAGGTACAATATAATTTTAAGACAATAATTGGGGATGAATTTGAGAAAACCTAGGATAAAAAATATATGACTGAAATCCACACATTGCTCATAACCATTTATAATTATTCGGGTCGATACTGTAAATCCTTCAATCCTCGCCTATTTTATATAATAATAAGTAAGGTCCTTATTCAAATATAAGTAGGGGGTAGGTACCTACCTACCTATGTATACTTCCGGTAGCATTGTCCCAATCCACAACAGCCATGTATTTAGCAACGACTTGAGCCCCTAAAACAGGAACACGCATAGAAATTGGTCACTGAATCGGATTAAGTAATTACCTACTTCATTATGAATAAAATATTATGTACTTAATAAGCTTCTAAACAACTCTTATATGAAATAATGATTTAAAAATTGACATTTTTCGAGTAGGTTTTTAGTTTAGAGTTTCGGTAGGTAGGTATATAATAATTACATTGGTAAGACTGACAAAATTATTTTTCTTAACCATTATTAGCAAAACAGTGAAATTATTATTTTTTTATTTCATAAAAGACAATAATATATTTTACGTAGATGTATGACTATGAATATGCTTTATTTTTTGTCTTGAGTATTGAATGTTTTCGAATAATAGTTTTAAATTCACATTCTGCTAGTTTTTTTTTTCAAAAGAGAGGATTTTAAAAAAAAAAAACAAAAAAAATCACTGTAATGAAAATATTCTTGTCAAGGATCAGTTCAAATCAGTTTTAGCTGAAGTTTTGTTTTATTTTTTAATATTATTTAAGTAACTAGCTTTCTCGACAGACGTTGACCTGTAGGTAGTCCTTACTATGAATATTGATTTCAAATTTGTGATTTATACAAAAATCCGTTTAAAATATCTTTGAAAGTTAAAAAATCATTTCTGAAAGCTCGAAAGAAATTCTATCAAAAATCTGCGTACCTACCAATATTTTGAAACTCAATGGTTGTCAAGTAAATGAAAAAATATGTTGTTATGGAATTTTTCACAGATGGCGTTGATATCAGTAAATTCGTTCCATAATAACTTTAATATTATATTTTATATTATTTGCTATTCATATTTAGAATTTTAAATAATAATCCAATAAACTAAGTATAAGTGTTCGAACTATCCCTACTTTAAAAGATACTTTCTAATGACCAACATAATATAAAGTTTTTGAGATTTGTATTGTTTTGTTTGAGATTGAATTATTAATTCTGATTTTGTTGATTTTTTTTTTGTAGGTATTTGATTTTATCTGTTCTATTTTTTGTATAATTTTGTTGGTTCATTGCTCTTGATAGTGAAATTATCTTGATAATGTTGTTAATATTTATGTAAAAGGCTTTAGCCGTAAATGTTATTAATAAATAAATAAATAAACATTAAATACATATTTTATAATAATTATATTTGTTTACTGTAGAGCTGTTGTTGCCTCCTATGTCCCTAAATGAGACCTCAATGAGAATTTTGATGATTGATTTAGTTTATTTTACTCTTTTTTTTAGTAATTTGGAATAAGTTTTTAAGTTATTGAGAACACAATAATGCACTCGAATAATAATAATTATTAATTGATCGGTGGATTATTAAATGGCATAGGTATACTTGACATGTTCGGGATATCGCAGGGGATCATTTCTATCTGCTTTCTCTATTCATTAACTAATGGAATAATTTATCAAAAATATTATAAAATGCCGAATAATGTCATATCAAATGTAGCGTGATTAACGCGCTGTATTTCTATGGAGTATATAAGGCGACATTCATTGATCATAATCCCAACAAAACTTAGAATCTTTTAGATATTCCATTCAATGCATCAATATGAATACTTTGTCTTTGTATACACCTAATCTTACCATAATTTTTGCAATATTAAAAACAGAAACTTGACAGATATTAAAGCAGACTTGTTCCGATTAAGTAGGTATGCAATAAAAGCTGGTAAATAAGAAATTCCATTACATTTTTCATGTAATTTTCAATAAATATTTTTTAACGATCGATGTTTTCGACGGCACTCTCGTTTATGCACTGATTGGGGAAAATTACCACATAGATACCTAATGTTCTACACTGACACATTCACCGCTGTTTATATCAGCGTCGTATTCCTTGGAAAACAGACCATTACCAGCAGTCATTTTTTTAAGAAACCAACCGATACGTTGGCGCAGAGTCTTAACGTCCATATTTTTTTTTTGGCTGCTTTTTAATTGGCTGACAAATTTCGTGCTATACGATCGACCCCAGCGCAACCCCATTTTAATAACGAGATTTCAGAAATTAAACGCGCTGTTGTTACCTTAAGCGTACCTTTCCATGATTGTCACCTACAATAAACATTGTAGGTGACAATCGTGGAATTTCAGTGTTGCCACTTGCATGAAAAAAATATACACAATATTTAAAAGATGCATTATTATTGAGATACGTTGTTTTTCTGAAATTCATATCAATGCGTCCCTACTTATTTGAATTTAGAATACCTACTTAAACAAATATCTTGTAAATTTATGAATTTGAATTTAGAATATAGTATTGCACAATACGAATAGATATCATCAGCATCTCCGATAGCAAAAGTAAAATCGTCAAATAAATATCGACCCCCCTTCCGTGCAGATAATAAGCAAGTACCCCACATCGCTGGTTCGGTGATATATGGCTCTATCTCAAGTACTGAGGGGAATGGGGAGTTTGTGAAGCTACATTATTGCTAAAATTATCATTCGTCATACTGGCGAATGTCAAAATTTCGTTCCCTTTTCGTATTTAAGCAGTAGCTAATGATAAATTATCAGCTGCGTGTATGTGTTTTATCTCTCACCAATTATATCTTTAAATCATTTTACAGAAATGCTCATACTGAGCTGTAATTTATTCCAGAAATATTCTTAGTTCCCTGTTGAATAATAGGTTTAATACTGAACGTTCATTAAAGATAATTTAGTGCGCTTTAAAATAGGCGCTATCTTAGATCTTGGATTCTGAGTACCTACAATATAATAGTAAGTATAGGAGTGTTAATAAAACATTTTCGAAATTAAATTTAGAATTATTTATTCCATTTCATTATTATTTTTAATATATTACAGATAATGTTTGTCCGAGCATATTTTTTAAAAAGTATGTTTAGTAAAGATAGAAAATGAGAGAAATAATTAGAACTTCAGAAAATGGCTGGTAGTAGGGTGGGCGGTGCTCTAAGACTTATTATGGGAAAAAACAAATCATTAAAAGTTAAAAAAAGTAAAAGCAATTCTGTTGCCATGAATGATGTATAGATGTGAAACGTGGACATGGACCAAAATAATAATAATAATATAAAACTTTATTTGGTAAAAATAAACAAAATAACTAACCAAAATTGGCGGGTTTATTGCCTAGGGCAATTTCTTTCAACCAACCTAATAATCTAGTACTTATTAATGCAGTAACTTGCACAGCAAAAAATCACTATTTTTGCATTGAAAAAAATATACAGTGTCCCGCGCCACATTTTGACAGCCACAACAATCGTATGTGTGTCACTGGGTCCGCGTGGATACCCCCCACATTTGGCGCACTATTAATGCACTATTCCCGAACATTATATAGGTCCCTATTAGATTATCCCAGTCCTGATTTGGCATAGTGCGTGGCGAGAGGGGGCCTATATGTAGGCCAAGACTACAATTGGGGTGCATTTACAGCGTGCATACTTCATTATAGCCCCACAATAGCGGATAAGTCCGGGATTACAAATAAATTATAATATTCAATTTAATCATTTCGGGATATTTTTTATAGTTTTACTAGCGGACGTCCGCGTCTTCACTCGTGCAAGTTTATGATTGTAAAATAGAACAGTACAGGGATCTTACAATAGTAGTTACCTACCTACCTAAGCCCAGAATGAAAAGCAACAATTTGACTAAAAAAGAAACATAATGATGAAAAAATACCTACGAAATTCCACCTATGAAATTCTATTCTTTTTTTAAACTACTATCATGTAATATAGTTGAAATTTATGTGGAATTTTTTTTTATTCAATTTTTCTTTTCAATAATCAGATACATAAGATATAAAATATACTTATTAATTGAATTATATATAAATTGTGATGAAATGGCCATACGCTAAATAAATAATAAGGAAAGAACACTGTTTGATGCCAGCATTACAGCAATCATGCTCGATTTTAATGATAAATAATGCAAATTTAACAACTTCTTTACAGGCTTAATGTTGCATATCTTGTACTGCTGTAATAACACAAGCCTTTGCTTAAAGTGAAATATGTCAAAGATTATAATACTTTAGGTGCACCCAGACACATTTTATAAAAAAAATATCAGAAAGTATTGACAAAAGATGACAGATGCAGAATAGATACCTATAGGTAGGGTTATAAATACTACGTTATTTTCCAATTGATTGGTGGACTAGCGGCTACAACGCCGGCTTTCGTACTATTTCGTGCTGGGGTCGCGAATTACATAGATCCCAGGTGCCGACCATTTTTCTCTTTCACGACACAAGCTTTAAATAGCTTGCTGTGAAAGAGCCAAGAGCATATTTGTGTAAACTTTGAGTGATATTCATTTATATAAAAAAAAATGAAGTCAATATTTTTACGAAAAATAAAAATGAAGTCAATATTTTTCAAAAAAAAAAACACAGTAAACAGTCAAAGTTCTAATTCAATTAGCAAGTTATGTAGAACTTAGTTGTTAAGTGAAATATTTTAGTTGCAATGCATACTTAATCGATTCACCAAAAAGGAAAGTTTGTTATTCCGCGTGATTCCGATTCGGTCGGGATACTGCACGAGCGCCATTATTGGCGAATCACCAAAAACCTAAAACAGAAAAATGAAATAATGAGCGAACGAATGAATAATATAGAGAAGTGTTATACGGACCGTATGTGGCAGTAATTTTATTCAGTCGAACATTTCCAATTAACTCCGATCAATATTTTTCGGATGAATACACAAAAAGAATACAAAATATCTCGTTCGATAGTGAATTTATTGCATAATATAGGTATTATTTTTTGTGTATCTTGTGTTTAGTGTAGAGAGATAATGACGTAAGCCGTGAGCATAATAAAATTACTTTAAACGTTCGTGTGTGGGGGGTGTTTATATGATGATTTGATACATAATAATATCTAATATATTATCTTGAAATAGGTAGAAATTTAGTATACCTACGTTTTCTGTTACATTGTAAAATGATACCTATGTATATTGTTTTATTTTTTTTACTTGTACACTTTTTCTGTAGTATAGACACGTCATGCTAAACAGTGGCATTTTTTTTAACAATAAATAAAATAAATGACGTATATAAACCTGTTTGATGCGTCTGTTTTGCCCGTTCTTCTTTTTGTGTGAGTACTGAACAAGCCAAGGCACAAAATCTCCGTATTTGAAACAAAAAAAAAACCTCAGGACAATTTTATATCACCATCATGAACGGCACTCTACGCTGGCGCAAACAATGCAGGCACATCACTTCCAACATTGTAGAGAAGAGATTCACATGGCTAGGATGTGTCTTAAGAATGCCGAATGATAGTTAACCGAAGAGACGAGGAAGAACCTCTTATACCGTGTTCCGTTTTTTCGAGGCAGAGCTAAGGGATATGGTGTAGAAGGAGGTCATTAAATCTGAGCGAGATCGAACGCAATAGAGAGCTCTCGTTGCCTCATTGTGCCCCTAAAGGGAGAATACATTAATTGATTGATCTTGTAATAGTGTCGAATCTCTACCATTCTATCTCTGATGGCGCTTCAACCAATTGTGGATAATTAAATTATACTCATACCACTAAGCTTAAAGTTAGTGATCAAATTTCTTAAAAATCGCAAGGTGATTCTAACATACGTTGCTCTTTTCCAAAATTCAATGACAAATGGTTTCGGTCAAATCTCATCGTGAATTGAGACCATAAGTAATTCATATAAATTTTATACAAAGGTGTGTTTTCTGGATTGCTGAAATTCGAAATAATGTCGAGTTATTAAAAACAACCGCGGTATTTTTTCGGCTCTGATTACATTTTGGTCCATCGTCCACCCGCAATCACCGTGTACCTACGTTTATTTTTTTTGTAATTTGCCCCATATTTTGTTAGTTCAACGCAGACATTGATAAATTATTCATGAAAATAATTTGTAGGTGAACGGATTCAATTGTCCGTTTCATGGGACTCCGTGGTACAGTCGTGTTTCAATGAAAGCTCCATGAATATTCATAAGGCCACCGACTGACACGTCGAAATCGCCTCGTTGCGTCGGGACGCTTAGTAGCAAATCTTTGCTTTTCATCACCAATCAAGAAAATAATATGACTAGCGTAATTATTGTTAACGTTTAATACTACAGTGACTCGTATGCATAATTAATCGAATAAAGTACCTACATATTCAACTTTTTCTTTCCTGTATTGATTTCCATCGCAATACCGATCCAATTTCAATCACAATAACGCTGTCAATTTCGAAACAGTACCTATTCTTCAACTCAACAATCATCGGTGCATGTCGACATTGAAATCGTCGTCGCTTATAAACTTGTAAACAGTTCCACGATTTGTCTATTTTGAATCCGGTAGGTATTGCTGTGCGAAAAGAAATGTAAATATAATAAAGTAGGTACTTTTCATATAATAAATCTTTTTTTATTTATATGCTTTCAAAAATAGTATTAAAATACATTCTGAAATGAAAAACATTCTTTTTTAATTGATAATTATTTGACAAAAACCATGTTTAGACAGCAATTGTTGCATACATGAGATTTTTCGACGTGTTGAACATGTCGAGAATTCTCATGATTAGGAGTTTCGGAGACTCGAACATTACCACCTAATGGCGAACGTTGTTAACGTAAAGTGATCACACTAAGCCAGCCTTCGAAACAACAGTAGACGACGGTCGTAAGCCCGTGGTGGTTTGTTCCATTCTAAAATCGAACATCAGTAATAAATTTTTAGAGTCATTAGTTGTTAGATAATTCCATGTTCAGACGTTAGGTATAATCTGCAATATTAGAGATTATTGTGAAATATTTTTTTTTAGTAAAGGCGCCGAAAAAAAAAATATCGGTGCCGTCTTAGAGGAGGGCCAAGTCAGGAGTAAAAGGAATAGAAGAGCATGTATGCGAAATGTTATGCGTTTGGAAGAAGCGAAAGAGGTTTGTTTGGATAGGAAAGAGTGGAAATCCGTACTCTCTGCCTACCCCCTTCGGGAAACGGCGTGATGGGTAAAAAAAAAAAAAAAGTAAAGGCAACATTAAATTATTGCAACACGAACAGCGACCAACTCAAAAAAGTTGTATTTAAATCCTTTTCGGTGCGTTCTATCCGAATCAGTAAACATGCTTCACGATACGATACGACATTTTTATTGAAATAAATGATTGACTAAAAAATTGGTTGAAAAAAAAACATCAGTTACCGCGATTGAGTATTCTGACAGCTATTCGTGAATTTCAAACACAATCGGTCGACATTGAAATCTAGTTATGAGAGCGTCGGGAGAACCATTTTGAAATTATTATAATTTTTTCAAACAAATCTGTGCTCAATCAAAGTGAACAAAAAAGGACTCTTTGACTCTTTCTCAGTATACTATAGGTACCTACTCAAAGCTTGTTTCGACCTCCGCACCAAACAGTACGTTAGGCTTTACCAACCAGTTCTAATAAATCGGTATTGACGAATGTGTAATAACAACTCTAACAATTCCTTAGGTGCTGATGTTCGATTTTTAAATGGAACAAACCACTACGGACTTACGGCCGTCTTCTATTGTTATGCCGAAGGCTGGCTTAGTGTAATCACTTTGCGTTAACAACGTTCGCCATTAGGTGGTAATGTTTAAGTCTCCGAAACTCCTAATCATGAGAATCCTCGAAATGTTCAACATGTGAAAAAATCCCATGTGTACAACAAGTAGATATACAATAATCAATAAGATATAGAGCCAATTGTTTTTGAGAACAATAGAGCAACCAAATTTAAAGACTGAGACTGCTGTCATTTATTTGGCGCCAGGATATGAAACGGTATTGAATTTCAAGAGCAACCCCACTGGTAGGCAGCAATTTTTCCTCCACACCATTCTGCGCGTAGCAGATCTTTTAAGTACTTCACATAAGAAATAGCACACGTCTTTTGACGTATGTTGAACACAATGACATATTATTTGCGTACTCTGCTCTATGGTTTAAAATTTGAAGGCTTTACTGATTACTTTTCTAACCAAATAAAAACTAGGCACGTTTATGAATACAAGTTGAAGATACTGCCAATAGCTACAACGTTGTCCTGAAACAAGTATGAAAAACGACAGCGACATAAAGAAAATATAGGTTTCTGTATATGGTATTGAATGATGCAAAACCGTCCGACGTGGACATTTTTGCTAAAGCCATTTCGTTCTCTCGACTAGAGCAATAAATCTTTATTCATGAACCTACGGGACAATACGTCGTTGTACAGGAAAATATAAGCGAGTGGAGCTGGTGTGATGCCCAAAGAACTGTCATTATTGACGGAACGTGTGCTCGCTGAGCTGTTCACGCTAAATTGCCTTTAGCTCCAATCCTATGACTTTATTAGCGACACTCTTTTATCCCCTGGATAGATTGTGAATGTAAATCTACAGTTTTTTTTTCTTTCTAAAAACTTTCTGACTAATTGGACCATTTCATTTTATTTCAGACAAAATGAATGTATATTGAGTACGAGTATTTAAAAGCGTTTAGAGTAAATAAAATATACTATGTAATAAACTCTTTATTATATTATAAGCTTAGCAACATGCCTTGTATTTTTGTTTTTACCACTAAGACCAAGGTACATATAGATAACCGGGCAGAGTCATACCGAACTGTCAAACGATTAATAAAGGAATGACCGCCATTTTTTTCAATACTTGTCGTAAACAGTTTATCCTTTCGGAACAATTTTGGGCATCAGAATTAACCATATTATGTAGGTATATACTTTTTACCCACCACGCCATGTCCCGTAAGGGATAGGCAGAGAGAACGGACCCCCACTCTTTTCTATCAACACGTAATACTTTCGCTTCTTCCACCGATATGGTTTTCCTTGCGAAAGCCGATTGCTTCTTGAAAAATGTCTTCGAAATTGAATATCATATTACCTGGCCGACCTCGGTCGTCTCGTGGTATAGGCGCTTACTTTTGATCAAAAGTGTTCGTGTTCGTTTCCATGGTCGAGTAAGAATTGTTATAATGGTTTGTTTTCCTAGGAATACGGTACTGCTATTATAGACAGCTTTGAATGTTTCAGTATAGAACATCATTCTATGAGTGTTACTCTAGCGACAAACAATATTGTCTCAATATTCAAAGATAGCCGTCTGATCAGACGATGGACCACTCCGTAAGAACCCAGTGCATTCGTTTTAATTGAAATAGTTGGTAGACTAGCGGTTACGACGCCAGCTTTCGCACTGTTTCGTGCGGAGGCCGTCGGTTCGATCCCAGGTGAATATAGTATGAGAAGCTGACTAAGTTAGATAAAGATGTTGAAATTTCGATGAGCTAGGTGTATTTTCCATATAACACGAAGAACTCTCGATAAATTAAGTAGGTACTTAATACATACCTACATGATATTTTACAAAATTTCATTTTTTTCTCTAATGAATCTTTTGAATTTACCCAGCTTTGTTTTCCCATTAGAAATATTTAAAAAGAGAACACAATGTGAAGCTCTTTATAAAAACCTATGATTTTTCATTTACAGTAACCCCGGGGCATCCCTTTGCAGGCTTCATAATATGATATCTACTCAAAGCGAACAGGTACCAAAGTATTACCTACTCTCTCTCTCTCTTCATTTTATGTTGAAAAAATACTTCTAATACTCCGGTTCATTTTCTCTTTATATTTTCTATTTTCGTTTCAGCAGTGACATGTTTTGCTTTTGTCTTTAATCTCTACGGATAATTAGCTATGAAGCCGCCTTAATTGTTTTTTTTTTGTCTTTGATCTAATATCGTCGTTTTGAAAGGAACGTTGTTTGAAAGTATGACTACTTTATCGGAACGTCAAATCACGTTTTTTTTTCGTAAAACCATTTTATTTATTTTACTTATCAAGTACCACATGTGAGTATTTACTTACATTTTTAATTTTTAGTTGATTTGTCAAACTTTTACAGAAATTTATGGAAAGTGTAAGTACGTTTTTGCTAAACGACTGTAGGTATAAATAAAAATATATTATATTTATTTATTATTATTATTTTTTTTTTTAAATATAAAAATGAATCTATGCTCACTCAAAGTGAACACAAATAACGCTCTTTGACTCTTTTACAGAAAGCCACTTAAAGCTTGCGTCGTGATTGATTAATTAACTTTATTAAAAAAATAAATTAATAAAAAAATGAAAAAATAATTAACTATTATAATTTAAATAGGAAAGAATGGACACTATAGCTTTTTGAAGTATTTCGCAAGATCAAGCCCTATGTTGAGCTCCTGCTGCTTCCGTATGCTCTATGCCCCTGATTGGGGTTTTAAAGAAGCATAAATCAATGAATTGAAAAATATAAAAAAAAATATTGTCACCAAAGATAAAACAATGAAACTGCTAGAGGCATTTGAAATCTCGCAAGGTACAGTGACTCGCAAAACTATGTTATAAAAATATTAACACGAGAAACAGACCGCTGCTACGGCCGGAACGTGTGAACACGGCATTTGCCCAGCGCCACTTGGTCTTTTTGGGTCCAAGACTGTACAGTAAGGTGTTTCAGACTCTCAATGAGTCGCTCAATCCAGCCCAGACTAATCTAAAGAGTCTGATGACAAGATGGCTGCTGGAGAGGGGCAGGGTTGCGTCAGAGAGAGAACTTACATTCATTGAGAGATGAGGGCAGGGGAAGACAGGTAGGAGTGGTCGACTGTTGTGGAATTCGTTTGTTTTTGATCTGGAATGGATATGTGTATGTATGTGATGGCGTGTATAGGATAGTGTTTTTTTATATGGGTATGTCCTGATCGTTTTCCTTTTTTAATTTTCTCCTATTTTGTTTCTTCCGTGTTCTGATCGTTTTTGTTTATATTTTTTTTGTTTTTTTTTCTTTTTGTGTCTTTATGTCTTTCACAGTACAGTGCGCAATAAGTACAAATAGTATCACCTCAACACAGGCTGTCGTCTAGTGAGGTGATAAATTCCAAATATGTTACTACTTACCAAAAATATCTATGTACCTATGTAAAAGTTGGAAAATAAATAAAAAAAAAATAAAAATGTGGCTTCACCGAACAGATTATCATACCATGATAGCCTTAGGCTAACTGTCCACGGCAGCGTAGCGCATGCAGCGCGTACTCGTATTTTGCCGCATGGTGTACGATTGCTTGCATCTGTGCCACGATTGCGCAGCGTAGCGTACGCGCTGCATACGTTACGCTGCCGTGGACAGTCAGCCTTAATCGCGCCAGAATAAATAATGAATTACTGACTGTTGTAAAGCAAGGCTGAGTACCATCAAGGGGTAGGAAGAAGGCAAATCTACTGGCTACTCAATAAGAGAGTGGAAAGGAATCTCAACGATAAAAAACTGTTCCAGACAGTGACCTTCGCCAGAGTGATCTCCAACATCGGGACATCTGGCAGGGCACGTGAAGAATGAACAATGGTAATCCTTCTGATATCTCGTAGATGCCTCAGTAGATGAAATAGAAATGACCTCAAATGTATGTACATTACATGCACTAAAATTTACCATATTTCTTCCCTCCCCGCTACCTGATTCTGCTCTCCCTTCTAGAAAATATATTTTTTACGAAATTTTGACAATTTATTTATCCATATATCTGAATGAAATTCAAAAAAATAGTTGTAAAATCTTAAAGCCGTAAATGTGCATACCTTGTTATAACCTGCCAAAGATTCAAGAATGCCAATAAAGCTAAAGAAGCTTCCAATAGTGAGAACAGATGTGCATGTTTTATTGATAGGAGATGAAAATATCTGTGAGTGTATTAACATATCAATGCCTTCTTCTAAACAATGGAGTACAGCTCGGGCTAAATGAAGTACAATTGATTCTTTGATTTAAAGCTCATTCAAATTTATAATTTTAATTTATCTTCTAACAAAACTCTAATATTTTCTTACGAAATTTTATGCTCATGGATCACGGTAATCCAATTTTCTATGAAAGAAGTTTTGGAGTTTTAATATTTGACCACCTAATAAATCTAAAGTAGAATGGAAGCTGCAAATCGATGTTACTTTAAGCTTCAGAGGCAGAGGGAATCGCGGTATGTTTCTAGAAAAACCGAGTTCTCATACATAAAACGCTGGTTTGGCTAGTTTTGACATAATGTATGATTCAGACTGTTGGACAGTAAGAAAGTTAGACTAGGGAACATTGTAAAGGCTTGTAAGGAAGGTGCTCACAGAATCTTTGGTCCCATCTGTGAAATTGAAAAGTATAAGGCGTAACAATGATCTGTATAATCTCATCTAAAAGTCCCTACTATTACAGCAGAAATATGGATAAGCAGACTGAGATGGGTCGGGCATATCCAAAGGATGGCTGATGAGGATATGCCGAAGAAGAATTTGGACAGCATGCTGGAAAGAAAAATAGAGAACCAAAACTTCGGAGGCTGGATGGTTTGGTAGTAGGTGCAGGACATTTTGGAATCTCTAACTGGCAGGCTGGATCGTTAGTCGTTGAAGCAAGCTATTAAGGAGGCAAAGACTCGACCTGAGTTGTAGAGCCATATATGAATTAAGGAATGGATGTAATCTACATAATAATTCAGAAATATTTCTCTGCTTTCTATTGTATATGGGAGCATCACGCTCAAAATACAAATGCTACGTCAGATATTAATATGCCCAGAGCCGTACAAAATGCTGGAGAAGGTTCTTAAATACAATTTGCTGCATTAACTTTAATATGTTTAGAGCTATTTAAAAAACTCTATTTTTTAGGATCTTCATACAAATTTCTCAAAAAGACACTAAGTCATCTTTTGGAAACAAAATTACTCATGTAAACGTTGAATGGAATCTTGGTATTACGGCATGAAAATGTAATAAAATAATTGTAGATTGATTTGTTATACATATAAATGTTATTCAAATCTTATTATTCTCAATAAATAAAGATTTAATGAAAAAAAAATGCAAAATGATTCCTCCATTTTGAAGTTTGACAGGCACAAATCACCCTCTATGGGTGGAATGCCTAATTAATTATCACACATTAGAGGGTGTAGGGAATGTAGCTAAGATTCAAACCACAGAGCTCTCTATGAAAACTTGCAAATTATGTCGGTGGGTTCGTATAATATTATGAGATCGGTAAAACAAAAATTATAAAAGTGTCATTCTTCTTTTTCTGTGCTTATGTCAGTTATAGAGGTCTGTTAAGCAATGGGAAGCTAGACTAGAACCTGTTTAATTACCTACCGATCAAGCCTGACAATCGGAATCAAAAACGTAAAGCAAGACGGGTATAAGCTAGTGTTATATTATAATCGTATTATCATGGAGAAAATAATGAGAGCATACCGTGTAGTGGATAATATGTTGATTACACCACACTATTCTAATGACGAACCGAACATATCAGGCGGCACACACTACTTACATAATATGTGGAGATGAGATATCAGGCGGTGTTAGGCTAGAATTAGGCCGCATCGTCTTCATTAATAATAAACCTACTCTTAATCTCGATTATATGTCTTCATACAGATATAGGATCTGTGTTTCCGCCCGATATGCGCACTATGACATACGACACGTAGCTTTTCCGCACAATTACTAAAATTTAGTTATTTAATAATAAGTTAAGGCCTTTCGCACACGGCGCGGCATCGTAGCGTAAGCGTTTCGTTATACACATTAATAATTATTATGATTAGTTTACAAGAGTCTTTCTTTTAATTATTTTGACTTGACTTCAAAGAGGTTCTAATAAGGTTTGATTTCCTATAAAAAATAATATTAATAATTTATCTTTAAAATACAATACATTTTGACACAAATTCTGTTTGTGTGAAAAGTCACTCCTGGATTAAGAGCTCCCGCGAATTCTTGCAAGCTGCTTTGTCCTGTGCTGTCTGGACCCTGTTGATGCCCACTTACTTCAAGAGGTTGCTATCCATTGTTGAGGTGTGCCCCTAAGCACCGGGTAGACGTTCATGGTCTCCAGAATTCGATCCCCTTTCTCATTCTCTCTATAGCTATATTTATTTTTATTTATTTTAACTCTCATCCTTAGGCTTCTTTAAAGCACTTGGATTCGTCAATATATGACCAGTAACCACCATTTAGGACACAATGACATGATCCTTTGGTTTATCTGTGACTCGACTGAGAACTACACTCTGTAGGAGAACTCCTACATTGAAGTATCACAAAGTACCTAATGACTTACTGCATTTTTTAAATTCCTTTTATAATTTACATACATATCTAGGAATGAAGATTTTGTTCAAAAACCTATGTATGTTCTATTTTATTCATTTTGGTAGTTCATTTGTATCCGCTTACAGGCTGTCCGGTTTTTAAACAGCTAAAAGACAAGCGTTCCAGGAATTTGGAATAATAATTATCCACCGCTACAATAAGAATTATGTCAAATACTAAAACTTGCGCACAATAGATTAAGTTGGCTTCAATATAATTCAACTGTGTTTGTGCGCAAATGGTTTGGTGAAAGGTGAAGAATCCCAAAACATTACATACAGTGAAACGTTATGCAAATTTTATTATAGCGTATTATGCCTATTATACCGTGTATTCTATTATTCCAAGGCCCTGTTATCACTACAGTGTGTGTAAAGTGAGTGATATTGTAATATAAACCCTATTGAATTATTGTTATTGTTTGGGATTACGGTTAATTCCTAAAGTCCATTGTTTTCCTTGGTCTTCAGTTCTGATATGATAATCGAGATAATGCCCCAGCGAGGTACGGAGACCCTTGAAAAACCTTGTTTTAATTCCAACAGATTATTCAGAACAATTCATATGTGGTCCAACCGAGACTGATACAATGAAAAGGTCTGTCGTTTCAAACTTCCAACACTTCTGTTTTTCATTCTTTGAATGTATTTTGTTTTTATTTTCATATTTGTTGTAAGCAAGGCAGCTCTTTGCACATGGACGACCTTGAATATGGGTTAATATTCTTCTTCGAGAACCGTCAAAATCGGTAAGCGTTCCTGCTACAATACACGGAACAAGAAAAAATAAATCAGTGGGGCTAGTACGAGTTTAATCGAAAGCTATTTGCACGCTAATAAGGGCTTATTAACGTGCAAATAGTGTTCGAATCATTCGATCATTTTTGTATGGAAATTTTTCGAAACTCTTTCGAT
Source organism: Mystacides longicornis (assembly GCA_963576905.1). Lineage (NCBI taxonomy): Eukaryota > Metazoa > Arthropoda > Insecta > Trichoptera > Leptoceridae > Mystacides > Mystacides longicornis. The sequence goes on from OY756428.1 coordinate 2,416,896, forward strand.
GATCGTTTCGATATTTGATCATCGAAAACTTATACTAGGGCTACAGCAAGCAATCGTTAAGTGAATCATTTATTTTCCATTTACAGTCCACATTTCCTATCCATTCATCTGCGTACTCCCTGATTAAAAGTGGAAGACGTAAAATAAGAAGAAAATGGATTTAAATTCTAACTTAACCTTTAAGTACTGACGTGGTTAGGCTAGGTTATTAATGGTGATGTGACGACTCACAGACGGCCTTTAGTAGTAGGTATTATTTAATATATTTTCATATGGATAATATTCAGTGAATTATTAAATATGTTTTTACAATATTTAGGAACACGATGAATAAAAAAAACGAAAGAAATATATTCAAAATCAATATTTATTCGGCTTCTTTTAGAACCTTACCAAATAACAGTGTTAACATTTTGACTTATCTTTATTCTAATTTTTTAACATTATATAGGAATTTTCAAGCTTGAAAATGCTATAAAATGACTCTCTTATTAATGAATTGATATTAGGAAGAAATAAGTATTTGTATATTCGCCTGAAATGTTAATAGTATCAGCGCAAACAATGCATATAGTTTTAGAACATCCGAGATAGATTGGCTTGCAACATGTTTCACACGTGAACTTAATACGCCTCTTGAGTAGCGATGGTCATATTTTGCATGATTTTTTTTTACCATTTCTGTGTCAGCATGTGGAGGACTTTCAGATTTTGGGGCAATCATATCCAAGAACACGCTTTATTGTCAATCTTAGTTCTCTTATCAGACGATCATTGTACACTCTGCTATTCAGATGAGGTAGAACAAATAATCGAGCAAGATCTTGAAGGAACCTTCCTCTAGGGCCTAGATGTGGCTCATAGAACGACAAGATCTGCTGACAGGTTCTTGAGTTGACCACCTGAAACCATTTTTGCCATAATAATATTTTTGGTTAGGTACCAGAACATTGATTAGAAAAACTTGCTGAATGTATTGGTGTTTCTTTAATAGTAGCCGGCAGCTGTAATATTAGAGGCAATTTGTTTTCATCTTCAACCTCAGATTGCTCAGATTCTGTTTCATGTTCACTGTGCAATTGAAAATCCGGATCAACTTGATCGTCATCGGCATCACTGAAGTCACCCTCTATTTCTTGCTCTCACCATGTCTGTATTGTGTTGTCAAAGTCAGGAACCCTGTTAGATACCATCCTTCTCCTTTTAGCACTACTTCCAGAAGTACTTGGTTCGTCTATCGAAAGCAATACACTTATAAGATTTCACGTGAAGTCCAAAATAATATAAACACTAATACTGACCTCACGTCTCAGAGACACCGGAGTACCGTACACGTAAAACTACTCACTCGACGCGAGCCTAAGCGTAACTGTTAAATCAGGATCACAAACCATGAAGCTAGCGGAAGGCGCGAGGATAAATGATTTAAAATGACGAAATCATGTCCAAATTTGTGACAGCGCCGTCTGTGGGACACCCACGTCACTACTTAAAGGTTAATTAAGAACAAAATTATTACACTTAGGTACCTATATTAGATGTTCGATTTCTATTCCATTTTTTATTTTACCACTACGGGACAACGACCATCTTTCTACATTCTACTAGTGACTGCTCTTTTGACGGCTGGCGTTTTTATACCATTTTTCGTGCCTTGAAATAATCTTCTACATCTCTAGCCTTTCCATCATTAGAGACGCTAGCTAATTGACCAACAGACTCTGTCGTAATTATTGTTTCACAAAAGAAAAAATAAAATGTAGATAGTAAATTATTTTATCTAAAATCTTGATTTGAATATAATATAAAAAGGTACTTAAAAATATTAATATTTTTTCAATATTGATATATATTTTTACCCCGTAGCAAAAATATACTCATTACTCATACCTACATGTTACTAATTTTATGATAAATCTATATATACGAGTATTATAAAAATGGAAAGCTTTTTTCCGATGTCATCGCATCACGCCTAAACAGCTGATGGAGCGATTTCTCTAATTATTTTTTTGTCGTGTTTGCCTTTGTCAGGAGTTGGTTCTCATGAAAGAAAAAAATATGATAGTTGCTTGGCTAATTAGAAAACCAAAGAAAACTAATAAATTTTTATTCCAAATTTGAAAAAAAAGTTTGACAGGAACTGTCAGATGTTTGATAGTTGGTGCGATTGATAGTATATCGATGGAAAATATAATATGATTTGAAAGAGATGCATCGATCTAAATTACATTGATTAAGGTAATAAGCTCATCATTATACAAATTATTCGAATTCAATATTCACAGTATGGACTACAGGACAACGTCTGTCGGGAAAGCTAGTTTTAAATAAACAAAATATTCTTTGAATCTCGGTTCGTAATTCTTATAATATTTTTCGTAGGCAATGAATGAATAAGAATATTTTTTTGTAATACTGGAATAAAAATATATGTACTTAGTAACTTAGCTATCTAATAGCTCGATGGTATTATTATTATTATTAGAAAGAAAATCTAATTACCCAGTCATGTCCCAAAGGATGGGAGAGGAAGACTGCCCAATTTTTCGTTAATGGAATTTTTAGCTTTCAGAAATTACAAGGATTCTTTCAGTGCCTGTAAAAATTACCTTTAAATATTAATAGCGGGTAGGTACCTGCCTGTTCGGCTGCCTCATGACCTTTTGTCCTCTAATTAAATTCGTGCTGCTATGCCGAAAAGGTTTTTGAAACATAAACGAAGGCATAATACATACACCTTAATAATATACCCACCTACCTTAATATCTTGCCGTTGTGGTGAGTAGGTATAATACGAAAAATCAAGCCGCACAATTTAAGTGAGATGAGCTCGTAATAGTGCCGTTTAGTACCCAAGTGCCGAAACTACCACAAAAGTGAGTTTTGGGAGGTAGGAGGGCAATTTGAAACGGCACTCATACAAAAATTTTAAAAGATGTCGAAACATTGGTAAGTATTTGAATTTTATACTCGTAAGAATTATTCTAATAATGGTTTTATTACTTTGTGGTGCCGTATGCATATACAAAATAGATAAATTTCAATTAATGGAAAGCGAGAAGAGCGCTGTTCTTCCTCCCATCAGGGTCCCGAAGACGAGGAAGACCCTCTCATACCGAGTTCAGCTCCTTCGAAGCAGAGCTGAGGGATTTGGACATAGTGTGGGAGGAGGTCATAAACATTGCACAAGATCGAGCGCAATGGAGAGCTTTATGACTGAGTGTACCTATACTGATATTTTTTGAAGTGGTTGGTAGTTGGTAGTCTAGCGGCTACGACGACGGCTTTCGTACTGTTTCGTTCGGAGGTCGTGGGTTCGATCCCAGGTGCCGACCATCTTCCTCTTTCACGACACAAGCTTTATTAAGTAGCTCACTGTGAAAGAGTCAAAGAGTTCACTTTGAGTGAGCACAGATTCATTTAGTTGAAAAAAAAATTGATTCACTGAAATGGAAGTTCGATCCATTTCATGTCGTTGTTGCAAAGTAAGTAGATACGCTGTATTCATAACATTTCCCCAAAGATGTCTCTTAATGTTTTCCCATCAGTAGGATATTATTACCCTATACTTTCTCAGATTAGAATAATCTTCACAGCGTGAAAAATTTCCATATTTAAGACATTTTTGTTGACGACTCGCTATATTATAGTCGCTTGAAAAACACATTTTAAAAAATTTCCACGCACGACGCCATATTATGAATTATGTATAGCGTACAGCTAGACATCCATCATTCTATACCTACCTTAGCGATATTCCCCGTCTTTCAAAAATCTCGGGGAATATTTCTTCGGAGCTTTTGTTTTTCCGCGCAACAATCACCACGGGAGCTATTCTTCAAAATGGGAAAAAGAATGAAAAAAAAAAACACCAAACAAAACATCCATACATACCGACTTCTACAATAGATTCTACAAAAAAAAACAACGAAAATATGCCGCAAGCTTTAACTATCATTTAAAAAGTGTTGGGAATGACAATATTTTTTTTTTCAAAAAATTTTATTTTGTCATTTTTTTGCGCTACTACTATTTTTGATAACCATAGCAAAAAAAAATTCTGAAAAAACTCTAGGGATAGCTACAATTATATTGTCAAAACTTTAAGATTGTTTTAAATGTTTTAGGTAATGTTACATTTGAAAAAAAAACATGAATTGAATACACAATCTGTTTTTCCGAAAGCACCAAAAAAAGATAACAAACGAATGATAAATATTCGATGCAATAAATAAATCAATCAGTGGTCGATTTTAAAGGGTTGTTTACTTTGCTGTATTACGAACTAATTTCGTATAACAAAGCTAGGAAAAATGTGTTTGATGCATTATTTTGTACTGATGTTTTCAAGGCTGCCTTAAGTGTGATCACTTTACGTTAACAGCAGCGTTAGTCGAGTGATCAAATTAGTCAAAATCCTTGTTATTGTTTGTTTTATAGGATTCGAACCCGCAACTGTATCCGTCACAAGCAGATGCTGGACTACTGCTTTTCTACTTTTATTATTATTTGTATGTTTTTATTATAGGACTTTTATTTGCTTTGCTTATGTATTAAGTAACCACTTATTTTTTTCTTTTTTTATTTGGCGCATATAACAACAAATTAGCGAATTGCGTAGGTATTATAAACACTCGTTTTTTTTAAAAAAGCTTGTAACATCGAAATCATTGTATAATATTATTTTATTCGAACCACTGATGTTCACCCCTAGGATATCAAAGCCTCAGTAGGTATTATTGTTTAGCAAAGCGTCGGTCGCTAAGAAAGATGGATGCGCTATACGAACAACTTGAAATCTAAGATTACCTTTGCGTCATCTTCAATCGCCTCTCTTGCTATCCTGACACTTGGTTATTTCAACTCACCAGACGTTTCAGAGCAGAAGATAATACATTATGTACATAAGTACCTACCTACCTACTTTTCTTCCCCATGGTGATGCTAGTTTTGTTCGAAATTTAAATTTTATTCGTAGCACCGTAGGTAGGTAGATACTATAATGCTTTATCGCTCTCACTGTTATCACCGAGCATTTATTCGAAATTTAAATTTTATTTACCGTTTGATATCTGTAATACATTCCTTCTATATTTTCTTAGTGGGCAAGAATATTGTTTTGACTCTTTTATTGACTGCGTTCGAAATTCAAAACTTTCTCACATAATCGTTGCATGATGAGACAAGTAGGTAGGTACTTTTGCTTTCTTCGTACCTACCTAATTACTTACTTTGTGACCAACTATATTCGAAATTTAAAAAAATTCACAAGACATGAAGGATAGGTAAGTACTCTTCTTCTTTCTTACATATACACCTACTATTATTTTACTTTTGTTTAAAAAGAACAAACCTTCTTAATCGCATGATTCCTGTAAACATACTAACTAGATACTAAGGACCTAAATTTGTTTAAAAATAATATTTGCAAAAACTTTAGAAACACTTTACCTACACCCCCTTGTGGATGAAATGCCAAAAAAGAGAAAAAAAACTTTACATGTATTCGAAATTAAATTTAAAAAATTAAAATAATAGAGTGTGATTGAGAACATAATATGAATATAATTATTATTGTAAACATTTTTCGTACAAAACTGTATATTGTTAAAAATTTGCACTTGTACATCGTATTTTAACCACGGCGCAATACGTTCCCAATAGTCGCCGGTAATCTTGAAAAAAAAAATCGTATTTTTTCGCGCATAAAAAAAATATTCACACATTACTCAAATTTGGTACGCAACGTTTATAATATCTTGTTCAATTGTGAAACTTTAATAATATACATAAAACCGTTCGGAACGTACTCATTCAGTACCCAACGATAAAGAACATGCAAAACCCAATACTGTATTGTTAAAAAAATGTACTTACGTAATTTTCTCTTTTATTACTACTTCGCATATTGTTGATGTTTTGTTTTCATCAACCATCCTTTTTCATTAGACTTTTAATGGGTTATTTTGGCAGACGTGTTATTTTTATACCAAGTGTTATTTTTTCATTTTGTTCGAATGAAGCTGATGAAGATTCAATAATAAACTGCCCCACATTATTTCGGACAGTGTACGAACAAATCAAAATGTGAATCAAAATATATTAAAAAAAAATGTTTCATATACCTACCTTGAATCATTGGTAAGTACAGTATACTAGCTGATTTCACTTCCTGTATCTCTTTTTTTTTTTAAATCCTATAATTTAGAAGTTTTTAAAACATATTATATAAAATGGAATAGGTAATTTGTTCATTTCAGATTCTAACGTCACTGAAATAATTGTTCAGTCATATTATGCTACATAAGATACGTCATTTTACATCACATTACAAATGTATTTATGTTTTGTAAAATATTTTTTTTTTATTTATTTATATACATACCTCCACCCGGACTCGAGTGATTTTGTAATTTCTGCAAAAGATATTGTGATATATTTTAAAATTTTAAGGTATGTTGCGTCATTTTAAATCATCTTACATCATGATACGTTATGTAATGTTACGTTTGTTGCCTCATTTGATATATCATATTGCATCTTGTTATGCTATGATATGTTATGTCATATTATACTATATTAAGTTACCCAATGTTGCTTTATGTTATGTCATGTTGCATCATGCTATGCGACGTTATATTATTACGTTGTGTTTATTAATGTAATGTCATGTTGCATCATGTTACGCTATGATATTTTTATTTAATGTCACGTCATGTTACATTATGTTGCGCTGTGTTATAAAATGTTTCATGTTTTGTAATGTTGTGATTTATTACTTTCTGCTATGTTATGTAATTGTTTGTTATGTTACGCTATATTGTATTACATAACATTGCCCTTTGTTATGTCATGTTGCATCAATAATAATGCTAGATATGTTTTGTTGACATGTATTAAAATTGCAAAGATCAGCGATGATGAAAATAGAACGCCAAGTAGTCTGCGATTTACGCGTAATGCTGTACATACGAAAATAAGTACATACCCACATAAATGAATTATTTTATAGCTTTACAGTATGTTAAGAAAAGTATAAAATTTCATGCCCATTACATACGTTGGATTTTAATATAAATTTATTTCGTTTACCTTCATAATCTCAAACCCTTTTTTAAATAGAGATTAAAAAATTTTCATCCCTTCTGTTGCAATATTACACTTTTATTTGTGGTTTGTTTATTTGAATATTTTTTTTTTATAAACAGCGGTAGAAATTCATTAAGAATATATACAGTCCTATCAGAATTCTAAAAAAGCCATAAAAGTAGGTTGATTGAGAAGCTACAATTTTTACTAAGTAATAATTTATATTTATTTCAAGTAAAAAAATTTACAGATTTCTCCTTTGCGATTAGTGATTTGGACACCGATATTAGTTTTGACAAATTAAAGTATGCTACGTAGGATAATAAGGGTTCCGATTCTGTCTGCCGGTGCGGTGGCTAAAAAAATTGATTACTTTGGACTTGAAAAAATCTTGAACTAAAAAAAAAGTTTTCTAACAACAAATACACATAAGTTTTTCTATTATTTAACTAGCTTTCCCGACAGACGCTGTCCTGTTGTAGTCCTTACTATGAATATTGATTTCAAATTTGTTATTTAAGTATAGAAAAATACGTTTAAAACATGTTTGATGTTCAAAAATTATCTTTGAAAGCTCAAAAAAATATCACAAAAAATCTGCGTAGGTACCAATAGTTTTCCTAACAGGTAAACAATATTTTTTTTATTATAGAATTTTTCATAGATGGTGTTGGCGTCGCGGGAAATCGTTCCATACTATTTCGACTATTTACCTAATATTTATTCTGATATCCGAAGCGGAGAAGAATCCAATAAAAACAAACATCAGAAGAATCTGTTCAGTCGATCTCGAGTTATAAGTTTTCGCACTGCCCGACTTTCTTTTATATTATTATACCTAGATTTTTAACAAGATTTCTCATACTTTATAACTACTGTCTTAATATCAAATATGCTTTAAACAATGAAGTAACTAAAGTTTTTTTTTTTATATAAAAACATGTAGCCATATGTAAGTGCAGCGGGCACTCTTCAGACAAGTACTAGGTGTATTGTATGTAATATATCATGACGTTACAGCCCCATGTTTAACGAACCACTTGATATTTTTATTATTAAAATTTCAACAAGCCATTTGGTAGATATTGTCCATGTAGTTGGTAGTGTCAATATAAAACGAGCTATGTGCGTAAGTACTCATAAAAATGTAAGTACCACCATTAAGTACCATAATATACGAACTATCAAATACCGAACCTTGGATGCTTGGTAAAACTATTCAAAATGAAACAATATTAAAAAGAAAGCCGTTTTTTACCTACCGAATTCTTAAAATTGTATTACGTATTTTGTATATTTTTTTTTCACTGAATTGTTGGTTTTATTTTCAAATACCTGTAGATATGTACTAGTGATGTTGCGGATGCAGGTTTTTTGACATCCGCGGATGCGGAGCTCAGAATAAAAATAGATACTGTATAATAGGAATGTAAAATCTAAGAAATAAAATGACCTTTTTAACGAAGGGCCGCCTTTTCACAGAATAAAATAATTTTGTACAGTTTCTTCTTCTTCGTCAGCCTGTCTCCGTCCGTTGCTGAACGTAGGCCTCCCCTCTCTCCTTCCAATCATTCCTGTCCTGAGCCTCTCTCATCCATGTGCGGCCTGCAATCTTTGCGATTTCGTTCGCCCATCTGGCTTGGGGTTTGCCGACATTTCTTCTGCCTTGTCAAGGCTGCCACTCCACGTACAGTTTATAAGCATTCATTAAAAAAACAATAACTATACAACAATCTTACTCTAAACGTAAGAAATAAAATGTCTTTTTTGAAAGTGCACTTAATTTCAAAATTTGTCTTGGTAAGTCCAGACTCCAGACAAGAACTAACACTTTCTAATATGGCACTTGATAACAAAGCTCAGTAGTTAACACTCTCCATGTCTTTTACTTGCACGTGGCATGCATCTTCTTTCTCTCTGAAACTTCAAGACCATACCTTTTGAGATAAGAACACAATTGCATATCTTAATTTCGTGTCGTGACTTGCTCCAGCGATACATCCGCATCCGCATCAACATTCGCATTAATTAATGCGGATGCATATGCGGATGTTTAATTTGATGCGGATGCTCCGCTGTTGCGGATGCGGATGAGAAATTCCGCAACATCCCTAATAATATGTACCTTCAAAATAATTTGTACCAACGTAAAAATAATATGTTAGGTAGGTACTTATCAATAATATAAAAAATCGGATTAGTACGAACACTTATAATTCAAGATCGGCTGAACAGATTGTTTCGATGTTTGATTTATTGGATTCTTCTGGGCTCCGGATAACATAATAACTATTAAATAGTCGAAAATGCATGAAAAATAATATAAAATTAAAGTTATTGTGGAACGGATTTCCAGCGATGCCAACGCCATCTTTGAAAAATTCTATACGAAAATTATTATTTACCTGACATTAAAAATATTAGTGGGTACGAAAATTTTGGTTGGATTTTTTTCGAACTTTCAAAAATAATATTTGTACATTCATACCTACATATTTTAAACGTATTTTTGTATAAATTACAAATTTATTGTTAAGTAAATTATTATATTATTTACCTGACAACCTAACAATATTGGTACGCCGATTTTTGATGGGATTTTTTCAGGTTTTAGATTTTTCAACGTTCAAACATATTTTAAACTATTTGAAATGAATATTCATAGTAAAGGCTATAGGACAACAATTGTCGGGAAAGCTAGTTTTTAAATAAAAGATTATTGATTTACCCAGGTTGGTATCCAATAATGTGAGTAAGTATGTAAATTGTTTTGTTTTTATCAACATTTATTTTGTCCATTTTTATTGGGCACTACTCTGCCACAAAACAAATCTTGAAATATCACAGTGGGTCGTGATTGGAAATTCAAGTCTCTTGTCACTTGTATCTTGGGAGTGCAACCAATCGATGTGGACACATCTGCAGCGTACATGGAATTCAAATTTGCAAAGATGCTGTGAACGGGAACGACTGTAGCAACCCAATATGAAAATCTTGTATAGGAGCTGTTTGCAAGAAATCTTTACAGGAGAACACCGTAGAAAAACCAACTTATTCTCCAACTTTTCACATTGATCGACTCAAGTTAGAAACAACTATGTCCAAAAATTACTGTATTATTTATTTTCGATTTTTCTTTCATCAGCCGGCATCACCAATATCGGCAACATCAGCCAGTATTCACCCATGCGCCGGTAGATATCAATAAAATACTGATTACACAATCAGATACTAATTAAAAACAATTCACTTAACAACTACTCAAGGTCTCATATAAAGATCATTATATCTAAATGATAGGTGTTTTAAACCTTAAAAAATAAATTTTATTCGTAAAATGTATCGAAAACTTTCAATTACCTATATAAATATTATGTTAATGTTATGTAATTTGAGGTTTCCTGTATTAAAAATCAAAGAGGCAAGTAGGTAGATACATAATATTATTATGTTTAGAAGTGATGAAATATTACATTTTGATAATATGCTGTGCTTAAAATATTCATTATCTTTAGAATAGAAAATATCTAACCAACTGCTTTGTATGTATCCAATGGATAAGTAGTTTTTACAGTATCCCTAGTATAAGTTTTCGATGATCGAATATCGAAACGATAATCCAAAGTATCGAAAATTTTCCATACAAAAATGATCGAACAATTTGATCGTTTGGTTTTAGAACACTATTTGCACGTTTATAAGGGCTTGTTAGCGTGCAATAAGCTTTCGATTAAACTCGTACTAGCCCCACAGTATTCTCCCGCTTAATTTGACAGTCCTTCCATATTTTGAACTAATAATTCGTGTGTACCCACCTACTCGGAACTATTTTTTATTTCATAAAACGGAATACTTGTCATCAGATTTTCGTAGTAACTAGTAACCTTTTATTTTTAACCGTTGAATTGTTTTGCATAAAGAACATACCACAGTAAATGCGATAAATCCCAGAAAAGTCGAAATTTGAAGAGATTAAAAAGATAAAAAAAAAATCATATGGTAGATCCAGAAGGTCACAAGCATACAAAACAATAATCAATCTGCTGAGCCATTGCAGAGCCGTTACTTATAAAATAACCTCAAATAGAAAGAAGAAACGGGAATTTTAAGTAAAGATTAGGAAAGCCAATAATAGGTATCTAATCTCTTTTTTAATGAATCTGTGCTCACTCAAAATGAAAGTGATTTCTTTTTAACGGCGTAAAAGATCATCGTTCCCCATATACCAAATATGTCGTTATAAGCCAAATACAACTCGTATTTCACATTTTATTCAAAGTTGTTGGAGATAATCGAAAATTTGCCAGTCAGTTGTCGCTCAGCAGTAGATTAAAAAAATGATTTTTCGGACTCGGTTCCTTTCCACACGCATCTCCGGCTTGATATTTCAGACACGTTCTACCTTTTACAGGGAAGAGTTGGAACATGTTAGAGCGATAAAATTTCACTGAAACTCGACAATATTCAGACTAAATTGTTCAGCAGAAAAAGGAAAAACTACACAATTTCGCTTTTTTTTTTGTCCTTTGATAAAAAAAGTGTCCTTGTTACGTGGATTTAGTTAATTTAAAAATAAGAAGTCATTTTCATTTCAAGTATTTTTCTGTAAAATGGTCATAAAAGCTGAGGATCCCTATCGAGCTTCCGAAGCATGTACCTACCAACATGCAAAGTAGTTAGATATACACGCAGAGTCTTCAGGGTCTATGAAACGGTGCCCTTTTTTGGAAGAGAAATACCCTTACAATAAATATGTGAAAGGCGAAAGCTGTGCTTGAAAAGTTTATTTAAGTGAGAGAAACTTGCACAGTCAACCAGCTCCGAGACCACTGTTTCGCACATTGATCCAATGGCAAGGCAATTGGATCACCAAACAGTGTTTATCGCCGATGAGTAAAGGTAAAAAATGAGAAAAAGAAAAAGTGGGTATGCGTAGAGTTTGGGATGGATGAAGGTTGTTGGGTATTCGATATCTAAGAGGCGATATTTGGCGAGTGCATAGCAAATGACTAAAGTACCTTCCTAGGGGTTGTTCCTTAGTACCTGTACCTCGGGGTTGGAAAAATTTAGTAAAATTTCATTGTTCAATTACTTACAAAACCCATCACTATCAAACAAAATATTTTTCATGATTTTATAAATATTTTCGTCTCCAAGTCGATATTCGTTGTTGTGACAATAAAAGTGTCATCCAAGAAATAATATTTGATAATAATTAATCGAAACTCGGCGTTTATTGTCAAGACGAAATGACTGTTTGATGCGTGTGTGTTGCCTATTCTCGTGTATGGGTGTGAGTCCTGGCACTGGAGACATGGTGTGGGAAGAGGTCATAAGCATTGCGCAAGATCGAGCGCAATGGAGAGCTCTTGTTGCCTTCCTATGCTCCTGAGTGGAGTTCAAAGGGAGTTTTGATTTGACTTGATCTAAGCTTTCCTGCATTCAACTGTTGTTACGGGAAGAAATGTCAAATTATCCGCAGTTGTCAACGTGTTAAAGTAAAATTGTTTAAGGAACGAAATAACTGATTAATATGACAATCGAACAATCCATTTCTATGCCTCTTTTCCGTCACGTTTTACTTACTGCAGGTTAATTTTTATCAAATCACACTAAATAACATATTTTTGAATTTAACTTAAAAGTAGTTTTATCTTTAACCTTCTTCATACAATGATTGCAATTGTCGATTTTACTCATTTAAAAAAAATACAATAATAATTAATTATTCCTAGAACCCGCAATACAAATTATTCCTCAATTGCGTATCTTTTTTTCTTCTTAATTTTATTCCGAATTTATTTCCATTATAATTATTTTTTGGAAAAAATACGAGTGGGGGAATTAAAACCCATTAGACCCTTATTAGCATAATGGTTGCAGACCCACTGTCTAATTTTAGGTTATTTTGATCAAATTGTTTCCTAACGAATAGCGAGCATTCAACTGAAGACTTTGTATTATTATATTTCGAAATATCACTTGATTATAATAATATGGTTTCGTCTAATTTTACGATAAATATAATGTTTGGAAAATATATTAAGTCATACGTAGGTACCTACTTAAAATTATGTAAAAATAATGTCAACCCATACTGAATCTGTCAGATCATGAAAATTAGGGCTTACAACCTCCGGGCTAAAGGCCTTTTACAGTGCAATACCTACCTTCCGTCGAAAATCTTGAAAAATCCTGAAAGAAGTTCTAAAGGTAGCTTATAGACAATTTGAAATTTGCGTTCGACTACAAACGAATATTACGTCAATGTAGATTGAGAAAAAAATGAACTGTCTCCTGGAACGTATAAACAATTCTTTAAACCAAACAATAACACTTATATTAAAAATATAAACAGTGGACAGTTAATTATTTTCTTCCTACTCTACAATGTCGAAAAATTCGCGTGTTGTCGATCGCCAAATGCAATTTGTCTAGGGCTGAAGATACCTGAGGAAAATAGACCTCCAAACAGCATGACCACCTTAACGCTAGAGTGCTAGCTAATATTGAGCCAATAGGGGATGATAATGCAGCAGGAACAACACACCAGCAGACCTAAACAATGGGAAAGAAGTAAAGGTTCCCCAAACGTCTTGTATTTTCCTGATGAAAACAACAGCCCTTTGTGAAATCAAGAGTAAGAACTTTCTTTGGATATTGGTAGATACTTATTTAGCTGGTAAACTTAATGAAGGTTTCTCGGTAGTTAGAGCCTTAAAAATAAATATTTAAGAACAGCTTAATATCTACAATAATTACGTGGGTACTCCTGTATCCGGACATTTTGAAAAAGACTTAACCTAACGGGATATTTTGCATCTTTTTAATTCTACCCCAACCCCCGTCGAATACTTATAAGGGTCGTTATATTTTAGAAGGCTGAGGGAACGGCTTCGTGTTATTATTTCTAAACGGCCTTAACGACGCGATATTTCTGAATTAATTTCCCGACTAACAAAGTAATCTGGAATCTCAACAATCCGACATTTCGCTATGAAAATGATATTGTCATGATTTAATGCAAGCTTTTTTGGCTGACAATGGAAAAGTACCTATATAAAGACTTAATTATTCTAATATCAGCTAGTAGCAATCACCCGTCATCGTGTGACGGAGTTTTTCGTCAGAATTTCTGAACTAAAACAAGATTTAAAAGCTAGATATGAAACATTGGCTAGTGACAGTGACATAAGGAAGTCGTATTATGTGATTTAAAGGATTATAATAGGAGCTGAGGGATTTGGACATGGTGTGGGAGAAGGTCATTGAAACCGCGTAAGATCAGGCGCGGTAAAGGGCTCTTGTTGCCTCCCTAATTATTGGGGTCAGACGGGGAGTATTGATTGATGAATATTCTGAGACCATTGATTATTTTAAGTGGATTCCTTTTTTTCAATCATTATTTTACTTTTTGTGATTTTTATTAGTGTTTTATTTCAATTAATGTCATTTGATTTTATTATTTAAATTTATTTTGTTGCAATCTTCGTTGTTGTTATTTAGCTTTGTTCGCATTAGAAGGTTTAATGTTTTCGTTCTAATTAAATGTTTTTATGTTGTTAAGACTATATAAACTGTATTTTAATATTAAAACTCGAAGGAAATGTAGTTTGATACTCATAATTTTTTAGAAAATGAAGTCTTCGAAGACTGGATCAGAAATTTCAGAATTAGATTTATGGTTTTTTTTCTCATTGTCATTAAATGATTTCTTTCTATTAGACATAATTTTATTGACTATAATCAAAGTTGTCCCTCAAGTAATCGCTGAAACTAAGAATTTACTTGAATTGTTTCTATCACAGAATCGACCTGCATATCTTTCAGGTTATTATCATGAATTTAGCCAACCTATATACTATTACAAATAACCAACTAGATAAAGCTTCCAGTTGTTGGTAGATATTTTTGAAATACAACTTTTTTATGATTTTCCTATCATTATAAAATACAGGTAACCAACTTTATCTGTGGTCCTTGATATTCTTAATATAGGTAGGGATCCTTCATAATGTATAAGTCATATAGTAGTTATGCTTATTTATAGCATAGTTAGTACACAGGTAGCGACCATCAGTTGAGACAGTTAGTATCTAACCAAGAATCCTCTATTTCTATTCAGGTGAAAGTTTTCCGAGGACAAGTCATATCAAACAGGTACGTCTGTAGGGATGTTTTACTAAGCATCCATGTCATTTTTACTGCAAAAATGAGTTATTTGTATTATTATTATTATTTTTTGTTATCGGACAAATTTTGTCAATGTTACCAGATCAAGACTGTGAGTCGCACGCAAACCGCGGAGTTGTCCCATTAAAAAATAGGGATCACTGAAAGACTCTTGAAGGGTGAGGCTTAGGACAGTAAAATATCTGTAAAATATCGTGGCGGAACTGTGGCTTATCCCCCCATTAACTACATTTTCATAATGATGGCCAAAATTATAATTATTGTCCCATTCACCATCACTCCATCCGTCCAATTGGAGCAGAGTCACTCCATTTCGACAAATGTGAAATTTGAGTTTTTCAAATCATTAACGACTTGGACCACGCTTACTCGAGTTTCCCATTGATAAGCCGTTTGGAGTGATGAACGAATGTCTTGGACTGATGGATATCCGACTCATCCAATCATTGCACATTTATTTGGTTTTTCCCACTGACGGTCATTTTTTGGAGTGACACCGTTCCATTTGGACGGATGGAGTGTTGGTGAAAGGGGAGATTGATGTTTAGTTATTTATTAAATATTGGTACATATTGTGAAGCATTTTTAATTCAGAACAAACTGATTCAGAGATTTTGCAGAGCATAATAGAGGGTCGGAGCGGCGTGGAGTGAAGAAAGATTCCTGACTCCGTAGTATATCATGGATTAGCCTGGAATAAGAGCAGTTTTGTACCTGCCCAAGAAAAGGACAGACACTCTAGAGTCTAGACCCTAGAACCAAAGGGTGAAAACACAAGCAACGCTGATCCCGAAGATTGGCGCAAAGAAGGTTTCTATGCATTTGAATGGGCTTATGCACAGCAAAAACAGGGACCCGCTTTTCTGCATTGAAACCATAGAAATATTCTTTGCGCCGATCAGAATCAGCGTTCTTTCGTCAACGTTTGGTTGGGCCCAACATGCACATGAAGAAATGGAAGAAGAAAATTACTATTTTATGGTTCGATGATTTGCTCACAATCCCTATAAAGGTGATGTGCTGCAGGATTGCTGAAGGCTGTATGCAGAGTAACTCTGTTTGCAGGCAGGTACATATAATATATCCACTACGTCGGTACTTTCACAAACATGGGGTAGACGGCATTAAATTGCATTAAACGCTTGCGTTGTTACTTGCTGGGTGTATCGCAGGGGTGCTTTGTTTACACGCAGTCGTGATATGGAGACGGTCTTACGTGCTCACCCAGGGGCGGACGGTACACTTTAAACTTTTACTAACATAATATCCAGGTATCTTCTACCTTTATGTTTGAAGCGGATTCTCCACTCTCCAGTTCTTTGGACATATTACCAGGCAAGATGAACCAATAAATCATATTCATATTTATTTAAGAAATGTTCAGTCCATGTAACAAATGTCCAGTAACAATCATGTAATAAATGTCCAGTAACAATCATATTTAAATTTAATAAATGTCCAGTTCTTTGGACATATTACCAGGCTAGATGAACATAGCCTGGAAAAATGTTAGTCCTTGGTGGTGTTGAAGGATCTAGAACAGCGATGCACATTCCGCGGCCCGCGGGCCGCATGCGGCCCGCAGACAGTTTTTCTGCGGCCCGCCGACGAATTAAAATATTGAAAAATCAAAAGAATATTTAAAATATACCTAAGTAAATAATTTTGTACGTTTACCTCACTGCCGTGCCGGGGAGACGCCAGAATTGCGCACTTGCGATCGGAACTATTCGGGTAGAACGCAGGCGCAGGTCCTGCATGGTCACAGGTGACTTAGAAACTACTACTACTACGAAACTATTTCTAGTCAAATCAAAAAGAAATGTGTCTAAGTCACCTGTAACCATGCAGGACCTGTGCCTGCGAAACTAGTCGTGTTATTAAATTTGTGAAAAAATACAAATAATTGTTTTATTTAAATTACGATATTAAAATACGAATGCACATAAAGTCCACCAAGAATGCACGTTCAATTCGTTAATTTTAATAATAATCACAATTTGTTTGTGTTTACGTTAGGGAGAAGATGTGGCGAGAGTGTGCATTGTTAATAACCTTTGTAGCTTTTGGAAGGATTATTAAACAATTGTTTATTGTTTAATTTTTTTCGTTTCTTGCGTGAAATGTCGACTGCGTTACTACGTACCTATTCTACTCGTCGTACCAAGCAAATCAATTTCGATATGGATAAGCCAAGAACTAGTAAAAACGTAAAGGGCACTTTCTTGGGCCCAACTCTGTGGAATGTCTTATAGGACGATATAATGGATATTAAGGTATGCGGGGGTGTTGGTTTGATCGGCTATGTCGACGATCTTACAGTGTCTGTAACTGCGACTACAAAAAAGAGCTCATTTGAAATCTAAT
Source organism: Mystacides longicornis (assembly GCA_963576905.1). Lineage (NCBI taxonomy): Eukaryota > Metazoa > Arthropoda > Insecta > Trichoptera > Leptoceridae > Mystacides > Mystacides longicornis. The sequence continues at coordinate 2,434,548 of OY756428.1, forward strand.
GCAGCTCTTCACGCTGTAGATCTGTGGATGAAAATAAATTACTTGTAAGTTGCCCTTGAGAAGGCCGAACCAGTTAAACCGACGAACCACGTGACATACCTCGGAGTCATTATATACAGAAGACTCACAGAGAGGTCATGGCAAAGTGTGTGAAAAAGCTCAAAATACCAACAGCACAATAGTACCAAGAGGTCCAAGCTCATGCAAAAGGAGGATACAGGCAATGTCCATGTACGCCGCACCAATTTGGGCTCACGCCATGTAAACTGCGAAATACAGACAAGATTGTTCGTAGCACATAGAGAACTATGGCGTTGCGAGTGTGAAGCGCATACAGGACAGTGTCTGCAGGAACGGCGCTGGTGATTGCCGGTCTGGTGCCCATCGACCCGGTGGCGATAGAGTGAAAAATTCTGTACAACCAAAGAGGAGCCACAGAAGATACCGAGACCTAAGGGAGAGATAAAATGCTCACCAGATGGCAAGAGCACTGGAAGTAATCAGCGAAGGGAAGATGGACTTACAGGCTGATACATCAAATTAAGCCCTGGCATGAGATACAACACGAACTTGTGACCTCCCGCATCACTCAGTGCTTGAACGGACACGGCGTTTTCTACAAACAGCATCAATTTCAGAGTCTGCAGGCTGCTTATACTGCAATGACCCTTCGGGTACTGCTGAGCATACCGTGTTCTCTTGCCCGAGGTGGGAGAAGAAACGGAGAGATGTGGAACGAAGCCTGGAAGATCCTGAGGCTGACTCCGGGAAATATGGTCTCGAAAATGCTGAAAGATCAGAGGAAGTGGTCAATTATTGGTGACTTTTTGGAAGGTATCATAAAGACCAAAGAGATTTACAAAATTAATATGAAAGACTAGGAGAGAAAAAAGAAAGGCGAAGACAATAATATGTGATAAAGCCCTAGAGCAGGGGGTACTCGGCGGTTGTCAGGAAGAAAGCGAGGGAGTTTTACCCGGTAAGAGTGTCCATGAAAGATAACCCCCCCCCCCCCCCCCCCAAAGTAAAAAAACGTAAGGTTAATTTAGTATTATTTTCCTTGTAGCGGCCCGTCCTTGGCTCATAAACTTCACAAGTGGCCCCTGCTCCCTATAAGTCTGTGCACCCCTGATCTAGAAGCAGAGGAAGAGCTCCAACTAGATGGACCTAATCGCCTCACTATTGTTAGATGACCTCAAGATCGTTAATTACTTTCCCTTTCAAGAAGGTATCTAGAGCAACTTCTGTTTTTCCTGTATAATCGTTCAAACTCAAGAATGTACATGATTATTTAACGCAGAAATATTAAAAACTATAGAAAATAGTCTCAACACATACTGCTGGTGAGCTGACAACCACCAATGGCTTGGTTTTAAGATCTTTGACATTGCAATATTGGTTCCCGCTTCCCTACTGTCAAATTTCTTGTAGTTGGAAGTTTTCAGGAGACGCCATTCATACCTACTTGATGGTTGTCAGCAATTCTTAGATCATTACATCTTCTTGCGTTTTTGAACATCTCAAGGATTTCAATCGTTTTCCAGAAACTCACATCTTCTACTTTCGAGCCACAATCCTAGGATTGGTCTGCACCAAGCATGCTGACTCTTCTTCTCCACTCTTTCCTGTCACTGGCCAATCTTTTCATTTGTTGGTAGGTGCTGCAGCGCATGTCTCCGATCACCTGGTCCATCTAGCTATCCCTGGGGTAGCCTCTGTGGTTTCTGCCCTCAATCATTCCTTCGGCGATAGTAAAGAGCAGATCCGGATGCCTGATGTTATGGCCTATCCATTTGGCACGTTGTTGGGCAACTATTTTTAGGAGCTGCCGTTTTTCCCCGGCTCTACTCAGTATCTCGTCATTTTTGATGTGTTCCGACCAATGGATCCCCAGCATGCGCCTGTACCACCACATTTTGAAGTCCTGCTTAACGCCCGGACTCGCTCTGGTTAACGGTCCATGTGTCGCTGCCATATAGCAGTATACTCCAGGCAAGAGTCTTGATCAAATTCTTCTTCACGTTGATGTCAATATTGGGGGATTCAAATATTTTAGATCTTTTGTTAAATGCGACTCTTGCCCCTATAGTTGCTTAAGCTGGCTTTATAAAAGATTTCTCGTCTTTTTCTTAAAAAACAATGTTTCTTAAACACAAGAATTTTATTGTTCCTAGTTTTGAAACTTTAAAATCACGGAACTATACGACATACTTTTCGTAAATTATTGTCTCGTTTTAACGGTTTTGATTTTCTTCCCCGATATACGGAACATTGTTTAAGAATACATTTTAAATCTTTTCCATACTGGAAACACAATCAAAAACCAATCTCGAAAATATATCGGCATTGAAAAGCGTGTTCTCGGAAAAATACTTTTCGTCTATATAAAAGTTTCGATTCGAAAAGAATTCAAATTCGAGATATAAATGCACTCGTTTTGTTGTGTGCCATGCAGGTATGTATAACGTACGATAGATATTATATGGGTTGGAGCGTGTTTGGAGTTGGAGTGTCGCAGGAAATGGACTAAGTACAAACAATTTAAGAAAAACGAAAATATCCAAATTTTCTAGATTTTTTTTAGCTAATGCTAGATTTAACTAGGTTATTTTAGCTAATCATTTTTTTCTTGGCCGTAGGCTCTTTTTCTGTTTATTTTTAACTAGTAGGTATGTTCTTACCTAAAATGAACAAAATCACAAATTGTCACTTTTTAAGTAGATGCCTAATCAAATAAGCCTATATATTTCGTGAAAAGGGAAATCATCAGTTCTTGGGACCGAAACCACGACCTATGAATAGGCTACCAACTATATTATAATTCCTAGTATAATTGGTTCAAAAATAATTTCTGAATTGATAATGACATAATTATATTCATAAGTTAGGTGGCATCACAGCACGCTTGCAAAGTGGTTTATCATGACATTCTTCACCGTTGGCACATCGGTCAACATTATCCGTCGCGGACGTTCTTCTACGTTGGCTTCTAGGATAGCATTATCTATAGATGTTGGTCTTGGGTGAACTTTTTGTTACATTTTAAGGTCCCCTCTTGCTGCTTTTTCTCGTGTCTGACTGACATCACCCAATAAAGATTTGACTTCTGCGTCATTGATTTACCTCTCCAATTCTTCCGCCACCCCGATTGCATGATATCAGCCATCATTGACCCCAGTTCAGCATTGATCTCATCCAGCCATTGCGTTGGAGCTTTCAGTCTATGATACAATACAATCAAGGACAAAAAACAACGTGACAAATTCAACAACACGCTACAACTTATATGGACAAAAAATGGCTATTTTTTTTTAAATATACAAATTCTAAACCTATAATCTATATCTATAATAGATATAAATAAAAGTCGGGTTAGTGCGAACACTTATAACTCGAGATCGGCTGAACAGATTATTTCGATGTATGATTTATTGAATTCTTCTCCGCTCCGGATAACAGAATAACTAATAAAATGTTGAAAAAATACATAAAACATTAATAAAATATGACATTAAATTTAGTATGGAAAGCGATAGAGAGATATTTGGCAGTCTACCTCCCAAGAGGCTAAACCATTCAAATCCCAAGGATCTATGAAGATAAGAAGGAGAAAATATAATTTCGATTATTTTGAGACCGTAGTAATCTTCACTAAACGACCAGTCAACGTATTTAACTGTAACGACAATTTATGTGAGGTTGTATCCCGTGTAAGTAAGTGTGTCAGAGGTTTCTTCGACCTGTCGCGGTGTTTCCATTTTACTAACCCGGAAAATACCCCCGAGGAAAAGCTTTCGGGACATGAGAGACAACGGAGCACTACAGACACAACGGCACAGAGTGGGTCGATTCTTCGATTGAGGAGATAAGCTGGAGAACATGGGTTGGATTGGAAGGTACCAAACGGATCATGCACTGAACTGCAAGTTGATTTGTTTTGAAAATAATATGATAGGTACATTTATATTGTAATAGTCCACATCTCTTTTACGTATACCTAACACACTATTGCATTTTCACTTTTGAATTTTTTTTCATGGCACTGAATATTTTCATTTCATCCTGAATCCTTAATTCATATGAATTTAATGTAGATATTCAAAATAGTTAACAACGTTATTTCAATACCACTGTGAGATTGTTCTTAGTATTTTTAATTTAGATAAAAAGTTCGGTTACCTAATAAATTTTATTATTCTATGAATGTGATTATTCGCTCTGGAGAGAATGATCTTTAAAATTTAACATCTTAGTAATCCTTAGTGACTCACCATTATTAGGTTACTTGCAGCAAAACCTGTCGGACATCAGCTTGATTGTTATAAACCAGTAATATCGTCCTTAAATCAGGCTCCTAATATTACTTTACCACGTTGGAGACTGCAGAGAATTTGAGATTTTTCCCCGTAAAAACAGTTGTAGGTAGGTACTCAAGCACCTCTAACCAAGTATCACATATTTATTCGATACAATATTATTTGCCATGGACACCTATGATTTATATCGAACTATTATCAAAAAAAAATCGTGATCATAAAATCTCTAGTTTGGCCACGGTTGTGTATTTTAGTCTGAATTCGGAAATTTTATCAAAAGTTTTACAAAAACGTTAATAGCTTTTGAAACACCCAATATCGCTGAATACACATGGGTTTTTAAAGCTTGTGTCGTTAAAGAGGATGACAGTCGGCATCTGGGATCGAACCCACAAGCTCCAGTACGAAACAGTATGGTAGTCAGTGTTGAACCGCCAGGCAACCAACCACTTCTAATTAAGCAGATAGGTGCTGATGTTCTCTACCTCCTTGCTTCAATTGATCCAACACTAAAGTAACACCGTGTATATCGAAGTCCACAGTCCACATGTAATGTTAAAACTTACAGGAATTTCGGGGTAGATTTATTGTTAGAATAAATATGTAACTAATAACATATCCCGGTATAAAACAGCCCTCTAGTTAACACGAATTCAATACAAATATAACAACCCTCCGTTTCATCCCTCGTTAGCAACCCAACTCGACACACGCACTGCCAGGTAGGCAGAGAGGAGGTACAAGGTGCACCCTCCATCTCGCTCTTATCACCGCTATTGATTAAACGAAGCGTCTCTGAATCGGGAATTACCTTTCAGGAAACAAACCCTTAACTCGAACAAATATTTCTTGCCGATGTGAAAAATATTACATGTTTTACGTTAATGTGATTTGATACGAAAAATTGACAACGTTTTGTTTTTTTTTTACTATAGCTATCTCGAATCGAAATCAAAACCCTCTTTACACTCTATTTGGGGGCATAGGGAGACACCAAGAGCACTCAATCTTGCGAAATGTGTATGAACTCCTCCCACACCATGTCCAATCACCAAATGAATCGAAGGCCAATGTATGTTGTTTCGCAGAGTCTTGAAACACTGCGCTGTAATTCCTTCATGAACTCAATGAACAACGCTAGGCCGTCCGCGTACTCAATATCGCCCATAAGACCATCTCTCTGTGATACTGGTAGTCTTGCTATTTGAATGAACTTTCTCAAGAGGAAGTTCATGACAATGATTTGTAAATATAGGTAATAGAAGCCGATACGCAGCCCTGTCTGACTCCCGTAGAAATCCTGAAAGCTTCAGTAGGAGCTGGCGTTTTGACGCTACACTCGGAGTCTTCATATAGGGACTGTAACATTTTAACTAGTACCTACATATACCTACCGTACAGAACTAATGTTTTCCATACTGATGGTTTATGTTGGCTGTCGAAGGCCTTTTCAAAATCTATGAAGTAACAGGCGACTGGAGAGTAAAACTCTTTACACTTTTTAAAAATGCACCTGGCACAAGATTTACTGGATCGAAAATTTATTCCCGCTATTAAATCCACTCTTTTCGATCCTGGTATACTTCTTGTTTTTGATTCTTATTTATTCACTTTTGACCTCTTTTGCGGTTACTCTTATCACAATATCGATGCAATTTCAATCTTTGTAACAAAGCTATTATCACACTTAGATTCTGATTTCTATGCTTAAAAATAGTTGTTCCACATAGGTTCTTTTTTTAATATGGCATTGGTTTAAATAAAGATTTATACAAGTATTCATAGTATTAAAAGCATATTATATATTATTTTTTATATCGTGTATTTAGGCTATCTTTTTCCAAATTGCATATATTTAAAATATATTTATTTGTTAATCACCGACTTCGTATTTTTTAAAATAAATCTATTTTTACTCAAAGTGAATAAAATTACACTTTTTGACTCTTTCACAGTAAGCTACTTAAAGTTTGTGTCGTGAAAGAGGAAGATGTTCGGCACCTGGGATCGAACCCACGACCTCCGCACGAAACAGTGCGAAAGCCGGCATCGTTATGTATTCAACTATCAAATAATTTCTCTGATATTTTCATACCTACGGAAATCTGAACAAAGTTCTAAGCAAGAATACACACATACCTAAGTTTTAAAAGCCAAGTAAGTAGGTACCTATACGTTTAACTATCTATGGATGTGGTCTCATGTGGCAGAAATAGGTATAATAAATCGCCTGGCAGCGGCTCCCAGACAAAGTGAGGTTAGGAGAAAAATTACATTCTGAGACGCTTTACCAGACCATCAATACTCTATCGGATTCTACCTTCTCAAATTTATAATTTTCCAATCGGAAATTCGATCACGAACTTTAGAAAAACATTCTACGGATTTATGGAGAACTATTTTCATCATCATTATATCAAAGCTGAACCCCTAGTATAAGTTTTCGATCATCGAAAGAATTTAAAAAAAAAACCATACTTTTGTATGGATCGAAAGATTTGATCGTTTGATGCAAGAACACTATTTGCACCCCGATAATTCCTTATTAGCGTGCAATTAACTTTCAATAAAACTCGTACTGGCCCCACTGTTTCGGTTTTTAATTCCATGCCGCATATCGTGAAAGACCTGATGCAGATTTTTAAGTAACCTCGGCATGAAACATTTTGATCTGCTTTTATGGGAAAAGTCATTATCCCTCGACTTACATCCAGAGAGCCGGTCAGAAAGCCCTCGGAATAGCGGGAATGGTCATCATTTAAAATTTATACATTACCAGCCTTCCCGACAGACGTTGTCGTGTGTTCCTGACTATGAATTTTGATTTTGTATAATGATAAGCTTATTACCTTCACCAATGTAATTTAGATCGATGCATCTGTTTCAAACCATATATTTTCTATCGACATTCTGTCAATCGCACCAACTATCAAACAACTGACAGCTCCTGTCAATTTTTCAAATTTGGAATAAAAATAATATTGTTAAAAGTTCTAAGAAGGTTACCTACTTAAAGTTTTCTTTGATTTTCTTATTATCCACGCAACTTTTTTATTTTTTTCTTTCATAAGAACGTTCTCCTGAAAAAAGCAAACACGCCAAAAAAGGAATTAGCGAAATCGATTCAGCCGTTTAGGCATGATGCGATGACCACGCAAAATATGTCTCCATTCTCCAAATAGAAAACTAAAGACACCTTCCCACACTCTTTGGAGAAATGAATCGTCAAACATAAATCATTATTCGTTCATTATTATTAGACATGGGGCAGTGTGTGCAGTGCAATATGCATGTTACATCATAAAGGGTCAACACACGGTACATTATCACACTTGTAAGATCGCTGGTAATTATTTTCGTGTTGGCACCCGTGTGCATGTTGCTTTAGTGTTGATAAAATCAAATACATTAGGTAATACTGCAATTGCAATAATGTAACCTACCTTTTCGTTACTGTACTCCCTCACCATTACCCGAACCTTTACAGGAGGTATGGTAACTTAGTGGCAGAATTCTGGTTTGAAAAACTCCTTAACCACTTTCTATGACCCATTTCTAAGTAGGTACATTTATAGGAATCTCGATAAGAAAATGTTTTGGCAGTAGTGTTAAGCTCGCCATCCACCTATATTTTGCAGTCCACAACAGCTTCACCTTTTAATCAAAGCTCTGAAGTATGAGCATGAATAAAAATATATGTAAAAGTGGCGAAGTTTATAAAAATCACCATAATATTATTCCTTGTTTGAATTCACCTCGCCTCGCGGTTATATCAAAAGACCCATAGCCCTTAGAAATAAATTGTTAGAACCCGAGATATGTGATCTAGTTCTGAAATCAGCACATTTACAATAAAGCTAAGGTCTTAAAGCTATTGATGAATTTTATTTGATTCCAAAGCAAGACTTCAAACTTTCTTATCACTTGCTGCCACCTTCAATCTCAAAGCCCTTTAGTTTGTGGTGACGTCATCCAATCATCACAGCTTCGGCCTTCCGGGACTCTTTTCTGATACCCTGGTCTGTTGATCTTGATAACCCTGACTACGCAGACGCTGACATTCTGGTAGAGACAAAAGAGCGTGGATTTGTATTTTTTTCCATCTATAAGATCTCTATAGTTTAGTACCTACATACAATTCTCAATTGCAGATATCATTTGCTTCAATAGAAGGGTTCTAATGGGAGGTTTTCTGGGGAGCTTCCGACAATACACACTAGGTGGCAGAACTTCTAATCAGGTCTATTGTCAAATTATGACAGCAGCTGTCAAACATACCATCTAGCATTTACTGATGAATATTATGCTAATATATCTCCTCTCTTTTTATTTTCTCAATTAAACAATTTAACGTTTTAATTATTGATGATTGCAAAAGTGGCTTTTTCTACGAAATAAATCATAGTGTGTCCTTTTACACTATACACAAACAAAAGCACTAGGTATGAATTTGTCTTCAAGGATGGATTTGCAGTAGTTCTTTGAGAATACGTTTCAGTTCTGTATCTTCTTGTTTTATTGTTTTCTGTTACGGTATTTTTTCATTTGTATTTAGGTAGGTATATAATAAATAAAATAAGATAAACAATTATTTTATTTGTAATAGTATGTAAAAATAAATGTACAATGATTGTTCTAAACATATGGTTGAGGTTATAAACGTCAAAGTTGACCAGTGTTGCCAACGCCATTTTTCAAACGCTAAGTAGCCCAACTGAAAATTTGGTATGCGGTCATTCCGAAAATTTTAGTATCCGAAGAGAGGTGGGAGTTCACTAAAAAAGGTCATTTAGTATCCGGAAAGGTGAAAATTCGCTAAAAGGGAAGTAGCCCAAGTTGCTACCTGTCGCCTTTTAAATTTTTTTCGTCGCCGATTCTCGTTCCAAATAGGCCAAATGGCAGTAAATCGCCCCCTTTGGCAACACTGAATTTGACAATAGACCGGATTAGCTAGGGTGCCTCTAGCGGCACAAAATGGAAAAAAAAACATCCCATTCAACTCGTCATTTAGAAACTAATTTGAGTTTCGTGAAAAATTGGATATCCTTTCTGGGGTTCCCCAAATTACTTGTTGTAAAATAAAGTATTGGGAATTTCAATAGACTAACGTCTAAAAACATTTTTTTTTGGTTTTAAACTTCATCCAATCTGTGGGTGTACAACGTTTTGATATAATAAATAAATAAATATAACACTTTTCTATACAAAGGTGTCAGTATAGCCGGCGGAACTTATTGCCTGAGGCAATTTTTTCCAGTCAACCGGTCCCGTCCAATCTGAGACAGGCCAACCCCGGGTAGAAATTTCAAGTGAAAAAACACTTAGAAAAACTCTGACCCGACCGGGAATCGAACCCGGGACCCCGGATCTAAAGTCCACGCAAGTACAACTAGGCTACCGAAGTCGGGTAATAATAATGTACCTAATAATGATATTCGGGTCAGGTGTTTTAATAAAATATGTTTTTTTTTATATAAAATGCATTTAATTTCCAATACAAATCGTAGCAGGAAAAAAAAACAATAAACATTATTTAACATAAAATATTATTAATATCAATATTACACTATAATATTATGCTCATTATGTTTTGATACATTGACAGATATGTAAAATATTTATATAGGTTTGGTAATTTTGTTTTATTTATGTTAAATAGGTATAGGTATACACAATAATATAATGATATATTATAATTACAAATTTATCAAACAGCGTTATTTTTTATACAAGATATTTACAATTTCTATTTATAAAAACTTTAGTTATAATTATAATAATTATTTACACAATATATAAAGAAGTTTAAGTATGTAGGTGTGTACAAAATTAAATATCAGCATGTTAATGTGTTTTTTTTTACACAAATTAACGTAGGTATGAACCAATAACTTAATTCAATAAATAAAACACCAATATAATACGCATACAAAAATAGTTTTAAAAACATTTTTTAATGGAAACAATAATTGTAAGATTCTATGTTTGTATGGCATCGTGATCTTATCCATACATATAGGTAAAAAATTTTACATTTGTTTTTGTTTTTATGGATTGACATTTTGAAGTATTTTATTGCATAAGTAAATGATAAAATAAGTAGGTTAGAAAACTTTTTCCACTAGAGGAAACTGTATCTTCAGGAAATTCTGAGAATGTTTATTTCGGAATTATAAAAAAAAAACATAAGTAGGTACTTAAATATTTCAGAAATACATTTAACTATTTAAATTATGTAAAAATATCCATAGGTGTTTATATTAATTTAGATATTAATGGGTTTAAATTAAGTTCTATTTGCGTACAATAGTAGTTTGTATGATAATGTATATTTTGAGATTGGTCGGGAGGATTCCATATATATAATTTTAGATAAACATTCGTGAAAATTAAAATTTACTTAAATAGATATCTTAAAAACATAGATTAAAAATAATCAATTTAATTGAATAAACAAACTACTCAATAGGCCATATTGGAAACACTTGCAAGGACAATAATGTATTAATTTAAAAGTTTATTTTACATTTATGCAAGAATAGCATTAACTTATAACAGAATTATTAATTTAATTATTTACAAAGTCTCTTTATGTAGCAACAACTTAATTATATGTTTAATTTATGAATTAAATAAATGTTTTATTGTTCTATAGGCCTTTTTAAGCTGTTTGCATTTAGTTTTTTTTTATATTTATGACTTCGTAAGGTCAATTTTTTTTATAATATTCAAACCAATGTGTAGGTTTATTAAAATTTATTTAAATTCTTCAATTTTCAGGAAATCTTTAAGAGAAATGTTTATGCATGCAATTTACAACAAAATTTTACGAAAGATCGGCAAAATAACGACATTATTTTGTAATATTTGGAGGGTTTGCGTATTTACGTAGTGAATGTTCATTATTATGAATTAAATAACACACAGTTGCACTTTCACAAAAAAATTTTCACGCAGACATTGTCAAGAGTCTCTTGACAATGTCTGCGTGAGTTGGACGAAAGCGCTCGAGATTCAGTATAAATTTTGTGAAAGTGCAACTGTGTGTTATTTAATTCACATTATTTTGTGTTAGTAAATTAAAAAAAAACAAAACTAAGACTTACTGTAGTACCTACAGTTAAAGTCATTTTTTTTTAATAAATAAATTTTTAGCGGAAAATTAAAACATTTAAATTTTGACCCGGAAAAAGTTCTATCATAAAAAAGCTATTGATTAAACTTCTATCATAAAATAAGCTATTGAAATCATTAATCCTCAAAGGAATTAAATAATACAAGCGAATTCATCTACAAATCATAGCCTGTAGTATGTAGGCCTTAAAAATGGATGGATATTAGTAAAATTCAATCAATAAAAACAGTTTATTTACACTAATTTACATAGAAAAGTTTTTTTTAATATGGTAGTTTGATAGATATGTTCAGATTACAAACAGATATGTGAAAAAATAATGCATTCATTCGTTTACAAGATAAGTAGTGGGTAAATAGTTGATACATAATATTATTTAGAATAATAATATAGGTATAAATATACAACATAATATCACATTTTTCGTATATATATTAACATTTTTGTATTTACAGGTAAAATAATAATATAACAATAATAATTGATAAAAAAGCACAGTTCTTACACTTCGTTCCCGGGTTCGCTTCTCACCGACGTATGATATTCAGTTTCTCTATTCTTGTTTTTGAAGGACGCAAATGCTCTGGCATCATTTGGCGATGTCCTCGCATTAGCTGGCCTCTGGTACTGATGGTTCATGATTCTCATAGGAGGAACGTTCGGATGACACACTTGTTCACAATCGGGAGAATAGTCACTTTCATATTTGCCATCTGTGAGAGCGAATGTGGGGTTCTCTTGCATCCTCATGTTACCACTTTGATAATGGTCGTTTCGTTGTATGCATTCATTGTCGATTGAACTATTTTCGAATTTGGATAATTTCATAGGTCTCTGGTTCCTGCGCCCGGTTCCAAAATGGTTCTGGGGCATCGTGAATGTCTGATCTCTGCTGTTTGTGTTAGATTTGGCACTGCTTACGTATTTTTCACTATGCAGAGATAAATTCGATTTATCATTATTTCTTGCTCCGCTTTGATATTTGGACATACTTGGACTTTGGTGGGAGAGATATGTTTCCGAAAAAAGATTTCTATTAAAATAACCTCCATTACTGGCGGGGTAAATTTCTTCATCCCTCTCTTCGTTTTTATTGGTGCTATTATTCGATCCATATCTGTGTGTCCACTCCTGAAACAATTAATGAACATACGAATTAGAAAAAAAACACTAAAAATAATCAAGAGAAATTTAATACCAATAATCATTAAAATGATCCAAAAATGAACAATCGACCAGAAATTAAACCATTTAAAAATATCAAGTGTGTATTTTGATAAAGTCCCACCAAATTTCTAATATAAATCTGGAACACACAATTTAGATTGCGATAGAGTGATTATGGACATATATTGTATAAATTCTACTCATTCCTCAGTACTCACCATTGAACCCTTGGGGTTTCCTGGACTAGGTATAAGTGTAACAGAAGCATAAGCGGCGGGCGAATTTGGAGTTTCCCCACCCTTCCTGAACGTTATCATGGAAGCGTCTACTTCAGCATAGTCGGGCATATTTCCATTGATTTTATCATACTCTGGTAAAGACATCGGATCGAATTCCTGTTCCTTGTCTCCTCTTCTCCACGTGTCTGGTCTATTTTTGACCCAGAGTAAAGAATCTGTCTTCATGTTACCATTTTGTTTGTAACCTGTTCCTATGGGATGGGGAAGACCCATGGCGGATTTTATACTCATGTGGCTGACGAAGTTTTTACTGCCGTTTCTTGAATCTGTGGATTACAAAAAATAATAATATAATCAACTTTGGCCAATTAATCTGGTTTTACTCAGAATGTTATTTTATTTGTCTATTAAGAAAAAACTTTTGAAAGAGGTGATTTATGAATTGTTTTTTGTACATCAAATTCATGCTTCGCCTAATATATAGCAAGATAAAATGTAATAAAAATGTGTTCCTAACACCCAAAGTACAAATGGTGTTTATATTTATCCACTCACCGTATAAATTTGGTAAGGGATTCTCCTTCATCAATAGCTGTCTTCGTCGAATAAAGATTATAGCAGCAAACAACAAAGTCATTATTGTTAATATCAAACCAAGGAGAGCCAAAAACCAGGGCTCTGTTAATAAATCACCGGAGACCACCGACTGGATGTTGTGGTGCAAGCTGTTCCTAAAATAAAACATGAGTCTTATGAATCATTTCAGACAAATTAAGATCCATTTTATTACATGGATCATTAGTGAGGAGACACTTACTTATTGTGCGGTTGATCTAGAAGTCGTGTTGATGGATCAAAGCCGTGAGACACGGGCAGCTGCAAGGTACCATGATGACTGTATGGACCGATTCCTCTCATCGTGGCCGCTGCCAACTGAATCCAGTAAGTCACACCAGGAGTCAAATTGTTGATTCTTATACTGTTTCCAACGACTGACATGTTTTGTACTACGTGCGTATCATTCCCAGATTCCTTCACAACTATTTGATAGCATTGAATCACGCCATTGTGAGTCCCTGGAGGTGGCGGCTTCCATTTCAGCAGTATGGATGTGGAATTAAGGTACGCACCTTCCAAATCCGTTGGAGCAGCATCAGGAACTAAATGAACATTTTTTTACGTTAATCAAAACAGGTCTTTTTAAAGAAGGTATATAAAAACAAATGAACAAAAAAATCCTTACCATCTTCTAGGGTTCTGACTATTTTGGAATTAGACGGTTTCGCTTCGAGCCTTCTGTAGAATGGAATCAAGAAAAATTCATATTGTGTATACTTTAATAGGCCGGTTATTTCGTAGCTCGTTGTTCCTCTTGAATTGAGCAGGGAAACCATTTTATAATCAGTTGACGAGACATTAAAACCATCCAGTGGACGAAAGTAAATGTTAAATCCATCCAAATTGTTTGTATTTGTTGCCTATAATAAAAAAAGACATCTATAGTTTCACAACAATACAGAGAACAAAGTATAATAATTTGACTTCAAATTTTCATGTACATACCTTCCAAACCAATTTAACAGCTGTTGATTCAACGGCGATTAATTCCAACAGCTGTACGATATCTTCTGTCATGAAAATGGCTCTTACTTTTGGAGAAAGGCCCAAATCATCGAAATTTCTCGAGACATAATTTGACTCATGACCTTCCATCACTATCGTTTCCGAAAGGCTACTTGGAGGCGAAAGGCCATGAGAATTTTCGGCTCTCACTACAAAGACGTAAGTTCCACCAGGAATCAGCTGCTTCGGTGTATACATTGTTTCTTGCACTCTCCGTGCCAAAACCACCCATTTAGATTCAACTTTTCCACTATTGCCGATGTTATCTCTACCAAACATCTCAATTTGATATCCTAATAGTGTTGATGAGCCAATTTTGTTATTCTGAGACCAGGTGATCGTAACACTGGAGTCTGATTGGTTTCTTATTTGCGGTCTAGTGGGCGCACCCGGGAGAGATGACAGGTCGGGACCTCTGAAGAAGTTGATGTTAGGATTTTTAGGAGATTCAACAAGTAAATTTCCACTCCAAACCGATTTTCCATTTTTAGAAGAAGCCACGCACGTATAAAGTCCACTATCATCGGCAGTCAGGTCTTTTATAGTCATTGTGCCAGTTTCTGAAATATCGTACTTCAAGTTAGGGACTATAGGAGTTGATTTGTGATACCACGATATGACAGGCGCCGGTTCTCCACTTGCGCTACAAGGCATCACAGCCAAGGTTTTTAATGGAAGAGTTTGATTTGATGGTCCGATGGTTATAAGCGGAGGAGGTCGACTATCTTCGGATGTTACAACGATTCGTGCTCTTCCAACGACAGAACCAGCAACGTTTATGGCCATACAAATAACGACAATGCTTGAATCTGCTTTCGTTACATTGTGTAATATCAGTCTTGATTCTCCATCTTTTACAGATGATGCAGTAAATCTTTCCCAGGAATTTCCTGGAAATATTATTGAATGATTGCCTTCTGTCGACCAAAAAATACTTGGCTTAGGTGTTCCGCTTATATTGCATTCAAATTGAGCATCATTTCCTTCTTCAACCGTTTGAATAGTTGGTTTTATATCCAGAGTAGGCAAAGCTGTAATGAAAAAAACAAATTTAATTTGTTTTATGCTATTACATTTTTTTATGATAGATGATTATGTAATCGTTCCTGAAAATATTAAGAACTTACCATGGACAGTCAACGTTCCCCAAGCTTTGATTGTTCCCACAGTATTATCTGCTTCACAAATATAATCACCCTGATCTTCGACTGTGACTCCATCAAGTTGCAAACCTCTGTCTTCTAAGATATGAACCCTACCTAACGGCATATTTCCTCCATCAGCGGTTCTTCTCCACAAAACATCGGGTAAAGGATCTCCGCCAACCCTACATTCGAAAGTTACCGTCTTTCCTGTTAGAACAGTTGTGTCTTCTGGACCAGCGATAAGGTAAGGTTTAACTAAAAAAACAAACATCAAGATTAAATTCACTCCTATCAATAAGTGTTTTGTTGTACATATTTTCAAGATTTATAATATAAACTTACTGTGTACTCGAAGTCTTGCAGTAGCAGATTCCCTGATGCCTACAATATTTTTAGCCACACATTGATATCGACCATCATCAGTAACTCTGAGGTCTTGAATTACCAAATTTCCTCCATCAACTATGCTAATCCTGTCATTATCTTCCAAATCCATATCTTGCCCATTTTTTCTCCAAATAACCGTTGGTTCTGGGGTGCCTTTAGGTGGAGAACATTCTAAGAGTGCACTGTCACCTGCAGCTCCCCTAGTATCTGCTGGCTCTAAGCGAAAATCTTCCCGAAGAACTGTTGGAAAAATATTCAAGTTCCATAACAACTGCTTCATGAGTAGGTTATAATCAAGAATAAAGCAAATAAGATACTTACCAGCAACTTGCAAAGTCGCGTTTCTACTTCTAGCCGTACCCAGTCGGTTGGTTGCTTCACACCAATAAACACCTTGGTCTGTATCTCTTCGTGCATGGGTAGCTCTAAGGAAGAACAATCCACCTGCTGGCAACAGTACACGTCGTGCTCCTCCAGGACCTCCAGGAGTCAAGGGTGAACCATCTTTGAACCATCTTATGACTGGAGAGGGATCCCCTTCAGCCCGACATTCCAAGGTAGCTGGAAGATGTCTCCCAACAACGAGATCCATCGGCTCTTCCACCAATCTAGGTGGATACTCTGATGAACCTGAGGACAACAAAGAAAAAAAATCATATATTTTTGTGCAATAACATAAAGTTAAAAGTGAGGTGTAAATACTGTGCGGAAGAACGTTAAATACGCTTCAGCCATTTGTTCAAGGTCATAGAGGTTCAAGCGTAATGGATGATTCCTATCGATTTCATGTGACTATTTGTGTAGTCGTGAAGGGAAAATGTATGTACTTATGTACCAAATCTCTTCGGTAAAATTATAAAACAAAATAAGTAATGAAGAATATTAGTCCGGAAGGTGGCCTATCTGGGACATGTGCTCAGGGGAGAGAGGTAAGAGCTACTGAAACCAATTTCGGTTGGCAAAATAATAGAGAGTCGAATAGGCGCGGGCCAAAGACAGATTTCTCAGCTGACAAGTATCAGGGATTAGCCTGGAATAAGAACAAGCGAGGCGCGTTTTGGAGCAGCCCAAGATAGGACAGTAGATGATATAGAATGAGAGTCGACATTTGGGGACCCAACAAGACTCATTAAAAAGAAGAATAATATACATATTTTGCGAAAAAAGCACATTACGTTTTTAGAGTAAAATTCTATTTTACCCTAGATATATGAATACTTTTTAAGCGCTATCATAATGTGGAAGGGTTTTATGGAACTAAAAATGACAGCTTCAAAATGGAGGAAAAAGGAGATAATCTCATGATTTATTAGACAATTTGGCAGGACAATTTGTGTGAAATATATTTTTCATTAGCCATCATAGAGAATAATAGTGAGGCTTACATAAAGGACCCCTTCCTTGCATTGACCCTTTTACACATTATTGTGAAGTACACAGCAGAAAATATAAAGTGAAGTGGAGGGTGTGAGACCTGCATAAGAGTTGAGCACACACTGAAAATTAAGCTCGTTGAAAGAAATATTATAATACGTTCATAAAATCGGTGAAACTATTAAGTGAAATCCAAAAACAACTTCTTGAAATTTCAATACAGGAACTATTATTGTATCGAATTTTAAGGAAAAAAATGTCTTGCAAAGATTACCTTGAACAATATACTTATTCATTTATTTACTTGTTCACTTTTAAATTTAAATACAAATACGCATATTCTGCATTTAATCAATAAAATAATCCAATATTATTAATTAGTCTTAAATAAAATCTTATAACTCGGACAATATCTGTTTTCTGTAGTCTCTTGTCCAAAATTTTGCAGTTCGTTTTACCATATTGATCTCTATTTTACATTTTGTTTGACGTGTTAACTGTTGAGTCTTATGCCTTTTCCATTGATTTAGTTACATACAATAAGGTGTTAAAATTCTCTTTGATATGTCTGATATTAGTTTATTTAAATTTATTTTCGTATTTGATAAGTACTGATTTTGCCAGCTTGAAGCTATCTGGAGGACTTATGAAGTTGGTAATGAGAAGGTGAATCTTGTAAAAAAAAAGACTATCAAATTGAACAACTTAGGGATATTTCCCAGATATCTAATACCTTCACATCTAGGGTCCAGAAAATAAAATAAAATAATTTATTAAAAAGAGCTTTCAATCTACCTACTACAAGATAACCCGTGTTATGTATAATATGCTTTGCACATGATAATTACTTGCACTTCAGAAATCTATGCAATAAATGTAGTACCTACAAATATTGAGTTGTTGTCATCGATCCGAGAGCGCCGTCAAGTGGAATCGATTTATCCAGATTCACCCTAAAAGCGAAATTATGTTGATTGAAATAAATCATTTAAATTTTTACCTGTTCGACGAACGGACTAGACGCCATCTACTTACATACGTTAGCGGCACAAGAGCCATTGGTGTTATAGTTGGCAATGGACTACTGACTACATTATACAGAGCATAGAAGACGGAAAATTTATTGAGTGTACTTTAAATTTAGCACTTAAGGTTTTCTCTCCACATAGCCTTTATGTGTATGGGTGGTTTATTATTTGGGTTTTCACCACAGCATGAGGGCAGGGAATGAAACACCATCAACCCTCCATCGCTGAAAGTGTTTTTTTTTCTCCACATAAATGAAATAGCAGTGCATATAATATTACTATGAAAATATCTTTTTTGATATATTTGAGTTCTTAAACAAAAGTAAAAGCATCGTTCCATAAGAATATGTATTCTTAAATCACAAGTAGATGAATATTCCTTTTGTAAACCGGCGTAGAAGAGTTGAAGAGACAAGAAAACTACAAAAGTATACAAGGTCTGCTGTTAATCGTTGAAGCCGAAAAACTGCAGAGGTCACCCAAAAAAAAATAATTAATAACAGGTGGTTGAAGACATGTATTGTGATGGAGCCCGTACAAGGAAATTAGGAGTCTGGCTGGTGGCAAAGAGATATGAGGAAGACGAAGAAATGTACCTACAGTTGGTGATGTAACAATAATTTCTAAAGCAAGATATCTAACAGGGCTCAAAAATCTGCACACTGAAACATGAAGTCAAATCCAGTAAAGTGTGCAAGAGGATGAGAGAGGGGGAGAAAAAGAAAGTCAGAATCACGACCATAATAACACGTAGCCATGTAAGTTTAGAAACTTAGAGTAGAATACGGTCGTAAACCTATAGTGGCTCAAATCATATAATTGACCAAAAAATGTGAGATCTTGAAACTTTTTTGAGTCGTTGCACTTTCGTCTGATAAAAAAGCTTGTTAGACATATTATGTCAATGATGGTAGTGTGATAAACTAGTGTGACACGCCCATATTTGCTCAAAAAGTTTCCGATTTGTATACTTTTTCGGTAATTCTCTCCAGGAATGCATAATTAATGGGGAATCTATCATTATTGATGGTTTTCATTTTTTTTATTGGTAAAAAATATAAAATGTTTTTCAAACGATTTGAATGGAACATTATTAGTACAGTATTTGAAACTAATACATTGTTGATTTAAGTTAAGAAAAATATTAAAAAAATGGACAAAAAAATAATAATAAAGAAACTACTTTTACCGCTTTCAAAAACGTAATTTGACAAGCCACGAAACTATAAGCTTAGAATGTCGAAATGACATGATTTTATATGGAAATATTTCTAGGATTCTATAGGTACATTTAAGAATAAAAAATGTAAGACTGAATAAACCTACTTAAATCGAAGACTTTACATAACTTAATTACTTAGTAACTTTAAACAAGTTTCTCTAGTCGTGGCTTAGGGGAATATAGCAACCTACAGACAGATAATAAACGGAAGTTGACGTCACTAGATTGATGAGCCATAAGAAGCTTGAATCAGCGAAACTAATAACGTTACGGAACATCGATCAATACAATTTTAAAGCTCAGCTTAGCAAGAGTTCAAAATTAAGACGCTAATAGTTATTAGCCAAAGTGTTGAAGTCGATTTTCAAATGGTAGGTGCAAAAAATCAAAGCAATAATTACATACTATAGGTACCTAATTATTCATTTACTAGCTGATCCGAAAAACATAATGAAATTTAACTAATAATTGTGTAATAATTATCGTTGATTCGGTTGCCGGATGAAGTTCGACGGGTCATAAGTTTGTAATCAAAAGAAGTCCTCTTTAATTGATTTACTTTTAAAAAAAATCCAAAAGATGGCGATGTAGTTACAAATAAGGCACATATGAAGCCTATTACCTTACGCACCGGTCTAAATAAATAAATTTTGGATTGAAAATTTTCCAATTTGAACAAAAAAAACCTCTATTAGGTACTAATTATTTTATTCTAATTTATGAAATAATTTGAGGATATGAAAAATACATGCAGGAAAAATTTTGTTTCTTCTTATTTAAGGCCTGATAAGACCTGTCTTTTAAGAGTTAAGTCATCTTCTAAGGGTTTAAAATAGAATAATTATGTATTTCAAATTAGGGATGACCTGTTCTAAGAATTTTTATAGATGAATTTTGAGTAACTATAAGATTTTTGTAGTCTAGAATTTTACAATTATTTGGCTACCAACGTCAAACATTCCAACCTTAATATTACTAACTTATGGGAGCGAGGGAAAAAAACCACAGAAGAAACAAGAAAATGAAGACAAGGAGAAGAAAAGGAGGAATGTAAAGAGAGATAGAGAGAACAGCTCCCTGGGGTACCATAAAAGATGAGGCCTCGTGTTGGAAGATTCATCTAGATAAAGCAAAACAAACTCCAATTTCCTGATTTTTAATACTTGTACGGCTCTTCAGAGAACGCAGAAAAAACATAACCTATAAAATTACAATAACGATTTGTATACAACAATTCTTTTCGAACGACAGAAAAACAAATGATGTCTGCCTTTTTAAATATATAAATACTCAGATTTATAACAGAATTTATGAAAAATTTCACACATAAAAAGTGTTATTAAATCTATAGGTATATGTATAAGAATAGTATTTGACTGACTGAGTGATCGACTAATGCCGCAAACCCGAAATGAACATGCACCCAACATATGGCTCTATCTTTGTAGTAGTGCGTGAGTTGCTTTACTCTAATCGTAAATCGCCGTAAAAACGGGCGAATCACAAAGTGACCCCTAGTAATTTAATATTTTACAATAAAGGACATTACAATTCCTACTTGAATGGTGGAAGACATCGAATTAAAAGAATATCTACAATTCATCGGAAGAAATACAGAAATAAAAATATGGACCTGCATTTTACAATCCAAGCACACCTCTTTCGCTTTTTCCAACGACGTATAATTTCTCAAACAACCTCTTCTACTTCTCGTACTTCTTAGCTGGCCTTGATGTGTTTGATTCACGTCATTCTCGGTCGATCACGCTTTCTTACACCTTCCTTTTCAGCTTTGTGCATTTTCTTTGTCATTCTGTTTACATCCAGTCTTTCCGCATGCCCAAACCATCTCAACAGTTGACTTTAATCTTTGTCACAACAACACTAACTTCCATACTTCAATTCCTTCCTAATATTGTCATTCTTTCCATTCTTCTTTTTTCGTCCATGTCCACTTTTCACATCCATACATCATTGATGGTAACAGAATTGCGTTATGCACTAGTTTTTTGCTTGTAGTGAGACGTTGTTGTTTCTCATCATAGGTTTTAGCGCACCGCCCGCCCATCCTTCGTAAGTAGTAAAAATCTGTATACAAAACCTGTTTGAAGCGCATAGTACCATGACCTTCAGAGATTGCTTGAAGAAGGGATGTCTGTTAAGGAAACCGACATGTATTTTATATTTGCATCCTTAATTACAAAGTTACATAATATATTAAGAAACTTTGTAATTTTGGATGCAAAAATGTATAATACATGTCTGTTAACGAAATCGATAAGTACGTATTTTATATTTGCATCCCTAATTACAAAATTACATAATATATTATGTATTATGAAACTTAATTCTAGTAATCATAAAGATGTTCTTCAAACATACAACACTCTTCTAAACACCACTTCATAACATCCATTAAGATCATACTCAACACAAGTATTTTTGGTTAAAGCACTCTATGAAACATTTTACAGTATTAATTGATACACTTTGAAACATAAATAAATATTAATTAATTACAAACTTTAATCAAAAATAAACAAAAATATTACATCCATTAACAATTTAATTAAATTATCCCCACGTTGTGCTAGAACTCAAAACGATAAATGCTACAAGGTGCCACCATGCAAAGTGCTCATACTTCAATACATCCCTTATATTTTTGTCATTCTTTATGAGAAAAACCAAAACTTTATTTTATTGTAATGAGCCGTCACAGAAAATTAAGAGGTAAATATTTTTGGCGTGTAGTTTTAAAATTTAGTCATTTCACATATTATTCAAATTAAAAGAGTTTTTTTTTTGAAAATTGTAAAATCAATCTGAATCGGAGAAATTTTGCAATCTCGTATAACCCCAATATAGATTTTTTATTTTTAAAATGTTCTTTTTTAAAAAAATATGAACGTAACCAACTGTCAAATTAGGAAATTTATAACAACATTCGCATCAACGTTGTGATGGTTGATTAAATTTTTTTTTAATGAATCTAAATACAAATAAACCTTGAGATCTTTCACAGAAAGCAAAAGACTTGATTTGAAAGAAGGAAGACGGTCGGCATCGGGAACCGAACCTACGACCTGCACTACGAAAGTCAGAGACTGAACCGCTTGACTAACAACCACTTTTGGATCTTTTTAATATCCAACAATGACCTTAAATCACGCAGTCCGAATTGCATAGTGTACATAGTGTTTACCTATCGTATTATGGAATATTTAAATGTCTAGATCGGAATGCAGGGCGGGGCGTGTTCGGTTTTTAAACAGATTTGATTCGGCACTTACCGTATTGTTGTTTTCTCTAATGTAATACTGTTAATCTAATTATTAAATAAAAGTAAATATTAATATTTTATTTTAATCTATTATTGAACACCACACATACACAGTTCAATCGTTCCGATTTCTCTTTTTATAAGAGAGAATTAAATGGTGTAACAAAAAAATAAAACTCCTTTAAGAGTATGAGCCTTATGTGTTTGGCCGTATTGCATTTATATTGTAGGGTTATTTAACTAGGCTCAGGGTGACCTCCCTCTACGCCGTAGCCAGATATTCGTGCAATGCAGCCTGCTACGACTCGTAGGCTGCTTTTGGAGGCTAATAACAATATTATATTAAGTATATTATGAAATATGTTCCCGTGTAGAACAGTTTGGGGTTGGTTCGTTGCATTGCCAGCTGAGTTATGTCCCCTTACTAAATTTAATAATAATGAGCCTTGTAATAGTAATTTGGGATACAAAAACATTCGATTGTTCGTAGTACAGGCATTTCTAAGTGGATATAAAACCGGTCTGAACATAATTTCTATTTCGACTGAGGCACGCCAAGTTTTATAGGATCGTAAAAATGGTCAAATTTATAGCATTTGAAAATTATTTGTTACCTACAATTTGTTACCACAAAATAACAATATGATATTATGAAGGTTCCTACTTCAATAGTTTTAATTAGAATAATAGGTATATTATATTCTTAAAATAATAATATGGTTGTGTCTTCTTTTCAATTTTGGTTATTGTGATGGAAGGTTTATTTTCAAAACGAGGAGGCTAACAAAATTATAAATACTTTGAAAGAAGTTGGTGATATTCATATAAATAATAGACACCTATTGAAAGCTTATATTAATATGAAAAAGTAATCATTTACCGTACTGTGAACAAAGTCGAAAATTCACAATTTTCTGAATCGTAACAAACTGATCATTTTCCGAATTATTGTGAAACGAGAATCAAAAGTAATCATTTTTCCTGTGTTGAAATAATATTAAAAATGATTACTTCCCGGGCAGAATAACAATACATAATCAAAACTGATCATTTTCCGTGCTGTGTAATTAATAGAAAAGTGATTATGTGCGATTCTTTATATGTATATTTGTATCCGTCTTATAGAATTATATTAGAATTATATTGTTAATTGGGTTGGCTGAAAGTGATCTTTTAAGTTATGTCCGCTCTTTGATTTGTATAAACATTTTCGTATAAGCATTCTTTGATTATGAAGTTCAAGAAAATAGAAAAGATGCGCCTTTTTAGTACCTAATTGAGTGGGAGGTTAATATTTTTTCAAGCTCATGTA
Source organism: Mystacides longicornis (assembly GCA_963576905.1). Classification (NCBI taxonomy): domain Eukaryota; kingdom Metazoa; phylum Arthropoda; class Insecta; order Trichoptera; family Leptoceridae; genus Mystacides; species Mystacides longicornis. The sequence goes on from OY756428.1 coordinate 2,458,779, forward strand.
CACATTTGCAACTAGGATGCGTTTTGTTGATTTATCTACAGTAATGCTGTAATTTCATACTTCGCGAATAAGGGATGAAGTTCTGAAAATACAGTGAGAAGTCAAAGCCTCTTTTTCTGAATTAATATTTCATATGTTGAGCAGGGATTAATCGCAGCCAACCCCTAGATTTAAACCCTTGTGGGAAGAGGGTGCCTATTTTATTACATTATCTATGGAAAAATAAGCCCTGAAACTTTTCTTTTATATATATGTATGTACGTACTTGTGTGTACGAGATCAGACGTTATTATGGTATGAATATAAAACATCCTAGGAAAAACCGAAAGGGACAAGAATAGGAACGAGAGGGACAAACATAGAAAGTAAGAAGTATACGCGATGTTGGCGCTCTTTAGAATCCAGAATCGAATTTCAAATTTTAAATAAACAACAAATTGACAGTGTTTGTTAATTTATCATTTAAGTTATGTACTGTTTTCGTTGTTTGTTTTGTTCTTAAAATGAGCAAATAACTTCCTATTAGGTATGTCAAATTTTAGTAACAACTTATCTTGATCCTGGATAATATTATATTTTATATGACTTAACACCGCTTTAAAGACGTGGATTTGCCTCTATTTAAAAGTGCCTAAGTTTAGAAATTGTAAGGAATTCGTTTTAATTTTGATTGATTTAAAGACTATCAACATACCTAAACATATCTTCGATTAACGTAATAAAAATTGAAAATAAATTATGAGCTGTTGAAATGTTTAGAGGAATACAGAGGAAAGACCTCGAAGGAAATACGTATGAAACATTTCAGCCAACTGTTTGCAGGTAACTCAGATTTTTTATAAACATACAATTATGTCAATAATAAATAGTTCCACCATGAAATCACTTAAGGGCGTAAGGAGGCAAAAACTCAAATATTCTCAATCTTGTGCTTAAATAACTACCTCCCACTCCAAGACTAAATCAAGAATAAAACACAGTACGAAAACTCAAAACGTTTAGTAACAAAAATAGACGAGAAAAATACAAAAAAAGTTGGGTGTTTTGATTAAAAATTCTACAGAAAGAAATAAGATTAGGAGAAACTACATTTTATCTAGATATATTAAAATAAAAGATAATCCTTTGAAGTAAGTTGATGTTGCGGAATCACCAATAAAGCGAACAAAAAAAAACAATATAAAATAAATAACAGTATAATAATATTACATGACATCAATTGGAATTAGAAAAACGTTTCGACCGAATACACATCGCAAACCATGCGTATGATTTTCTTATAAAATAAAAACGAGAATTTGGCAAAAAATATATTTCTGGCAAACCTCTAATTCTTCACTGCAGTTGAAAGAAGGGCCGGAGCCCATCTGGTCTGGTTTGTATAATAATAATAACAGTGATATAAGGGGAAGAGGCTGCGTTGGTTGGAGAGGGGTGGAATAACAAGGAACTTGACTTTTAGTGGACACATTACCCGAAAGAGAGAGAGAATCTCTCTGAGAATTACAATATTACGGTAAGAGGGAAAACCTGAAACTAAATGATATTTCTAGAGTGGTTTTATAGCCGATCAATTCCATAACAAACATTTTCTGGTAGTTCTGCAATATTTTTGTCGTAAATAACACTATTTAAATTTAGCAAAAATGTTATTGTTGATGTAATTATTATACTTTCATTGTAGCGGTGAAATCGCTTATAAAAAACTTTAAATTTGACTACTTAAATTTGTATCAAATGAGAAAGAGTATAGTCTGAAAGGATAGCCTTACGATATGTTCCCTTAAAGGAAGGCAGAGAGAATGAGTATCCAATATTTTCCAAAATAACTTCTTCCACCGGTAATAAAATTTATCATACAAACTCTCCTGTTTCTTTTGAATCTCTCTTACCTTGACCACGCGATCCACTTGATTCTCGTTCGATCAAGCCTTCTTTTTTTCAGTCTAATTTATTATTTTATGTACCTAATCCAAGATCATTTTTATATTGCATGTTTAATTTTTCATTATTGCATATTTTTTGTACATTCTACTATCCAATTAACGGCGGACAATTTACTAAGGCATCAAAACACTTGACTTTTACACACATTTTATGTATCTAATGTTTTAATATCTTGTTTGAATGTTTAATTTTCGCATCTAGAGTTCTAGGGTTCAATTCTCAAAAAAGAACCTTCTACGATAGAAGTTCTAAGTGTGAGAGATATAAAGCTGTGTACTCACCTGCGGCGTCAAATTGGCGTGTCAAATTTCCATAGCACGCGGTTGTTCGCGGCGAATCACCACGAACGGAACGCAGCGATCCGACAGAAAACTACATAGACACCGATTTGTCACGTATCATGCAACGTTACCAAATTCATAGTACGCGGTGGTTTGTGGTTGTTCGCCACGAACCACTGCGTACTATGGAAATTTGTAAGGTTGCATGATACGTGACATGCAACGTTACCAAGTTCGTTGCGAACACGCGTAGACATCTGAACCAAGGTAACGTGACCGCGCGCGGCACAGGTGAGTACACAGCAAAAGTCTGGGGTCACTAAATGCAGCACCAAAGGGTGAAGAGATGTATATTCGGATCTTATAAAGCAAAGGGAAGAATTGGCAAATACGTCAATGGTCAAAGATTTTATCAAAATTTTCAATGTCAAAATCTCAAATGTAAAGGGAAGTTTCTTACGTTTTCAGATTTTCACCATAACCGCTGCGTACGTTTCAAGGGACAATAAAAAGCGTCCGGATTTTCAAAGCGATCTCTCTCCACGTCTCCACATCACCCAGGGGACACAAGTTTGCTTCAAGTGTTTTGGATTTACACATCAAGTCCATTCTTTTTTTTTGTTCATTTCAAATTGTAGTTCTTCATAAAAAATTTTCATAAGTTGAAACTTTTTCCCTTCGAGTTATAACTGTGTTTAAAAATATGCAAATGAACTCTCCTCGGTAGGTACCTACCCAAATTTTTCCTATTTTTAAGGTTCTCCATTCAGAACGTTGTCCTTTTGTGTGTTTTTTAATTCTCCTCTTAATTTCAATACTTTTACTGACTTTTTTATAAACTTAACCCTGTTCAGAATTGATTCTTCATCTTTTTTAAAGGAGTTCCTTAAAAAGTTTCGATTGTACCATAAAGAAGACAACTGTACACCTATTCTGTAGCAAGTGTAGGGTAGTCACTTGAAAAAAGTGACTATTAGGCGATACATTTTGTATGAAAAACGTCTATATGCGATTCTCGCATTCGATAAATAGACGTTTTTCATACAAAATGTATCGCCTAATAGTCACTTTTTTTTCAAGTGACTACCCTACACTTCTACAGAATAGGGGTACTGATGGGGAATTTTTACTTTTGATAAAATTGGCAGTTTTTTCGAACATTCAAACGCACCTTTATTTAGATAGTTGAAAAAATGTCAATAGAAAATGTTTTAAGAAATCCTGTTCATAATTTTTAAATATGTATACCTATCCACTCTTAAGAAATTTAAAATGATGATGGCAGATATATAGAGCAAAACAGAAGACACTGGAAAGACTACGTTGAAATGATTGACATTCAAGAAAGACATCGGTTTAATAATGAAAAGCTTAATGATGAAGATCGATAGTCAGAAAGCAAGAAGATGTTATCCACATTGTGAGATTCTATATTGTAAGATATTGCGAATAAAAAATGATTCTACAGCAAACGAAGTACAAAGGTAATAGAAATATCAGAAAAATAAATCTGTGTATGTTGTATGTTAGTGTTGTGACAAAGATGAAAGTCAATAAGTCGAGATGGTTTGAGTATGTGGAAAGATTGGATGCAAACAGAATGACAAAGATAATTTATAAGGCTGAATGGAAAAGTGTACGAAGATGTGTCCGACCGACAATGACGTGGGACGAACGCATCAGTTGATCATTAATCGAAGCCCGGTCAGAAGTATGCGAAATAGAAGAGGTTGTATGAGAAATGTTATGTCGGTGGATGATGCGAAAAAAGTGTGCTTTGATAGAAAATTGTGGAGGTCCATTCTTTCTGCCTACCCCTTGCGGGATACGGCGTGGTGGGTAAAAAAAAATGAGAAAAAGTATGCATTAACTCAAATAGTATGATCAAAGGTAGTAAAACCTAAATATTTAAAAGTTGATCATTTTCTATGAATTTAGAGAGTCTTTTTTACCTTTATTTTGCTTTCAACCTAACAATAAGAAGATGGTAAAAACAATGGCGCTCTTCGCCCACCTTCCACCCCATTTTAAAGACACTTTCTTGAAGCAATAGTGCAAAGAAATACAATTCAAAACACCTTGCACGCGAGTTTTATGTCTAGTACCTCTGGTTCGTACCCCGCCTGGTGCAGACTAAGTACTGTAACAACACTCAAACAGACGATGGATATGGCGAAGTTAACGTCTTAAGACGATTTCGAGAAGCAGCAGGTGATGAAGATCATGAAGGAGAGAGTGGAGGCTGTAATGGTTTTTAAGGCAGGGGATTCGAGGGAGGTTCTGGGCCTGTTATTACGTTAGGGGGTTCGACTCAACAAGACAATGTGCAACTGCGGCCTGCAAAGTTATTCGAGACTGAACCTCCGATATTTCGAAAAGATAATTTTTTCGAAAAAAAAAAAAATAGAAGTCGTTCGATAATTTGATATCCGATAAAAAAAGTCATCGATTTTTGTAATGTAAACTTTTTTTGTACAATGCGTTTTTTACGTTTAAGATAATTTTTAATGAACTGAAGAACATTATAAATTTTCGCGTAGACTATCAAGAACCTAAAAATTGTTCAAACTACTGCAACAATTAAATTAATGACCTCGGTAGCCTAGTAGTATATAGGCAAAAACTTCTAATCGAGGATCGATCGATTCCTGATTAGGTAAAATTTTATGTTTATTTTTTTTTTCACTTTAAATTTCTTCCCGAGTTTGACCTGTCTCAGATTAGACGGGACTGGTTGACTGAAAAAAATACTTTAGGAAAATAAGTTTCGTCGACTATAATATCTACTAAAATTTTCATTAATTTTTTTTCCATTCAGAAAATAATACAGTTTTACAAAACTTATGAATGACTCTGCAGGAAACAAAATAAAAAGTGCATACTAGTAAAATTAATATCAGACCAGAGCTGGTTGTTTGGAAGTAGGTAGGTAGGTACTTGGGTATAATATTGTATCGTCTCAAGGACATGTCGGGTAGAAACGCCTGGTATTTTGAAAATATGCATACGCGGCGCTTTCAGTATGAAACTTTCAAGAGGGGGAATATTGGATAATTTATATCCAACATAAACAGAAAATATTACGAAAATTTTTAAATAAAGTTTTTTTTTATTTTTTGTGGTACGATGCTGAAATCTCGTCTGGAATCGTTAAATATTTATCTTCAACAATTCTGTTGAAATGATGAGAAATTGCTTTCAAAATAATGTAAGAAACTATAATATATTTTGCTATAATACTTCACTTATGTATGTACATATTTTGCAGTCAATAGCAAAAATATTAGCCCCAAATAGTTTGTTGTTAACTTAACGTTACGTATTATAGCAGTCAAATTGCTAACGTACCATTTTTTTAAGGGTATAATAGTCATCCCTTATGTTTATACTAATGTATGGAGTAAAAAAAATGTCCATGGCCAATATTCATTAAAATAAATGTATGTTTATTTATTTATCTTATGGTCACAATATAGTACATCACAACAAAGAGATATTCAGCACAAGTATGTTTGTCAAAAATTAAATTTTGAAATTAAGATATTCGGTTGCCGCTTCACTCAGGGACATGAAGTCGGTAAGATCACCCCCATATGTCCTGAGGACACACTCGGACACAATACGTATATTTTTTTTTATTAATAAAAAATAGCTTTAAGAAAAAAATATATATATACACGTAACATTCTCAAAAAACACAAATATGAAATTAATTTGATTGATATGAAAAATTTACGTTATCTTAAAGAAAAATTACGCTTGTAATTTTGAATAATATTCCTTTTTGACAAACCTTTTATGTCGTGCCTTAGAGAAGATAATATAACCTACCTAATACGAATAGTTTTTCATTTTCTTTCATTTAACAAAGGCCGTACAAGTATGGTCATTCCTATAATAGGTTTTTTATTTCAACATAAGACAAAAAAAAGGTTTCCTCTGAAGTTTCCAGGTTAAGAATGCCGATATGAGAATGTTCCTGGAAGAAGGGTCTTTCTCAGTGCTGGAATTTTGTGTAAATATTTTCGAACGGAAAGAAAATACTTACGCACTAACAAAATAAAATTAGGTATTTCAGAAACATTTTAATTTTGAAATTTTTCTTGTGTTATTTTTTTCATGTCAAATTGTTCTACGAATATTTTATATATAAAATAGTATATAGAAAACAATTTGATAACCATTTAAGTGATTCAAAATATAATATCTAATGTTTTATTCGAATACCAAATTTGCTTCCATTAGCACCGTAAGAGGACGGCAGATAGAACGGATCACCAATCTGATAGATACATATTTTCTTCAATTGGTGAAATATACCTATGAATACTTTTGGTAAGACATGACGTATATTTATGTAGCTACAGGTTGGGGTAGAATGGACTCCCTAGTTTTAAACAATCACTGTAGAGCGCGCAGGGTGGGTTAGCGGAGTGGGAGTAGTACCTAACGTTAGGTGGGTGAAGGGACGCCATTTTCATTTCAAGTAGTCGCCATGCAGTGGTCCGGTGAGCATCGAGGCCTTGTCGTAAAACATTAGATAGGAGATAAGTATTTTGCTGAAATCCAAATACTGGTATCTTTTACAAGCATTTTTTTGGTTAATAATTTTTCCTATAAAAGCCAAACTCTTAAATAACCTACGTAAAACGTATGCAGTTAATACTATCATCACTTAACGTTATGATGATAATTATCGCACGGAATTTGACACATGTAACCAGTTGAAGATCTAACTAGATGAAGAGGGGAAGGTAAGCACCATATCTCCACTACACCCGAATAATTGAGAATGTCGCTTAAATATTTCTCGGCGTCTCCACAACGCAGTCAGACTGTCGTTATTAAAGAGATGCTAACACGACTAACAATATATCACTACTTTTTGCTTATTTAAACTCGAGCGGATTTATGGCCCAACGGTTCAAACTGAAGGTTATAGATTCGATTACAGGTATTAAAAACCTCCTTCTTTTAAGGAGTCAAGGATGACTTAAGGAATTGGCATTCTAATTCCCTACCTGAATTCTCATTCAGGCCAGGATTTACTGTATGTTGTCTAGATCTGTGTTGAGATTAGAATCTTTCACCAAAAATACAGAATTAAAGATAGAACTTAAATACAATTTGAATAGGATGTTTTATACTGAGCCCATCGATAAGGATTCTAGAATTGATCGTAAACTCGTATTATAAATTGAACAAACTTATACCGGAAAAACAAACTTTTACCGGTTGCAAGTTAAATGACATCCACATAAAACATTTTTAGGGAAAACGATTCAAACGAATAGAATGCATCTAATGAATATGTATCGGAAGCTTTTTCTTCGTAAGTCAATGTTCACTCCGATAGATGCTCGCATCATCCATCAGTGCGTGGAAGTCCCGCAGTCCCTCTTTGAATGCGTACATGGGGCATTCGTTTATCTGGTGTTCGATTTTTTACGTCTTCCCACATGGGCATGTTGTTGAGTCCATCCATCCACATTTACGTAGGTTTGAAGCAGTGCAGCATACCTAAATTCTTAGTCGGTTGACTCTACACCATATCATTCTGGGTTGTGTTGAGCCAGGCAGTTTTTTTGTCGGATCAGCTACTAGGATCTGGTTCCTAACTGACGATTCGGTCCATACTTGTGTCCATTTGTCTTCCATCGAGCAACCTGCACTTGTAACAGCGGCTAGCCAGTATGGATTTCATGATTTTAGACGCCATGGAGGCAGATTATCTATATACATCAAGATCTAGATGATTCACAACATCGAATGTTTTGCTTACCAGAGATCTGAGTTGAACTCCCTATATTAGTAGTTGTCGGCACTTCACTAGAACATTACCAACAATGTCGTTATTATTTAGATGCGTCATTATCTTTTAATGCGTCCTTATACATGTAAATCTCCCAAAAGCATCAGAAGGGAGAAGCTACGACGGGACTTATCTAAAGTTCTCCAGTAATTATGTTTTAGTACGCAACCAAATTATTATAATTATGTCCGCGCGCAACTGAGAAAAATCAAATAATCAAGACGCTTGAAAATTTTAATAAGCAGACACAAAGTTATTGCTATAATGTTTTGAGATTATCTGAAATAATTATGTGTCGGGAAAATATGAGAAAGTGATATTCCACAAAAGCTCGCAGCCACATAGAAACTGTTTTTGATGGCGCATACAAAATACGGACCCGCAATTCAACGGGCGTAATACCTACATGATACATTTTTAATTACAACATAACTAATTAAATAGCAAACGTTTCATAACCTTTTAATTTGATTCTGCATTTTATTTCAGTGGATGTCTTATTTACTGCGGTGTCCAAGCAAAGCATAATGACACTACGCGTCATACAGCTTACACTATCTCTTTCGCACTTTCATCATTTTACTTCCAGGAGGGAAAGAGATAAACCTATTGTTACTAACTACGTAAATTATATAGGTAGAAGATAGGTAATTTTTATTCTATTACATAATTTAGTCTAGAGAGTAACATATGGAAAAATATGCTCCACCTTTCATTCCTGAAGTTGTCATTTATTTGAACTATTTCTTCATTTCCCTCCCCCAAGTCGAGTAAACCGCTTCTTGACGTTTCCCTTAACGAGAAATTCTTGGCTCCTGCTTCCACGCTGCAGCCACCTTCCCAGACTTCCTCTATTTGCATACCGATCTACTTAGAGCACAACAATGTTTTATAACGACGCTATTTTAAGATGTGTACGTAATATTTCAAGGGTGCATTGTTTCAGAGGGATTTGGGAGACGCGAAATCTAATGTAGTTTTAAAGTTGTTTATTCGGTTAAACGCCGCTCGGCAGCCATCATGTTTTAACTAAAAAAAATTAAAAATATTTTAAGAAATAAAATAATTTTTCACGCGATATTTTGAGCTCGCTGGAGCATACGGATACCTACTACAATTCTTCGTCGAAGATTCATGCTCTATCATAATATCTCAATCCTGGTTTGTGTTGAGAAGGAGCAGGAGAATATGAAAAAAAACATTATGTTTCGATAGATTTTCATTACACCTTTCTTTAGGAAATTATAAAACGAAAAAAAATTGAAGGAAATTCAATCAGTTACCCAAAATACTTTTTTTTCTTAACCTTTTTATTAGTTATAGAACATATTATTATTCAGGAAAACCAGTACAAACATCAAACATTTTATACTTCTCATAGTTCTCGAGAGTGTATTGCCACATTTAAAAATGAAAAAGTTACTCCTTATAAAAAAAAAACACGCAAGGATTTCGCGTATTTCGACAGAAAAGGAGAAAAAACGTATGTAGACAAGAACAATGTTTCAGAATATGGAACTTGTCGTTAACTTTTGTACACTTAAATTTTTGTTGTTTATAAAATTTAATAATATTGATTTTCAGTTGTTTCAGTTTTTCACATAGTCAGCCATTTTAACCTTACATAAGAAACATTTTACTGCAACGGTAACTTCCTGTGGAACTCCAACTTTACACAATGCAGCTGACAAAAGGTTAAATACTAAGTTAATTTATAGAATGTTAAGCCTATTTCATTGTGTTTAACTTTCTTTATAATCCGTGTACCTACTTAGGTTAATAAGATTTAATATAGGAATCTTTTGTTTTCTCGAAAATGGAATACCTACAGAATCCTTGCTTATTGTAGATATCACAAATATAACGGAATCAATCTTATTATTTGAGTAATAAAATGGAGTTCATGAAACAATCAGTAGTCACTTTATAATTTTTACCGCTCAAAGCGATCCTCTTCAATTTGAGTCAGGAAATCATCCGACGGGGAATCGAACTCGGAATATCTTTATCAAAGTCTGTACCAACATCAACACTAGATATCTAGGCTGGCGAGGTTGCGTATATTTTTGGGATTAACCATACAATTTTCGTAATAAATACAATAAAAATAAGTACAACTTAAGGTTTTTAAAAGCGATCGCATCTTATAAAAATACTTTATTAGGTTAAAAGTTATGAAAGTAAAAATGCATTTACTTTAGTAGTTAGAAGTCATATTATAATCGTGCAATATTCAAGTAGATTATTATCGTATAAACTATAAACGGATTTAGATTAGATTACTCTAGATTTCTGCGACAGATTTTGGGGATTAGGTGGTACCACTATGTCTCAAATCAGACCCTAGGCGCCAGAACACCACAACAGCTGATGACCTCAGTAATCCAGAATCGCAGAATGAGCTGGTTCGGCCATGTTATCCGCATGTCCCCCGAAAGTCTTCTATGTGCGAGCCTTTTCTACAATCCGGATAGAACAAAGGCGAGGCAGGCCAAAATTAACAATCAAGCGGGTGTTACAAGATGCTGGACTGAGCTGGGATGAAGCTGTGCAACTGGCGCAAGATAGAGAGATTTGGAGGAACTTCGTGGCATCCACATGCTCCACACTGGGAGGGAACGTGGATCAAGTATGGAAGTAGTAAGTAAACTCTAAACACTTTGATTTAGAAATACAATATGAAAATAACAATAAAAATAAAAAGCGGCAACTATAAAATAAAGGTAATTATATGTTCTGTTTCCCTTTAAACATAATACAACCGCAGCATTGTTTATAAGTAGGATTAATGTTCTTTTGTTCTGTGTTTTTTATTTCGATTCAAGTTCCTGCACACCACTTGCCTTCTTAACTAACAAAAGAAGTTTTTTTTGAAACGAATTTACAGTTAGTTTTGATTAGCCACGAAAAATGTTTTTCATTTATTTTATTTCTTGTAATCTCATTCCTTCCCCTTTTCAGGATAAATGAATCGTTTCTTTTTATTTTACTTTTTTCTTTCTCAGTTTTTTTAATATGGAAATAGGGTATTTTTTATTTTTTTTAAGTTGGGAATCCAATAAATATTGACTTTCTACGAGACATTTACTACTGTTTGAGTCGGTAATGAAGAATCTTATCAAATATAGCAATTTTTTTCTACCCAAATGAAATCGTATTATATGTAAAAAATAAATCTAGATTTGAATAGGACAAAACACAAACTAACTGAAGAGACTAATGACGCCTACCCAAAACGTAACCAGCTAGTCACACATAATCACGTGAGCTTAGGAAATATGTCAGAATAATAAAGTCACTTTTAAGAAATATTAAAATCTGATGCCTAAAATACATACCAACCAAATTATAAGTAAAGTGCAAACATTTAAAAAAAAAACAAAATAATGCAAAAATAGGCTAAAATCTTTAAAATATTATACCTATTTAGGTACTAGAAAAGATACGTTTAAAGAAAAAATAACAACTAATTAATTGTTATTATAATTAGAACGTTGTGTACCAACAGAGCCAATCTACATAATAATTCAGAAATGTTTGTTTTTTTATTTGCCTTTGACAATACTTTACCGTATATGTGAACATCACGCTCAAAATACAAATGCTACGTCAGATATGAATCTGCGCAGAGCGGTGAAATTTGCTTGAGAACGTTCTAAGATACAATTGGCAACGTTAACTTTAATATATTAAGAGCTATTTAAAAAACTTTATTTTTTTAGGATCTTCATACAAATTTTTCAAAAAAGACAGAAGCCATCTTTTGGAAACAAAATTACTCATGTAAACGTTGAATAGAATCTTGGTATTACGGTATGAAAATGTTATAAAATAATTGGAGATTGATTCGTTATACATATAAAAGTTATTCAAATCTTATTATTCTCAATAAATAAAGATTTAATGAAAATTTTTGGAAATATAATTCCTCCATTTTCAAATTTGACACATTTAAAAAAATTTATGGCCGCAGTTTATGTAAATCTGTCGTAGCCATTGAGTAGGATGAGTAAGTACATGATAAAATCATATTAAACGTTGGTAAATAATAAAGATACATGAAATTAAATTCATAATACATTTAAATATATTAATCGTAAAAATGATTTTCGAAAATAGAAAGAGTATAAAAATTCTTAAGTTGATTTAGTCGATAAAACAGAACTCTGAAAGAAAGCGAATCTGACAGGAACTAATGACGTTCCTGTTTATCAAAATCATAATGGATTTGTCAGGTATATGTGCATGTTTATTGTAGTAAAAAATATATTTGTTTTATCCACATCATAATAAATAAGAAATACTGTATAATATTCATATCTGAACTAATCACATAATACAGATCGTTGTGGATAGAATCGTCGAATATCACTTTATTTGAAGATCACTTTATTTGAAAAAATTTATTTTAACAAAATTATCCTAATTCTTAATTAATAGGTATGAAGATAAATTAAAAACAGTGTTAAATAATATATATTAATATTTTATTACGTTAATATAACAATCTTCACATATGTTTCATAATACGACAAGAAGCATTATATTAAAAAAGGGATTATTGCTGTAGTAGTTTCTTTCGTCAACAACATATTCTCTTTACACATCTCAAACATGATCCTGTAGAATAAAGAATCCTTGAAAGACCAAAACTGCAATCGTTGGATGTGGTATGTGCAGATTGACAGGTTTCGACCAAGTTTTGACGCAAAAAAACCCCAAAGATGACTCTGTCACAGCCCAATTTGATGACAGATAAAAGCAACCAAGGTTTGTGACACTGAAAATGAATAAATTAATCATCAGTCAGTAAATATTTGCGTTTATTTTTCTTTACTAACCCCTTTGCACTAATGGTTGAATTTAAAATCAAATCTTATAGTTTAGCATAAATCATATTGCTTATATATTTTCAAAAAGAGTATGATTGTCTTAGCTCATTTGTTTCCAATTCGGTTAACATTTCAAAGTGATTCATGCATTCTTAAACTAAAAAAATAAAATACTAAGTGATGGAAAGAATGTTACAGAAAAGGTCATCATTTTTTATGTTTCTGAGTCAGTACTTAAAAATTACAAAGAAGTGATAATATAATAAATCTTATTAAACAACAGGTAGGTACCTAAGTACCTACCGAAAATATCTATTGAGCAGCAAATAATTATTTTAATTTTGAAATTGGAAGCATTCCATCACTCTCTTATTTTTTTTTTTTGACAGATCAATATTTATCAATATTGAGTGACATTGACAATGATTTCTACTAATCTATGTATTAGTAAATCTATGGTTGAGTGGCGCACTATAATCTTTATTTTAATAAAGCAGCGTATTTTTCACAAATAATCATTCTTCCAGGATGGGTTGCCTAAGAATAATAAAAAAAATAATAATATTGCTTAACCAATTTATATATTTTATTTTATGTGTAAATGACATCTACTTCATAATATATTTTTATGAAGGTTGGTTTTACAGACACTATCAAAAGAAAATATGTATGTATAGCGGAATAAAATGTCGTCTATAATTACCTAATTAGTTACTTTGCTACGTCATAATTAATTATTAAATAAAAAAAGGTTTTAATTATTTATATGAATAAAAAACATTTTCAATAATCAATTTTATAAATATTTTTACAATATTATAATGAATTATTTCTGTACTGTATGCACTATCTTCATCTATGGTATTTTTGCTTCCGTATGAGCTGTCAAATTTTATACGCAAATCCAAATATGTGCGCCAGCGTAATTTGGTACGAAAACGCAATAATCGAAGAGATTGGCGGTAATGATATTATCGTGTTTGTGTTGACAATAAGTTATGACTTTTGTGTAATGTTGAGTTATATAGCGAATTAGTTTAGTACAAAATATATATTTTAAATCTGAGAGTGGTTTTTCGAAAATAGACATCAAATCTGATTCATTCCTTGGAAAAACATGTCAATATGAGTTTGATGGATGGACTGAGATTTAAATTCATTAATATTGGATTTCTGGTCTTCAGGTAACCTATTTCATGTATTTTTATTTATTTAGTCATAGTTTCAAAAAACATATAATTTATAACCTAAAAATAATTATGAATACATATTATTCAAACGTCACCTTCATTTTCAACCTGTGGAACATTTTTCCAAATTCCTTCCAATGTTTTATTGGAAATTATAAAAAGAAATAGACATTAAATGCAGCAAATTTAAAAGGCTAAATAAAAACACACAATATAATTTTTTTGTTGCAGATAAGTTTCTGCCTGATAGAATGAAGGAGCCAGTCATTGCAAGAGACGGCAGAGCAATATCTGATAATATTTTGACAAGGGGATGAACTGATAAGAATGATGAATATAACTTTGCTTGAACACAAATCAATTCTAAGTATTGAATCTTCTCAATAATAACTTTATCAATATCAATGTTTATTTAAAATTATAGATTTATTTATTTATTTATTTCAACAATACACGGCTACAAGCCTTTTACATGATCATATCAATTCAAAACTCACAAAAACAAACAATAAAATACAGAACATAGCACTAAATTAATAAATATTCTCATCAGTCCCACATAAAAAAAATCAAATATAAAACAAAGCATCAAATTATAAATATCCTCATCAGCAACACAAAAAAAAACGAAGCAGGTATTAACTCAACAAATATCCCCATTACTTATACAAAAAATAAAATATGAAACATATTATTTTAGAATTTATTATTCAGTACATTTAATTATACTTCTCACTCCTAAAATATGTTCTTTTAATTAAACTCATGTTATATCCATTATTTTATTTAAAAAGTGTAATCTCTTATTTGTTTTAAAATTATGCATAAGAAAATTTTGAGATACCTATCTAACCTTAGAAAGTCCCATCCTAATATTGGTTTTATTATTATAGGTATAGACTACGCTGGGCCAGACATGAGCAGATAATGCTATCATTGCGAGCACCAAAGAGAATTATGGGTAGACATCCAGCATAACTGGAAGACCTAGGCTGCGATGAGAGAATGGGGTCAGGAGGGATGCCGAGAAACTTCTTGACCCACGAAATCAGGACAGAAGTAGAGACAGAGTTGTCTCTAGGCGTTGAGTATTGGAAGACAAGGCTGAATTAGGCTGTAGCGCCATCGGAAGAAGAAATATTTATTTAATATTTAACACTTTGATTATTTTAATTGGAATAGGCCTTATAATCTTAACAAGATATTATGTTAAAATAACCAACACCAGGCTGATTAAAACGTCATTTAGGTACTTATAAAATTTTTTCACAATTTTTAATATCATTCTTATGAATATGAAGATTACCTATGTATATTTAATTTGCAGATTATGTGTATTAAGTAAGTACTTAAGTACGTAAGTACTAAAAAGAGCATTCATAGATTTGTTAAAAGAACCTAGCAACATCATTAACTTACAAGTGATTGCATTGGAGGACAATTGTTAGCCTATAGCAGCTTAACTTCCAAACTATTAATTGTTTTTAAATTTAGATATATGATTATTTTAATTTCAGAGTTATTATTATTGTAAACCTGTTTTTTTTGTTGAAATTTAGTTGAAGTTTCTATAATCAGACCTCTTTTCCTGTAACATCGAAAAGTGTCATATTATTACAGACTGATAGATTCAACATTAGACCGTTATTTATGGTCAATTTTAAAATGCCATTTTTTTTTTTCAATTTGACCAGTACTAACTGGATTATGACTTTCTTCTCTTGCTATTTCGAATGGCTTAGTGTGATGACTTCACGTTAACAACGTTCCTTATTTAGGTGGTCAAATTGAAATCCTTGAGTATTCGACAAATTCAACAATCTGCTGAGATGCTAGCCACCGGGCCAACGGCCCGTTGCATTTATGCCTTCCATAATTCGTCTATGGAGCTGAGATTACTAGGATTATATCATGCCTTCCATAATTCGTCTATGGAGCTGAGATTACTAGGATTATATCATGCCTTCCATAATTCGTCTATGGAGCTGAGATTCCTAGGATTATATCTTATCATGAATGCAATGCCAAAATGTCTACAGAATTTTAAAGTGTGTCAAAATTTTCAAGATACTCTCAACAATTCTCACAACAATAACGTTTACTTTAATGTTTTGTATATATCTTATTAATTGTCAACTCTTAGTATGACTTATATTAAACACCTATGATAGATGAGAGTTCTAATTCTCTAGAAGTACCTAAATATTTATACTCAAAATTATCATTTATTAAAAAGTTTTACCCTGTAAAAATGATGTTTAAAGATCAACTGCAAAATACCTTAGTTATTTATTATAAAAGTGTTTTTCTTTACCAATTGTATTGATTGTTTTATTAATGTAAGTAAAATTAATTTTTGAAATCCAAACTCCCTCGCCCCACTTAGGGGCATAGGGATTTAATAAATTTGTGGAATTATTGCCATAGCAATTTGAAATTTTTATTATTACCCTATTCCTGTGTTATATTTTTAATAAGCAATCTACACGGATTTTTCTATTCAC
Organism: Mystacides longicornis; assembly: GCA_963576905.1. Lineage (NCBI taxonomy): Eukaryota > Metazoa > Arthropoda > Insecta > Trichoptera > Leptoceridae > Mystacides > Mystacides longicornis. The sequence continues at coordinate 2,475,345 of OY756428.1, forward strand.
ACGAAGGCTGGATGTGAGGTGCAGGTTCGAATCCTTGGCCACAAAATTCTTTACTATGCTCAAAATAATTAACACCCACTTCTGGTAAGAAATTTCTGGTTCCAATTCCCAGATGGGTCAGAATATTTATAGGAGTTTTTTATGCAATATTTTCTCGCTGGCTATACTGACAATTTTTCATACAAAAGATTTTTAGGTACAAAATCACTGGCTCGGGTAGAGGTCTTAACACTTGAAATAATTATGTACCTACCTGTTAAATTTGATATTAAGAATAAATAAAGCTTTGTAGGTACATAATTAATTTTTGCAGAAGAACAACTAAAGCATTTACAGAAATCAAGTGTTCTATCTAAATGTACTTGATGGGGAAGGTATAGAAAATGCTATGTTTATGACTCACCTTTTCTGCCTCCACAGCAATAATTCTACAAATTTCTCATACTATCTAATTATATCTACCTATTTACCAATTCAAATCATCTGACTTATAGGTAATGCAAACTCGATCAGTCAATCAATTCTCCATTTTTTTACTCCACTTAGGGACATACTTTATAGGTACCATATTTTATTAATACATAAATCAGGTTCTGTAATTCACATTTTTCTCAACAAACTTCATCAACAATTTTATGGACGGGTAAAAAGGCTAGTCTATATAATAATTCAGAAATGTTTGTGTGCTTTCTATCGTATATGTGAACATCACGCCTAAACGGCTGAACCGATTTCACTAATTCTTTTTTTGTCGTGTTGGCTTTTATTAGTAGAAGGTTCTTATGAAAGAAAAAATTAAGAAAGTTGCGTGGTAAATCTATCTTCTTCTATATAATAATTCAGAAATGTTTGTGTGCTTTCTATCGTATATGTGAACATCACGCCTAAACGGCTGAACCGATTTCACTAATTCTTTTTTTGTCGTGTTGGCTTTTATTAGTAGAAGGTTCTTATGAAAGAAAAAATTAAGAAAGTTGCGTGGTAAATCTATCTATATAATAATTCAGAAATGTTTGTCCGCTTTCTATCGTATATGTGAACATCACGCCTAAACGGCTGAACCGATTTCACTAATTCTTTTTTTGTCGTGTTGGCTTTTATTAGTAGAAGGTTCTTATGAAAGAAAAAATTAAGAAAGTTGCGTGGTAAATCTACATAATATTTTAGTCTACATAATAATTTAGAAATGTTTTTTTATTAGCTTTTTACTTAATGTCATCGCATCACGCCTAAACGGCTGAACCGATTTCACTAATTCTTCTTTTGTCGTGTTGGCTTTTATCAGTAGAAGGTTCTAATGAAATAAAAAATTAAGAAAGTTGCGTGGTAAATTGGGAAATTAAATAAAACTCGCATTAGCACCTCCTTCTCTATCTAAATAATAATTCAGAAATGTTTTTTTATTTTGCTTTTTACCGTATGTCATAGCATCACGCTCAAAATACAAATGCTACGTCAGATATGAATCTGCACAGAGCCGTGCAAAATGCCGGAGAAGGTTCTTTAATACAATTTGCTGCATTAACTTTAATATATTTAGAGCTAATTAAAAAACCCTATATTTGCTGCATTAACTTTAATATATTTAGAGCTAATTAAAAAACCCTATTTTTTAGGATCTTCATACAAAATTTTAATAAACATTAAAAGTGTCATTCTTCTTTTTCTGTGCTTATGTCAGTTATAGAGGTCTACAAAGCAATGGGAAGCTAGACTAGAACCTGTTTAATTACCTACCGATCAAGCCTGACAATCGGAATCAAAAACGTAAAGCAAGACGGGTATAAGCTAGTCTATATAATAATTCAGAAATGTTTGTCCGCTTTCTATCGTATATGTGAACATCACGCCTAAACGGCTGAACCGATTTCACTAATTCTTTTTTTGTCGTGTTGGCTTTTATTAGTAGAAGGTTCTTATGAAAGAAAAAATTAAGAAAGTTGCGTGGTAAATCTACATAATATTTTAGTCTACATAATAATTTAGAAATGTTTTTTTATTAGCTTTTTACTTAATGTCATCGCATCACGCCTAAACGGCTGAACCGATTTCACTAATTCTTCTTTTGTCGTGTTGGCTTTTATCAGTAGAAGGTTCTAATGAAATAAAAAATTAAGAAAGTTGCGTGGTAAATTGGGAAATTAAATAAAACTCGCATTAGCACCTCCTTCTCTATCTAAATAATAATTCAGAAATGTTTTTTTATTTTGCTTTTTACCGTATGTCATAGCATCACGCTCAAAATACAAATGCTACGTCAGATATGAATCTGCACAGAGCCGTGCAAAATGCCGGAGAAGGTTCTTTAATACAATTTGCTGCATTAACTTTAATATATTTAGAGCTAATTAAAAAACCCTATATTTGCTGCATTAACTTTAATATATTTAGAGCTAATTAAAAAACCCTATTTTTTAGGATCTTCATACAAAATTTTAATAAACATTAAAAGTGTCATTCTTCTTTTTCTGTGCTTATGTCAGTTATAGAGGTCTACAAAGCAATGGGAAGCTAGACTAGAACCTGTTTAATTACCTACCGATCAAGCCTGACAATCGGAATCAAAAACGTAAAGCAAGACGGGTATAAGCTAGTAGGCAATAAATATGAGACATTAACAAAAATGGATATATCCTGGCGCCAAATACATGACAGCAGTCGCAGTCTTTAAATTTGGTTGCTCTCCTGTTCTCAATAATTTTCCAACTTTTATCTCTATATTTCATTTATTATTAAATTTCTACTTGTTGCATAAATTAGATTTTTCGACATGTTGAACATGTTGAGAATTCTCATGATTAGGAGTTTCGGAGACAAATATTACCACCTAAAGGCGAACGTTGTTAACGTAAAGTGATCACACTAAGCCAGCCTTCGAAGTAGAAGACGGTCGTAAGCCCGAAGTGGTTTGTTCCATTTAAAAATCGAACATTAGTAATTAATTGTTAAAGTCATTAGTTGTTATTTTTTCAATAAGATCTAGTCCTGAAAAAAGGTCACAATAAGAATCTAGACATAATTTGATGCGTTTGTTTTCATTTCTGAATGAGGAACTAGACCAGGATAATAAATAAATTTGTATGAAAAAAATGCATTAAACAATTAGGTACCTATGTTATTCCAACGAAAGGTAAGTTTCTTTCTGTGCGAGTATTAATCAGTTAAAATAGTTGAAACGAAAAGAGAATAGATACGTACCTAAAAGAAAATAGTTTTTTTCGTTCTATTATTTAATATCTTTTGTACGTGGTAAGTTATTATGGAATAGAATAGAATAGAACACGGAGGAGGCGAGACTTGATCACGCGACAGGAGTTGTGTCTAATAAATCATAAAAGATTTAAATACGTGAAGGTGCTTTTAAAGCGACCCTCGTGGAATAATTACTTGCCGGAGAATGCACCCTTAAGTATCGTTAAACCTATGAACGTTCAGACCCTCCAAATATGCGTCGCGACGCTATATTGACTAACTTTACTGAATTGTCGAAACTGACAGTAGAAACTTCACGATGATGACTCGTAAAATCGTTTCAACTAAGTGTGTTCATAGTAAAAGGTGTTTGATCCTAATACTGGAGCTCAATTTCTACAACTGTTGTTGATCTATTCGACTAACAAGCTATCTTTAAGGTAAAGATGCATCAAACACTTTGAGAAGAAAAAATTATACTAGAGAAATGATGTGGTACTGCGCATGGTTCCAACAAGTACCACGTGACTGCTGTTAAACTCGTATAAATTGTGACGTTTGTAGGTAGCGGCGTGTGAAATTCGATTTTTTATTTTTAGTATTTTAACGTTAACACAGAAGAATTTTGTTTTTTTTTTTTTTTTTTTTTTTTTTTTTATTATTCCAACAACATAATATACATTTCAATTACAAATCAACACAATACATAATGGAATTTATTGCCTCACTAGACGCAGGTCTGTTCTGACGGTTTTAATAGTATTATTAGTTTTATATATATTTATTTAATAGTTTTATATTGTTAATGGCACATAGCCGTAAATAAATAAATAAATTAGTTAAATGAAGTACCTATGAGTTTTTTTTTTGCGTTATCTTGTGCTTGTGGATGAAATTAAAATGATTTATTATTGATAACTTATCTTCAGTCACGTGACTGTTGAATAAAGGAACCAATTTTCGGTTCTGCGTATCAAAAAAAGTTCTCTAATTGTATTTTTTCTCAGTCATCAAATATTCCGAATTCAAAATTCCTTGTCATTCTAACTGACAACTGGTTCCCGCTAATAAAAATTGTATATATTTTTTTTGTATATGTACATTCTCTTTCGTTTTAGCATAAAGGTTTTATGTCAAGCAGATTCTAGAGAGAAAAAACTAGGCTCTTTCATATAGGTGCCAATACGGAAATCATTTTTTTTATCACTCTACTTAATATAACGCAGTTACTAGTCGGAATTCCAATTCATTTTTAAAATTCACAATTTTACATTAATGTTCATGAAAAAACGTAGTTTAAAGCAGAATTAAAGTAAAAAAAAAATATGGACTCATAATAAATTTAACAACAAATAAAAAAGAAATATGAAAAAATCTATCAATTTTAAGTGGAATAATTATGCCGAATCACTTGAAAACGAGTGACTTATGACAAAATCTAACAAAAAAAAATTCTTCGACTTTTTTCTCAGAAAACTAAAATTGCTCAATAATTCCTTTGATAAAATTGGACAATTATTAGTCTCAAAGCCGTGATTTGCCTTCCCACGAGGTTGATTATCAGACCGCAAATGTAGAGTTAAGTGAAAACTGAGGTAAAGTATAAAAATACAATCGAGAATGGAGATCATAAGTTAGCAGCCAAACCACATTCAAAATACAGTTAGTTCCTTACCCATCCTTAGACAATAGAATTGCCTGGATCACGCACTGCTACCAACCGCCATACTTCATAACTTTTATTAGAAAAGATAGCGTCTCATTGTCAGAAAGTTAAATTACTACCTATTGATTTTGTTTTATTGAAAAACAGAAAGAAATCATACTATGAACGTTAAAATGAAATAACATAGTAATAATAGCTTGCATCATAAAAAAATGTGGATTACCTTATTAGCAGGTGAGTGAGTCGTTATTTCGAAGACTTACATAAGTATTCGATCGTATCTTAAAACGTTATTCTTTGAGTGCAAAGACAAGGTCTCATATTAAAGCTTCCACCTCCCAAAGTGAATGAATGGCTGAGGCAATTTTACCAATCAATTGATTCAATCTGAGAATATTTATGTAGACATAGAACCACAAGCCCATTAACCCCCGTATGTATTAACGAGTAACGAATTTTGTATTGTTTCCTACGGAGGTCGTGGGTTCGATCGCAGGTGCCGACCATCTTCCTCTTTCACGACACAAGCATTAGAAGCTTAGTGTGAAAGAGTCAAATAGTGTATTTGTGTTCACTTTGAGTGAGCACAGATTCATTTAATGTTAAAAAAAAATGTCTAGCTACAAGAATCTTATTTAAAGAAATGTTGGTCAACACAACAAAACTTACATTACATGAATAGCAATTCCAATGAATAGCAGTTTCAATTACATCACATTTCAATAATAACTTATGGACAGTAAATAAATCCAAGTATATAGATGATGCTGTAAAAAAAAAGAAGATTCTGATTCTGCTATTTATAATGTAGCACGTCACTAACAGATAAAGGATATTGTTCTTGCAGTTGTGACAAAAGTTACGTAATGAATATACCCTATAATACCGTTCACGCTATTATGAAAGTAGCGTTTATATTCAAAACAAGATAATACAATATAACGATATAAGAAAGTTGAGGTGGTAGGTTTTGTTTCTGTTCAGAGATAATGCCAAAGATAAACAATACACAAAACCATCAGGAAGATATATTATCCTTACGTGCGAGCGCCATATTTGTTATCCTTATCCGGCAAAACAGACAGGAACAATGATGTATTTTATTCATCTGAAACTTCAAGGGTTTATTTACCACATTTTTTCCTTCGCTTCGAAGGTTTTGTCGTCATCTGTTGGGCTTAAATTCAAAAGATAGAATCTTCACTGATAGCATGAGAAAAAAACATGAGATAAAAATAACAATAGACAAAATAACATTTTTATTTTTAATTATTTTTAACCTCTGGCTTCCTCGGTTACGCTGTCTATAGAGGATTAGGTTAATTTTACATAAATTGATGTGGTTTTTTTAGGTTTCAAAGTTCCCTTATATACTCCCACTCAACGAATCCACATAGAAACATAGGGTAGCAACATAATATATCGTCCACCGCCATGCTCTTTTACTATGCCCATTAATATTATTGCGATGTTTAATAAATGCCCATTATTATTGCGATGGTTAATAAATGCCCATTAATATTATTGCGATGTTAAAAAGATACCCTAAAACTAAAGGTTGGAATATATTGTATGAGATATGATAGATGGAAAGCAACAAAAAAGGCTGATAACATCAGAAGCGGATCACATACAATAATATAGGCTATCTTGAATGAAAACTAATATGTTGAATATTTTATCTACATAGATACTATATTCTAAAAAAAAATTGAAAAACAAGAAAAACTTATATTTCACGAATATCTACACATTTCCACCAACAATCAGATGGGAATCTGCTGTTTTAAAGTTTCAAGAAATTAGTAGGTACTGTAGGTATAATGTTGAAATAATAATAATAATATTATGTGGGTTAAGGGAGAGATAAATATTTGAACTGTGCTACCCCTTCCAATTAAAATTCAGGCCCGACCCCTAAATAAAAGGCTCTAACGACTATCTCGTTACCCTGTTATTTTGTAAAAATAGTCTTATGTGTTATTATAGTACCTACTTACAGCACTTGAAAGTTCCACTGAAAGACATACCATTTTATGTTCGATTTATATGAATAGATAACCATAAAGTAATCACGTAAAATTATGGGGAAAGACCAACGTTGTTTGCGCACATATTCGAAATATCGCTTCGTACTTTTCATTTGTTAGTGCGGCGATTTTTTGTGATAAACGATTGGTTTGTTATATTGGCGCTCGTGGGGTCATGAGTTTAGCTATAACTTTTACACAACTTGCGTAGAAAGGGCTTTTACCCAGCATAATAACTAATTTAAATAATCTGTGATGATTTTTTGATGCCGGCACTTAATGAACCATAACATCGACGGTTTTCCATAGGACTTAAAGAAAATAATGCATTTTTGAACGGAGCTCAACAAGTGCAATAGCTTACAAATTGTAGGTATATCCTTAATGACAACAGAAGCTGAGGCACATTTCTCACTCAAAGAGCATAAAATAGTATTTCTAAGCGAGATAGATTAATGATAGAATCAAGGAGAGATAGAGAGATCAAATATAGAAATGCCTGGCTCAATAAACTAAACACACAATCAACATTTTTTTAGAGACAGATGATGTTCCTTTTGCTAGTAACTCCGCAAGTAACAAACCAAGTATAGAATACTATGTTATACGTGCGCAATATGCGGAAAATCATAGCACCCTAAATGTTTACCTGTCTTTTTCAAACACTTATTTGAAAGACAATAATTTTAAAATGTAATTTATAAATCGTTAGAGGGTTGTGGTAATAGTGAATACCTAGAATGATATAAATACGTAATAGACCAAAATAAACGTACAGCACAATATATTTTCGTGATTGATAATGATAAAAGGGGTTTCAACCCTGTTTAACATTTAACAAGTTTAACATTCAATGGTACATTATGTACACCTTTCAACTATCAACGTGAAGCATCGAACAGAAGGCAACAAATATGGAGATATAATGATTGCAACTGAGACATAAAGTTATATTTAAAGCAATTTTCAGCATTTAGTTTCCTCATGGCTTTGTTTTCTGGTCAACGAACGCGGTATCTTCTCCAGATCACACGCTTTAACTATTCTATCTGACTATGTATCCGTGTCATCGAAATCATTAGAAGAAAATTCATGAAAATAGCAAATATTAATGGCATCAAATCGCAGCCCTGTGGGACTCCAGTGGTGATCCTACAATCCTAATCTTACACTTTCATGTTACAACAGTAAATTTACAATTTATAATGACGCTTTATTTTTATGAATATTATATTTCGGGAGTCTAATTAATGGGCATGTCGCATGTTTAGCCACCCGCGGACTTTACGAGGACTCGAGGACACCGTCTGCTGTGCAGATGTGATCATGGTAGCAAGGAGACACTCCAATTGGACGTGACGGATAGTCTGTCATCGCGATTTTAATGCCATTTAAATTTACATGTCATTAATAACTCTAGATACTTACTCAAATGCTCATAACAAAACACACTATCTTACACAATCTCATATCATCAAATCTTCTGTATTGTTGGGTGAACAGTGAAAATCTGCTGTGTAAACTATGGATCCCTAAACAAGTAGGTCCTAATTCCGATATGTGATTTTTTTTATAAGTAACAAGTGCTTGGCCTTTCACTTAGGAGAAACAACAAAGTCTCACAACAAGCTAAAAAGCTAGTGGTTTAAGCAATTTCGTTACCATCAATGATGTATGTATGTGAAAAGTGGACATGGATAAAAAGAAGGATGCAGTATAAATGCAGTAAAGATGAGAGCTCTACGAAGAATATGTGGACAGTCTATGGGACATGGAAAGGAATGTGAATACTAGGAAGGAATGAGGTAAGCAAGTGTTGTTGCAAAGATGAAAATCAATTGGTTGAGTTGGTTTGGCATGTGGAAAGTATGGATGCAAACAAATTAACAAACATACTTTTAAAGTGTGAAAGGAAAAGTGTAAAAGAGCGATCGACGTGGTCCAGAAGCAAGAAAAATAGGAGAGGTTGTAGGTATGGGAAATGGTAAATCCCTGACTCTAGTCTCTCTCAAATGCCATACGAAATACATACAATGGGTGAAGAGTTTCACAGTGTAAGAAATAAATATATGGGCACAGTATTTTTTATCAACCCTTGATAATATTATTATAGGATCTTCTAAAAGAATGTTTTTGATTGATGAATACAATTCAATCAGTTAGGTACTCGTCACACAAAATTTTTACAATCAGCTTTCAAATAGATAGGAACATCTTTACATTAGAATAATAATCTAGTTAACTTAAAGCATGTCTTAATGTAATAGTTTGTCTTGTTAAATTATATCTCCTAGTTCTTAATCACAATAAAAAAAAAAGATAATAAAATTTGTCTCATGAAAAAATGTTTAAAACAGATGCCTGTCGGGAGCATTATTCCCACGGAGCGGCGTTAAGCCACACGGTTTTATAGATTTTTACACTGGTAGATATACATTCAGCCGAAATGATTTTAACCTAAGAACAATATTTTTTGATAGTCTAGTGGTAGAACGGTTGATATTCAAAGTGTCACATGTAATGGCTGCGGGATCAAATCCCGCGGTTGTAACGAACATCTTTATTTATCACACTTGTGTCCTTTAACGTGTTTAATTTAGGTGAACCTAGATAGGTATTTATAAAAAAAAATATTGTAGGTCATTCTAGAAAGAGTTGAACATATTAAGCGATAATCTTATAATATAAAAGAAAGTCGGGTTAGTGCCAACACTTATAAATCGAGATCGTCTGAACAGATTTTATAATTTTTGGTTTAATGCATTCTTCTCCGCTCGGGATGACAGAATAATTATTAAAAATTCGAAAAATGTAGGTATATTAAATAATATTAAAATTAGTATGGAACGGATTTACTGACAACAACGCCATCTGTGAATAATTCCACAGAAGCACAATTTTTATTTACTTTACAACCATTGAGCTTCAAAACATATTGCTACCTACACAGATTTTTGATAGAATTACCAAAAATAATGTTTTTAACATTCAAACACATTTCATACTTATTTTTGTATAAATTACAAAATTGAAATCAATATTCATAGTAGGGACTACAGGACAACGTCTGTCGAGAAAGCTAGTAGGTAATAAATAATTGTTAACTGAAAACACTTCGTAAAAAAACATTAGATATTTTTTTAGTTGTAATACCTGTACAAAAGTAAGCATTGTACAAATTTTATTTTCATTCATTAGGTATACCCCTTATGTGGAGAAACAAATTATTCATGACGCAATTGACATTGCAATAATACACCTAGTGCAACGATACAATTATGCTAATATTTCTTTTAAAAACTTTATTGATTTTTGATAAATCACCAAATCTTCTCATCTAAAAATAACAGTGAATACGATTCGGTATTTCAGCTTCAAATTATTTGTATTAAATCACAGGCCGATTGCTATTTTATTTAGGTTACGCGCAATTTCAAGAGATATATAATTTATTATGGATATTATCACAAACGTCGTATGGCTCGAGACATTACATAAATTTCAGATTTTATCACTAACACAAACAACTAGGTACCTATTTTTTGTGTCCGGTTTTTACTGGGATAACTAAATACCTATTAGGATTTTATGGGACTTACTTCACGTGTTTTCAATCTCATAAAAAACCCATAATAAAACACATAATTAATTTTACAGAGGTTTTTTTTTTGTATAAACATAGCATACTAGTTTTTCCGACAGATTCCGTCCTATCTTTGCTATGAATATTTAATTTTTTTTTTTCAATTTAATAAATTGAGATGATTTGGGCACGTGGTAAGAATGGATGCAAACAGAATGACAAAGAGAATTTATATAGCTGAAAGGAAAAATGTAAGAAGTCGTGGCCGACCGACATTTACGTGGATCGAACACATCGATTCCATCCTCAAGAAAGGCCAGGTCATAAGTAAAAGAAATAGGAGAGGTTGTCTTTTTTTACTCAAGAGAGGAAGGCAGAGAGAACGGACCTCCACTATTTTCTATCCAAGCCTACTTCTTACGATTCTTTCACCGACATGTTATTTCTCAAAATTTGTGAAAAGCTGATAGTTATTATCAAAACATCTTTAAAAAAAAATACATCCTTTAATTATAGATATAGATCAAATTAATTTTGTTTCACAGGTCATGTTAATAATTATAGGCTGTATTATAACCACTAAAGTTTAAATTACTATTAAGGAACTTTAGTAAAAATTTTGCGTTAAATCTAACAACTTTAAGCCGTATTTAGCGTTAAAGTTCAACCATTAAAATAATGACAGTAGCCAACGCCGCGCTAAACAAGGTATGAAATATTGAGCGCACTTTACAATGAATAGAGTTTCTGGTGCTGGTATAACTAGCTTGAGGTATTATTCACGCGGCGCTTTGTAGTACAAACAAATTAATGAGTTACCTACATAGTCACAATTATTCACAATCTTCACTTTTTCCCCTGTCTGCTGCAAACTTGATACGACGAACAGATTGTCAAGACCTGCGGACGACAAACTGTACCTATTTTCTATCGTACGGTGAAAAAAAAATTACTAAGAGAAAATAATAATATTATTTTGTTTTTATTTTCGATAAGAAAAAATTGCAGGTACAGCAAAATTGATAAAAAAAAATCTAATATTAGAAAACAGATTTCCTCGCACCAATTACAGATGGGTAAAAGTTTGACAGTTTGCATATATTTTTGTCTTATTTTTTAATGACAATAAAATATTGTCTAAGCCATTCAAGAATATTGGAAAAAACAATATACAGATTTTTGGATTAAGAATCTAATTATGAAAAAAAAGTTAACATTTTTTATCTTTATTAACCATTATCACATTTTTTTTTTGTTTTACATTAAGTATCAAAATTTTCATTCCTGCTGAGTAATTTCAATATACCTGCGGTCCTACGTCTTTAGATAATTTTTTTAAGTATTTTCTGATAAATATTATGATTGTTTTCTGTTATGAAAAAGAACTGTTCTCAGCGCCCTCTGTAGAAGGTTTGAAATGTTTGTCGGGCTCTATCAGATTGTCGCGTGCAGCAGATAGTAATGGCTGGGTTGCGTGCTTCCTTCCATTTTACACTCCCTGCGACAGGCGGGTACGTGGTTGTTTTCTGAACTCTACTCGAGCATTTGTTAAACATTTTTTGCCATCGAATTCAACTGAAGAACTACTTATAGATTGTATAAAATGAGCAAAGATATAAAAAATCATGGATAAGTATTAAAAACGTTTTCCTTTACTGAGGACTTGACTGATAAATTATTTTTTGTGTAAATATTTCGTATATGATAGCAATTAAAAAAATCACCAGTCACCATGTGACCCGTATTATGTTGATTCGAATCGTAAGTGATGGCTATAGTATAGGTGCCTTAAGCTGTTGTCTGCTCAAATACGGTGGTAAGAATTAATTGCAAAGAATTCTTTATTCTTTGTATTAGTTCACTTTTTACCAGCGGAGTGTTGGTTCTACATAGCATGTTTGTTCGTAAATTCTCTCGTTACCAGGGTGGTTTCAAGCCACAAAATTGACAAATAATTATCCCAGAATGAGCGGTGTATTTTCATTTCAACCAACACAACTCACCCACCACTCATACATGTGATTATTGTATGTATGTATTGTCTGCTAGATAGGCTGAGTTAGTCAATCATTCAGATTGTATATAATTTTGACGATTTGGGCTGAAACCCACCTTCCTTACAAGGTACTCAATCAATCAATTCTCCTTTTAATACCCCACTCAGGAACATAGGGAGGCAACAAGAGCTCTCCATTGCGCTATGTTTATGACCTACTCCCACACCATGTCCAAATCCCTCAGCTCTAGATCAGCGAAGGAGCGGAACACAGTGTGAGAGGGTACTACTAAGTATTAAAAAAACTGGCTTACCGTCTTAGAAATTCTTGATTTATCTCTATTATCTTGAAAAATTTTGTCTCCTCGTAGGATTCGAATCACTTTTCTATCTTTATTTTATGAGAAAAACGTTCGAAATTCTGAAACATTTTAGAAACAAAAATTTCAACCACTCTGCTATTAGTAAAAGGCGTCCGGGTTGGACTATTGACGTATAAAGAGCAACAAAACTGTTATGGGCATTTTTAAGGCCATTTCCATATGTTCAATTTCAGTGTACATCGAATAGCCATAATAATAGGTGCAAAGCGAATAGTTAATAATATGAGTGTGTGTCGGACGATTATACAGGTATTCCGTGGATTGAGATCTGACGATTTAATCGAGCGTCGCTGGCACAATTCCCCGGTCGGCAATCAGCACAAAACACCTCGTGTGTAACTGTTATATTATTGCGAGCATTTTACCACCCCTGTAGTACGTGGAGGGGTCAAAAAGTTCGCGAAATCTAAATGACGTTATTTCGTTTATTTTAAATCGAAACTTAGGTACCTATACCATACATTCGAACAATTTTAAAAGTTTTACTGTTATTGGTTTGAGAGAAGAAACTTCCAGGACGACCACCTGAACGCTGGAGAGATGATTGGCAGTACTGATTGAAAATCGGCAACGGAAAGTGGTAATACAAGAAGCAACAGCTTCGAGACATCAAAATTTTACACGGGAATCCCCAAGGCTTGTGTTTTGTTTTCCGGTTGAAATATAAATTTCAAATCTGAAGAAGTTTTTTTCTATTGCTGTTGCATCCACGCGCATTATATGCGAAGGTGCATATACATAAGGTACACCACGGAAGTGGACAGTGAAGGTAATTACAATAAAATTTATCTCAAACTACCTTATTCAGAGAGGCTAGGTAATGCTAGAGTTAACAGCATACCACACAAGGAACCTTTCGATAAAGTTAACACAAATTTGTAAAATCCATCTGCTAATTCATATTGAGTACAAAATTATAAATTTAATACTGACTGCAATTTGAGAATTGCTCAGTACATTAGTGAGTTATCACGTCAATACGAGCTCACTTGGTCAGATAATTTTTGTGAAGTGAGAGAAGTTTGAGTTTTGAAGCCTGATAAGGAGGCTGAGAGACAAAGATTTAGAGTCGAGATGAAGAGAATTTGGTTTATCAGTTGGAGATAAAATCGAAAAATTCAAACATAGAAAGGAATAATTACAAACTTTTGAAACAACCATCCTTTAAAAATAAAAAAAAAATAATAAAAAATGGAAAAGATTTGACTCTGGTATGGGATACACATATTGATATTTTCTCATTCTTAAGTTACCTACTTCTCCAAAACACGAGTTTTTACTCACATTGGAGAGAAATCATTCGATGATTTATATTGCCTTATTTATTTGTAAATTACCTTAATTTGTAAACTTATTTTTTTTCTGTGAAATAAATAATTTTTATTATTATTTAAATCATTTATTCATTAAATCACAATATATCCTATGAAGTATACATCATTGTAAAAAAAAATAATAAAAATAAATTAAAATTAAATACAATGCTATATACTAAATATAAAAATATCGGTATTATCTCTCATGATACATCACGATGTAATGTAATCATGAGAGATCTTCGAACTACAGAGAAAGGAACCTTCTTAACATCCTACATGAGGACAACAGAACTGCCTTTTGGATGGCAAATCTGAGTTATTATTATTATTAATTGTAAAATTCTTTTAAAATATCATTTCCGTAAATCCGGAACTTTTTGATCATATCATGTATCGGGTAGAACAAACACATGCACAATATTCCAGGTTGCATTGTTAGTATGACGTATGTGCGTACTCGTTCCACGGACTTAATTGCACACGTAGGGTGGCAATATGCTAGTTAAGTGTCATCGTGGGAAATATAAATTGGGCTGCATGTTCTGCTGCAGTAGTGGGGTAACCAGGGAGAAGCGAGGGATGAGATTTGGATCATAATTCGTTTGCAGATTAAGAGGACAATATATTTCAAAACAACCTCCCTGAAAAAGGGGCAAACAACATGAGCAATACTTCAAACAGGCCATAGGTCCATTGTATTGAATGATCCACCTTTTATACTGTACCAGTCTTGGTAGAAACATTTCAAGTGAAAAAAGCGAATTACGTGGTTATTTTGAACATCCTACAAGTAATTTTGGAAGGTAGAATAGAAGGCAGACGCGGTATATGCCTAAAAGAATCTCGTGGCTGAAAAATCTGAGAAAGTGGTTTTGCGTGTCAGATACTGCAAAAACTGTAAGACTTGTCCAAGATCGTACAAAAATTTAGGTAAATTAGTTTTTTTTTCATCAAAAATCCTGTTTGGTTTAGGCATTGAACAACGCGATTACATTCAAACGAAATATTTTACTATTGTATTGACATTTTGTTATTTAAATAGTAACAAGATTAATCCACGATGTTTTAACACGATCTAAAAGTTTCTAAAATGTTCCTATAATATGATACCTACCTATGTATGTAACAAAAAAAAACGAGAATAAATAAAATAAACAATAACAGGTGGAAAGGTTTCAGCCTGCCCTTAAGGGGATATACCTACGCTGTTAATGGAAGACATAACGCACATTTTATATTGATACAATTATTTGAACAAATCGTTAAACACAATACATACAATAATAAAGGGCAAGAGTTGTTAGGTGTACTTTTATAGCTTCGCAAAATTGTCTTGGTCGAATTTTATGCTCAAAATTAACACTTTTACTACTTATATTCTTTTTCTTTGAATAGCGATCTGTCCTGAGAAACAGACTGGCGTATTTTATGTAAACAACGGATTACTTAGTAAATAAAGTGCCTACATAGTTTATTTATACTATTTATAGCAATCCACCCGAGTTCTAATAGTAAAATAGTCGTCAGGATTATTCTCAAAACTGTCAATATACCTATATCTCATAATTTTATTTATTTATTTAATTCTTTATGCTCATATTAAAAAATAGTGTATAAAAATAGTGGGCAATGGCGGGATTATAGTCCAAGTAATCTCTAGCATCTAACCAATTTTCGTAACAGATTAAAGATTTGCTTTATTTGCCTATGAATATAGACTTTTAACAGGACTATAAAGTTGGCGATAGGCTTAGAAACGGATTTGAATCCTGCTTTCAGCACGCACTTTTCAAACACAAAGGTTTCTCTCATTGCGAAGGACCTGACATGATGAGTGGAAAATATTATTATGGTTTTGCAGAGAAGAATATTTTTCAGCCTGAGGATGAACAGAGCTTGCTTCAAAATCCAGAGATACATTTATGGATAACGTTTTTCAGAAAAAAAAAAAAAATCATCCACGACAGTAAATTTCCTCCATTTCAAATTTTTAGTACCGATTTCCTCCGCGACGGCGTTCGATAGCGACGTCCATTACGGGACTTCCCATTTTAATATTAATGTAGGCACATACAGGGACGCTCTGGTAGTTGGGGATTCGCAGGATCGTGCGAGCGCCTCGAGGTACTTACACATGTTTAATTATTTATCGCTCCTGTGCTGTACAGCCAGGCTCTCTCGCTAATGGAGGATTTAATAGGCTTTACTGTTCAACTCATTATTTAACATTGGAATAAACACAACCTTCCAATTCGCGAACCCACTTATATTTGGAACGTGTTTGATTTTCTCTTTTATTATTATTACATCGTTTTTTTTATAATGTTGGTTACGATGTTATATACTTATAACCATTACATCATGCAAGAATAAAAAAAAAACAAGAATAATACTTACATCTCAGATGACATGCATAGAAATATGGCCATTATTTATTTTTTGATTTTCCTAAAAATTGGTTAATTCGTCCCTTACAGGGTCCCGAACAGAGTTAGGTACCAGTTTTTTTTCCAAAAAAAGTAACAAATCAGGGTTCCCACTTGGTATCCGAAAAGATGAAAGTTCCCAAAAAAATGTCATTCTCGAAATTTGGTCTCCGGAAAGTTATAAATTCACTAAGAAAATTTAAAAATCATTCCGAAAATTTGGTATCCGATATTATGACAAAAATAACAAACACTCTATAGTTCGGTATTTTTTCAAACCGAACATTGAACACGGTGTTAAAATACCGAACCTGGCAACCCTGGATCCAAATTTACTTTGACACGTTGAAAACTCTGGAAAATTTGATATTTCTTCCCATAAGAACAGTTTGTTGTCTTTGATCAATGTATATTTCGTCGATGTAATTTATTGTTATAGCAATGCTTATCGGTATTTAGATGTATATGTACCTATACCTATGCAAAAAAACTTCCCAAAATGAATCGGTTTCGTCAAATAAAATCAAATAAACTCAATATTCATAATGATAGCTTAAAAACCGTATTTTTATCAAAAAGATCTTAATATGCTCGGGAAGGTAGATTTTTTCATATCAGTTTTTGAACCGTGGAACATGAGTCGGCGTCTAGAATACTAGACTACCGAAATCAAAATAAAGAAAATCTTATTAGAAATTGAAAAATATCTTTGCTAAAACAATTTTTCAGTTTTTTTTGACACATTTTATCTGTATTTTATGTACTAAACACTTATTGGCGAAAAGGAGAAATATTAATATAGGTACCTTCCTATAGTTTTATTAAAAAAAAACATTAAATTAATTTTTATGCACGCGTATATACCTACGGCTTTCTTACCGAGGTCAGTAACTAAAAATTTCTTGAAATCGAATGAAAACCTATTGATTTTATCATGAGTATAGAATCAGTAATTAAAAACACATTACACGATGTATAGACATTTTGTGTTATCTTCGCATGCGATCGTCAGTGTTTGACGTAATTTGTTCGAAAGACCACACGAGTTCACACACAGAAATAATAACACATAAATAATAATTAGTGATTGCGCAAACTTGATCGTTCATAGTGTGTGTTCACCCCTTTATAATACAAATATACTCGTTGTTCTGTCCCCCGTGCAATTCCGTCAAAAGTCGACAAGTTGACGATTTCATTACTAAATAAAATAAATAAATAAATAAATTGCAATCATCGAGTAGATTTCCAATAAATTGAATTTACTCCGTAACGAGGAAATGTGCTAAATAGGAATGGAATGTATAAAAATAATGAAAAATATATGAAAGAAACCGTTCTAAGTTTGTCTAGATTCTTGTGTCCATGCATTTTTTCAGGACTAGATTTTAACGATATATCAATTGCTATAATAGTCCTGATAAAATGCATGGACACAAGAATCTAGACAAACTTAGAAGGTTGCGTACCAATAAGGCAATTAAAATGAGACATTAAAAAATGGATATCGTCATATCCTGGCAGCAGTATCTGTATAAAAAGTTGGTTGCTCTAGTTGTTCTCAAAATAATTCTAACAGATGGCACTAAGTACGAGTATATATTATCATTAACATCAGCTGCTTGTTATATACACGAATTATGAAGGAATTAGCGTAGGGGCAGTTGGCCCAGTGGTTACCGTCTCGGCACGATACGACGAGGGACGCAGGTTCCAATCCAGCCCGGGGCATTGGATTTTTGTACATGTTGAAATTTCTCATAATATTCGGTATTTTGAACATTACCACCTAATGGCGAACATTGTTAACGTAAAGTAATCACACTACGCCAGCCTTCGAAATAACAGTCGAAGACGGTGGTAGGTACATGGTGGTTTGTTCATACCATTTAAAAATCGAACAGTATTAGTCAGTCATCAGTTGTTGTTAATATAGGTACATATTGTTATGAAAGAAAACTTTTTCTTCTTCATGAGCCGTCTCTTCTCTGCTTGTTGTAGGTCTCTTCAAAAGTTTTCCACTTTTTTCGGTCTTGTGCTGTTTTTCCTCAACTGAGTTCATTACCCCCTTTGGTTTAATACAGCTAATTCAGTGAGTCACAAGCCAAAAAAAGTATTTTAAAACTATTTAAGCCGATTTCGGTCTATGATGATCTTAAAAATCGATAAATTCAAAATAAGAACACGAGTCGTAAAATCTACTTTGAATAGAAAACATCCTACTGGTGTATTTATAAAATTCTATGGTGTGAGAAGTCGCAGGTGCCGCTAGTTTATTGATTCACTCCAAGGATAACAGCTGACAATATGTCTTACGTCAAAACAGTCTCATTGTTCATTTTAATCATCTCGATAAACATATGCGACATCTTCTTGCGAGGGAGACACCCTACAGTTTATCAGCGCAATAATCATTACTCCATCCCTCCATCCCTTTCCGGGTAGGCAACAGCCCTCCTTCAGGCACCACCAGGCAAACAATAACGGAGTGATGAAAAATATTTCAGACATTTTAATTGCACTCGTTACAAGTGTGCAACAAACTTAGCCGGCTACGTGTTATTTGTGTGTGACGAATAAAAAGATCGTCAGACGCCAAGAGTTAGCATTTCCTATAGAATCAGAATGAACTTTCGTTACAACACAATGATTGTATTGCCTTTTTTAAACTAATCAATGGAACTAGTCAGCCCTACTGTCCGTGATCTGAAAGATTCAGTGTCTATTCAGTGTCTATCAAAGGAAATTGATGTTGATTTTTTTTATAAGTTTGAGCCGCGAACAAGTTGGATAGAGAATATTAAGGAATGGAACTATGGTAAATTAACAGAAGAAAAATCTTTTATGAAAATTATTAAATAATAACATTTTAATGTTACAAAACTAAGTTCATTTCAGATATGCCTATATTTTATGCAATTAATATGATAAATGGACAACACGCCTTATGTGCTGGAGCCCTAGGACAACATTTATTAGAAACCCTGGCCGTCCCCAGCTATGATGGAGGGATGACATTGTAAGAACCGTTGGCTCGCAGTGGGTGCAGGTTGCACGTGGAAGAGTCTGGAGGATGCCTATGTCCAGGAGTGGACTGATACAGGCTGAGAAGGAAGAATTATCTATACTTGCATAATATTCAATATTATATCCATAGAACATAATAGGTATGTAATCTAAAACCTCTCATATTATTATTATGGTCATAGTGCGTTTCAGTGATGCAATAACTATGGTGAAAAAAAAAACATCACTTCTTGATAGATTTTCTAATATTTGTATTAGGTAGGTAGTGTTCCTGTTAACTATAAAAGTCATAGAACAAGAATGCTGGCTATGGGCCAAAGCTGGTAATGACCGCGTCACAATGCTTTGTAACACCTGACAGCCTGTCTGATGATGTCTGAGTTGCAAGCAGAGGCAGAGACCAGACGTCATAAAATGTTGGGGCGTATCAACAAATTCGTGAATTATGGAGATGCCTTAGGATTTGCATCTACAAGAAAATAACGTTTATTAATATTATTTAGACGTTTATATTAGTTTGATTCGAAATGGAATAAAATTTGTTTTATTACCTAATAATATAATATGATTTTTTTGTACAAAGAAGGAACACTGTTGAGGGAGCAATAATCGCTTTTCTTTATATTATTTTTTGCCTGGGTATTTAACCACTTACCTCTGAAGTATTTTGATTGCTTTAAAAATAAAACAAAAGTCAAAATAAAATAGAAACAGTTATTGTAACAAATTAAGTAATCGCATTTTTTAAAGAACCTATGTGCTAATCAATAAAAGAAAATATTTTTTAACTGTGTTTTTAAGATAATTTTTAGGTCAACTAAGGATAATATTAAGATATTAAAAAAATAAACCATTATTACGAGTTAAAATTTACAGACGTTTATAAAGTTTTATAAAAATTCCATAATTCATGAAACAATAGATACAATTGTCATTTTTGAACAATAGACCATGATTTTTTTGAGAAGCCCACTGTGTTTTTATTTGATGTAAGTACAAACTCAATATTTTCATCATATTTTTACACTAGCTGTCCCGCCCGTCGACCTTCGACCTAACCCAATTAACAAAATAATTTTGGCTTATTACATGAATAAAATGCAATTTACGATGTAAAAACTTAATGAATGTTAGCTAATAATTCATTGCATTGTGTAATAGTTATCGTTGATTCGGATGCAGGATGAAATTCGAAGGGTCATAAGTTTGAAATCAAAACAATTCCTCTATAATTGCTTTACTTTTTAAAAAAATCAAAAGATGGCGGTGTAGTAGGAAGTACATCACATGTGATGAATGTTTACGTATTGTATACATACGTCGAAAGAATTGAACCCATTTAAACCAACTTTTGTGAATTATTATTTAAAAAGATTCAAACGTGTGACGTTTGATCCTACACATAAACTAAGATATTTTTTTCTCTGATCATGACCAGAATAAAAAACCGTAAAAATATTTTGTAGTTACGTAGCTCTGTCGTTCAATCGATAATAATGCAACCTGATATATTGGCGTGTCTAGGCCAAATGAAAGGGTAAAAGCAATGGAATGGTTTGAGGATATTCAACACAGGGCCGGGACTAGCCGATAAATATTATTTTGAGAAAAGTTTATTGATTCATAAGGATCAACAAACATAAGCTAGTGGAAAAAAAGGTACATACACTTGGGTATCATTTTCGACAGCGGGCTTTTACTTGAAGCGTATGCAGACGAAGGAGGAACAGATATAAAGAGAAAAAAAAAACAAATAGTTTCACCTAAATAAATATTATGTAGATCTAAGAACTATAAAAATGTAGAAGATGACCTTTAATCATTAGTCCAAGCTATGTGAAAGCTCGAAATGGTTCTTAAATTAAACCGTAAATAATTGGGGTAGAGCAAAGATCTTTACCGAGGAGTATAAAAAAAAACGCAAATTCTTACAAACCAATTTGAAAAGGTTAAAGGATATTCTCGAATGTTTGTTAAGACAAAATCAATACATTTGTGTATCTAATTGATAAACCCGGAACACTCCCTTTTTCTAGGGAACATTTTGTTACTTATTTTACCATTCGTATACTTTGTTGCTTATTTAGCCATTCAAAAATTTTGTTCTTATTTAGGCATTCGGTATTTTGTTGCTTATTTATCCATTCCTTTGTTTTGTTGCTTATAACCATTGGATATTTTGTTACTTATTTAGCCATTCGTACATTTTGTTGCTTATTTAGCCAATCGCGTCGCAGGTATTTATTTATATTAGTGTCACACGTAGTCATTTCACCTTGTCGTTAATTGCGACATTCAAAATTAAAGGCAATAATTACACTAATTAAAACTGTACAAATCCAACCCTACAATGTCGTGCTCACAAATTGATTGCGCAACATATGGAGGGGAGGGAAGCACATTAATAATAGTAGATACCTTCGAGCAAAAAGGTAATTACTCCGTCGTACATTTGTCTTGTAGATAATTACACCAGAAAACACCTTTCTCGTTGTGTGCTGCAATTATCGGGTGAATGATTGGACGTGATTTGCAAAACTGATTTCCTAATAATATTTTTTTCTACATTTTGTTGCTGACGCGTGCAGTATTGCTTATTGTAAGGGATGAATTCCACAATTATTGGGGTAGAAACTCATTTGAACTAATATTTTTTATTTTCTAAATTTTGATAGTTTGTTTATTCTCATAGAAACATTTTAGAAAATTGCGATGAAAAAAACCCCCACACAACACTTTTTTCAAACAATTATTAATAGTTGGGAATTAAATGTGTATTTTGAAACAACGGTAGCCTTATTCTTAATATTATTTATTTATTCGATCAACGGCAATAGCCTTTATTATTTTTTTTAAATGAATCTGTGCTCACTCAAAGTGAACACAAATACACTTCCTGACTCTTTCACAGTAAGCTACTGAAAGCTTGTGTCGTGAAAGAGGAAGATGGTCGGCACCTGAGATCGAACCACGACGTCCGCACCAAACAGTACGAAAGCCGGCGTTGTAACCGCCAGTCTACCAACCACTTCTATATTACTCACTAACGTAAGTGAGAAACTCACGGGAGTTTTGTATGAGTTTTGGATCTTTCCAAAATATTCTGAAAAGGAAGCGTTTTACACGTCTCGACACAAAATTTACGGAATCTTAGAATACGTCTACTACAAACCTCTACATACCAGTAGTTGTGTTGTGTGTATGCGTGGCGCACAAGGATCGTTCGCTTTGGGTAGGCGCCATTAGTCGAACCGTCAGTCATTGTTCTGGGCTTTTTTAATACCAACCTATGTACGAATAATTAAACCTTAATATACTAGAGATTAAAATACGAAATAAACTATTGTAGCGTATATTACTATAATATTATAGGATTAAAAAGTTTATTGAGGGATTTAATTATCTCCCTGTATTACGGCAAGGCCTGCTCAGTGATGAAGGTATTAGAATCAACCCTAAACGTACTCCTGTATTATTCATAAAAGATAAAGAGAAAGTAAATGGTCCTCGTGTATAGTTTCATGAATAATAAGACACCCGCTACCCGTTAATACGAGTCCTCCCGGCCTACCCCTAAATGAGAGGGTGGTCTGTGGGGGAGTTCAGCTCCGCCGAATATTACCATCACGTGTGAAATAAAAGTGAATATGGGATCGTGTTTTATCTCGACGGAATCTGAACAATTTCCTCTTTTCAAAATTAAGTGTACCTAATGTTTTTAATGAACCAAATATATAACGAGAATTATTGTAATCATGTCCTACGGAAAACGGTTATTATTAATGAAATATCTATTTCCAACTTCTTCTTCTTTTTCTTCTTCTTATGGTCGCTTACAATTTGATCGGATTGCATTGTCTATCAGTGCGTGTTCAGTTAAGTTCTTTTAAAATGCGTGTACGAAGCACTCATTTATCAGATCCCCTATTCCGAATACAACTTACTTGGGTGGGTAAGAAATTTGCGCGGAATTCCTGACTGAAGGTAATGTGAAGACACTAGGTATACCTACATATATTTTTTATGCAAAAATTCTGAATACTATAAGTCGGCGTTATGTCAATAGGATTCAGATTATCAAAAACGGAGGTTTATTAATTATTTATTTACTAGCTTATACCCGTCTTGCTTTACGTTTTTGATTCCGAATGTCAGACTTGATCGGTAGGTAATTAAACAGGTTCTAGTCTAGCTTCCCATTGCTTTGCAGACCTCTATAACTGACATAAACACAGAAAAAGTAGAATGAAACTTTCACAATTCATAAAAAGAGAGAAGAATGACACTTTTAATGTTTATTAAAATTTTGTATGAAGATCCTAAAAAATAGAGTTTTTTAAATAGCTCTAAATATAGTAAAGTTAATGCAGCAAATTGTATTAAAGAACCTTCTCCGGCATTTTGCACGGCTCTGTGCAGATTCATATCTGACGTAGCATTTGTATTTTGAGCGTGATGCTATGACATACGGTAAAAAGCAAATAAAAAAACATTTCTGAATTATTATGTAGATTTATCTTTAATGACTCAACAAACAGACAATACGAGTACATTTATATTTAGAGTAAATAAAAACATATAAAATAATTTATCAATGTAATTCCCCCGTTCGGGGCAGATTTTTGTGATTTTGACTTGTTATTTCAACCTGGGGATTGGTCTATCTCAAATTAGACGGGACCGTATGGATAGAAAAATTGCTTCAGGCAATAAACTCCGCCAGCTATATTGACACCTTGGTATAAAAAACCGATAACTTATTCATTTCATTTCTAACGATGTTTCTTTAAAAATAGCAAATTATATTGAAATGAAAGATGTTAAACATTAGTCAAGCTTGTGGACTATGTTTTCAATAAGGACACGCTTAACCATCATAATAATGCAATTCGCTCGTCGACTGTTTTATGCATACAGCTCTCTCTCTCTCTAAAGCAAAGCACACATTCCAATTATAATTCGCGTTGGACAACAGTGAAATCTCCCATGACCACGAATGGCAAATTGAAATAATCCCCGGCATACCATGGGTTTGGTTAATCGGCTACATTCTAAGCATACACCCACTCGCAGAGCAAACATGCAAAGCTGTCCATACGGTTCCCATTGTTACACAATCCAATTTGGGGATTGATCGCGGAGAGAATTCTAATTGTTGCGATGAACATCCACAAACCATGTTTTTAGAACCGTATATGTTCACTCTGTTAGGTTATCCGATGAAGTATCCGGAAAATTCAGAGGGTTTCCTTTTCTTATGTTAAATTTTTACGCATTGTATATTATAAACTCAAGTTCAATTGCGTCCATATGAATCAGGTATCTACTATAAGACAACAATACCAAAGAATGACTGCTAACAAACTCCTTTAAATTTTTGATTAAATGAGGAAGAAAAAGTGGGAAAAAACCGTATTGACACGAGATCTCAAATGAAGAAATAAGTTTAAGTTTAACTTAAGTGACCACAAAACACACTTTTGCCAACTTTCAAGTAATGAAAGCTTGTGTCGTGAAAAAGGAAGATGATCGATACCGGGGTTCTAGCTCAAACGCTTATGTACAAAAGTCGAAGACTGAACAGAGATTAGCCAACCACTACTCCTTCATGATATAATTTGAGTGAAAGACATTCATAAGAATAATGTTATAAAAAATAAATTGAAATCTATTATACATTTATTACTTACTTTCATTTTTATTTCAGAACACACTTTCGTAGATATTTAAGTAGGTACCTACCTACCTAGATTTTTTTTATTTTGATACCTACAAGTACCTACAATATTGAAGATAATTATAACGCTTTTTGACTGAACGAACCACTTAGTGGAAATCAGTCAACCCAATATAGATCTTTAGCCACAATTTTTTACTATGCTAACTGGCTCTTCAAGATGATCGCACACTTCCAACTAGTTGAAAGTAAATTTCCACAAAATCCAGAATTATCTTTTGAAATAGAAAAGAGTAGGTATACCTACCTTGGATTTATTTAACGGCAAAGTACCAGAGTTTTTGAACGAAAATTGAATTTCGGCATAGAAAAAGAAACTAAATTAGAGTGCGTTCATTTGTACTTTTAATAGCGTGTTCAAAGTTTTTGAAGGAAATTTGAAACATGCTAAAACATTAGCTGATATCGTTGCTTACGAAGGTAAATAATGTAAAGTATACGGAAGAAGAGGAAACAGACGTTTTTAAGGGGTACGCGATTTCCGGTTCGCGTTTAGCGAGGATGTAGGCAGTAGAAAGCCTTCATGTTTTAAAAGTTATATTCGAAAACTCTTTCTAGCGTAAGTGCTTGGATACTTTTAAAGAATCACATTGTATTTTGTGATATCTTTTTTTTTTTTTGTAAAATGTGCTTTTAAATATTTAATATCCCTTTAAGGCTGTTTATTTTACTGCTTTTCTGATATATATAACTATGTATATACAGCCTAGAATTTGTATTTGATATCTCCGCCACCAAACAATACCTATAGGTACATAAAATAATCAAAATAAATTAGTGGTAATGCCCTGATACTGGTACATTTTTTAAAAGCAATAGAATAAATTCACAAACACGAGAAATAAGAAAATATAGGTAATAATGAAAATAGAAGTGGTTGGTAGGCCAGCGCTATCAGTCGGCGGCTTTCGTATGTACAGGGTACTATAGGTCGTGGGTTCGAATTCCGTTGCCGACCATTTCAAATTTCACAACACAAGCTTTCCTTTATACGAACGATGTCGAAAGTGGATTTGTGTTCACTTTTCTATAAGGTATTAGTTAGTATCTAAGCCGGCGGAACTGAGGCAGTTTTTTCCAGTCAACCAATCCCGACTAATTTGATATAGGTCTTATGGAAATAGGTACTCCAGTTTAGTAATTTTTCTTTGAAATCGTATACTATGGCGTTAGACAGGCATTGAAATAAGCAAAAATTATAAATCTGTTCTCATTTATGCATACTTGAATAGTTATTCTTTTCTTTGTCTCCGGTTTTTCTGTATTCTATATCTATCTAGATATTCATGTTTTTTATCGTTCTTACATGATATATTTGAAGAATGTTTTAACTCTTATATTACTGCAGATAAGAATGTAGGTAGGTAACTACTGAAAAAAAGATGGGCTTAAAAACGTAAGTAATGATAAATAAATATTTAAAAGTTTTCACAACTGGAGGGATTACATCGTAATCTGTTTTTAATATTAAATTCTTTTAAAAATAAAAACTTTTTTCCGAAAAAGGGAAAGGGGTAAAAAGTGCCGAGACACGAAATCACTTGACCGTATAAACGTTTTCAACTGCTTTTAAAACTCTCGATTCCATTCTTACCCTCGAACGTAACGGGATATAGGAAGGAGAGGGTGGAATCGGGATATCGAGACACTGGGGTAAGAATATATTATAAAGCATAGGGTATAAAGTACACCTAAGCTCGAAATTACTTGTATCGACTGCTGAATCCATGAACCCCACGGAAAAAAGTTTTCAGGTACAACTTTAGCGTCCGGATCCTTCTGCGATTACCGTAAGCAAGCACCCATCAGGTACCTATATACTTCTAGCGACGAGACTCCACCCTTGTAATTCCGGTGAAATATCTACGTGGACGGTTTCAGTCCAACCTCCCCCATCCTCATTCCTTTTTCTATTACAACCAAATGTATTTATAGTTGGTTTATTCCAGCTGTTCCAAAATTGAATCTAAGATTCAACAGTTTTTGCATGATTTTAGTACATTTTTTCTTTTGTATACAGTAGTATGGAGAAGACGTTCGTATGTAAGTAGAATGGGAGAAACTGGAATGGAATGATCTAGAATCTAGATCATTAAGCCCATGCGAAATACCTACTTGACGTAAGTGGGTATTTGGGATTTAGCCACAAAAGAAGAACAGTTTTAAGAACTTTTCAAGGTGTTTTATACCCGAAGCTTATGGCATATATTACAGTGCAACAGTTCAATATGTATAGGTATCAACTACTTCTGATATTTTCCCTGAACAATTAAATGTTAGATTTTCATATATTCGAATTAAAAAAAAATAAAATTGATTTTAAAGAAAAAATAACAACTAATGATTAACAATTCATTACTAATGTTCGATTTTTAAATGGAACAAACCACTACGGGCTTACGACCGTCTTCTACTGTTATTTCGAAGGCTGGCTTAGTGTGATTACTTTACGTTAACAACGTTCGCCATTAGGTGGTAATGTTTGTCTCCGAAACTCCTAATCATGAGAATTCTCCACATGTTCATCATGTCGAAAAATCTCATGTATGCAACAAGTAGAAATTTAATTATAAAATGAAAAATAGAGATAAAAGTTGGAAATTGTTGAGAACAAAAAAGTTGGAAATTGTTGAGAACAAGAGAGCCGAAATTGATTTTGCAATTTTTGTTCAAAAACTCAATCAACGCTCTGTTTTATTGTAATAACTTGTAGCAAAAACTGTCGACACAGACATAGAAAAGGGCCTTGAAATGTTTGATTGTCCTCAACAGGATCCCATTTTGACTACGAAAATAGGTGCCTATTTGCGGACGAACTTACCACTTACATATTGGACTATTTCAATATTTGAAATCGATATAATAATAGTAACATCACTGTTTGCTTTTAAATAGATAAAATAAGGACTTCGATTAGAGTCCTTCTAAAACCTAGAGTCGTTAGTTACATTGTCGCTTTTTTACAAACATTAGTAGGTACTTATACGAGATGTAAGATTTGAACGGTTAAAAAAACCCCGAACCACAAAACAAACAGTTGTAGCCGTGTAACTTCAGTAGCTACAAGTTACAACTTTCCACTTTACCTGCCGATTTCTCCCTCAGGAACTCCTAATGGGCTCAGTCAATCACGGAGTCCGCCAGGGGTGACCCTTGCGACACCTGGCGATGTCTCCTGGTTCCAATACCACCCCCACACCCCAACCCTCATTATTCCGACTGACTCCACACTCTCTCATAATGTATTCTTAATAATCGTCACCATAACTCTTAAAACGTCAAAGGGGAAGACCAAGAAAAGTCAGAGAAAAAACCTTCCCTTTCTTTTTTTTTTATTTTAAACTCGAAACGATTGAAATGGAAAAGTTTTCAATTAATCTTTTCGAGTAAAAACCACCCCAGCGCGGTTGCACTCAACGCAGCGGGATTCCTTCGAAGGAAATCACAAGACATGCCACGAAAAATAAAACTCAAAATGAACATTCTTCACCGCAGTGGGGTTCATGTAGGGGTGTTTGACGGCACAAGTATACAAATAAAAATAAGCTACATTTCTTAAACTTCATAATAAAATCCAACAAATGGCACCGCAAAGTTTTTCTATGAATAGAAGTACCTACATAGTTTGGTGGTTTTGTTGTATAGACGAAAAATTTCTGATCAAACTCTCCTGAAAGACCTTTTCCAAGGTTTTTTTTACTTGAAACTCATGTATCATACAGGAACGTTTGACTGGAAGAAAAATTTATAAGTCATAATTTCGCCAGATAATCTGACACCTTTGTAAAAGAAAATACGATAATAAATGCATCTTTGAGGGACAATTTGCAGCGAGAAAACTGAATAGCACGTATTTTAAGCACAACTCTTCAATTATGCATTATTAAAAATATTACAATTGCACAAGCTGTCCATACTTTTTATACTCATAGGTAATCATTTAGAAAGTATTTATATTTATATGTTGATAGGTACATTATAAGTAAAAAAAGGAGGATATCTCAAAAAAGGAAAGATTCAACAAATTCATAAAATTCTTCTTCTAAAAGATTCATTTAAAATACAGGAATGAAACAAGAAAAAACTTTATAAAGCCAAAAGGCAAAAATTTACGTCGGGAAAATTAATTAAAAACGAGTAGGAAAGCCTGAAAGACAAGGTTTAATCAGTTTCACGTTCAGGCAGGCGCTGGATGTTCATCATTCTGTTTCGAGCAGCAGAACAACAAAAATTATAATCAGTTTAAAAAACTTTGGAGCAACTTTAAATTTCATAAATCCGCTGAAAGTAATAAAGTTTCGTTTTGAAAGTTTATATTGAATTAAACACTCCTTGTAGATAGACTTCAAGAGGATGCTTGGATTTTTTAACCAACATAAATTACCGGACCAGAAAGCCAGATAAAATGCATATTTATAATGATTAAAGTTTAATGAGTTTACAGTTTTGTCTAACAAACATTTACACTAATGTGGTGTACCCCAAGGAACTATCTTGAGACCCATACTATTTAATTTGTATTAATTACCTAAATTATATAACCAATACCTTATATAACCACCTCCCGTCAAACCTTAAATTTGTTGACAATGTACGTTTTCAGAGAGAGGTTAAAAAGTATCTTGTCGAGAAAGCTTTTTATTATATTAATGACATGTTAGTAACTTAACCTCTTATCCATGTGTTGTCTGTGACATTTAATATATTAACATTTTCATAATTCCTATTGACTTTGCTCTTGTCGCTACTGCAACTAACTAAAATATTTCCCATTATAATAAACAAAATGATCCTAGTTTTGCACATTGACGAGATGCCAATGGGACCCTTTATACCCCATTGACATCGATTTTCGTATTATTTATTGTTTTGCTTTGATATTGTGTTATTGCTTGTAATGCATTGTAACATGTAAAAATTGTAATTCATATTTTAATGAACCCGAGTGCCTCGTAAGGGGTCTATGGGGGATAAAATAAAGATAAAGATAAAGAAGAAATCATCCGAGTATATAGATGTTTTTTAAATTTAATCTGTCAACGGTATCAATCATGTGTAATGTTATTCAGGTGGGATGAGTAAAAAAAATGTTTATTCGATTGCTGCAGTGTAGATCAATAGATTTCTAATTAGGTACTTCCTGTTTTGGCGTGAAATTTCTCGACATGGAGCCAAAAGCCCTGGATCTATCGGTGCCTGTTTTTAAGGAAAGACTGAGGAATGACCATAATAAAATTAACAGACGCTTACTATTGAACTTTCTTTTTACATGCTAGGAATACTTAATGATAAAAGCGGGATCCAAATCGTTTAAGTAAAACTTTATGGCCAAATAAACTGAGGTTTTTTGGTAAATGATAATTTTGATGTCAAATTCCAAGAAAATCTACAATGTCAAGTGATAGGCATAGAAGTCGTGTACATGAGTTGAATAAAAACCCGTTGTAACTGACAACGTACCTTTTTTCATTTAATATAAGGTGCGAGATACGATCAAAACGTAAAAAATCTTTTTAAGAGAGCACACAAAAGAAGTGTAATTTATATGTAGATCAAAATGAAATGTCACCTGTGATAAAGTACGGGGTGGAGGGAAAAATAAAGTCTGCTCACTTACCAAAATGCACTTGAAGGCTGATGAGGAGGACGGTTGCCAGGTGGAGCTGATGGAAGGAAGCCATCTCTTTCCCTCTTCTTCTACGCGTGATGTTTTGATGTTGACGACGCGTTCAGACTTTTATAATATTCGCTTACTTGTTATTTTCATAGGAGTGAGAGAAACAGATAAAAATCACCTCATATTTACATCTAAAATTCAATTTACAACTACGTAAAAAGGGAAAAAGAGTTTTATTATTATTATTCCGGTATAAAAGATCTACCATTTCTCACTTTTTTCGATTTAGGGTGGAATTTTTATATTAACGAACGAACAACATTTTTCAATACCTACAGAGAGTTGAACACTTCACTCATTCTCACACTTAACAGCGGCACTTTTTATTTATTTCTGCATTCGTTATTCGGATTTCCGCATTGGCACTTATTCGCTATCGGTAATCAAATCATCGACGCAGCTCACATTTGATCAACACCTGAAAATAGAAAAAAATAACATTTTATTAGAATGTCAATTTCAAAGCAGTAATAATGCATAAATAACCTTCATTCATATATATGGAGGGAGATACATGCAGAATTTGTACATAAATACAATTATACAACAACAGTTTATACAAATCTTATATAATATATATAAGTATACAAATATATTATATTTGCTGGTTTATGTATTGTACTTTTCATTATATTGTTATTATTTGTTAAAAAAAAACTGTATGTTTGCGAAAATCTGAAAATATAAAAATGGAGAGCTATTTCACGATGTCATCGCATCACGCCTAAACTGCTGGGCCGATTTCGCTAATTCTTTTTTTGTCGTGTAGGCTTTTATCAGGAGAATGTCCTTTTAGAAGAAAAAAATTAAGAAAATGCATGGAAAATTAAAGAAAATTTTACGTAGACAACCTTATTAGTACTTTTTACCTTATAATTATTATTCCAATTTTGAAATTTTGACAGAAATTGTCAATTGGTGCGATTGACAGAATGCGGATGGAATATACATGGTTTAAAACAGACGCGTCGTTCGGAATCACATTGGTCAAATGATAATTAAGTCATCACCATACAAATTCGAATTCAATATTCATATTTAGGAACACAGGACAACGTCTGTCGGGAAAACTAGTATACAATAAATGTGTCAGAATATGCAAAGTATTAATTAAATATATACATATAAAATAATATGTACCTACTTAATGAAGATAAAAAGGGGGTACAAAGACTTCTAATACGATATGATAATATCGGTGTATTTTCTAAGATAACAATACATCAAGACCAAAAATTAATTAAAGTGGTTGATTCATTCGTTGACTCTCGTAGTAAAGGTCGTGGCTTCGATCCCAGTTGCCTACCATCTTCCTATTTCACGACAGTGAAATTTTTGCTTAGGGTAAGCGCAGATTCATTTATTTATTTATCGTATGGTAAACAGTACATCACATCATAAGTTATTCAAAATAATAGTCATTTAAGAAAATAATAAAATTTTTTGGATAAGCGCAAGCAACAGGCTTGCTTGTCAAATTTTTAAAAGGTTTCCTACAATATATTCGATTTAAAAATATATTAACTCTTATATTATCATATCAAGGATTCTATATCTAGCTCTATAATAAAGGAACTCTGATTGCGAAGATCACAGAACTTTTTGAAAGAAAAAACCGATGTATAGGGTCGCAAAAGCCAACCCCTAAGTGCATACAATATAGAGGACTATTAAATGACAGGTACAAATTTTATACCTAATATTTATTTAAAAAAAAAAAAAAAAAAACTTGGTTATGTTGACAGAGATATGTTTTTTTTTGTTTATCTGTTTAAAAATATAATATTTTTTCATACTTCAGGTAACATCTTTAAATGTTAATTTAAACAAAGGTACCCTTAAAAATGTTGGAGCATCTTTTTTTTTTCAATTAAATAATATCCTAAATAAATATTTGACACGGTAGCCTCTTGTACGAAGCCACGGAATAATTATCAGACAAAATACCCGAGGCGATGTTTACGAAAACACAAAATCACACTTAAAATTATTTTCTTAAATGTTGTTTACCCAAAAACCAAAACAAACACCGCCCTCAACACACAAATACATACATTTTTTGTAGTATTATTTTCATCTCCTGGCTTCTAACGTATTTCTAAATTGTTGAACATTCCTAAGTAAACATTAAAATCGATGTTTCGATGGAATGAGTGGTGGTAGGTGCCGACTTACAAACTATTATAGCCCAAGTTTATTGCCAGTTTTAAAGATTTCTCTCGGGAATTTTTAAAACCCTTTTCTTGATACAAATTCTTGACATAGAAGTACTAATTGATTGTAAACATTTTATTTTCAATAATGATTGGTTTATTTTGACTTAAGTTTTGATGACCCGTCTTCAATAACGATTTTCAGTCACTGAGTCCTCGAAACACCGACTTCTTCCAAATATCGCGGGTTTATTTCCGGGCTTGTCTGCAATTTAGTGTTCTTGCACGTCCAATTTCTATTCGCAGTTGGCATCTTGTCTGAAATTGAACAACTGATTAACTAAAAGATAATCCTCAGGGCCTATGTTCCGTTGGCATGAGGTAAAGACGTTTGTATAGAAAAAAGTTTATCTATTTATATATTTTTCAATTTATGAGGCATAGTTTAGTTGGGTTGGCTGGAAGATATCCTGCGGGATAAGTCCGCTCTTTGACTCTATTGAATGGTCGTATCAGGAATGTATTTTTAGTTTATTGCAATAAAGCTTTATAAATTTATAGTTGTCATTATAATGGAATATGCTTACACGTTTTTTTTAATTAATCTGGTTCACCCTAAGTGGTTACAAATACACTTTTGACAAACACAAAATAAATATAATAAGCAAAGTTTGTATTGTGAAGAAAGAAAGTGGTCGGCACCGGGTATCGAACTCACGACCTTTAGAAAGAATATCGGCGGCTAAATTCCTAGGCTACCAAATACTTTAAATATAATATAAAATTGTACTAATATGTAAAAGTGTTTGGTTATTTTTTTCAATAATTGATGCATTTGTATTTCCTACTCAGTGTAAAATTTAATTTTAGTTTATTTTAATCATAATAGGTAGGTTACTTTTTTAATGTAAAAAAAAACTCACATTTATCAATAAAAGAGTGTAAATTTTTAAAAATATAGTTTTAAAATAGATAACCGTTTCTAACTTACTTAAGTGAAAACTCTCATAATATCGTCAAACGAGCAACCATTAGTTAAATATATGTCTATTGAAAATTCAGCTCTGAAATTCAACAGTTGTGGCAATATGTGTATGTGGTTGAAACTAGCGTAGGAATTTCAAAGTTGGTAAATGGTCGAAATGCATTTCACCAAAAACCACATAATGATTACGTGAAATACATTACGGACTCAAATATCTATAAATAATTGTAATGGATGAGATGCCTAACAATCATTATCGTTACTGTTCTAAAATATTCAAATCAGATTCAGAACGGACCACACCGAAGTATTTCAAATACCCGCAGATTTATTTTAGGTATTTCAAGTAGGTATATATTTTGTTATTAAAAATGTTCTCAAGTGATGAAAAACAATAGGTAATTTATATGATTTTATCTGAGTAGAAGAAACATTTTTACGTATTTAATTAACACGAGATACCTACCTTTTTATGACCAGTTAGTAGCCATTCAATATTTTTTTTACAAAAAATCTATTTCGTCAAAGTAATATGAAAAAAAGTAGCTGTCGAAAAATAAACGCAACAAAAAGCATCCTCATATAAATAAGTAAAAAGCGGGACTGAATAAAGTTTCGAAATTTTGGATTGGAGCAAAAATTAAAAGATGGCAAAATTTCTTTCCAAAATTAAGTACAAGACTTTTTTGACGTTGCGACACTGATATGGGAAACAAAAATAAACTGAGTAATTGAAAATAACTTTAGATTGGGTATAGTTCTTGTCAAAAAATAACTTCAAAAACACATGTTACATATTTTGTAACGTATTCACATATACCTATATCGAAAAACAGTATACGCATTGTCAATGTTCCTGCTTTTCAGATACTTAACCAACTAAATAGCGAACGTAAAGTCTACAAAATGGCAACCGAAGTCATTCTTTACATCGTACGGTTCACATTTGAAAAAAAAAAAACATAAAAAAATCGAGCATACTTCGTAATGAAAATTGATTTTAATTTTCGGTGATTCCGTCGAAATGAAATACTAAAATGTGTGCGCCAGTCATATTAAATACAGTTTAGGCACTCGTATAATAGCTTTTGATTTAACAGCACTTTATTGTTGGAGTGCCGATTCAGCCGAAACCAAATTAGGACGGAGCCGGCATTGAAACCACCAATTCGGAAATGGTGTGCCTTTACGTGAAAGAATGACGCGCAATTAACGTCAATAATCACCGGGCGTCCCAATAAAGGCCATTCCGAGCTCTTTGACTGATGATGTTCACCCTGTTATTAATACATCAATAGAAAATAACAAATAATAATAATAAACAAATCAGTTAAACGTTAATTTGGAGTGCCTAATGGTGAAATACATTTACTTTTACACTATTCAAAGTAAACTGCGATAGGTTTATAATAAGGTAGAATAAACAAGAATAAACCATAGAAACGTGAGACAATCTTAACAGAAATTTAATCTCTCAGATCTTGGACGGTATCGGGTCGACGACATTAAGATTTATTTTTGCAGTGTGTGTTTTTTTCTTTTCTTTATTTCATAAATTTTTTATATACGAACTTGTAAATATAGCCTTCAGAACTGAAAACCTGACAGAATTTTCTCCCAATCAACCGGGCCCGTCTAATTTATGGCAGGGTTCCTACCAGTTATTTTCAATGTCATATTAGTTTACCGTGTTTTAACTTGTATTCCTAATATAAAGAGTTTTATTGTTAAAAATGCATTACATGTAATATTTTTGGCTCGTACCTAAGTTAGGTCTGTGGTTCAGGTGTAAAAGTATATCATAATAATTGCACTTTAAATTTAGCAAAATTCTATATTAGGAAGAAAACGATGGTTCAATCAAACAATGCTCCCTTATTCGACCATACTTAAGGCATAGGGAGGCCACAAGAGGTCTCCACTGTACTCGATCTCCTTTAGTTTCAATATATTCATTAGTTTCAATATTTACCGACCTCGGTAGCCTAGTTGTACTAGCGTGGACTTCAGATCCGAGGTCCCGGGTTCGATTCCCGGTCGGGTCAGAGTTTTTCTAAGTGTTTTTTTCACTTGAAATTTCTACCCGGGGTTGGCTTGTCTCAGATTGGACGGGACCGGTTGACTGGAAAAAATTGCCTCAGGCAATAAGTTCCGCCGGCTATACCGACACCTTTGTATAGAAAAGTGTTATATTATTATTATTATATTCGGATCTATCAGTTTTGCTTCAAAGGAACGGAGGATGGAACGAGAGGGCCTTCTACGTCTTCGAGATCCTGATGGGAGGAAGAACAAAACTCTTCTCGGTCAACTACTGTCATTCGGCATCCTTAACCAATTTCCCAGCCAAAAAGAATGGTTAAGGAGGATGGAGGATGAATCTGGGATGACTAAAAGTGAACACAAATACATTTTTGACGTCCTTCGCAGAATGCAAAGCTTGTGTTGCTGGACATCCACTACGAAAGCCGACGACTAAAACACTAGGCTAAAACCAACCACTAATTATTGATTCATTTTCTTATTTTTTCGATAGTTATGCTGAAAGTTATACCATGCGGGAGATTGCTAATATAATTTTATTATTTATTTATTAAAAATTTACACAGCTGTCTTGATAATATATGAAAAAAAAACGCGAAGATTCACACATCGTTTTTTACCACACACGATGTTAAGATATTTTGTTCGTGTTAAGTAAACAAGTTGGTGTATTTTTTTAATAGACTCTGCGTGTTTATGACGGTATGTTGCCAGCAGACATCCGGGCACATTGCCAGGGTGAAAAAAATATGTCTTCCATTAACCCCTATTTACACAGGGATGTTTTTTCACGCCTCTTTTAAGTGGCACTCGGCATACCTTTGGACTTGATTGAAACCAAACCTCACATCAATATCATATCTACAAAAAAAACTGTAAAACACTTAACGACAAAAAATGCACACAAAAAATACCTCATGTGTTGATTTTAGTCCACGGAAAATAAGCACATACGTCTCATCTATTCCATCTGTACCTACTGAAAAATTAAACTGTTAAATTTTTTTAAGGCTGTGATCTCAGATCGAGTCATAAGCATTGCGCAAGATCGAGCGCAATGTAGAGCTCTTGTTGCCTCGCTATGCCCCTGAGTGGGGTACAAAGAGAGATTGTTTGATTGACTGATTGATGATCTCAGATTGGATTAAATAAACACTTTTCATTGGATATCTTTTTTAGGATAATAATTTTCAGAGTTTTTTTTAACAAACGACTCTCAATGCCATATTTTTGACACTGACGTTTTTGCCCTAGAGTGTTGAGACATGCGCTTCTTGAATTCATCCAGCTTGTTTGGCATACATCGGCGATATAATAATGCTGCGTAGAGTCGTGCAAAACGTAGGTATTTATGCGTTCTTAAAAACAATTTTGTACATTTATATACAAATTTGCTTTCAGAAAAATATAGAAAACAATGAAAAAACACGAGAAAAAAGTTTTTAAAAAAAAAAATTGAAATTTATAAGCTCTATCGCCTTTCGGCCGATACAAAAACTACCATTTTTTTTATATAAAATTTATTGCCTTGCACCATACACCCTTATGGGCGCTTGCTTGCATTTCTTGTGAAGACAGATGAGTTCTTACCACGCATATTTAAATACATAAATAAATTAAACTATGAAGTGTGCGCCCTCTTGAGAACACAAGACGCACTTAACACGCATGCTGTACGCATGAACAATTACCGTTATAAGGTTAATAGCGACAACTGGCAAAAAAAACTTTTTTTCTTAGGAAATTTCACACACAATCGAGTTTTTGATTTGCGTGACACGAAACGCATCATGAAAGAAAAAGTTATAATCATTTATATGCGCCTTCAAATTGAGTGCATAGAAACTAACGCGTAATTTGATACCGAATGCACATTTTGCATGTAATTTTTATGTCCCGATTTGGATTTCACGTCTTGAATTTGACACACCCTATAATTAGCTGTATTTCATGATCCATTTAACTGTTCTTAATGCTTCTAGTATACAGGGAGTATTGTAACCTGAAACTTGTCGACACGAATGTGTGTGATAAAATGTAGATCAGTTGATACCAATATTTTATTAAATTTAGAAATTCCCTTTCCTCTGCCGCATCAAATCTAAAGATAAATGTCTCCCATCTTTTCAAAACATTTCTTATAAAAGTTCAAAATATCCTTCTGTTGTATATCTTTTCCCGTTATTGCCCATGAAAATATGGTTAGCGGACATTTATAAATCTATCCAACTGTACATCTTTCATCAGATACAACCCTTTTTAAGGGGTTATAGTGGTATTCACAAATAGGTAAATCAGAATTTAATTACGATGCGCCTGATAGATAAAAAGTTATATTATTTTTTATACATAAATATACTCCCTTTATGGTCCCCGGCACAACGCAAGCCAGCCCGGAGGAGACCAATCCGCAGCAAACCCGACCCGCACGAAACCGACCCCCCTAGCTCGATCAAAGCAATGAAACCGAAAAGCCGGCCCCACACAAATCAAGCCCGCCGCGGATACTCCCCCCCCCCCCCAAATAAACAATGCGGGAGGCCTAAGCCCCACTCAGGAGCATAGGGAGGCATCAAGAGCTCTCCATTGCGCTCGAAGGCGTCTGAGGCTCATTGTGCCTTTTCAGCGGTTGAGGTTTAAGGACGTGAGGTGGTCAACCTGTGAAATTAATACTTACCAGAAATTTCAGGCATCGAGGTTATTGTAAGTGATTTCAAATATATAATTGAAAAAAAGGTGAAAAAATATATTTCCGACCTGCTTGGTGCATAACCCCCTGTATTTGATCCTGATTCTCTTAATCCCCTCGTAGACAAATCTCTTAAATATTAACAAGAGATTCCTTTGATATCCATCTGCTAAACACATGTGTGAACGATACACGTTCGTATCCATACTGATGTTTATAATACAGGCCTTGTGTAGGCACTGAACCTAAGTACCGCTATTAATATCGGGTGGCAGTATGCTAGTCAGTGACTATTCCACTATTCGACTATTTACACTTTAACACTCAATACATACTGACGATTGTATTTATATATGTAGATCAGGGAAGGTCAACTGTTGATTTTACAGTCAACAAAAATTTTATGCAATTAGTGACCAATTATGTACCTGAGAGCTAATATGGTGTTTACTCCAAAAAAATAGAGTTATCACATGTTAGCTCTCAGGTACATAATTATTATTTCATTAATCTCTGACTTAACAACTGTTAACGATAGTCAACTGTTAAAGATAGCTGTTGATATGAACTTAA
The DNA here is from genome assembly GCA_963576905.1 of Mystacides longicornis. Classification (NCBI taxonomy): domain Eukaryota; kingdom Metazoa; phylum Arthropoda; class Insecta; order Trichoptera; family Leptoceridae; genus Mystacides; species Mystacides longicornis. The sequence continues at coordinate 2,514,824 of OY756428.1, forward strand.
TTTGATCACATGACTTTACGTTTTCAAAACTTTTCAATATAGGCAGTAGGTGTTCTAAACCGGTCAGAGTCCTCAAGATTTTGAAAAAATCACAGAGCATGGGATTTTTCATTTGTTGTTGTAGAGTTGTAGACCATGGCTTGATCGAGCACTAATTGATTTACCTAATAACTGCATCAAATAATTTGTTATATGTATAAAATATTTTGAAAAATCTCACCCACTCTGCAAAATTCTAGCCTGAGTGTCTTGTTCTGCCACGCCAAAACGAACAACTTCAGGACAAAAGTCACATACATGAACGTCAATATACTGCTATATTTTTATTAAAAAGGTTGATAAGCAAACAAAAAAATAATGAGAAGGTATATAATTCCTCTATGGATTTTAGTATTATTATTATTTTTTTATTTTTTTTGTTTATCTTGTATTTCTTTTCTGACATATGTGTGATCTGCAACATAATATCCTGTTATCCCGTGTCTGATTTGTATGAAAATAACCGTTTAATTAACCTGTGACATGAATTTGTCTTTAGTTTTGTTTTTTTTTATTGACATAAATTTGATCTTGTTGATGTACCTTGATTAAATTGTGGTTTTTACTTTTATGATTTGCTTTGGTCGGTCTGAATTATTGACATGCGATCATGCTTATGTGATGACCTTATGGGTGAATTTCTCTTTTTTGATATTTTTTTTTATTTTTTTGACATTCATATACGCTCTTCTTATATGACGCGAAAGGTGAATTTCTCTTTTTTATTGATTTGGTTCCTAAATTTGTTTTAGTTACTTAATTATTGAAAGGTATATAATATGATGGGATTATTTGATGTGACTGTAAATCTACCTTTTGTTTGCTTTGTTTTATGTAATTTATATTTTCATTTTTTTATACAAGAATTATATGGACGTTGCCTTAAGTGTGATTTTCACCTTTTAATTGTTTTACTTCTGTCTTAATTGCTCATATCTATTTTTTCTATTGCTGGTTGCCTGTCCTGTAATGAGTTGCGGGATCAAATTGCCAGTCTTTTCTGAATTCTGACTTTAAAGATTTAAGTGTGGGGAAAAGTATTTTTAATTTGTTGTTATTTTTTTTTTTTTTTTTTTATTTTTAATGGCTTGAATGTTTTTATGTAAATATTATTATTTTTTATATTGTTTATTACCAATGTTGTTTTATTTGAAGTATCAACTAAGTGTTGTTGTTTTAACATTAATTGAAATTGCTAATTATTATTTTATCTCAGACGGGCGAAACCAACCTGGCAACGCTTTTTTGCAATGTTTAAAGTATTTTTATATTGTCCGTGGTGTGTTTTTGTTGCCAATGGTTCACCCATTACGCATAAACAATAAATTTAATTCAGTGCGGGTGCCTACCCAGCCTGCTTACCGAACAGTGGTATGTGTGAGTGGTGCGATGTTGTGTTTCGCGTACCTGGACATTTTACATAGATTATATATTATTATTGCATGTTTTGTTATTATATTTTAATGGCCTATGGCCGTGTATAAATGAATAAATAATATCGAAAATTTTTAATCAGTTAATTCTGATTCAAGATCACAGCAATGCAAAATATTACGAAAACTAAAATGTTCAATGTTGGGTTGACAAGTTTTTCTTTTAGTCACATAATTTGATGAAACATCTTATTAAAAATAATATCAAATAATAATTATTAAAGAAAAGGTTAGGCACATCTGTGTAAGGTATTATTATTAACACCCAAAGTTATGTGTAAAAATGTAAGAATTTAACGGTTGGTTGACACTTGGGGGGTAGGCGGTTAGTCCCAGACACAGTCGAGTGTGGGAGAGAGGTAAATAAAGTGTACAGTTGTGTATGGGTATGGGGAGGTGATTATATTATTATGTTGATACACATTCCGTTTTAAAACGTTGACAACACACCCATACTTGTAATATGGAAACACTTATGGAGTAAAGTATTAAGTACTCACTTAAACATTGTGTAACGTTGAGTGTTACTTTATTAAGAGGGCTCGACCCTCCCTTGCTCTCTCTTAAGCAAGGAAGCTCTGCCTCTCTTTTTAGCATCAAAAACGACAGGAACCGTTATCTATTACTCTCATACAATATTATGCCACGGACTTTGAGACTCTACAGGGGGTGAGCTGTAACGATCATGATTATGTCCTGAAAAGTGTTAGGTATTCTATAATTATAAATAACATGGGTTTCACATAAAAACTGAATTTATTCATTCAATCAATAAACATTGTAAACTACATGAATTCAAATAACTAAAATTAATTAAGTTTTTACAAAATCTTCCTGCAGATGGTTGCAGGTTATCTTATTATATGATTTCCAAAAATATAGTAAAATATTGTCAATGCTTCGACTTATTACGTCTTTCTTTCCCTCAACTTCTTTTATAATCTTACATAAAAGCCATTTTTTTAATTACTAAATTCTATGAGAATATATCAACTACCGATTTGAATATGAGCATACCATGATCTATATTAAATAAAAAAGTTAAGAAAAGATTACTCAGCTGTGTTTCATTCCTAAATTTGAGGGACACGACCTGAACCTCTGAACTTTCCTCCTCTCCAACTGGTTCCCAAGAATTCGCCTTGAAATCTTTTGGTTCACCCTTGAACTGACCTACCCACAGGTCAACTGTTCAACGCGTATGGAGTAAGTACGAAGATAATCCGTCTTTGATTATATATGTGAAGTTTACAACCCTGGAGCTTCTCTTTTCCCCATCCAAATACTTAGGCATACAAGACTCGACAGAGTTTTGAATATTCGCCGTAATTTGATAGTTCCTCACTTTCAACTAAATACTTTATCCACCTCTGCCATCCGAAAATTATTTATCCAGAAAAAGGAATTATACCCTGTATTCTACCCCGAGACTAGAACCGCATATCTGAAAATTATCATTCAGATATACTTAATATTTAATCTTGACTTGTCTATTTTAATTTTGTCTACTAATGTTACAATTTGTAAATTTGAAATCAACTTTATCGAAAGAAAACGTACCTTATTTCGTTGCGGATTCCATCTTAGGCTTTGCACTAATATTAAATGACCTTTTAACTGAATAAACTTTACATTATCCTTCAATATGTATGGATTACATTTTATAGTTAAAATTTTATTAATTACTTTTGTGTCTGAGACATGTCGAGCAATTCACTCACACACTGTCCGTCGCACCACCTAACCTTCTACGTGCCGGCCAAATCCTGTTCGCTGATTTTTTTCTTTACCGACGTGACGAAGCAAGCGATATATCTATCTCACTCGCACCCTTGCGGTCGTCATTATATATTCGCTCTAACTAATGTTCCTACTATAGGATATCTCGCTACAATACCCCTCTTCCCAATTAAATTTTTTGTGTATTTGAGTATACACAAAATATTTCCCTCTAACCGTCTCCCTCCGAATAGCCGAATCGACTACTTGTCCCTTGCTTCCATTTTTCATCTCCATAAAAGAAAAGAAAGAAAGTTAAATGAACTTATTGTCTCATGGTACGCTCAATAAACAAATACCTCTAACTTATCATCTAGAAAATTTTATATTTAAAACAAGAAATTACTCATAACCAACACACCCTAATAGCGAACCGTCCTTTACTATGAATTTCATAATAAAAAAACATTAATTTTCCTTTGAAAATTTAACAAAGGTTTTGTAAGAAAAATTCAATAATAATAACATGATACAGTATATATCTAAATTTCAATTTCGAGATTGACTTTGGGTGTCCTTTCGACTAACTCAACAGCTCAAATTTACACGTACGTTCTTATTCGTACATTTTAGTTTCATTATAATGAAACGTAACCCAGGCGCCACCATAGAATTTTTGTTTGTTTAGAATATAATAACTTAAGTATGCGAGAAATAACAAAAGCCTTGTGTTCTATGGAAAAAACAACTTCCTTCGCATACTTGAGGCATTTTTATTAACTTTAACCTCTTAATTGCCTCGGTCACCCAAAATCGCTCTCTATACTCAGTTAGAGTATTCCTTGGTTACTCTATAAATTATAATTTAACTACTATATTACACTTGTCTTATCATTATGACCTTATCCTAGTGTACTGAGTATTTACATGGCACGTTAAGTCTATAGACTTAAATGGCGACAGGTCATCAAGAGTCAAAAATTTTTCTTATCTTTTTCTACACGAACAATGATAGTTATAACTCGCTCTTACATGAGACAAGGTATAACCCATGGCTCATTCATTTAATAGATACAAAAGCATTGACTCTGAAATCTCTAAATTTAAAATTTTTAATTTACACAAATAGCTTAAAATTATACATATGTTCCTTTTTTAAACTAATAAATTTTTAATACTATGACTTTAAATCTTCACTACTCATACTGTATTCCGTCGGCCACAGTATGTGCGAAACCTTCAGGTGAAAATTTTACACCGATTTTTCTCTGATCATGAGTAGACTCACCCTCCTTCCACTCTTCGCTCTTACCTCTCGATTAATACTATCACCATATGCTACGTAACACACGCCCGCTGCGCTGTGTATATTTTCATACTAGATATTTCACTAGACAACCTTTACCTTTTACAAAGTCAGACACATTAGACAGCCTCAGTTTTGGATTCATACAAATTTTCAATATGTTCAACACTCTTCCTTCAAACTTTTATTTCCTCTTTCATTCTAATTCCACATTCATCCCCGGGCCACGCATTTTCTTCCATTACCTTATACATCTCTTCACATACCATCACGTCGAAACATAATTTCTCATTTGACTTATCCTCAACCTAGTCCGTACCAACCTAGTCTATCCCCTTGCTTTCTGGTGATGTCTAAGTAATAATCTATCTCGCCTCAACGAGACTCCGCTCAAAGTGTAACGCACGACTATTTCTCTGTAACCTTCTTCACACAGCTTGACCTGTCCCAAACCTACAAAACAACTCGGCCTCATATGTTGCATTGACCCATGACGCCCGCTGCGTCATTACTTATCAATAATTGCCTCGCGGTCTAATCTTTCTCCATGCACCCCCTTGGGTTACATATATTCGAGAACTTACCGACCACTCACTTCTATTTCACCTATATAAATTCCAGTTCGCCATTTTAATCCCACAGCTTATACCCTATAACTTATTTTAAATATTTATATATTTTACCTAATAATTTTATTTTTTTACATTTTTACAGTCTAAGACTGTCCAGTTATTCAACCATACGATCCTTCTCTCGATCGGTTTGGGAATCCTTCCTACCTTTCATTTCGCGTTCGGAATTAGTAAAATTTGCGTTCCCCTTCAGTTTTGTCGAATTGAGGCGGCTATAACAATCTACCTGTTTATGCCCTGTTTTATTGCAATAGAAACACCGTATATTACTGTTACGCTTCACGAAGTTATTTGTTAAGTGTTCGTTGCGTGAGCTATTTTTGCTCGTGAAATTTGAATTCGGCTGACGATTACTGTAACGAAACTCATTCTTTCCCTTAGAATCCCCCACGACACAGATGTTTCTCGCCCGTTCGGTAGTTCGACTGGAACTACAATGTTGATCTACTTGGCTACACGTAACATTGTCATTTGACAGTTCCATAATTTTCCCGGATCCCGAGTTATATCTGGTAGACTTCTTGTTGACATATGAGTCATATTTCGCACACACGCTCATTAATTCCCGCGTATTAGTTACGTTAGTCGTTGCCAATAAACCTGCGTATTTTTCAGACAGACCCTGCTTAATAATTTCTATGAATTCTTCACCGTCAATCGGAAAATCGAGTAACTTATTCTTCGCGACCAGTTCTAGAATAAATTCGCTTGCAGGTGTACCATTACTCTGCCTTGCTGACATAATTTCTAATTTTAATTCTCTTTGCCTATTAGTGCCTTCGAATTGTATCAAAAATTTTCCCTTAAAGTCTCCCCATTGCCTCTCAATTTCTGTTGCTCTAAACCAAACTAAAGGAAAACCTGATAGAAAAATGGGCATGTACCTAACTAAAGAGTCCAAATGTACATTATATACTGACGCTAATTCTTCTACACGCGTCAAAAAATCGCGCGGATCGGTATTTCCCGAAAAAGTTATATTCCATTTCCTCGGATCTACATCTTTTGTTCGACTCACGCCGCTTGATATAACTTGACTCTCCTGGTTCGTTAATAACGGTTTAATATCCTTTTTCTTAAATGAAGGCGATTTCCTTGTATGCTGTTTCACATTCACCGTTTCCGGTAGCTCCGAATCTATATTTTGATACTTTATACCGTCGCCGTCCGATAATGTTGATGCTAACTCCACATCATCTTTAGGTACGCTAAGTTTAATTAAGGGATCTTTGTCCATTTTGGCTGATGTTTCACCAGAAAAGAAAATTATAAAATACTAAACTAAATCTATTTCCAAGCCTGAGTAAACCGAAGTAAATTTTAACCAAAGCTGAAAATAAAAATTTTCTTCTTTGTCTCTTCCTAATTAAAAAATAAAAATTTTCGTCTTCAAAAGCCGAATATAAAAAAAAACTTAAAAGAATTGCTAAAGAGATTTATCAAATGATATTTAAGTGTATCATCAATGTAGCTAACGTCAATCTTCACTCTACTAATTTAGGTATTTATTTACCTTATCTATAGATAACTAGGAAAGTCACTATTTACTTTAATAAATATTTTGTACAAGGAAAAAAATTAACTCTCTACAACTAAAATCATTACAAGGCACTTAATCGAAAAAAATTGTAAATTCCTGCGCTCCCAATCTAAAACATTACAAGCTCGATAGACCTTGCTAAAGATTTCTCGCGCCTGCGCAATATTCTTTTCAATATAAAAAAAAAACAAGTTTCTGACTCAGCACGAGCGATCTATTAAAATTACTTCTTGCACATTACGAGATGTAAACAAACCCGATACATAACCTCTTGACTACAAACTTGCAATCAATAAGAAACGAATTCATAAAAAAGGTCCGCTGTGTACTTATCTCGCTAAGGCCACGCGTACACGACTACCTATTCGTATTTGACGACTTCACTCTTTTAACTGAAGAGTCGCTGCTTCCTATTCAAAAATTTACCACTACCACCTCGCTATGTTTAACATACTCGGCTATGTCTATTCGATAGACCCCCCTTCAAAGCAACACAAAGGTAAAAATGGAGACACTCTTCAATTTATACCATACCTCATTCTAAAAATTTTTTTCTATATAAAATCTAAATTTGCAAACGCTTCTTTCAGACCACTAGTTCTTTCTCACACACCTTTCTCAACACGAGCAGTAGAAGTAGAAAAAAAAAGGAGAGTCCACTAAACTTCAGTAACATATTCAGAATTGTTATTCAATTGTTAGAAAAAATAAAAAATTAATTCAAACATCAACTTGCGGTTTTGTTTTTCTTCTTGAAAGTGTAAAACAATATCTCCGTGTATACATATTTGGTCATTTTAATTAGCGTTTAGAAATTTTTGTTCGCACATCTGTGTGGTCTCAGGAATTTAAACAGCATTCACAGTGAAAGAATTCCAGCCAAAACCTTAATGACTTCATCAATAACATGGATCTAAAACATAGTAATAATCGAGTACATTAGATTATATTCATTATAGATGTCTTAAATATTGGGTTTCATATAAACTTTCGTAAATTGGGTTTTTTTTTTTATTTTATTCTTCAAAAAAAAATTGCGATCAGCATTTGATCCATCAAAAAAAAATATTTTTATCTATTAACACATTACTAATTTGTTGCCTCCATAACTTCTTTATCCGAAAAAAAAAATTATTCATACCCACACTTATAAAATTTCAGCAGAAAAATGCTCTACCCACAGTTCAAGTATACATGTAAATTTCAGCAGAAAAAATTTTTACCCACAATAATATTTAAAAAATTTGTAACAAATTTTTGTTTCAAAAAAAATTAAATGACCCAACTACTGTTTCTTTTACATACAAAAGTAAAACTGATTAAAAGACTTACAACTAGCTTAAAATTAAATGAGGATTTGGCCGTCACTTTTCGCACCAACACTTTCTAAGACATGTACAAGTCGCTACCCCAATGAATTAATAAAATTAGAACAAAAGGAAAAATTGGATAATTCGATTTTGTGTCGTTTCTGATGCCTCAAACGTTGGACGCCATTTTGTAACGTTGAGTGTTACTTTATTAAGAGGGCTCGACCCTCCCTTGCTCTCTCTTAAGCAAGGAAGCTCTGCCTCTCTTTTTAGCATCAAAAGCGACAGGAACCGTTATCTATTACTCTCATACAATATTATGCCACGGACTTTGAGACTCTACAGGGGGTGAGCTGTAACGATCATGATTATGTCCTGAAAAGTGTTAGGTATTCTATAATTATAAATAACATGGGTTTCACATAAAAACTGAATTTATTCATTCAATCAATAAACATTGTAAACTACATGAATTCAAATAACTAAAATTAATTAAGTTTTTACAAAATCTTCCTGCAGATGGTTGCAGGTTATCTTATTATATGATTTCCAAAAATATAGTAAAATATTGTCAATGCTTCGACTTATTACGTCTTTCTTTCCCTCAACTTCTTTTATAATCTTACATAAAAGCCATTTTTTTAATTACTAAATTCTATGAGAATATATCAACTACCGATTTGAATATGAGCATACCATGATCTATATTAAATAAAAAAGTTAAGAAAAGATTACTCAGCTGTGTTTCATTCCTAAATTTGAGGGACACGACCTGAACCTCTGAACTTTCCTCCTCTCCAACTGGTTCCCAAGAATTCGCCTTGAAATCTTTTGGTTCACCCTTGAACTGACCTACCCACAGGTCAACTGTTCAACGCGTATGGAGTAAGTACGAAGATAATCCGTCTTTGATTATATATGTGAAGTTTACAACCCTGGAGCTTCTCTTTTCCCCATCCAAATACTTAGGCATACAAGACTCGACAGAGTTTTGAATATTCGCCGTAATTTGATAGTTCCTCACTTTCAACTAAATACTTTATCCACCTCTGCCATCCGAAAATTATTTATCCAGAAAAAGGAATTATACCCTGTATTCTACCCCGAGACTAGAACCGCATATCTGAAAATTATCATTCAGATATACTTAATATTTAATCTTGACTTGTCTATTTTAATTTTGTCTACTAATGTTACAATTTGTAAATTTGAAATCAACTTTATCGAAAGAAAACGTACCTTATTTCGTTGCGGATTCCATCTTAGGCTTTGCACTAATATTAAATGACCTTTTAACTGAATAAACTTTACATTATCCTTCAATATGTATGGATTACATTTTATAGTTAAAATTTTATTAATTACTTTTGTGTCTGAGACATGTCGAGCAATTCACTCACACACTGTCCGTCGCACCACCTAACCTTCTACGTGCCGGCCAAATCCTGTTCGCTGATTTTTTTTTTTACCGACGTGACGAAGCAAGCGATATATCTATCTCACTCGCACCCTTGCGGTCGTCATTATATATTCGCTCTAACTAATGTTCCTACTATAGGATATCTCGCTACAATTGCGTTACTTAATTTCGACGTCTAAAGGAAACCGTGATACGCGGAATTCCGACTGACTCAACATGTTTTAGCTTGAATGTGAAAATAGATTGGGGGGGGGTAGGAATTTTTTACGATATTTCAAGATGTTATAATGGATGTGAATCGGTTGGTAGCCTACTGATTAAAACGCCAGCTTTCTTACGGTACTGTAATGGAGGTCTTGGGTTCGATTATTTACAATATTGTTAATGAATTGTGTCTCCTATAAAATCTCATTTTGGTTGATTCTCCCTTTTGAAAAAACGCCGACAAATTACAGTGGTGTTTGTAATGTTTTTTTTTTAATTGATTTAATCTATTTTTTATGCATAATTAAAAAAACATCAGCATTCGCCACTCCTTCTCTGTTATTAAATAAAACAGTGTTATTAAATATAACACCTTATTACTGGTATAAACCAAAGAATTACTAAGCCTGGTATTATCTCTAAAATCGTGGTATAATATGTATGTTATTAGCTTACTCAATGGTTCACACCATACATCTGTGGTAGGTATACCTGGATTACTAATAACATTTTTCTGAGACCATGGTATAAACCATTGTATAACAATGTAAGGGTGCGAATTTCATACTCCTCCATCCGCGGAATTTTCGTGAAAATGGCCACAAACTTTTTCCTTCGCGTAAGCATACATAGACGAATAATGTTTGAATGGGTTTTATTTCATTTCAAATACACGCGGGGTTATATTAGTGTTAGTTTCCAAGAAATTAATATCATTATTAAAGGGTGCTTGGACGGATTATAGCCAACACATCCACTCAATATACAACAACATTAATCCGGATAAAAGAAACTACCCAACAATGTAACTAACATACCCTTAAGGTATATAACAGTGGATGGATAAATGTATGTACAGTATATAAGAAGGCTTTCAAGGCTTCGTTAAAAAGCTCTCATATTTAGTACTTACGTCTATATTATTAACACATAATCAACACTCGTTTGTTTCTCGTTAAATCCGTTAATAGGTGGTAATTTTGCTTGAGAGAAAAAGAAAAAACTCATCAATGAGAATCTGATTTTGCCGTTCGAGTAGTTTTTTTTTAGGAAACTTTGTATTTCCTCGCCATATTTACGCGAAATTTGATCGTAAACTACGGAAATCAAACTATAATTCTTCCTAAATAATTATGATGAAGAACACTTCGTAATTTAGGAAGAACAAAATCATAACGTGCTCATCAAAATGATTTCGAAATCGTAGAAACTTCAAGCAATCTATATTCTTATTTTAATTATCTAGACTTAGAGAGTTCTAACTAGAAATTATCTCGTTTGTTAGAAAATATCAGAATGTAACTATGAATTATTATTATGAACCTTCTGTAAAGTCAACTGGTTTCTAGTAAGATTAGGCGATATTATTTTGACATTTTAATATGTATTGTTCTGTAGTGTGGAAAACCAATATACCATAATGGTATCAGAAAAATCTATAGCATCTTTCCAAGAGAAAGATGACGAATTGAACTGAACTCACATAGGTAATATATTTTTAACTATTGGTAACTCTTGGTAGTTTTCCAAAATGACGTTAATAGAATAAACAACATTTATTTTCATTGAGACTAAGTAACAAATCAAAATTATACAAATTCCATTTTCTTTACATAATCATTCTTCTCAGAATCATCCAGTCATTTGGTTTTCCACATTTGAACAAAATTATCCTGCTTCCTTGACATTTAAACGTGTTATTTGTATCTGTTGACATTGTTTTTTTTTCTTTGTGTTTGACGTCCTTATTGTCCTTCAGCCATTGACTGGCTCAAAGATGTTATTTTAATTCGATATTTCTTCTGTGAATGTAAATTCTTTAAATGGTATTGTTTTATTTTTCTTGACTGATTTCAAAATTCGAATCTCATTGTTTTTCCAATATTTATATTATACATTATTATACAACTAAAACATTCTTGTCTTATATTCTCTATTCTGTTATGTTTTTTGTCTTGACTATTTTTGGAAGTACAGTTTCATTCATCTCTAAAATTATTACTCTGACAAAACCGTCATTGGTTTTTTTGTTATTGTGTATTTTTTTTTTCTAATTTTGTGCGATATTATGTAATGTATAACATGTAAAAGGCCTAGGCCGTACTATCATAAATAAATAAACCTTTTTAGCTATAAGTCACATAATTTCAAAGGGAAATTTATAATTCGTTAATATAATTATTATTAAATCACTTGTATTGTATAACATCGATACTTTCACTTTCGTACGAAAAGCAGCTTGTATTGGGAACACCGCTGAAGAGAAAATGCGAAGAATTTGTAGAGCGCGTGGCCCCAGGCTAACAATTCTTCAGAGTGTTTAACAACAAAATGTAATTTGATAATAAATATTATATAAAACGTTTCCTTTAACTTTGTTATTATTAATATTACCTACTATTTACTCAAAAGGTCTTTAATATTTATCTACCTCATCACCGGCGGTACTTACCTACTCCCAAACTACCCTCCAAGGGGTGGATTTTATTATTTACATAACGAGTGGATCAAAATTTCTAGTTTGGTTTATGTAAGGAATTTTGGTTATGGTAAACTTTGGGTCTGTTTCTTCATCCTTTCCATATCCTGAATAATTTACATCTCGATTAACTTTATATCTATTTTAATAGCAACTTCCAACGCCATTTGGTAAAAACAGCTAGAGGCAAAAAGGTTTGACCTACCTAGGTACCTATAGTAAATTCATGATCAACCATATTTTGAGAATACCTAGCTGATTACGAATCTCATGTTTGATATTCTTGATGTACCTTAGGTAACTAACTCTTCACCACCGTAAAGAAGTTCTGATAACCTTCTGTAATATTGTGCAGACCTGTCACAGATGCGTTGATAACACAGCAAGTAGGTACCTCAAAAGTTAAAACTATTTCTGACGAGAGCAACTGAGCAACAACTCTGAAATTTTCAAATATTTTTAATGTGAAGTGTTTTATGTCAAGGATATCCAATGATAGTTGGCGGAGTAGAGCGCTGTTTGTCCTCTAATTAGGGTCCCGAAGATGAAGAAGACGCTTTCCCAATATGTTCCATTCCTTCAAAGCATAACTGAAGGATTCGGACATGGAGTTGGAGGAAGTCATAGCAACTGCGCAGGGTTGAGCGAAGTGTAAAGCTCTTGTTGCCTCCCTAATAGGGTCTTAAAGTGAGAAAATAAAGTATTATAGTGTTGTTAAAATTAGTTTCTTTTTCTTTTTTACTTAAATAAAACCATCTTCTTGTTCATAATCTTCTAGGATCGTTAAAAATTACGTATATCTTCGGAAAGTCAACACAAATCCAAGAAACTTCAAATATTAGAATAATACTGCTACGCTGGAAGCTTCAAAGCTTCGTGATTAATTCGAGTTGTAGTAGTACTAAAGTTTTCGATCTTCGAAAACTTGTAATGTGTCCACACTGTCGTTTCGAAAATCGTCTTTGAATATTAGGTATTATACTGATGAGAGCCGTTATTTTCGTCCCACTTAATATCGAGATTCTTAAATATACACAAAGTTAGCTAATGGAATAATTATCAAAATTTCAATAGTCTGATCAATCGGTATTAATTTTATAAATGAAAAAAACTGATCTCTTATTTTTTAAAGTTTGCGTTTACATGGAGTAACAATTAAAGAAAATGATTCGCTTTTACGAATAGTCCTGGCTAATCCCAGGTATAAAGAAGTAATATCGGCGTTTAATGAGACAGACTACCACTGCACTTTTCATATTTTGACACATCAAGTCCGAGCTGTCAATGAATCGAATCGACCTTCGGAAATATTCGTACTGCGATATTCCGCAGACGAACTTTCCCGATGGTCAAATCGGGTTCGTAAGGAATGCTTAGAAATGTATTCTGCAGCATAATAATGACGCGGTATAGGGTTGATTACTAGTAGTGCGTGGTACAAGCGATTTATGCGGTAATAACAAACTATTCCCTCAATTTCTATTAGTACCGTACCATACGATCGTTTTAAAAGCAAGATATCCTTGCATGTGATCATCCAAAATAACCATTGTTAGTAGTTTGCTTTATGTATCTACATAAGTAGGTATATAAAGCAATGCTTGGGTTTCAAAAGAGAAGAGATCAAGCTGACCCGACAAAAGAACTGTCTAGCTCATCCCAACCTAGAAATATATGGTGTAGAGTTAATAGAATAAGATGTGATGTAGGCTACACCGCTTCAAACTTACATAAATGGGGATGGATGGACTTATCAGCATGCTCATGTGGGATGACACAAACAATCGATCATCTGATATTATACGAGTGCCCCATGTACACATTTAAAGAAGGACTACAGGAATAGCACGCACTAACGGATGGCGTGATCCAATGGCTGAGCGACCATAAGAAGAAGAAGGGAAAAAAAGAAGAACTATTATTACTCAAAATATTCCTGTGGGCGACTCATTCAAAATTTTAGCAGTAAACAGCTAAATAAGTCCACTTTTTTCAAATCACAATCAAGTAGGTAAGTTGGTTTAGAACGATACGATTTCTTATTTACCGGCAAAATTTTTCTATTTAGATCTTAAAAATGTTGAAAACTCAAGAACCAATCAAAAATTACGCGGTGAACCAAAATGAACAAATAATAGGTATAACAAGAATGCTGAGCTAATTTTATAACAGAATTAGACGAACGGAAAATTCGCGATTTTTAACATTCGCCCTTAGGGTAATAATAACTGGATTATTTCTCGGAATTTTGATTAAGGAATACTCAATATTCAAAATAATATTAATAATTTAAGGAAATCTATAGGAAACGGATGGATGAACTTCGCCGAACCGTTTTATTGGGTACTTGTGAAACACAGAGATTCATCGATATTATATTTATTTTTACATTGCATTCACAAGAGAATTTCTATTAAAATAATACATCAATTACTATGTACATAAAACTGTTTTTCTTTAACATTAAAAATATTGGCAGGTACGTAGTTTTTTTATTGATTTTTTCGAGCTTTCAGAAATATTTTTTTGACATTCAAACATGTTATTTTAAACGTATTTTTGCATACATTAATAATTCAAAATCAATTTTCATAGTTAGAACTACAGGACAACGTCTGTCGGGAAAGCTTGTTATAAATATATAACATACTCCAATGATACCTAATTGCAAGAATAAGCGATAAAATCTATCACTATGATGCGATCACCTCCGAAATGATTAGGTAAGCACCTACCGCATTGTGTAGATTCATACAGGATTTTTTTTAATTGAAAACCTACAACTTTTTCTTATAACAAAATGACGTAACACTGATTCCCAATCGGACGCGGCAAATACAAAATAAAAGCACTTCATAGTATTTTCGACCTCATTGGTCTTCTATGCTACATTTACATCCCTTTGACTGCTGGCTTTTTTTTTTCATATGGTTCAAAATTAAATCATTTATACTTACACTGAAACCAATTTTTCATACATCCACTAATAAAAGCAGAAGACCTGATAGTTTTTCGAAGGATATGTGGAAGGACTCTGTGGGTCATAGAAAGAAATGAGAATATCAGGAATGAATGTGGTATGGAAATTAGTTTCGCTACCAAAATCCAAATCCAAACTCCCTTAAGGCCCCACTTAGGGGAATAGGGAGGCAACAAGAGCTCTTTATTGCGCTCGATCTTGCGCAACGTTTATGACCTCCTCCCACACCATGTCTAGATTCCTCAGCTCTGCTTCGAAGGAGCGGAACACAGTATGAGAGGGTCTTCCTCGTCTTCGTGTCGCTACAAAGGTGGACAGTCAATAATTTGAGAAGGTTTAAATTAAACATATTGAATGAATGGAAGACAGGACAGCATAATAAAGATAATTTAAAAGGCTGGAATGAAAGGTCTAAGAAGGCTTGGTCGACCGAAAACGACGGGGATCGAACAATCAACGTCTTCGAGAAAAGCCAGGTTAAAAGTCAAATAAATAGTGGAGATCGTTTAAGAAATAATGTTGGTGAAAGAAGCGAAAGAAGTAGTGATTTTGAATAGAAAATAATAGAGGTCCGAAAAAAAGTAAAATTTGTATACTATTTGTATATTAAATATCGTAAGGAAAAAATAATCGAAAGATCAAAGCGAGATTATCAGGCTGACCACTCCAACTTCCTGTCCTGTCTTCCATTCATTCAATATGTTTAATTTAAACCTTCTCAAATTATTGATTTGCCTCGCAAGTGTTTTATAAGGACAATAAAAATATATTATGAAAACCACAAAAATATAAGGTTAACTTTTTGGTTTATTTAGAGTTTAACATTCATAAAAGTATGACTAGAACATACTGCTATTATATGAGCCTAGCAAGGCTATTTTTTATTTATAAAAACCCCAAACAAAGAGCCATTTGGAAGCGGTCGAATTAGATACGCCTTTCATACTTTTTTTTCCATACAATGTGAAACCGTTGCATCAATATCCTTTCCACTCCTAGATAAAAATGCAGTAAACGAACCAATATTTTGCCCACTGATCACTATAATATTATGGCACCGAATTCAGAAGACCAATCAAAATCTCATAGTACCTAACCACACCAATAAATGATTTTTTTTACCCATCACGCCGTTTCCCAAAGGGGGTAGGCAAACACATAACATTCCGCATACATGCTCTTCTATTCCTTTTGCTCCTGGCTTGGCCCTCCTCTAAGACCGATATGATCGGACCATGTCATTCGAGGTCGGCCTCATTTTCGTGCGCCCATTCTTTCAGATTTATACAGATATCCTTTTAGTCATTCTCTCTTCATGCCCAAACCACCTTAATTTATTCACTTTCATTCTAGTCACTATGCTAACATCCACTCCACATTCCATTCTAATTTTATAATTTCTCACCTTATCGGTTTCTTTCCGCATATCTTACGCAGTGATCTCATTTCCACAGCATTTATTCCAACTTACAGATTTTTCGTCCATGTTTGTTCATAAATTAAATATCAACAAGGTATTTATTGTACGTATTGCAGAATTTCTCAATTTTCACGTTAGAAATTCTATGATGTCGATTTTACTATGACTTAATTAGAGCTGTATCTGTTTTATTAGTGTACAAGTTTTTTTAAACGCCTCGTAAATCTGCATTTTTAGTAACTACAGTTCCACTAGGTACTAATAAATCCTCATCCAATAATAATTATAAAGTAGTCCAAATTATTGCGATTTGTACATTCAACTAGTAAATTGTATGGCAGGCTAGAAGTTTAACAATCAACTTTTTATACCGATATTGTAGTTCGAATCCCGCTAATTACTTTCAAGTTTACTTTAGAAAAACCTTAACTTTTTTTATATACCTATACATACTAAGTACTGTGTAGTTATAAGTGAATCCAAATGTTTAAGCTCAAAGTTTCAACCAATATATTCTGCGGCATAGTTATGACACGATATAGGGTTGATTATTAGTGTGGTATAAGCGATTTATGCCGTAATAACTATTCCCGTATAAAGGTACTCATGGGATTCGAATTAAGGAAAGATCCGAAAATTGACAAACGTTTGTAGTGTTTTCCTTCAAATTGAATCTCACTAGAATGAGGTTATTTTGGTCTTGTAAAGATATTGATTTTCGTATTATAACAAGTAATAATACATATATTTGAATAAGATGACAAGTTTTAAATATAACGTTAATCTATTAAGCTGTTTTTGTTTTCTGTAAAAAAAATAAGCGAGTGAAAAATTGAGTCATCCATTGCACAATACCACCTCACTTTACATTAAAAACGGGCTACCTACCACAAAATATAATATTATGGTTTTGTGTACTGTATTGTTACGCATTTGAAGGAACCATTGATAGAAACCAGAACGAATCCAGTGCAGGTGCTTCATTGTGGATCTTTTGATATGCTTCACTTTTATGAAGTAACTTTATTGTGATATTAACAGATGGCGGTAGTCTCCAAATGCTTCTTTGTAAATAATTGAAGAGTTTCTTCACGGTATATGATTTCAAATTAAAACTCATAAAAATTATCATAAAAAATATTGTACATGCATCAACGATAGATAGCCCTTCATAACAGGAGAGCAATATGCAGTATGTCATATTAAAATATTAGTCCTTACTATGGATAGGATAGGTAAATTGTATTAGTTACAAAAATGAAAGGAATTAGGGATATTGAAACGGTCGGTAGCTTGGCGGTTCCGTCGCTAGCTTTCGTACTGCAGGTCGTGGGTTCAATCCCAGGTGCCGACCATCTTCCTCTTTCACGAAACAAGCTTGTGAAAGAATCAAAAAGTTTATAAGCACAGATTAAAATTGATACAAAATTTAGCGCTCTACTTATTCACATACTGTATTCCATCCCTTAAAAGCAGAGCTGATGGGGATTCGGATAATATGGTGTATTAGGAAGTCATTGAAACTGTAGGTTAAGATTGAATTGTAGCTGTTATCTATCGTATTTATGTCATAATTACATACTTTGATGATTTACTAACTCGTTTTCTTACCTTTCAAAATACAATTTGGTATGGTATACGGCAGGGTTGTTAGATGTGACATTATTGATGTCTAGTCTAAACAACACAGAAAACTACCCTTCAACATTGCTTATATTTCGTGACATATTTTTGCACCTAAATTCTACATTCAGGGCTCACATTTCCGTACAATATTGCGTATTTTAAGAAGACGTTTCGACATAAATCAGGAGCGTAACAACAGATGTTGAAACTGTCAGATTTCTACTACAGATCTCCACAAGGATATTTTGTACCTACCTTCATATAACATAATACTGTATGGAGCAATATCTCGATGTTGTCTTTGCCCTAAACAAACAACAATACAAGGAACAATATATTATAAATAATAATAGGTCGTATAATGTAGGAATTGTTTATTTAATTTTGAGATGTTTTTCGCTGACTGTTGTTGTATAGGTAATGTGCTTTATGTTACAGATGTGCTGATAAATTGGTTAATTTCGAATTGACTTAATTTTTACAAGGAACGTGTTAAAATATTAAACTTATTAATGAAATTTACTTATCAAAGTTCTCTATTTATCAGCTACTTTTTTAATTTTGTCTTTTAAAAGGTTAAAATGGAATGGCGTTGTTTTGTCTTTCAAACAAGTATTAAGGAGTTTTGACCCTCAATACTCATAAGGCAACATAATATTCTTATTCATTTATATTGTGGAGAGTTGGCAGTGGACTTAGGCTTATGAAAAAAAGCAGTAGGAAATTCGATTTCTTACACGAATTTTCAATTTATAAACACTCAAAATGTGGTGGGCATTAATATTAATAAAATTGAATCACTACGCATTAAAAAAAGTAAGACTCAAAAAGCCTTTTCGATACATCTCTTTCACATTCACTTCCTTTTTTATCATTGTTTAGTATTTTAATAAACACGTGTGGAAATCATTCCTCATGCGATTGCCATTGGTTGCGAGGAAAAAAGTACAACTCTTAATTTAACAACTCTAGATTTAAAAAAACGAACAACTTTAAATGACACACAGTGCATGTGTGTTACTAGCTGACCCGTCAAATCGTTTTATCTTATTACACACATGAATGCATAAATGCAGTTTAAGACATCAAAAATATTTATGAATCTTATAATATAAAAGAAAGTCGGGTTAGTGCAAACACTTATAACTCGAGATCGGCTGAATAGATTCTTCCGATGTTTGATTTATTGGATTCTTCTCCGCTCCGGATAACAGAATAACTATTAAAAAGTTGAAAAAAAAAGAAAAATTCTATAACAACAAAATTATTGGGTAGGTACCTTACAACCATTGACATTAAGAATTTCTTTTGAGCTTTCAGAAATAATTTTTCAATATTATAGTATTTTTGTATAAATTACAATTTCGAAATCAATATCCATAGTAAGGACTACAGAAACAGAACAACGTCTGTCTGGAAAGCTGATATTATAGTTTCGTAACTTAAAAAAAGATCAACAGATGGCGGTGTAGTAGAAAATAAGTCACTTATGAAATATGTTACATTATTGTATTGTTATTTAAAAAAAAAATAGGAATGGAGTCTTACTACTTTCTATGGCCACTAAAACATTTTTTTTAAATGAAAAATATATACAAGTACAAAACATATAGGTAAATATACAGATATATCAAATGACAAAGTGAATTTTATATGCCCCATTTGAAGTTAGAAACTTGTGTATGGGGCAATACATAATCTAGTTAAATTGAAACTCCATTAATTGATGATTTAGTCTGTGTTTCGCAAACTTTCCTCTAACGTTTCACGCACATATTCCCCGAAATGTTTTATGACCGTAAGCTTTTAAGAACCACGCCGCGCCGGTTCGACCTTTTAAGTATCCTGAATTAATGGCAACACATGTACATGTGTGTTTACACGTCGTGTCCTGAAAGGTTAGGCATCTCCTACTAATAAATTTGGGTTGGCTGGAAGAGATCCTTCGGGATAAGTCCGCCCTTTGAATCTTTGAATGTTTTGTATGAGTTGATTTTTGATACACAATAAAGCTTTATTTATTTATTTATTATTATTTAAATAAAATATGTAGGTAATACATACAACAAATTAGCGCTGAGGACTCATACAACAGTATCTGCAAAACATTTTTTTTTTAAATGAATCTGGGCCCACTCAAAGTGACCACAAATACACTTTCGGAATTATGCACTACTACAAAATTTTAATAATAGACAGAAATCCTTAAGGTCAATTTCTAGAGCAGATTATAAACTTGACGAACAAAATCTCTCAAACAAGCCAAATTATTTGAGCAGAGCGTTCGCAATTTCAGGTCCTAAGGCGTGGAATAGCCTTCCTGCCAACATCCGAGCGGCTGAGAACCCGGAATCTTTTAAGAAGTTATGAAAAACGCATTTATTTTCAAAATCGTATCCAGGTTATCTTTAAAAAGTTCTCATTTGATATTGTTTTGTGATAATAAGCTGTTAGTTAAGATAATCTATTTATGTAGATATGTATATACTTATTTAGAGTATCTTCATATTTTTAACTTAGGCTACAGGCCCAAATAATTTTGCAAAGCGCCCTTGAACTGATAGTATTATCACGAAACGGCGCGTTATAAATAGTCCTCATTATTATTATTATTAAAGCAAAACTTGTTTTGTGAAAGTGGAAATAAATGGTCAACACCGGGTCTCAAACCCACCACCTTCCGTGCGCTGTAGGTACGTACGAAAGTCGTCGACTGAAACCACTAGGCTACTAACCACTTCAAAATATGCCAAAAAAATTCAAAATGCCCACCTAACAATGATTGGTATCTTTAACAGAGTAGTACCTATAATAATTATCGGTTATTTTGTAGATACGCTTTTCGTGCGGGCAACTATGTAAGCAATCCCGTGAAGCTGAAACACCGGGCGGCTGTAGTTAGACGTGTGCGTGTCAGGAAGTGACACGTTTAGAAAAATAACAGTGTTGTTGAATAATCACAGCAATATGTCCAAAAGATATCAGGTTTCTCCGTGTTGTGAAAATTTTGCTAAACTTGTACTCAACATCCCCTTTGAGAGAATACCAAAGACATATTGTGCAAATCGAATTTGTATACAAAAATAGATCGTTGTGCATATTATGTATTTCTAAAAGGGGAAACATAATATATGCATTTGGGGTATGTGTTATAACCAAACTGTATTCCTTTCCTTCGAGTCAGAGCTGAAGGATTAGGATATGTTGTGGGAGGATTGCCAAGACACATTTCGGTGGAGAAATTATGATCGATTGTCTCATTCTTACCATAATAATTCGGTAAATTTGGGTTTTGTGGAGTCTATTCATCCAACAACATATAATAACGTAACACGCTTCACGTGTGACTTATTTCCTACTACAACACCATCTCTTGGATTTTTTTAAAGTTACACAACTATAGAGGAAATGTTTTAATTACAAACTTGTGACCTGTCGAACTTCATATCGCATCCGAATCAACAATTATAATTATTATATAATGCAATAAATTATTACCTAAATTGAATTCAGATTTTATGTCATAAACTGGATTAAGTCAATGTTCGGCCGGCTTGTCAGCTAGTAAGTATATAATAAGTGCTCAAATCCTGTTCTGAACTCCAGCATTCTCTCCATCTTTTTGCGGGATATCGTGGAATCCCCTGCATCACACCCTTGACAATTCCGTTGTTATCCATTATTTCCACACAATTTTCGTTTATATCTGGGTACTCCATGTTATATGTCTTTGTCTGACATTGCGTGTTCTGTAGGTATTTCATAATTGAGGACTCTGTCTAATAGAAATCTCCTTATTCATGTAATTTCAGAAAGTAGTCTAAAAGCTGATCCTGATTCAACACACGATCGAATATTTTTATAGGTACTGAATAGGGTCTTTAAGTAATATCGGTTGTTTAAAGTAGAGGTAAATTCAAAATTTACACAATTCGGTTTTAGTTGTCATTTTACCTGCTTTAGGAACTTTTTTTATTGTGTGTCAGAAGATTTCAACAATGTGAAGAGCTTTTTCAACAACTTCTTTCTTCAATTTTTTTATGGGTAAAAATTTTGGTTGAAATTCAACCTAAATGTTCAATAAAAATCCAGAATTGGGGAAGTTATAAGGCTGTAAGGGATATGCTTGTGAATTTCGCTAAAATGTACCACATAGAAATCAATATGAAGTAATGAATCTAAAATAATACTTACTATCTTAAAAACCCGATACGTATCGGTATGGCAAGTGGCGCCTTCAACAACATGACCAAGATATGGAAGGCGTCGGCGTTTAGTGTCGAGACGAAATGTCAGCTGTTTGATGCGTGTGTGTTGCCCATTCTCCTGTATGGGTGTGAGTCCTGGCACCTGACTTTGGCCCAGGCACAAAAAGTATCTGCATTCGAAACGAAGTGCCTCAGGAGAATTTTGGGTATAAGATGGTACCACCGCATCACGAACGACGCTATACGCCGGCGCACCCAGCGTGAACCCATCACCTCTACTATTATGTGGAGGAGATGGACTTGGCTGGGACATGTGTTAAGGATGCCGAATGACAGTTGGCCGAGGAGAGCGCTGTTCTTCCTCCCATCAGGGTCCCGGAGACGAGGAAGACCCTCTCATACTGTGTTCCGCTCCTTCGAAGCAGAGCTGAGGAATATGGACATGGTGTGGGAGGAGGTCATTAACGTTGCGCAAGATCGAGCGCAATGGAGAGCTCTTGTTGCCTCCCTATGCCCCTAAGTGGGGTCTAAAGGGAGTTTGGATTGGATTGGATCTTAAAATATATAATCACCTTCAAATGCGTAGTATAAAAATATTTTTTTTACTATAAATTACACAGTTACCTATAAAAAAGGCCTATGCATTGTTGGTTGTATAAAATATGCCTCTAAGGACCTCGCATCTAATAGGCATGAATTGGACATACATAAAAAATAAAATCACTTTGTTACCGCAAGTTTGAAATGACAATGTTTCATATTTTTTATGTCATTTTAATAATAAAATACAATTTATAAAGGTTATAATGTAGAGAGAGAGAGAGAGAGAGAGAGAGAGAGAGAGAGAGAGAGGTGTTTTTAATTCAAATGACACCATAGAAATCTCCTTGTGTGGCCACAAAAAATCTATTGTGACGGTGGCAATATCAAAATTTAATTTCAAAATACTCCTGTTATGATACGTATGATACACAATGTCCTTTTGTATCCGTAAGTACGAGATATAAAGTTTATTGGCTGTTGGAGATTGGAGAAGTCCTGAAGATTTAGAGCTACGCCATGGAATAAAATGATATGTGAACATACTTAGAAAGGTTTGGATTTAAAAAAACGTTGATGTTTCTTCCAGTAGTTTTTTTTGTTTTTACCCAGCACACCATGTCCCGTATGGGGTAGGCAGAGAGAACGGACCTGCACTATTTTCTATCCAAACACACTTCTTCCATCGACATACTATTTCTCATACAACCTTCTATTTCTTCTACTTCTGACCTAGCGTTCCTTGAGGACGGAATCGATGTGTTCGATCAACGTCATTCTCGGTCAGCCACGCTTTCTTACACCTTTCCTTTCAGCCCTATAAATTTCTTTGTCATTCTGTTTGCATCCATTCTTTCCACATGCAGAAACTATCTCAGCTTATTAACTTTCATCTTTGTTACAACACTAACTTCAATACCACATATTTAAAGTTTTCCCACAATTCTTCGTAGAGATTTCATGTCTAGTGCATTTATACTACACCGTATACGTAGTTCGTCGGCCAACAGGCTTGAACAAAGAGGAAAATGAAACAATCTATACAATAATATCAGTTTGACAGGAAGAGTGCTGTTCCTCCTCACACCAGGGTCTCAAGAAATAATAAGCAGGATTGAGGGATTCGGTCGTGGTGTGAGAGGAGATGATTGACCTTCCTATGTTCCTAAATGGGATCAAAAAGGGAGTAGGTCATAAAAAGAAAGTTTCCAATTAACTATTCATTATCATATTATTATTATTTTTTTTATTTTCGTTGATATATTTACAATGTTATCATCATTATAAAACCACCCTCAATAATTGTATCGTTTTATTTAGACTAGCTGTCTATAAAACCTCCCCCACACTATTAAAATAGACAACCAAGCCCTTCGTTTGATATTTTTATTAAATTGTAACAAAAATATTAACAATTATTATACTTTTTAAAACATGGACATAAGTTTTATCAATATGGAAAGCATCAAAATAGAAACAATTTTAAGAGAAATTAATCATTTTATTACTAGCCAGAAATAGCCTTTAAATGATGATAATACCAACACTGTAAGATTGTTCAGTTTCAATTTTAGCTCGCAAGTTAGCGTCTTTCTACTGATGTTTCGAAGACTGGCAATGTGATCGCTTTACGCTAAATATCTTCACTACTTCAAAACATTTATTTATAAAAAGTACTATCAGACCATTCTAACGAAATATCCTTGTTTCAAACTAAAACAATAATTAATAACACTGCTAGTTTATCTTTTTCGAGCGAAGACATGATGGATTTTTTAATGTATTTTAGAATGTTATAAAATTCTTGTTTTAAATTTGAAAAATTTGCAGCGAGTATTAAAAAATCACTTTTGATTTACTCTTTATTATACAATTACGTTAACTTATATAGGCTAGTAAAGCCTGAAGAAGAAGAAGACGTTATATTTTCAAAAACAGGTTACATAATAAATAAACAAAAAAACTCAGTAATAATATTTAGAATACATAATATATATAGTTACTTGCTGCAAATGCTTCTAAAACAGACGTAAGAACCGCCATTGCCTATCTGACGTTTCAATGTCAGCGAAACAACACGTCAAAAGTCCGCACGACTGCGAGTGTTGCCTGAAGGCAAACCAACATTGTTGTAAGAAATAAAAATCTGTAATAATATATTGTTATTTTATATTGTTTTGTGTACTTATTATACATATATCCCGGCCGTGTCGACCATTTTCCGCTTTCACGACACAAGCATTTGCTTACTGTGAAAGATGTCAAAAGTGTATTTGTGTTCACTTCGAGTGAGCACAGATTCATTTAAAAAAAATATAATATACTGTTATCTTATATTGTTGTATAGTGTTGCAAGTTTTATTAAAATATAATTATGATGTATCATTTACTGTTCAAGGCATTCTGCCGTAAATAAATAAATAAATAAACAAATAAATAAATAAAATATGACTGTACTTTTGTGTCTTTTACTTAATTGATATTTTAGCCAAATGTTGATAACGTTAAGGGATCAAACTTGAAATCGACGTTTTAAAAAATATGATATCAACACTACTAGGCTAATGAATAACCTAAGAAAAATAATAATACTTTGTAAAATGGAAACAAATTTGACAAAAATCTTTACTCTTTTGCATGTCATTGAGATGAATGATAAAACACAGATTTTTTTATTCATAAAAAATTTTCAACAATATTTTTTTTCGAGCGTGGGGTAGTTGGGTTTAATATCTCGGTTTAGCAGACCTTCCCCATTCTGTTTACCCAGAGCTTAGATTTTTTCATGTAGACAACAACAAAAAATGCGAGGACGCGTGTTCCCCCCTAGGCGGGGTCACTGGAATTATTCCAATAGGGTGGTTCTGATGATTTTTACTGATAACAATTCAATGTTATTTTTTTTTTATTTTCAATGTTTATTGGGGTCATCGCGATTAAAAGGGAAAAAGGGCTTTTTTTATTTTTTTTACTTTGTATCGAATGCTTAAA
Source organism: Mystacides longicornis (assembly GCA_963576905.1). Taxonomy (NCBI): domain Eukaryota; kingdom Metazoa; phylum Arthropoda; class Insecta; order Trichoptera; family Leptoceridae; genus Mystacides; species Mystacides longicornis. The sequence goes on from OY756428.1 coordinate 2,540,671, forward strand.
CTGACATGGAATTATGGAAACGCAAACAAAATAAGTACATGAAAAGATAGTTACTTACTTGGTGGACATTATTTTTCAGCTAAACTATTGGGAACATCGGATACTCCTCGAAAAAAACAATGAGCTTTTACATTAAAGAATATTTTCATGAATATAATTGAGATAGCTCATTCATATCAGATCAATATTTATTTTCATATTTATTTCTAAATAGATCTATTGAAATTTTATCGAAACATTGTAACGTAGGTATTAATGATTTTTTTTCATTTCAACAGATGCTGACTGCTATCAGGCCATTGGTAAGGTACCTACTTTGGTATTTGAACCTTTACGGGCTTACGCCTGTCTTCTATATATAGCTGTTTCTAGTGCTGAATATATAATTACAAGTATGATCCCTATGCGATTTCATTTCAGTTGTCGATTTTATTTCAGTTGTTAGAATCATAATTAATTAATTATGAAAAAAACTATATTAAAAAAAGAACTAGTTCAAACTTTTAACCAATCAAATGTATAAATACCCTATTGTGTCAATCTAATGTAACATGATATTTAGCGTAATTTGTTTATTAAAAATACTAGAAAATATTCACAAATTTTGACTCACCCGATACAAACAAAGCGTTTGACAATACACTGTCAGTAAATAACTGGGTGGCTTATAAAAAAAAACATAAATAATACCTATTTACACAATCGCACTTATAACAATGTATAAAGTCGAATGAATGGATGCGTAATAATATAATAATAATATGAGGACAATTTTTAGAGCGCCGTTTAGTGACAACAATAGTCACCTCAAGGGCGCTTTTAGTTTGCAAATAAAAATACTACTATTATACTAACGCTTACACCTTAGAAGAACTAAAATTAAATTAAAAAGAAAGATAAATAAAGGTAAACAGCATACCATACCATTTACCTGGATATAACCTAGTACAAGTTATAATTTCTTTAAAGTAAAACGGATAATATTGCAGTTTAAGAATGGACAAAGAGTAAAGATAAATAAAAGAAAAAGAAAATTAACAATAAATATAGGTCAACAGTGTAACATACCGTTTGGTATAAGTTATACCTACAAAACTGTGACACCCCGGTACAACAATGTTCCAAAGTGAGGCAAATAATAATAATATAGGGATGAATTTTGTTTCTTTTTTTATTTTCAACATAAAAATCATAATGTTATTTTTTTTAACCATTTATTTATACAACAATTGGGTGATAATTAAGACTAGCATTGTCACAGTAAACGTCCATTGTCAAATTCTACACTAATGGCTAGAGACTGGAAAATTTCGCGATCGCGATAAAACGAATTTTTTTCGCGAATTTTGAGGTTTTTGCGCGAATAACGCGAATTTCGATGTTTTTACACAGATAGCGCGAATAATGTGATTTTTAGAAAAATAATGCATATTTCGTGTCTATTTTACTGAAATAATGTGATTATGTAAAAATAATCAAAGTGGAAATTATCATATTATTTGAATTAGGTACTTAAAATGACAAATTAAGCGCAATATTGTTTGGAAGCGATTTGAATACCTTGCTCTAATGTGGACTTCATGGGGTCTTTTTATTGTACTTCACTGTGCTAACAAAACTAAGGAAAAACTTTTTTTTGGTTGCTCGCTCAATTTTTTTTGAAGGGACCTACCCAAAAAAAATATCGTGGATCCCAGATCATTTACGCCAATGTCAACAAATGATTTTTTTTTATTATTGTATAATAATAATTGTGTGCATTTATTGAAAATATTTTTTTACATTGATCTTTTGTGTAAGTATATTTTTTTAATCTCTTGTTGATCAGATTTTTTCATCCATTTGGCAATGTATTTTTATGAATATTGGTAATAAATTGTAACCATTACTATTTTTTTTTGTTTTGCTATAACATCTACCTTCATTTTGAACAAATCAACGTTGAAAAAATAACGCGAATTTTCGTGTTTTAGAGCAAAAATAACACCGAATTTCTCAAAAAATAACACCGAATTTCACAAAAAATAACACCACTATTTTCCAGTCTCTACTAATGGCGTAAAATAATAGTATTGTTTGATTTTTAATAATGTTGTATCGACATGTGGGTAAGATGTTATTGTGTTTTGTTCTGAAAGCGATAGCTTTTATTATTTCTGATGGTTCTTTTGTCAACTAATTGTGACTTCTCAGTACGAATCGCAGACAAAAACGGTTTATAGTTTCATGGTCACATTTTCGACAGATATTGTTCTATTATTTCACGGTTAATTTGTCGTATTTTTTTTATTATGGAGAAAACAATTTAAACAAAACAAAGTTCTGTGGGATATTTTTAGTTCTTTCAAAACGATGGGCATTGGAAGCCTCGCTGAGAACACCCATATTGTATACACGGAAGGATCGATTGGGGAGCATGGACTTTATCAATATTTTTGTAAATGAAGTATGTTTCATATTATAATAATTATTTATGTATGAGCCCTTTTGCCATACCGTATCGTAAGCATCTGACAGATCTAAAAAGTCAGCGAAGGTTTTCTTTCCATGTTGAAAACCAGCGTCAATATGCATAGTCAAGGCTAAGGGTAAGAACACGTAAAAAGACGATTCCGACCCGCGCCGACCGACGCAAAGAATGTATTATGCATTTGAATACGGATGCCCACAAAAAGCAGGAACCCGCTTTCCGGCATGCCCATAGATACCTATTTTGGAGTAAACTACAAATTTCAACAAGAGACACGTTTTCATGCTAATATCTCGCAGTTTATGTAAAAATGAAAATGTGAACAAAGCTTTCTACATATTTGACAGCATTTTACTCAGAAATTATTTAATAGAAAGGACATTTAAATTATTTAAGTAAAGAAAGCACACTTACATTGTTTAATTTCGGGGCATAGAATGTTTTATCCTCCCATTCCTGCAAAAAAAAAACGATAAAGTTATCATTAAAGCAATTTCATTAGGGCTTAAAAATAAACTAAATCTACAGACATTGAAGCATAGTAGGTAAATCCCCTTCTGGTTTCCTGAGGCTAATCTTCAGGCTTATGGACAACGTTGCCCGGGACCTGGACGTGCTGGATGTGCGAGACCAAAACTCTGCCGGAGTTATATGGCCATCGGAAGTAAGTAAGTAATCTTCAGGAAACCATCAATACTAGACTGAACTGCGGAGGACTCGGCTTTAAGGAGGGTTTTTTAGAATCCATAATTTTTAGCTTGTAAACTTCTTCTTGCGAAAACTTCTTCCTTTCGTAGTTGTGGTTGGATTTACAAAGGCTTTTTTTGAAAAAATACTTCGTATAAAAAAACACGGATTTATTTTTAAAATTTCACGCTGTTCGAATTGATTCAAATTTCCCCTAAAACTCCAAGATTCAAAATAACACAATAAGTTTCTCACAAACAAGACATTAGTAATGGGTGCAAAATCACGTACTTTATACAATAATACAAATTTTACACCAAACAAAATCAATTAAGTTCCGATAATTACTGATATTTTCCCCCAAAAATGTAATCCGAAATATTCTCACACCATTCATCGTCCCCTGCTCGATTTCTTCCTCTATTCTCCACACCCTTGTTCTTCACATTTCATTAGGACGTCTTATAATATTCTGAAATAAATTTGCTATCAGTGTGACAGATCTGTATAGGAAATCATTCATTTCAAAGAGATGAAAATAACGGTAATATCCGGTAAACAACATCAATGGACATCGGAAATTTATTTCTTCCTATTCTGTTTAGAAATTGAATAAATTTCGCCTTGGGATAGTGACAGCTTGACGTTGGCGAATAACTGGAAATAATCTCAGTGGTTGATTTGCTAAAGTTCCATAACCGTTTGAGATAAAAGGAAATAAAATATAGGCATTCCCTTAACCCAACTTAATAAGAGGTCCTGGGTTCGATTCCGAGTCAGACAATGACATGTATTTTATCACTGGAAATGTCTGCTCATTGTTGGCATTCTGTCTCAGATTAGAAGAGACCGTCTTCGGTATCTGGAGGATAAATTGTGGGCGACCACAAGAAGAAGAAGAATCAGATACTGAGTGTCTGGAAAAAAGATCAGGATTTCCCAAAATAAAAGAAGATTTGCTTAGATAAGAAACATTCGAAAAATAATAAAAGTCAAGCATGTAATAAACACAATATACAAGACAAAAGTATACAATTCATAATTAGACGGATTTAATTTGGCAAATAAGTACTGATAATTCTTAATTCGCAATTGCAATAATAATAGTTATCGAAAAGCCGATTTTGAGACAGAAGATAAGTATACAATTCATAATTAGATGGATTTAAATTGACAAATACCTACTAATAATTCTTAATTCGCAATAATTGCAATAATAATAGTTATCGAAAAGCCGATTTTGAGACAGAAGATAAGTATACAATTCATAATTAGATGGATTTAAATTGACAAATACCTACTAATAATTCTTAATTCGCAATAATTGCAATAATAATAGTTATCAAAAAACCGATTTTGAGACAGAAGATAAGTATACAATTCATAATTAGACGGATTTAAATTGACAAATACCTACTAATAATTATTAATTCGCAATAATTGCAATAATAATAGTTATCGAAAAGCCGATTTTGAGACAGAAGATAAGTATACAATTCATAATTAGATGGATTTAAATTGACAAATACCTACTAATAATTCTTAATTCGCAATAATTGCAATAATAATAGTTATCGAAAAGCCGATTTTGAGACAGAAGATAAGTAGGTATACAATTCATAATTAGATGGATTTAAATTGACAAATACCTACTAATAATTCTTAATTCGCAATAATTGCAATAATAATAGTTATCGAAAAACCGATTTTGAGACAGAAGATAAGTATACAATTCATAATTAGACGGATTTAAATTGACAAATACCTACTAATAATTCTTAATTCGCAATTGCAATAATAATAGTTATCGGAAAGCCGATTTTTTTAACAACACTATTCGATTTCTCGGGTATTTCTCAAGATATTCATAGGTACATAAAAATAATTATAAAATGCATTGTAAAATATAAAACGATTCGATCCTGATCTAGGCTCTTAAAGAGATAAAAAGATTTCGCTGGGATTATATTTTTATTTTTTTTCAATGAAAACACTTATCCAATTTATTTGTTTGAAATTGATCATTAGGTATATAAATTCGTTCTGCGGAATAAATAACTCCATCTTAATCGTAAAAACTCTTTGTTAATTTTTCAAGAAAAGGAAATACATAAGTACGTAAATACCGAGATAGGTACTTGAAAAAATATTATCTATGAATAATACTGCCTACAATAGACTCGAAAGTGAAAAAAATTAATCATCACAAAATTCAACATAATCCCTGTAAGCGGTATTGTAACAACGGTAATAATATATAGCAAATTTATCTGGAATATTTAGACATTTTGAAGGATCGTTTTTGTGACAAGATTATTATCAAAGAGAACCGAATAATTATGTAAACAATACAAGACCCTATTGTAAAATTAAACATGTTGACAAACACGATACAAAATGTTGTTTTTTTCGATTTCTTTTGTTTTTAAACATCGAAAATTCCGCGTAATCGAAACAAAAGAAATTCGAACAAAACGAAATAATGGAATTTGCAAAATAAATAAATTATATGTCACTTTGAGAACGTGCCGGGCGTCGGTCGTTCCACCTTTGAGATCTTCGCAGGTTTTTGTCTCTAGTTTTATTGTTGTCTAACGGATGAATTTGCTTTGATGTATGCTAAATGAGAGAGAGAAAAATCGTGGTTTGTTTCTAAGCGATCGACTGCATTACCACAAATAGAATGCAAATCTAGGGATGTCTATTGGAGAGTATTTATAGAGAAGTGTAAATGCAAAAAATAAGTGTTCTGAGAATAATAATATTAGGCATTGAAGTTGTCACTATTGGTCATTGATATGGCGACATCAACTATCTCTGCGTAAACATAATGAATGATGATTTTATATGATTACTTTAATAAGTACTTTAATATTAACAATCTTGCTGTAACAGTAGATTGTCTGTTTAAAATAATGGGGAAGTATTGTTTTGATTATTTTCGCCATACAAACTGTTGGATACTTAATTAACCCATAAGAAATCTATATAAAAAGAAATCTAGGTCTGCACTCAGATTTTTACCTCAATATTTTGTTTATGAAAAACCCATAGAAATCAATAATAATTGCCCAAATCTGTAACTGGATTTGTATCAAATGAAGTATGAATGGAAAATAATTTTAGGTGACGTGATTAATTGAGAAAAATAAGCTCTAAAAATCAACCCTTTATATTTTAATGTGATAATAGAAATAGAAGATGGAGTAGAAAGATAGTCAATGAAGCCTAGAGTGTTGCAGCGATATAAAAATTTCAAATCATAAAAAAAAATCATAAAAATAATCTTAGAAAGAAAACAAAGAAAACTACGACATTTGAATGTGTTTATTCAAATCCCAAAAAGATACATATTTCGCGACTTTTTTGTAACAGAAAAAAAAAATCTCAAGCTTGTACAAATACTAATAATAAATTACATTCGATTCAGGATCCTCCCAGATAAGGAGCAGATGTTTGTGTATACGTTGATTCTATTGTTGTAATATTTTTACAACAAAACATTTTACGGGGTAGGTAGAGCGAGACATACCCACTTCTTGTCAAACATTATACACGGGACAATGAGCAAGCGGAGATGGATGGTTTCGTATGTTTTTGTCCAAAATTCGGCTGATGGTTTGAGTAATATGTATGCATGAGTTATTGCAGAAAAAATATTAAATATCGCTATTTTATACTTTGATTATTTTTGGCCTATTGTATGTTAGACTTTTTTAGACCCGCTACCATCTCCTACTGTTTTTTTATTCTATAGTCCAAAAATATATACATACTTTAAAAATATTTGAATACCTTAAACGATATCATTATAATTTTCAAATGAATACCTAGGCAATGCTGCTAAAACTGCTTCAACTATAATCTTCAAATAGTCAATACCTTAAACGTTTAATACCATTGACGATTAAAACTGCTTCAACTATAATCTTCAAAATAGTCAATACCTTAAACGTTTAATACCATTGACGATTAAAACTGCTTCAACTATAATCTTCAAATAGTCAATACCTTAAACGTTTAATACCATTGACGATTAAAACTGCTTCAACTATAATCTTCAAATAGTCAATACCTTAAACGTTTAATACCATTGACGATTAAAACTGCTTCAACTATAATCTTCAAATAGTCAATACCTTAAACGTTTAATACCATTGACGATTAAAACTGCTTCAACTAAAATCTTCAAATAGTCAATACCTTAAACGTTTAATACCATTGACGATTAAAACTGCTTCAACTATAATCTTCAAATAGTCAATACTTCAAACGTTTAATACCATTGACGATCAATACCTACTGTTTCAAATACCTGGACAATTCCTTCAATGTTTAAAAAATTGACGACTACCTAATACTGCTTCAACTATAATTTTCAAATACCTATAAGTCAATGCCTTTAATTACTGCTTCAACTAGGTATAATTTTCAAATACCTATAAGCAGAGAATGGAAGATTTCGCGATCGCGATAAAACGATTGTTTTTCACGAATTTTGGGGTTTTTGTACAAATAGCGCGAATTTCGAAGTTTTTGCGCTACCATTGAAGATTAATACTGCTTGAACTATAATCTTTATATACCTACCTAGTCAATACCTTAAACGTAACTGTAGGTATTGACGATTAATTTTGCTTCGAATAATATAATCAAAGTTATACATCCTTCAATTCATCCTTAAATTTTATTGCTTTATCTTATCTTAATGCTTTATCTTATCTTAATGCTTTACTTATTTTATGTTAATTTTTGGCATACTGCTTATAATATGACGGTTTGTAGATTTTGTTTTTACTTTGTCGTTGTTGATTTGTTTGATGTTAATGTTAAGTTGAATCATATGCTGATTAATGATTTGTTTAATATGTATAGGATATAACATGTTATTACATGTTATTACAGGCTTAGAGCCGTTTAAAATTGTAATAAATAAATGAACAAATAGATATACATAAATGACGTACCTAATATTTTTAATTATTTGTATTTTTATTAACACAGAAAGAAACATTCGAACGTGGTAACGAAAACGGTAAAACTCAGGAAAAAAACGAAGGAAAGATGTCTGGATGAGGTATACACGTCAGTTCTCTCTGCCTACACCTTTCAGGGACACGAACCGTTGAATAAAATCTGAATCAACAAAAGACAATCAAATTCACTTAGGTAAATGAAATTGAATTTAAAAACTAAAGTAACAACAATAATAATACTCGTAAATGTAACAATATTTTAACAACCTTCAAATAGAGTAATGTCGCGTGCGTGCGCTGGTTGAATCAAACGAGCTCGGGGGTGGCTGTCAGTAAGTACGGGGCTGAATAAACACTATTTAAAATTGATGACAATGTTTTATCTAATGATAATATCGCGTCGTACACAAGGAACCAAACGTAGGTACACCTACCACCCTTCACTTATTACAGTCGTACGTCGGTATACGTTCGCTATCAAAGATTAATATCACCATTCACCATCATACTCGAGGATCACCATGCTAACATTATGAGACGAATTTTGAGATTTTGGGACGGAAAATGGACTGGTACCTGGAGGCTGAGAAGTAAAGCGGAGATCTTTTTTTCTAAATGATTCTGGACTTACCCAAAACAAACAAAAATACACTAGCGATATCTTTCACATAAAGCAAAGTTTGTGTTGTGAACGTGGAAATGATCGGCTGTTCGCGACTCCTTGCATACGGAAGCCGTCGACTGATAACACTGGTCTACTAACCAGTTCCCGCTCTTAATATAAGAATTGATTACCAATGACATGAGATCAAGAAAATTGGCATGGACCCGATATGTTTCAAGGTCTGAAATAAAGATTCCACAAAGAATCTTCTAGCTAGACAGTAAGCCCATTGGTTAAAGACCAACAGCATGACCAAAACAGCGTCTGATTGACAACGTCGGTTTCACCAGTTTGTGTGTTGGAATGGAAGATCGATAGGAGTCCGTTGAGCAGAACAGCTTGGAAAATCATTATTTAAGAGACTCGGAAATTAAGGAGAATCTTGAGAGGATATCTAGACAAATGAACTAGAGTAGGCAGACCCAGCCAGGTTTAACCCGGTTAGGAAAACGAAGTCAACAGGAAGCGACATAAATTGTGCAGTTGATAAGACTAAAGTAGAATAAAGACTAAATGAGCGAGTTGGAAACGAAGGGTAAAAGAATATGTATCAAAAATTTTACGATATTTTAATGCGTGGTTACTGAATTTAAGTGTCAGTTCTGCTAGAGGAGAGACGAATGTGCGTCAAACGAGGTGTTATGAGAATAGGCTAGAAAAAAGTCCAAGGATCTGGAAACTGAGTCAAGTGCAATAAAATAGCCGCCAACTGTATCAATCAGTTGGTGTTCCCGTGGTAACAACCTAACAAGTTATCGTTTGTACGTTTGTGGTTTAAATTTTGACTTCGACCTCTGGAACGTGTTTAGAAAGTAAACCAAGGAACGACTGTATAACCAAAATAACTACGTAAATTTCAACTGAGAACCTTTGAATAGAACCTCTTGACTTAAGGAGGTTATTTGTGTATGCAAACAAAGAGTAAGTACGGAGAATCCAGGAAGCAGACAGACACGCCTTGATATATCAGAGGAATTGTTTCAAACGCTTTAGTAGAGTCTATACAAGAGGTAGACCTTCGTATATATGAATGTATAATACTAAAATGTACGGTATTGTTACTTCTATAAGAGGTATTAGGATATTATTTAGTAACAATTGGAAAGCCTCATCGGAGGTTAATTCAAATTCCAGTGAAGATAACATTAATAATATTCCTTAAAAAATAATGAGACATGTCTAAGTTTTGACGTATGCAAATTTCAATTATTTTTTAAGCTTTTTTCTAATTGGTTAACATTGATGCGCATTTTTTATAAACAAGAAAAGTGAATAAATCTAATTTTGAAATCACATTGCCATTTGACACAAACTGTCAGTTGTTTGACAGTTGGTGCGATTGACAGAATTCGAATGGAAAATATGCGGTTTAAAACAGATGCATCAGTCGGAATGACATTATATTTAAAAGTAATTTTTATCATTCTTTTAATTCGAATTCATTAATACCTACATATACATTGTCAGTTAGATCTCAGGACAACGTCTGTCGGGAAAGCTAGTAATAAAATAAAATTCAATTTTGGGTGCACTTATACTTACACATAACTATTTTTTTGTATGCTACTATATAATAATGAAAATGTCGAGAAGAAGTATACACCTTCTAATTGCACAAGCCGCATTCTTAAAAACATGCTTGAGTTTCATGCTTTGGTTAAGCACGGCTGTTTGAAACCGCTCGTACATGCAGCATACTCTGGGGTAGACAATAACTTTGGGACATAATCCTTTTCTTTTTTTTCATCTCTCTTACACGTTATTATAAACACACGTATACATTTGTCTGCCCGCAAAGGGGTATTATCTATATAACAAAACTACATGTTGCAAAATGTAATGTTGTCCGACAAATATTTCCACCGATGTTGCCGCGATATGGGAATGCTCACATTTAAAAACAGGTGAAAAATAAATAGCACAGTTTAAGTATACTAGTTTCCTGACAGACGTTGTCCCATATTTGCTACTAATATTGAATTCGAATTTGTAAATAAATCAATGACCCATTTAACCAATATAATTCCGAATGTTGCGTCTATTTTAAGGTAGGTATGTTTACAGGGAACATTCTGAAAATTACATCAACCTTTGACAGATATCAACCGCCAATTTAAATTTAAAAATAGAACAAAAAGAAGAAAAAAACCTATACTTTAACAAAATTTATATAAAACAGAACACGGACTCTTAGGCCATTTTTATGTATAGAGATAAGGTATCCCACTATAGCTTGGGTTAGTTCACAGATTGATAAAATTCCAGCCTCCGATAAACATTCAATTAAGGACAATTTGAAGGAGAAGCATTTGATGGTCTAGTTGAGATTGCTGAATGGAACGGAGAGAGACCTCGGTTGCAGAAGTATTAAGCTTGAAAGAGAAGCCTTCTGGAAGAGAACAAAATCTACATGCGGTTTTAAAGCTGAGATAATGGGCCCGGGTATAGTACCTAGTATGTTTATACAGTGGCATTATAAATGTTGAATATGCATGAAGCGTAAAAGGATGATCCTCACTGAAATATAAAGGATGGAATTTTCAATTACATTTTGTTTGCATCATCCTAGACTTACTTGCCTCCAACTTCTAGCGCATAGACGATATTATTATCTTATAAAAAAATCTTTGATAAAGGATTATTATTTTTTCTTGCTTCTTATCGCATTTGTTAGTTTGTCATGTTGCCTCAAAAGCACTAGGTGTATAATATTGATCAGCCACACATTGATTACTAGCATTCCCGGCAGACATTTTCTTGTATTAATTATGAATATTGCTTTCGAAATTGTATTAGGTTTAATAAACTAGTTGCACGTAAACATGAGATCCAACTGTCGATGGCCTGAGTGGGTATGAGTATGTTTTTTTGTATGAAACGATGACGTCAATAAATCAAATTCTTACAAAAATTGTTAAGAAAAGTTTGAGATCTACTGCTATAATGTACATATTTTTTATATAAAATTAAATTATCTAGTTGATGTGTTTCAGCGTTTTTCGATATTTTTTATAAAATTCTGAAATATAGGCATTGAAACTCGTAAATTTGTCATAAAAAAATATATTTCTTTATAAAAAAAGTTTGAGGAACACTGGAACTTTTTCATTAAATTTTGATTTGAGATATTGATCTATATTTTTCTATATAGATACACATTTTTAGGGTTGTAGCTTTTATAGTTTTCGAGATATATGAAAAAATTTAGTAAAAATTCAAAGGTTAATTACCCCTGACTGAAAGAAAATTTCAAAATTCTGAGTATACAAGTTTTGTAGACTTAAAGTATATAATATTTTCTGAAATTTTAGGATCTGTGCATCAAGCGAATCAAAAGTTATAAGGGGACACACACACACACACACCCTCACCCTCACAGACACACACACAGACACACCCTCACACACACACACAGACACACACACACACACACACACACAGACACACTAAACGTTCTCCTCCGAATCCTGAGTAAATCCATATATAGAACATATATGCTGCGAAGCCTGTAAGTTGGTGTTTTTTGTCGTCAAAGTTTGAAAACCCGTTTAAAATCTAGACCTGGTCATACAAATCTCACGTATCTTGGCTTGATACTGTCGATCTGTCTCGAGAAATAATTTCTCTTCAACAAATCGACAGTTGGATTACTTGCTTATTGAGAAGATTTATTTTCGACCGAAGTAGCTGTTAGAAGTTGTTGGTAGCCCAGCGATTACGACGCCGGCTTTCGTACTGTATCGTTTGGAGGTCGTGGGTTCGATCCCAGGTGCCGACCATCTTCCTCTTTCACGACAAAAGCTTAAAGTACTACTAAAGACTCAAAGAGTAAAAAAAAAACGATGTAAGCAGGTAAGCAGGGCACATCCGGTCAATCGCACTATTAAGCAATGTCAAACGCCAATATAAATTAAAAAAAAGAAAAGTTTACAAAAGCACTAAGACGGTGAACTTCGTTGAGTTCCCTTAATTTTTTTAATGTTCCGCGCCACCTTTTCCCAGCCGAACAGTAAACATCACAAAAAACATGAAACAAAACCTAAAATCTTCAGTGCTCCAATAACGGGGATCTCCCGCATAGTTAGTTGGATACCTACAATCAACGTCTACTGAGAAAATTTATATGAAATTTCTCATGAAAATTCGGATCCATTTTTATACATGTTATATATTACCATAGATCAAAAATTTTCCACTTACTATGCTACTAAAAAAAACTCAGCAGTTTTGATTACAAAAATCTGATTCGGTATGTTTTATTCTGAAAATTTATTACGATTAATCAAATCTCGCATTCGACCCAGAAAGTAACAATATTATATTTGGAGAAAAACGCCTTTATGAAATATTTCAGTTATTAATCTAAAATAAAATTAAAAATCCGTGATATTTATCATCGTACCCTTAAAAACAATGCAGCCCCTAGAGCGGGCTGGGTCACCTCATCCCCTTTGGAGGAAAAGGAAGTATTATTATTTGTATCACGGGGTAGCTCTTTCTAATGATGCATAGCCTTATTTACATGTTTATGCTTCAGGTGGAAAAATAAACAGATTTTTTTGTTTCATACAACGTTTCATTGTGCAGAAAAACTAATACCTCTGTCCACCATTTGAATTTGGGACTTTTAGAATTTAACACTGCCCTTTTGAAATAGTTTTCTAAAATGAAGCTATGATGCCGAACGAAACAAATAATGCAGGTACCTAATAATTTCTTATTATAGAACTAACTATATTTTGATGCCAAATCAGTAAGGTTGACTGTCCACGGGAGTATAACGTACGCAGCGCTTACTCGTATTTTGCCGCATGGAATACGATTGCTTGCAGCTGCACATACAGCACAATGATACTGTGCCCGCTGTATCCAACGCGTCGCGTCGTTTAGGATGAATGCATCCATATTGCATTCTATACGTCTGGGCGTACACTCAGCGTACAGCGGGTGAATTCACTTGTTTATTTTTAGTCAGATAGTAAAAAAGTATCAGTGTTTGTATGCTAAGAATGCTATTAATTATTGCGCAGATTTGGACGATTTCGAGTTATTGGTGCAAAATATCAAAATATCGAGAGCATATTATAAAAAAAATGTAAAAGAACTCAATTATAAAGATTTGATTACATAAATGGACCAAAAACTATACGGATATACTGTAAAATAGGATCTTTAAAACAATTAAAAAAAAAAACGACAAAATATTATTACGTGCAAATGTTGTTGACAAAACATTGTTCGTTTATTTTTTTCAGCATAATCCTTATCACATCTCTGCTTCTCACTTTTATTTTCGACAAATTGTCGCCATTATCATTCTGTCGTCATCTCTGGCATTCTGTTGTTTTGTGTGTCAGTATATTACAATAATAATACGCGAGCGTAAAATAGTTGAGCGTTGAATTCTAAATTCAAATTTTCCGCTCCCCTCCCCACCACACGTTCGCCCCATAATAAATATTATGATTGTTATTATTGCCAGCTATATAACCCACTTTGTCCCAGATTACTCTGACTCTGACACTCTTCGCAGGTCTCCGCGATAATATACCCGCAGTTTTTTGGGGTAAAACGGGCTACGTGGACAAAAAAAATAAAGCAAATTAAAATTTACAACCCCAATAAAAAGATTTCTTGTTCAAAACGAATCCTCTACCTAGAAGCGAAAAATAATAGTAAGTACAGAAATAATTTTTTCATACTTTATTACCTGTAATATAAATTTTTCTAAAAATACTTTTGAGATATTTTTTTTCGTTACGCACATTGGTATTTTAAGCGATAAATCTTCAATAATACTGGACCTACCCGCGTGAACGAAAAGTGTTCAATATTAATGAACTCAGTAATAAAAGAACAAAACTGAAATTAGGTCATTGTATAATTTTTATTGCTCGTTCATTAGAGCCGCCCCTTTTTTTCTTTTATCACATAAAATAAAGACATTGAAAAATGGCTGGTGGACCCTAAGTACTCAAGATCTCGAGAAGAAAAAGGTTTATGAAAAAATCCGAAATTAAATGAAAAATAAAATTCTTATTTCTCACAATTTTTGATATTACGAATCCGATAACATTTTCCCAAAAAAAAAAACAATAAGATTTTTTTATATATCATACTTTCTTTAACAAAACTGTCACCATACAGGGACACTTTCTTATTCACCTATTTAGTCCGACCGAGTCTTTAAAAAAACGGAGATACTGAGAAGAAAAAAACCTTCCAAAACTTAGACATTTTTTTACCTTCTGATTGGATACAAAGCATACACTAGGACACTTTGATGACAAGAGATAGCTTAGGGAGGCCAGCTAATGGAGTTATCTGATTTTATTAATCCTGATTACAGAACCATACATCGAATTCTTGAATCTAATGCGGTGTTCATACGAGGCGATATACGGCCAGACGATTTCGCTTGCATAAAAAAAATGTCGCTCGGTCGCCCATTGATCGTGTGATGTGTCCACACAAGTCTACCGACATACATTCAATATGTCAGGTGCGCTGTAGTTTTAAAAATGGCGGACGTCGAGGTAGAAGTCGCGGAGTGTTTGGAGTTAGTTGAAAATGTTGTTTTAGACGAAATTAAGGAAAAATCAAAAAAAATTCAGTACTGCTGTCATCTGTCAAGAAACAGAACATAGGCAGAATTTTACTATAGATACGGACGCTGCGCATATCTGCGCATGCGTGCATCGTTCCACCAGACACAAAAGTTGAAAGGTAGTCAACCTGAGGCGATATCGCTTTCAATCATTTTTATCGCTTCAGATTTATCGACAATCTGTTCACACGGTTCAATTGGCTGGCGATATTCGCCTCGTGTGAACACCGCATAAAGGTGAATACCAAACAAACAAATACCCAGACCTTGAAAATAGAGTATAATATTTTCCTAATGGTTGATACTAGACACCATAGAAACAACAACTTATTAGTAGGCGATGACAGTTCTTTCTGGTTATTATTTCCTTGGTGACCTTATCAACGATTAGGAAAATATACTCTATTTTCAAACTCTGGGTTTTTGTTCGATTGGTATAAATGCACCTTAACTGTGATGAAGTTCTTATCCACAAATTTAGTAACTAACTTTAGTAACTAACTACCCAGTTAACATATGAAAATTCACATAAACATAATCATTACAAAAAATTACGTATATTCTACTAAAAACACATAGTGAATGTAAAAAAAACCGAGATAATGTAGGTATATAGTAAAATATTTCCACCAAATATAATACAAATTATTTTGACTGTTACATAAAAAAAATAATACTTAAATTGCTTAGATTAAAAACACCGCTATTAATTAGAGTTATCAAGTAGTTTAACACTGAGTTTTTAAAAGGGTGTGTTTTATAAGTATGTTAATAGGATTAACAAGGCTTTTAAAGCCTGAACAGAGAGGGGAAACGTTTTTTCAGGAAATTACAAGATATTGACCGCGAATCATAAATTTCCACACTATAGTTTTATTGGGCTCTGCGCA
The DNA here is from genome assembly GCA_963576905.1 of Mystacides longicornis. Classification (NCBI taxonomy): domain Eukaryota; kingdom Metazoa; phylum Arthropoda; class Insecta; order Trichoptera; family Leptoceridae; genus Mystacides; species Mystacides longicornis. The sequence goes on from OY756428.1 coordinate 2,556,965, forward strand.
CGAAAAAACAATGAACAAATTTGATTATATTATGGGGGTGTTAATGTTTTTCTGTAGAAGTAAAAATTTGTTAATTGATTACAGGCTGTTAACAGTTAGGTTTAAATATCAGATCAATGTTTACCATAAGTTTGCAAGACAGGCAAACAATTTTAGAAAATTACATCAATTTTTGGACCATTAATAAATTTAAGAAATTTACCAAAAGGGTTGTGTGTTATGTTTTGCAATAATCCAGCATGAAATAGAAACCAAAGCAATAATGGAGATTTCTCCGTTTTAAACTTCCCTGAATTGCTTCAATTTAAGCATAAGAATGTTCTACAGCTACACAATATTTCAACAAGTTAGGAATTTTGATTTTATATAAATAATGATAGATATAGAGAAAGAACTTTCCGTAAGAATTGCATTTGCGAGGTCGTCCTTTAACAACGCGAGGAAATTATGGAAATTCACTAACTTCTCCACCAAAACCAAGTTTAGCATATTTGTGTAAATCCTGGCACTAGGCGAAGGCTCAACACTGGATATTCCTTAAAGCGAAGGATTTTTGGAATATGGTCGTATCATTATGGCTATACACCATATCAGAGAGACGCGCGAGATGGCTAGGACATGTAATGAGACACGAAAGTTTACTGGGCACAATATTGGAGGGAATGATCGAGGGTTCGATCGGTAGAGGACGCCCGCATCAGGACTATTTGCAGCAGATATGCCGCGACATTGAGTGCAGTTCATACTCCGAACTGAAGAAAACAGCGGAGAATCGGGAGGCGTGGAGAAAGTCATGTAAGCATTTTCAGCGGTTACACAAGATGCTGATGGCCTAAGCTGGGATGATACTGTGCAACTGGGGCAAGATAGAGAGGCTTGGAGGAATTTCGTAGCGTCCACATGCTCCAGTACGAAACAGAACGAAAGCCGGCGTCGTAACCACTTAGTAAGTAAGGAAATTCTATAACCACAGCAAAGAAACCAGCTAAAGATAATTATTTAATTTGAAGGATATCAAGATGGTTGATGAATTAATAAAGAAACCTTTTCAAATCTTATAAAAGTGATTAAATGTTCCTATTAAAAAGAAAACTCAAGACATTTTCTTATATTAATTTCTCAATGAATGACAGACAGAAAATACTTGGGAGTCCTTCGAGATTTGAATTGATTATATTTTTTTCCTTTTTACCGCTCGCTACACACAGTTCCCCTAACGGAGTCTCTCTGCCTGATATAAAATAATAATAATAATAATAGTATGTCTTCTCCACGTCCTAAAGGAGCTCACGGAGGCACCCTGTTGCCAGGACAACGGCTTTGAAATCGAAGTTTAACTGGAGGATATAAGTAGGTAATAATATAATCCAGATAGGAAAGACATTATTTCAAGGTAGGCAGCCAACCACGTCCTTATATACTTGCGTTTTCGCAATATTAAAATTAGACCGATGACAAAATGAAACGGTTAGCCGATTTCTATCATATTATGTCAAGTATCATATGGAAGATTGATCCAAGGAAATTGTTAATCTGGCTTCATTTATCCAAAATCTGATTAAGGATTATTTTATGCTGGAGAGATATTCTGCGATTCAGAAAAATGAGGATTTTCTCCAATGTTTTTTTTAAGATATAATTGAGAATGAAGAAAGCGGAAACACGTCAGAAAGTTGGAAGTCCTAGTTTATTGAGACTCTATTAGAAATGATTATTTTGATCCTAATGATAAAATGTGTAAGATCATGAATATAGATTCTTTGAGATTTTGGATTCACACAGATTTCCCAAAAAATGAACCTCACGTCCTAAAGCCCTATCAGATAGAAATAAGCCTCGGACGCTTGGACCTCAGTTCAGTCTGCTGATGTTCCATCTGTGATCTTAAAAATTGCGTAAGATCGAGCGCAATGGAGAGTTCTTGTTGCCTCCTTTCCTCTAAGTGGGGTTTAAAGGGACAATATATGGATGGATAGGGAGAATAAACTAAATTAATGCCCAAAAAATCTAATATATTAGCTCTGTGTGTGTGTCACGCTAAAACTCTGGAAATGCTGGACCGATTTAACTAAATTTGGTTTCTAAATATTCGTACAGAATATACCTAAACATGTTTTCTTTTTGGGCGTTATAGCGCTCCTTAAGAAAATAATTAAGATAAGTTCGAGCTAGACTTATCCGTGAATAATCTTGCTGGTCAAGATTGAAGCTGGCTAATAATTGGAAATACTATATCGCTGCCACAGGCTTTATCTATGTAACTAGAATGAAAAGTATAAAGGAGGAATATTTAAAAAAAAAAACCTTGTACAATATTTTGTTTTAATACGGTGAGGTTTGTATTGTTTTATTTATCAAGCAATAATGAGAGAAAATGAGAATACTTTGTAATGAGTAGAATTAAAAGAGAAGAAAAAAAAAGAATTTGAAAACAATGTGTCCCGCAGTTTGTGGCGGATTCATTGTTTTCGTCGCTGATATTAATTCCCGCCATTAGTGTGTAACGTGGAAGATAAAAACACAGTACAGTACCCCTATTCTAAGTTTCCGTGATATTTACGCTGGCGTGAAGTGACAAAATTTTGTGTGTTAATAATATATTTATTTATTTAAATAATATTCGGTGTTAATACCTCTTACAGATAAGGTTGAAATAAAAGGTTTAAATAATAATTACAGATGTCATCAATAAAAAAATATACCACAAATACAACAATGACAAAACCACGCAGAAAAATGACTTTTACAGAAGCAAAAGAGTGAGAGACGAAGGAAGAAAGAGAAAAAGTAAAATAATTAAGTTAATCAATTATTGTTCTAAATACGAATTGACAAATATGACTTTGAACAAATAAAAAAACATATTACTAAGCAAACCAAGAGAAATCATTAACTATATCTAACATATTCAAACAGTCAGTTATAGATAAGTTAAGAGAGGGATTGAAAAACCTAGGCTAAAAAAATGGTTCTACAGTGTTTAGACATGATCATTATCTCTGTGTAGTGAAACACATCAACAGTCCGGCAAAACTTATTTGAATTTGCTCCTACTCTTTCTCAGAACAAGCAGAAACAATACATTACCTTTACCCTGTCCTCCTTTCCCCTTTTCCCTTTCCCAGTATCTGAGCCGAGTACTTAAAATTTAGGTACTTTGTATTTTTACATTTAATGTGTATACTTCATTGGTGTATAAGTTTAAATGTACATACTTAACTGGTGTGTGTTTCGTAATTGTTTATGTACTGTCTTATTTTTGTATCAATTTCACTATCTGTATATTAATGTTAAAATAAAAATAAAATAAAAACTAGTTACCGTTAGCGTGCAACCGAAATGTGTACAGCGCCCCTGCAGAATACGCCAAAAAGCTCCGCAGTCCACACAAAAATTTCCGTGAGTCTCTCACTTTGAAATTCAGGATAGGGGTACTTACAGTACGAAATAATAACAGTTGAATGTCGTTTCAGTGGCTGCCGTGTGCACGCACAATGATACCGGCCCCAAAAACTCCTCCCATTCAAAATATTACAATAACAAAAGCTCTCGGCCGAAACAATGGATGATCAAAACTCCATACAGTTTCCAAAATTATTATAAACCAAAATGCATTATCCCTGGTATTTACTTCATACATTTTAGGTCATTGTGCCTAGCAGCAATTTACATAAATAGTACGAATCAGTAGTTGATTATCTCTAACCTGAACTAAATTTTGATATTAAAATACGAAAATGTCCGTTATTTTGGGTCTCATTTATAAAAATATCCAAATAAGGTATGTAGATTCAAACCTATAATTACATATAGACACTTACAGACGTTGGCGATTTGAAACCAAAAACATTATTCTCCAGAAATTACAAGAGATTCCACATTAATATTATTTGCACCCCCTTATCTATACTGATGCTGGTTTTGTAGTAACCACACATTATGTTTATAGTGATACAAAAGAACCCAAAAAAAACGTCAATTGATGCAAACAAATAGATTGACACAAGAAGCAGATTAACAGAAGAAGCAAAAGAAGTGTGCTGCAAAATATTTCCTAATAACTAATAAAATAATATTATGCAAATTCTAGATCGTGAGATTGTGCTAGGACGGAGAAACCATTAATTTTGTTCAGTGATGACCTGACAATAAAATTGCCTGGCATTATATAGCCCAGAGTTACGAATAATCAACCAATTAAAATAAAACGGTATGCAATCAACCGAACTTATACAAAATGAAGACGCATTATTAAATTGAGTTTTTTCAAACTGTGAGAGAAAATTATCATCGCTGTACTCAAAACATGGATAAGCAACGACATTTTGAAAAAAGAAACAAGTAGCTTTATTTGAGATCTTTTTCATATTATTGCGCTGATGATTTTGCCACTCTGTGAAAGAGTCACAAATCAGTTGGAATATTCGCATCCGCCACTAGTTAGAAAAAATGATTGATTGCACATTGATACAGTTGGTAGACGCCTCAGTTAACTACACGAAATGTATTTTAATATCCGTATGATTTTAAAAACACACACGAATAGAACTTTTTTTTTGTATATTTCCCGATACATTCATCATGTGTAACACAAACTCATTAATGACGTACCTATGGCTCAGGTAAAAAAAAATCGAAAAGCTGTCAAATCACATTTCGCCTTTATTCTCCGCCGAATACAATCATTAACGACTTGCCTACCCTTCATTTTAATAACAATTTCTCCATTGAAATATAAAAAAGTATAGGTACATTACACATGATTGATTAAAGATAAAAATGAAATATTGTATGAAGATGGGAGATTTGCAGAGGGTTGAACGGAGATTATGGGCGTCACATTGTCATATTATTAATGTAATGTTTCGTTTTCTAGCTCGCAAAAAGTCTAAAAAATATAGCTCTCGCACAATGCCGACCTCGGTAGCCTAGTGGCAAAGGCTCCGACTTCAGATCAAGAGGTCCCGGGTTCGATTCCCGGTCGGGTCAGAAATTTTCAATGTGTTTTTTCACTTGAAATTTCTGCTCGGGGTTGGAATCCTGTCTCAGATTGGACGGGACCGGTTGACTGGTAGACAATGCTTCAAGCATTAAGTTCCGCCGGCTATACTGACACCTATGTATAGAAGAGTGTTATTTATTTATTTATAATGCCGTAGAAGGATCATTGGTTGGAATATTACCAACAGATCTAGAACGCATTTTTTCAGATCAACAGAGTTCGCTGAACCAGAATTCCACCTTCGGATGGAAATTTTAAATGGATATCACAGAAAAATATCTAGTGCAGATCAAGAAAAGAACCAAGGGCTTTTTAATAATAAGTTTAGCACCTGGGACAACAAACTAGGTTACCAAGGTTGGTACCAATTACGTCTACAATTACAAGGGAATGAAGAGAGTCAAGAAAGCTATCTAAGCTACTGGTAGTCCAACAAATTGGTAGAATGATAGGTAGTTAATCACCGAGAAGATGAGACGAACGATGAAGACAGAGACAGGGCACAACTTCCAAGAAGAAAAGGAATAGATGGTCAGGACATAAAAGCAGATGAATGGAAATAATATTCTGGTAAAGAAAACCGGAGAAAAAGCAGGAACAGTATATATGAACTAAAAAGACGCAAAGACGCACATCTCCAAGATGCAGTTGGCTAAACAAAAAAGACTGAAGTAGACAGGAATTTTTGTAACTAATATTAATTAAATGGATCAATCCAATCCAAGCTAAGCAAATTAAAGGTGATGAAAGTAAAAGAAATGAAATTTGTCAATTTCGTACCAGCGGAAGTATCGAAAGGCATAATAATGCAACTATCAGGTATATTATCTGGATGTGACGATGTGTTAAAAGGGATTACATTGTAAATCTCACAAAAAAATGTAGGCCACCGTATGTAACAGAGCTACAATAACACACAAAAAAAAAGATTTAATCACATGCCAAGTAGGTAGGTTTCTTTAATCTGTGGTAAATATTGACACTGGCTATAAAAAGATTATCCCAGGGATATGGTCTTTTGTGTTGATCGCTACTTTGTCTATGTCTACCAGCTTACTGTAGGTAATAGACGTCCCGTCTATATTGCGTCAATTTCTATAGATTGTATTCTTTGCACAGCATGTGTAATCCAAGGTACGCAATATTCTTAGACCATTTCGTCTTATTGTCACATTTTTACCTTACCAACCTATTCGGTAGCAACATTACATTATTTGGTATTTTATCGATTTTCAATAGATTTTGAATGTAATGATAGTGTGGATAATGTTGTAATACTTTGGAAATACATAGGCGTCTTCAACATTTTTTGATAGTTTATTAACAAAGAGTTAAAAAATGTCAGATTAATAACAGGATAGAGCCATAATTTTGCAAACCACGGTCATAAAGACAAGAATAAGGATGAAAAAATATGCAGTCTGATTTGGGTTTGGTGCTAATAATATAATCAATCTATTGCGATTCTTTGTTTCCTTAAAAACTTTAATCGGTCTAATTCAATAAATGTCGCCTAGTTCCAGAAATTAGTTTCATCTGAGTCCATGTTATCATATTCCTTTCCATTTATTTTTTCCATAACACGAGGAAGGGGCAGAGACCTTTTAACATTTTTAGAACTGCAGAAACGGAGTAAGTTGAGATGATCAGGACTGTAGAGGAAAAGGTCATGAAACAAGCATACTTCTTTCGCTTCAATCAATCAATTCTCCCTTTTCCACCCCACTCAAGGGCATAGGGAGGCAACAAGAGCTCTCCATTGCATTCGATCTTGAGCAATGTTTATGACCTCCTCCCACACCATGTCCATGTCCCTCAGCTCTGCTTGGAAGGAGCGGAACACAGTGTGAGAGGGTCTTCTGTTGCCTTTTCTGACCGATTGTTTTAAGAATGTGAGGTGGACAACCCCACGGTTATTCCATCAATATACAATTTCTCATAGGAGGACATGCTTTAGAAGAGTCTAAATTATTAAAGAATTAGAAAGAAGAGAAATTTAGAATTGGTCGTCAATTCAACAACTGAACGTAATACGCCAGATTTAACTCTGGCATGTGGAATTGCATCCTTCTCGAACGAGCGATGGCGAGAAGGATGATAAACAGTAGTCTGAGAGACAGGAAGCAAAATGAATGGATTGGAGAAAAGACAAAAGCTACCGATGTGACGCATAAAATAGCGTCACTAAAGTGGAACTGGGCCGGCTACATAGTAAGAACAATATGATAGATGGACCAAGAAAACTCTGGGGTGGACCCTGGAGTAGACCAAGAACTGGTCATAGAAACGATATTAGGAGAGTGGCCGACAATCAAAATCACAGAATGGCAAGAGATAGAGAACCGTGTAAATCGAGATGGAAGACCTATGTCCAATACTGGACGAGTGAAGGCTGATGATCACGATGTCTTTTTTTTTCTTTTCATAGATGTAATGGTTTCTAATCCCTGCCTCAAAAATAAACACCGACATTTTTGGATTGTATTTTAAAAATGTGTGTGAACCTTTGGGTGGATTAGCAGTAGCGAAATAACTTTTTATACGTTATTGTCCATTAGCAGACAATAAGGTATCTTTTATAAGAGTAGCGAACACCTCTGGCTGGCGTATCAGTTACCCATAATGCGGATATCCGTACCTTCATTACAGCGGACCTACCTCCACCGCTAGGCCGGCACTAACTCAGCGCTCGATTGCTATCTCTTAATAGAAACCCTTCGAAATAATGCTTGTAACGAAGATTTTACGATGTAGGTCAATACAAAGTTACCAGTAGGTACCAGATATTATTTGGTTTTCGCCCTTTTTTCTTCGTTCAATTCCGGAATAACGAAGATCGAAATTTTATTATGTGTGATGTTTGCAGTGTTTGTCATGTGGGTAGCAAGGGCGCCGGCTACATTTTTTCATTCTGCATATTTTTATTCCTCTCCATAATGGCGGAAGTGACAGACCTGCGCCTAATTTTCTGTTTTTACTAATAGGTTATTATAATATTTGTACAAGGCTTCGGGCGTTTATTTTGTGAAGAATAAATAGAACGGCACCGTATTTGCCATCCGTAAATTTCACTATCTGATGATTAATATGAAAGGATCTTTATAATTCTGAGGCATCTAGACATGATGTGAGAAGATGTCATAAACATTGCGCTAGTTCGAGCGTATTGGAGAGCTCTTGTTGCCTCCTTTTGGGCCTGAGTGGGGTCAGACAGAGAGAATCAAATGGAATTGTAATAAAGAAGAGACACACACTTTCAGTTGTTTTAACCAACATTAAATTACATGTAATATTTGTATTACCTACCTACTAAGTACCATATAAAACCTATTTGAGGGGTTAAATAAAACTTTGCAGTATTACGATATTTTTTTATCCGAAATATATTTTCGGCCGACTATGCGACCATCTTCAGCGGAGAGTTATTATAAACAATTTATAATATAAGCGGAGAGTTATTATATTATAAATTGTTTATAATAACTCTCCGCTGAAGATGGTCGCATAGTCGGCCGAAAATATATTTCGGATAAAAAAATATCGTAATACTGCAAAGTTTTATTTAACCCCTCAAATCGGTATAATGGCTAAGTATTACAAAGTTACAAGTAACGTTTTTGAAGAATCATATAAAACCTTTTATAAAATGAAAAATAAAACTAACATGGTGTATAATAAGTTCAAATGTATATACTACACTGGTGTATGTTTCGTAATGTATGTGTACTGTCTTATTTTTGTAGCAATTTTACTGTCTGCATATTAATGTTAAAATAAAATTAAAAAAAACCTTTTATCCTTAAATTAGTGTATGAATTGAATTGCCCCGGGTTCAACCAAAAGACAGTCCTATCATAATTCATAGCTTGATCTGCTTTGATACTGTTTTGATCTGCTTTGAAATATAACAATTATTCCAAAATGTAGCATTGTGTCCCATCCAACATCCCACTTCCTTATGACGTAATTATTGCTGTTCCCACGGTCGAAAATTTTAGCACAAAAGGGCATGAAATGACTTTGAACATTGAACCATAGTGGGAACTTTATCACCCACAATACATATGGGACGGATCCGAATCAATCAAAAGGCTATCTGTAAAATGTATTATTATTTTTATACATCGACGGACGTTACGCAATATTTTATCATAATAAATGACAGATTTGTGCATGCTACGCACGGATGTTATGCTAAAGAAAAATCGAATGCACATAACATATTATTATTACAGTGAAATTCAATTTTTCAATATTGTCAACAAACCAATATTTTTTTTAGTACTGCACTTTTTCGAATGTTTTATGAGTAGGTACCTAAACGTATTGATAAACAAATTTCGAAACGATTGCACATGTTCTCATGACGGCAAACTATTATTCTGCGGATATTTCAGTAAGAAAGGTGATTGTGCAGTAGAGATAGATGGTTAGATTGCGAAGATTTTATAACTCCACGAGGAGATTGTCTTTACTGCCACAAAATTTGTTTCTTTTAGAAACCATTATAGCCAATATTGACAAGAAATTTAAGAAAGATTCATCGATGCATTTTTAAGGTGAAAACGATGTTTCGAATCACTTGGGCAGTAACGTTTCTAAAATATTGAACATTCCTACCTTATGCCAGAAACGGATCCTCAGATTTCTGAAACGTTGCTTAAGGTACTCTGAACATCATAATATAGACAAACCTTATAAGGATTGTCGCACCAAATCAGAGAAGTATGGAAGATAGTCATACAAAGTTTGATCATGGCAGACGATTACGTGGGCATGACCATCAGTTATGGGGACAACTGAAGTAGTTGGTAGCCTAGCGGTTGCGACGCCGACTTTCGTACTGTTTCATACTGGAGGTCGTGGGTTCAATCCCAGGTTCAATCGGCTATCTTCCTGATTCAATATACAACCTAATTTTCTTACTGTGAAAGATTCAATAGAGTGTATTTGTGTTCACTTTGAGTAAACACAGGATTATTCCCTTGCGATACCCGGAGATACCTTACTGTCTTTCGAAAAATAATGGTAGTCGCTTTTAGATATTACAAGTTTTATTATATTATCAATATACATATATTTTTTAATGCGTAACATACAGATAGATAATTTTTATTTTTTAACTTTAATATGGATGAATGGTAGACCAAAACAGGTAGTAGATATTCCTTCAGAGACCTTTTGTTATTTTAGAGCGATTACCAACGGATTCATCTACATCCGGAAGTTTGACTTTAACACCCCGATGGCCGAAATTATGGATGATACAACAGCTAATACTGAATACACAATAATAAATAATAATATTATCGATTCGTTATGGGCATGTTGTATATCCGGTGGGAAAAGCAAACATCCCATATTTCGTATTTGATAATATGAAATAAATTAATAATAATATGAAAATAAATGTATTTTGCCCTACTTATATTCATATTTAATACAAATCGACAGAGTGCATAGAATTCACCAATTGAATTCCGGTGCAAATTATTTAAATAATCAAATTCAAATTGATATGATGCGAGACTATAAAATTATATGTCATTGTGAAGGATCAATGGAATAAAAATTGCGAGTAGTCATAGTCTACCAAAAAGCACGTAGATATTTATTTATTTATTTATTTATTTTATTTTCCATTAGCAATTACACAACAAACAGTTTACATATATAATTGTTGGAATTTACTGCCCCACTAGACAAAGTCTGTTCTGGGGCAATACTACTTCAAATCAAATCATGTAACCAACCAATCATATATATCACAGATTTTGTTAAGAAATTATGCCAAAAAGTCAAAGTAGGTAACAGAATAAATCGTCGGTAAAGACAAAACAAGCGAAAAATGATGTGATTTAAAAATAGCCAGTGGATTTCAGTCTTATAGAGTCCAATCAGAAACAGGATTCAGTGTTTAAGTATATAAAGATCCTGACTATCCTTTGGTTGTTCAACTACCGATCGAGATGTGGTAGTTATGTACGTATAATAACTTGATGTCCACTTGTCAATTCGCAATAGATTTAGCGTCATTTTCTAAAGGTGCGTTTATACCAAACGAACTAAGATCCAGAGCTTGAAAATAGAGTAGGTATATTTTCCTAATCGTTGATACTGGACACCGTGGAAACAACAACTTATTAGTAGGCGATGACAGTTCTTTCTGGTTATTATTTCCTTGGTGACCATATCAACGATTAGGAAAATACATATACTCTATTTTCATTTGTTCGTTTGGTATAAATGCACCTTTAGAAAATGACGCTAAATCTATTTCGAATTGACAACTGTAGAGTTATTCTCGAAGCGGTCTTAATACGCTCCTATCTTGATTGACAATATTAAAACGGCGGATTGGTATTCACAAGACAAGATATCTAGCAGATATCTTAAATATTCGTTATGTTTGAAATATTAGTATGAAATTCTATGTAATCGGCATTCCCGTAACTATCTTACGAACGTCAAATTCAAGGGCGACCTGATTGCGATCATGTCTTAATCTTATCGTTAAGTTATTTTTAAATGCGATTGATTACTAAATATTCAAAATCCGGTTTACAAGAGTCGATGGACAACACTATTTTTGTAACTGTAGGTATAATTTAACATCATTTAGCAAAGTTCAGAGAAATATTTTCAGATAAATGTCTTCAGATAGTTTCCATATTGATGTTGAAAAAATATTAAAATTTCTAATTACGCAGAAATTATATAAAACTTAAACTTGTTTTGGTTAAAAAATAATAATTTAAGCGTTATCCTTATTGATGTACAGTTTATTACTTATTTATTAAATTATATTACAAAAAAAAAATATCTATTAATACAACTTTATTAACAGTCATTGCGGTAGGTATACAAAGTATATATTTTTTAAGAAATCATCCGATGAAAGAAGTTTTGCTTTGCATAAGGTTTGTTTTCAATAATCGGTGAACTAGAAATTAGAGGATTTTTTTAGCGACAGGTAAATAAGTAAGTACCTACCTACCTATTTGGTAAAAAATTCGAAATACTAACAAATTCAGAACTGGGAATGCTAAATTTAAAATGGTCTTTTCTGCTTCTTTCCAATTAACTTTTTTTCTCTCCTTTTTCCATCCCCGAAGCTTATCTTTCGGAACATTTTCACCTGATTGATGATAAATATTCAACCTTGCCCTAACGATCCATATGGGAAAATACGCCGTGTTATTCCTACTTCCTCCATTTTCTTATTTTTCTCTTCCCCATTTCTTTCACATTACGGAATTTTACACGTTATGTTAGATCGTTCCACTGCCTAAAGCACGATTAAAAAAATATTACCTAGAATTTACTGAAAAGGCAAAAATCAGGGGAAAATAGAAAGATTTAAACTATAGGTATTTTAAAGCGTAGGTACTGAAAAAAATCACTTAGGTACATAGTGGTACATAATTCTATAATAGTTTTTTAATGATAGGTAGGTAATTACATATTTATCAATTTTCAATGTATTTAAGGTTATACAAATATTTTTTTAGATTCCAAAACATAGGTAACAAAATTTGTTTCGGGTTACTTATATTGTGTAATGTACCTACCTAATAAAAATAACTATGATAGGTTAATGTAGGTAGTTATGATATTGATAAAATGGAAGAATAGTAATATAAGGGTTTAAAGGCAAAAGAATTGGTGCAAATCTTAATCTAAAAAAATGTTTCATAAATGCAATTAGTGCTTAGAAATTAACAATTTGTAGGAATAATTAAGCAAAACCTTACCTGAAAGCCCGATGATTAATTAGTAAGACCTGTTCTTTCAGCATGTAAACCAACAAACACTTTAAAAACAAACAACAAGTTCACAATATTTTTTTAATGGTTTCTGCACAAAAATTCAATAGTATGTTTATTTAAAAAAATATATAAACAAAATGAAAAAAAAAAAACATAAACAAAATTCAAATTAGCTCCACTTTTATGAAATAAAATCTTTCAATTTCCACCACTGACTTAAGTTTGTTATTTTATCGTAATGTTTACTTATTGACGGCGAGTTAGAGACGGCGCGCAGCGACACCCATCCCCAAACGATCCTAATTCTCGACTAACGCTTTGGAAAAAGCTCATTGGTTGCGCAGGTGAAGGAGCGAGGGTCCGGGAGGGGAGGGATGTTGTGGGGGTGCAACTAGGGGGAAGGTTGTGAAGAACAGTTTCCCGGGATGAGCGATGGAAATAGGGAAATGTATTGGATGCATTAAAAGGCCAGGTAGGAATATAATTCTTTACACATCATCGGTATGTAAACATTATCTATTTCTAAACGTTTACAAATTCTTGTGCTACATTAATAATAATTGATGCATATTAACATTAATTTATTAAGAATTATTGAAAAGTTTAGTCGAGATAACTTTCCTACTGATTAATTTGTGTATTAGAATATATTTTTATGTTCTGTGGTGTGGGATGTTTGCTTGGACATTAATCCCACCAAATCACCCACTTTTTCAGCGGCTCGTTCAATTGGGAACGTATTGCGCCGTGTTCACTCAATTTTGTCTTTTTATAGCGTTACTTGTTGTATGATTTTTTTAGTACCTATAAATAAAATAGTAATTAGAAATTAAGACAGACAAGCAATCTGAGATAAAAGAAAGAAAAATGATCAATGTGCAAATTACCTTAATTGTTGTAGGTATCTGGGTACTTAATTAAGGTATTTTCCAATGAAAATATAATATAACTATTCATACTTATTAGTTGGTATGTACATTATACCTTCTAAAATTTATAAAAAAAAAAACACAAACACTAACTTCTTTACACAATCCTCTCTTTTCTTTCAACCCCCATTGTTTACTGCACACAAATCAGAAGGGTCGTAAATTATTTGAGGAATAATGCTACCCTTTTTTATTCTTTTTACGATGATCTATAAAAAATATTATTAATCCTTTTAATGCGCCTTCACTCCCAGTGGCTGCCGTCGGCTCTCTTGGTCTAAATAGATAATATTTTAACGATTTAGATGAGAAATGGGTTTTTAATTGACCATTTTAAAAAAAAAAAAACTTTTTAGTATCTTAAAAGTCTTGTAACGAGGTAAGATCACGCTCAAAACATTAAAAGCAAAAACAAAATTCAGTGCATACCTTTTCTTGGAAGTATTGCTATTTTAGATTGTACATCAGCAGAGTCACGAATGAGTTTAAGTTTAGCTTAGGCTTAACACCATAATACCTGTTTTTGTCACTTTCATTTTTTTTGCGATCACGCCGTGTCCCGTAAGGGGTAGGCAGAGAGAACGGACCTCCACTTTTTCTATTTTCATACAAACTCTACTATTTCTCTTACTTCTGACCTGTTGTAGCCCTATATAGAAAAGACCATCGAAAGAGTTTCGAAAAATTCTCATACTAAAATGATCGAATGATTCGATCATTTGATTTAAGAACACTATTTTGCACGCCAATAAGAGCTTATTTGCGTGCAATTAGCTTTCGATGAAACTCTTCATCATTGAAAATAGTGTTCTTAAATCAAATGATCGAAACATTCGATCATTTGATTTAAGAACACTATTTTGCACGTCAATAAGAACTTATTTGGGTGCAATTAGCTTTCGATGAAACATCTTCATCATTGAAATTTTATGTCTCAATATAACTTACCGTAACATGATTTTAGCGTAATCATTAACTCTAAGAAAATAATTAAGCTTTGTTCGAACTAAACTTTTCCGTGAAACTCCCTTTTACACTTTGTTTTATTGTTTAATGATTCTCTATTTCTCTGTCATACTGACATTAATTTATTGATACTATAGAGAAACTTACTGAACTTACAACTTTGCGGATATTTATACTTAGGTACTTACATCCCCAAAAAAATAAAATTTCTTCTTCCTCTTCAACAAGAGGTTGGCGATCAACATTCCAGATTGCTCCATATTATGAATCAGCCTTATTTAAGAAATCGGATCCCGTATTCATAACCACTGTCTGAGATTCTTGATTAAAGACACTCTCTTCCGCCTTATACCCCATCTTCGCTTTATTTTGTTTCAAATATTGAAATAAATGTTGCCTTACGTCTCTTGGGAAGCTAGCTATCGATTGACATATTTGTACCTTCTGAAAAAAAAACACAGACTAATAAAAACGATTCACTCGTTAATTCGAAAGAGACAAGAGATCTCCCCGTCTCTGTCTAAACAGTTAGTAGGTTTTATTACGAGACAGGGGTGCATAGTAATTGACCTGTGCTCCCGAACGTTTTCCCGCTTGAACTGAGCCAAGTATATTATTTCCCATACCTGCACAGACATTACCTTCGATTAAAATGCATTAAAAGTAATTCAGGTACGTACCCATGCACCTACTGATGGGTAGATAGGTATTATTATATGATTACACCCAGAAAAGGCTACAATATATCTGTTTAAATAGAGGAACTCTAAAGTTATATATAAAGAAACATCATTAAATTAAAATTTGTACACAATCAGAATTAAATAAATGTATGTAGGTTCATTAAATAAATGTCCTCTGTGGCGAAAGACTTTCTAATGGGTAGATAGGTATTATTATATGATTACATATCTACACCCAGAAAAAGCTACAATAGATCTGTTTAAATAGAGGAACTCTAAAATAATCTTTAAAGAAATATCGTTAAATTAAAATTTGTACACAATCTATTTTAAATAAATGTAAGTCGGTTCATTAAATAAATGTCCTCTCTGGCGAAAGAGTGGGTAAGAATCAAACATTTTGCATTTTGTCTCGACACTAAATGCCGACGCCTTCCATATCTTGATAAATTGGTCATGTTGTTAAAGTCGCCACTACTTGCCATACCGAGACGTATTCGGAAGCTCATCCCCGAGGTCACCAGGGGTAAAAATATGTAGTTTCAAATAAAATTATGCGTATACTTTTTCATTGTGTAGATATCACACTTCAAAGAGTTAAAAAGAGATCTGTAGCCCTAGATCAGTTTTCGATGATCGAATATCGAAAAATTTTCATACTAAAATGATCGTTTGTTTTAAGAACACTATTTGCACGCTAATAAGCGCTTATTTGCATGCAATTAGCTTTCGATAATACTGGTACTAGCCCCACATAGTATGTGAGCAAACAGTCACATACAAAGAATAATGAACTCTTAAACAGTAGGTATAATATTAAGTTGACCAACAAAGAGTCATCATATAAAGTATAAAAAGAGTCACTATGTTTAAATAAATATTTGATGACTCTTTTTATAGGTACCTACTGTAATATATACCTAAATAAAATAATATTATGTGATAATGTCTTGAACAGTTTACAATTAATTTCATGAAACAATAAATAAGTCAACATTTTTAAATCGTTACAAACCATGCAAAACAATTCATTTTATGATTTGGCAAATACGAGCAATATGGGTTGAGAATCAGCATAATATTATAATTTTCAATATAAATGCAAATAAAATAATAATAATAGGTCCTAACATAATTGTACACTTTTGTGAGTTTCTTATATTTTCCTCGGATACAAAGATAGCTATCTAGCGTCTAGACTGCATTAATGTGAATTTTAAATTTCGGCCAATGCTTGGTTTTAAACCTAACTAGCTTTTCCAGCAGACGTTGACCTGACCAAAATGAATATTGAATTCGAATAATTAGTAGAATGATAAATCATTTAATCAATATAATCGTTACCAATTTATCAGCTGTTTTAAGCAATGTTGGCAGGACACATTTTGTAAGTTCGCATAAACTATCAAACAATTTACAGTTCTGTTATGGCAAACGCCAAATTCAAATAAAAAATTGAAAAAAAAAAATATATCGTCAAAACTCCATGAAGGGTATCCTGACGCCAAATACATGACAGCAGTCGCAGTCTTTAAATTTGGTTGCTCTCTTGTTCTCAATAATTTCCAACTTTTATCTCTATATTTCATTGATTATAAAATATCTACTTGTTACATTTTTTTTTTTTTTTTTTTTTTTTTTATTAATTAAAAAATATATACAAGTACAAAACATATAGGTACATTAACAAATATATCAAATGAAAAAGTCAATTTTATATGCCCCATTTGAAGTTAGAAACTTGTGTATGGGGCAATTAAAAAAAAAACTTAAATGGTTAGAGCAATTATTTACAAACAAATTCACAGCAAATTAGAATAAAATAGGTGAAATCAAATGTAAGCAATTTACAATTATTCCTTACACACATACAGATAATAAGTAAAAGATTTTTTTTTTTTTTTTATTTTTTTTTTATTTTTTTTTTTTTTTATTTATTTATTTATTTATTTTTTTTAATATATTTTTTAAATTTTTTATTTATTTATTTATTTTTTTTTATTTTTTTTTTTTCTCAATATTTTAAATTTTTATATTGTCTTTTACCACTCGGAAAACCTATTTTGATAGGTATATCATGTTTGTCTTGCATAAAATATTCAAAACAGTTTAAAAACTCTTTTGAACAAGGTTCATGTGCACTAAGGTAGATTTAGAGTCTTCTTTTCTTTCAGTTTGTTTTTAAATTTCTTGAAACATTTTTCCTTCTTTATATCCCTCGATAGACTATTAAAATACTTGGTACCAAGATAAACATAATGGTGTTGTGCAATTGTTTTTTTGCACAGTGGTACCATCAAGTTCCCACTCATGCAGGATCGTTGGCTCCGTACCACTTCACCAGTCTGATATTTGAAGGTCTCTTTGTGTACCTGTAGCGTAGCAATATTTTTGTATATTTCATCTATACTAGGTACCCTAAAAATATCAAACAGTTCATCAGTAGGGAATGATCTTTTTTTCTTAAGTATGATTTTAATCAGTAGTTTCTGTACCACATGGAGAGGCCGCACATTGGTTGGGTATGTTCCCCCCCATGCTACAATGCCATAAGCTAATATTGTATGCACAAATGCATAGTAAACCACTCTCAATGACTGTATAGACATGATATTTCTGAGTCTTAGAAAAATGTAAATCATTTTGCGCAATCTATTTACGGTTGACTCTATATGGTTTTTCCATTTCATGTCTTGATCTATTGTGATGCCCAGATATCTGACTGACTTCTTACATAAGAGGGTTGTGCATCCCCGCATGTTGCACGATGAACCACAACATGCCCCATCGTGAACCCTCACCGACAGATCCTGAGGTATCTGAGATGGCATCAAAGAGAACGGTATCACCACTGTCTTATCCGCATTCATTGAGAGTATGTTATCGTCAAACCATTTCTTAATTATATTAATATGACGATTTGCTTTCTCAACTGTCTCGGTCCAACTATCGCCAGTCGTCAACATTACGGCATCATCAGCATAGGCAATTAACTTACTACCAATGTTCAGTTTGAAGATGTTATTAATATAAAGTATAAACAACAGAGGTCCCAGTACTGTCCCCTGGGGAACTCCATAGGTTGGGGTTCCAGGGTCACTCAGAACATTAGATAGTCTTACCATTTGTGTCCTATTCAAAATATACGATTTGAACCATAAAAATGCTTTATTTTGTATACCGATGTTTTTCAATTTATTTATTAGTTTTGAGTGTGATACACTATCAAACGCCTTACGTAGGTCAATAAATGTGCCAATGCATTTCTTATCATTATCTAAATTATTTATTATGCCTGACGTGAGTGACGCTATAGCATCGTGTGTACCACAGCCCGTCCTAAAACCGAACTGTCTATCGTCTAAGATAAAGTTTTCTTCAAGATAGGTCATGATTTGTTTTTTTACTATTTTTTCAATTACTTTAGCGATATTAGAAATAACAGATATGGGTCTATAATTTGTTGTTAATTCAGGATTTCCGGCTTTAAAAATAGGAGTTATAATAGCTTGTTTATAATTAGTTGGGAATTTTCCTACTTGTAAGCTTAAGTTTGTTATAAAAGTTATTGGAAGGCTTAAATAATTCCTAAATCTCTTTAGTAGAGAGGCACTAAACCCATCATATCCTGGTGCTGAACCATCCCTTAGTGTCATTATCATGCTCTCAACTTCATCTTTTTCAACTCGAGAAAAAACTGTGAAGGCAATGTCAGTATTTTCATTTAGATTGTGGTGTATATTCTGATCTTTAGAGTCTTTGTTGGTCCTTTCTGCTTCAACAATTCTTCTTGCGAGATTCCTGCCTACATCAAGGAAAAACTGGTTAAATATGTTAGAGCATCGTTTTGTCTCCTTTACTACATCAATTTTAACATTTTCATGGTTTATTACATTTATTGTATTTTGTCTGCCTCTATCTCCATCCAATATTTCATTAATAATCTTCCACTTAGCTTTAGTATTATTGTAATTTTCATTCATTTTATTTTTATAGTACACTTCCTTAGCATGCTTAATTAACAAGTTTAATTTGCTTTGGTATTTCTTATATAAGGATAAATAGTGTAAGTTGTTTGGTGATCTTTTTATATTGCGATATAGTTTTTCTTTTTTTCTAATTGAATTTACTAAACCAACAGTGATCCATGGTTTAATCGGTCTATTTTTTGAGTTTATTTTTATATTTTTATTTGTGCAATTTTCTGAAATGATTCTAGTCAATGTAGACTCAAAGGCATTAACAGCAAGGTCAACATCGACTTCGGATATAACATTCGTCCAAGTTTCCCTTTTTAGAGCATTTTCAATAGCTTGATAGTCCATACTCTTTTTTTCCACATATTTGTATTTGAAGTCCATCTTCGATGACTGCATGTCATAATTGAAAATAGTTGCGTAGTGATCTGTTATACCACATCTCCATAAAACAGACTTTATATTATGAATATTGTTTGTGTTGGTCCATACGTGGTCCAAGCATGATGGGCGCTGCCCGTAACATTCACGTGTGTAAGTGTTAATGCACGATTTAAAATTAAGTTCGGTCATCATGTTAAGATATTCTGTTTTAATGAAACTATTTTTATCGTCCAATATATTAATGTTCATGTCTCCCACAACAATCGTAAACATATTATTGTTTCCTTTCAACATACAATATAGCTCCCTTAAAAACGATTCCATGTCAGAAGCATGTGTTCTGTATATTACAATTATTCGAAAAAGTCTTTTACAATAAATTAATTCCAATTTTATACAGTTTATATGTTGTATTATTATTTCCTCATATAACTTGACAGTACAGTCATCAGATATAAACACAGCTATACCCGAGTTTTTATTTATTTTATGTTTTGAGCAGTAATATTTGTAGCCTTTTAAACTATATGGTATCTCATTATAATTATGTGTCTCTGTCAAAGCAATGCATTGTATTCTATTTGTTAAATTATTTATTGATGTTGCAAATTCATCGAAATTTTTATTTATGCTTCTTATGTTCATTTGAAGTACGGAGAGACACTCTCTGGAACCAATAATTTTATTATACTCGTCTATATTATCACAGATCATTTCGTCTATAGTATTATAGTCATCTATGTTACTTCCAACGTCGTCATGCATGGCGAAAAATATTAAATGAATAAGAAGCATTTGTTATTAAAATAAGGCTACAATACCTGTCAATATATGTATATACGCACATTAGGGTACAACATATGTAGCCCACATTATATGTATAGACAAGAACATCCAGTGACATTCCATTTTCGACATAGTAACAGCAATACAATATCAATACACTCATAACCATTCTGACAATGGGGGGGTTAGACATTCCGTGAATCAAGCATAACATATCACAATAATCACACTCATTGAGCATGCTTAAGGCAAACACTATTCTGTTATTCACTACAACAAAAAAAACTGGGATGAAATCTGATAAGTAGGGACGAAACAATGTTATGTCATTCCCCTCCGGACAAAAAAAGCAAGAGTGAAGATAATAATTATTGATTTCACATGTAAATATCAATGTGTTTACATTAATTTTAATATTGTAAAATGCAGTTTCAACGCTAAATATAATTTCTTTTGGGCAATGTGAGGATGTGTAATATTTATATTTCATAGAGACCATAAAATACTTACAAGGGGAGCATTCAGCGCATGACAATAAATATTTCGCTGTGCAGTACATAATAGAGCAATAATATTGTTCTGTGGTGCAGCAACTAAGTGCCGAACTGTCTTCACGCGCTGACTGTAGTAAAACATAAACAAACATAGGTACGTCAACAGAGTATACATGCAATGACAGAACGCTACACTCACACAGAAACAATATAATAATTATTCCAATCATACAGCGCGTTCGGCATTCTACTACACGCTCTTCAACTACACAATTTATATTAATAATTTCTAGTCAATATTCCACTTTCGACATTGCTTGCTTGTAAGAATTTTCATAGTAGCTGCACAATTTATTATCCATGGCATTGTGTCCTACACTTATGTCTTTGTCAGTTTTGATTTTCTCTCGAACACAGTTAGCACATTCTGGTGGTTTGTCTTTTTTGTCGCACGCATCAAATCGGTGTCCAGATCCACAGTGGGAACAAGTCGGTGGGTTCATCTTTCTCAAACAGCTCATTGAGGCGTGTCCCAACTGTAAGCAGTGGAAACATCTGATAGTCGGATCAGCGTCTTTTACAGGTATTCGTTGGAATCCTACATATATATACTCCTTCTCCAGTAAGCATCTTCTAGCTGTGGGGGTCAGCTCTACTATAACGTTTTTAATATCCGGTTTCCTTTTAGATTGTATAGTTCTAATAAGGCGTATGTCACTCTGCTTTACACCAACACATTTCAGCTGTTTATTTTGCAAATATATGTCATTCGCTATTTCCGACTCTTCATAGTCCGCTACCAGGCCTTGAAGTATTAAGCGAGGTTTCTTTTTATTTACCACCTCGGCTTGACAAAACATATCAAGTTTTTCATTGACGATCTTCGCCAACAGTGTTGCATCTTCCTTTGTCGGACACCGTATAAGAAGTTTTTTTTTATTGTGTATTCCCTTCATATGTATCACCGATATTCCAATTTCAGAAGGTTTAATTTTTTTACGGATCTGTTTTTCGATATCTTCTATTGTGAAGAAATTTTCTCTATCTATCTTTTCCGAATGAGTATCATTAGCTGTCTTCTCCTGTGATTTTGGAGGATCTTTCTTCTTAGGATGAACAAACACTGAGTAACCTCCACCACTTTCCCTCGATTTATGGTTATTTTTGTCTGTTCTGCCCTCCCTTAGATTCACCATAGCCTTTTCCACAATGACCTCCACATCATTTTTGGTCATTACATTTACATTTTTAACTGCATTGGCGACTGAAAGTGCGTGGGCTGTATTATGAATTGTTTTTAGGTACTCGATAATTCTATCACGCGCTGTAACGGCTATTCTCAATTTTTTATCCAATATCATATTTTTAATTTCTTCAATGGAGTCAGAGATTTTATGAAAGTGGTCTTGCTCATTTGATGGATTAGTTGGGTGTTTGTTTTTTAGAATCTCCGCCCATGTAATTTCTTCATTTGGAGTAGATATAGGTGTTTGTTCTTTTTCATCCTCCTTTTTTGGTGTTTCTGGAGGGGATCTAAGGGTTAAGTCTGATTTAGTGAATGGAGAGGTCATGTCACAGACGCAGTGTTACACCCGTTATAATGAAACAGTTCCGCGGGAATATTTCAGTGCGCTATGATTGGTTGAAATTCGGCTGTCAACTGACCGGCCGGTGTTCACTTATAAAAATTATAGTTTGTGACAATTCTTTGATATTATTATATTTGTGTATTTTTTATAAGTTTTAGCTGTTATTTCAGGTTAAAGATTTAATTAACTTACTCGCAGGTTTCGGAGGAATATTTCCCGAAAGTTACGTGTGTGTACACTCAGTATTCACAGACTAATTTGTTATTAATTGCGGAGCACAGTTAGATGATGTATCAACAACTTTATGACAATTGAACTATCAAATACATACATGAGATTTTTCGACATGTTGAACATGTTGAGAATTCTCATGATTAGGAATTGACGATAGCATACACTGCAGATGCCCGGCCCACTTCAGCTTTCTTAACCTAAGATGTACAAAGATCTTGGGAGGCTTTCTGGCAATAGCAAATAAAACAAAAAAAAAATAATCGAAATCAATAATTATTCCAGCTTTTCACGAGTGTTCATCGTGACTAAGCTAGAAAGGGATCCATTTACGTATAGAAAGTAGCTTTACCGACAGACACTGTCCTGTAGTTCTTACATGAATATTGATTTCGAATTTGTAATTTATACAAAATACGAAAAAAATTCCATCAAAAATCTGCGTACCAATTTTTTAATGTCAATGGTTGTCAGATAAACAATAATTTTGTTATTAATTATTTTTCAATAGACGGAATGAGCGTCGCAGTAAATCCGTTCCATACTAACTATAATATTATATTTCATACTATATTCTATCCATTTTTTAATTTTTTATTAGACATTCTGTTATCCGGAGCAGAGAAGAATTCAATAAACTAAACAAGATAAAAAACTATTCAGCCGATCTTGAGTTATTGTAAGTGTAAAATCCGACTAATTTATATATGTATTTATGTTAGTATATAGAAGTATAGATGCTATTCCAGAAAGATTCTTATAGAAGTATATCTTGAAGATTAAAAATCCTTTCAATAACTTTAACAAGTAAGTGTCTTGCTTCCCTTAACTCGCAATTATCAACAGCCTCTCTGAAAACATTCTAATTATAAGGGACGAACACGTTGTGTAGGAAATTTAATTAGCTATAAAGTGGCGTTTTATATTCGCGAGCTTTAAGCTCTCTTGTCTATATCGCGTCTGGCATACCCGAGCTTAAGCCTTATTCACATTGGTCGAGTATTTAAGCAAGTAAATTAGTTGAACAATTTTAGTTGAATTTAGTCGCGTAAATTAGCCACCAGTTTAGTCAAGGCGATCAATTTTGTTCTATTTTTTGTCAATCCATCTCGCGTTACTAGACGCTGCACTAATGGGGGACGCGAAAAGTGTGTGAAACCACAATTTTATTTTGATCCAATTCCTTAGTTGCAAAAAATGGCGTCTAGCTAGTATGAAATTATAGGTAAGCAGGTATCATTATTTGATTTTCTGTACAGTTTACATTGGTTATTGCATCGGTGTACAATTATCTACATTATACGCCGACGTACCTAGTGCAGTGGGGCTAGTACGAGTTTTATCGAAAGATAAGCGTGCAAATAGTGTTCTTAAATCAAACGATCGAATCATTCGATCATTTTAATATGAAAATTTTTCGATGATCGTTTCGACATTCCATCATCGAAAACTTATACTAGGGCTACATGCCCATCAACGCCATCATTCAATATGGTCTTGGCTGGAACATTTTGTTAAGGATGCCGTTTTTACTCCCATCAGGGTTTACTTACTTTGTGTATGGCTTCGGCATGTGTTTGTTTTCTTAGCAAGATTGCTGCGTCTTTTTGCTTTCCAAAGTTATATTCTTGGTTCCCGTTCAGAGAGCCACTGCACCGCCTCTGTGGTCGACGAGGACGACTCTCTCATACCCTGCTCGGTTTCTTCGAGGCAGAGCTGAGGAATTTGGACATGGTGTGGGAGGAAGTCATTGAATCCATGCAAGATCGAGAGCAGTAGAGGGCTCATGTTGCCTCCCTATGCCCCTAACGAATATTTTTGTATTATTTTTGTTGCTGTTAATTCGATATACTTGAACTAATCCCTACATAGTTTTGAGGACTGTGGGGCTAGTACGAGTTTTATCAAAAGCCAATTGCACGCAAATAAGCGCTTATTAGCGTGCAATTAGTGTTCTTAAATCAAACGATCGAATCATTCGATCATTTTAGTATGAAAATTCTTCGAAACTCTTTCGATGATCGTTTCGATATTCGATCATCGAAAACTTATACTAGGGCTACTGTTCATTTTAAACACCCTTCTCACTGATACTGTATTCGAATATAGTGTGAACTGATATTGATCGAGTATCGTGTAGTGTAGCTTCTAAATTACTCGTAGATCGACCTAAAATATAGGTACATAGTGTGAACTAGGCCTTACGGCTATTATCTGGCGAAGGTAGTACGCGAATTACCCAGGTATCCTTCCTTGATCCTTGGTGAAGTCTACAACGCGACATCTGTAGCCTGCAGCCCGTAACATAAACAATGATCATTATTTTAGAAAAGCCTTCAAGTGTCACCCCGTAGTAGATTGTGTACGTGCAACCCCCGTCACAAAACATCCCTTAATAAAAGGGATTATTAGGGTCATGCTAAAACAATGGCGTTTGATTTAAATTCATTTTGGAACTAGATAATTTTGTAACCCATTGGGATAATCCTAACTTTTCATATTTTTTAAATCCACATTGTTTATTTTGCAAAACAAAAGTAAGTAAACCTATCGAGTATTGTTTTTTTCAATACGCAGGTAAGAATATTTGTTGCATGGTGGTACAGGCGCCGCCCAGGAGATCCCGGGATTGTTTCCAGGTCAGATCAAGTATATTTCCTCATGAAAATATTTTCTACTCGGGATTGAGCTGTCTCAGATTGAACGGGACTTGCTATACTGACACTTTTGTACAGAGAAAAGTTAATTAATTAATTAATTTGGAACTAAATATCACATTCTTATAACCTAAAAAAACAGAGAAAAAGGTTAATTTGTTCTTACCCAATACAAATTCAATAATTTGAGAAACAAGCATAAAATAATAAAGAATAATTATGTAACAACTAATGACTCTAACAATTTATTACCTACTGATGTTCGATTTTTAAATGGAACAAACCACTTCGGGCTTACGACCGTCTTCAACTGTTATTTCGAAGGCTGGTTTAGTGTGATCACTTAACGTTAACATCGTTCGCCATTAGGTGGTAATGTTTAAGTCTCCGAAACTCCTAATCATGAGAATTCTCAACATGTTCAACATGTCGAAAAATCTCATGTATGTAACAAGTAGATATTTTATAATCAATGAAAATATAGAGATAAAAGTTGGAAATTCTTGAGAACAAGAGAGTAACCAAATTTAAAGACTGCGACTGCTGTCATCTATTTGGTGCCATAAAATAATAGTTCAGCTAACACTACATCAATCGTATTAAAAATATAATACCAGCATACTTAATTAAATTAAAATAAAACAAATTTTGGTATTTTAGGGCTTACAACCGTCTTCTGTTATTATTTCAAAGACAGATAAGTGTAATTATAGCATCATCAATTCTGTAACATGTCATAATAATATTAGGTATATGATGTTCTAATATTTTGAAAAAAGTTCAAGAATCTATAAAAATTGCGGTAAATATATAATATTTCGTTTTTTTACTATTATATATTATTTATTATATCACATGCATGCACTGCTCTTAATTATTATTCATAAAAATTACGTGTTCAAAATACTTTTTATGATTGTTTTTTTTTTCAATTTTTGTTTTCTTTTGACCATCCCTTAGGGAAGAAAGATCAAACTGTATCCGTGAATCTAAATGCAGGTACTTTTACACCCCCTATTTATATATTCCTGCATGCAATGGTAGGTTGGTTGGTTGGTATTTGGACGTACAATTCAGGCTTTTCGGGCAACTATGTCTAGTGTGTGTTGGTATTTATGCATGTGTGTGAGGTCTGAAAGCTCGTACAAGCCAAGAATCTTCAGACATACAGAGACGTAACAGTCTGATATTTCAAAGATCTTCATCTTTATGATAATATGAATACTTCGTAAAAGCTAAGCAGGTCAAGATAATAAAATATCTTGATCTTGCTCAAGAGATCAAAGATATGTGGCACAATCCAAAAACCATATATAATACCTAGGTATATAAACCAACCACCCACATAATACCTGTAGTGATATGTACGAATGAAGTTACTCCTAAGTCTCTTAAAGCCAATCTAGGGAGCCTGAGCATCTGTAGTGGTTTCAGATACGCCATTTAAAAGGCAGTTCGGTTGTCCTCATGTAGGATGTGAAGAAGGTTCCTTTCTCTGTAGCTCGAAGGTCTCTCATGATTACATTACATCGTGATGTATCATGAGAGAAAAGACGGATATTTGATAAATAGTTTATAGCATCGCATTAATTTTAATTTTGTATTTTTATGTACCTTAATATTGTGTATTTATGAATGAAAGTCAACCAACTGTTTGGTGCTAAAATAAATTTGCACAAAAAATCGAACCACTACAGGCTTACGACGACCATAGTATTTTAGCATGTTGTTAAGTTATTTTTGAAAGAATGGAGGCAAAAATAATAATAAAGAGACTTTCATAAGGCAGAAATAAAAGGTGAAGAAGGCTTGGTCAATTGAGAATGATATGGAACGAAAGCATCGAATCCGTCCTCAAAAAAATCTAGACGAGAAGCAAGAGATCTAGGACAGGTTATATGAGGAACATGAGGAGTCGAAGGAAGAATGCTTAGATAGAAATTATTGGATGTTCTTTTTCTCTGTTTTTCTTTTAAGGGACATGGCAAGATAGTAAAAAAAATGATATAAAAAATACTTTTGGCATCTACATACTTGGCAAACCTGATATTGTCATGAAATGGAAACTAGGCGCCGGTTTTCGGGCCCAGACTTTCAGTATCACTTATTATTATCATAACCGTAACTAATTTATGGAAAATTATTGCCACCACTGCATCTATTCGTGCATTGGCCACCCCTTAATCTTACGTTGCATCTTATAGGTGTGTCGGTATATATTAACACCAGCAGACTCTCATCTATGTATGTGATTATTGCCTAAATTAATACTAAAACCAGTCCCAGATGTAAGCTGCCACCCTTCGAAGCAATATCTATAGGAGTGTGTACACAAGGACTCCCATTGCTGAATCCGCATCGTCTCTCAAATGCGGAACTTCACCATCGTTTAGGCGAACTTGTTTACTTAGACACAGAATGATGAGATTAAACTCAATGTTCTTCAGCTAAAATGTAGATTAATTACTATTCTTCGTGTTGCTTTTAAGTTTTTGATTTGAACATTTATAGTTCGCATATATCAAAACCTTATCAGTTAAATCCCTAGACATTTTATTGCTAGTTAGGTAGATCTATTCCTGAAAAATGGGCACAATAAACTAGAAGATCAAAAATAAGAATTAGAACTTTTTGCACCAACAAAGCCAATAGGCAATAGAGATGAGGCATTAAAAAACATGGATATATTCATATTCTGGCGCCAAATACATGACAGCAGTCGCAGTCTTTAAATTTGATTGCCCTCTTGTTTTCAATTATTTCCAACTGTAAGCTCTGTATCCGATCAATTATTATTATCTACTTGTTGTATGCATACATGGAATTTTTTTGACATGTCGAGAATTCTCATGATTGGGAGTTTCGGAGACTTAAACATTACCACCTAATGGCGAACGTTGTTAACGTAAAGTGATCATACTAAGAACGAAAAAACAGTAGAAGACGGTCGTAAGTCCGTAATGGTTTGTTCCATTTAAAAATCAAACATCATTAATGAATTGTTAGAGTCATCAATTATTGTTACATATTCGTTAAGATCTGAGTTGTCGAGTTCGTATTGAAATTTGAAGTTAATGTAACCGGTGTTACTTACAATAAGCTACCTTTTCTGATTGAACATTACGTTAGTATTGAATCTTTTTAGATAATATGAATATTTTTTACTCAAGATCCTTATGAAAATATGGAACTCTCGTTAAATCGGGTGTCGCGTTTAATCGGGCTAAAACAGACAATGACCAGTTTTATGTAATAAAATTTTAGTATTTCCACATCTTTTGACTTTATATTAATTATACTAAGATTGTTATATGTAAGCCATTTTCATCCCATTGTTGTTTTTCAGGTAGGCACTGTGAAGGTTAAATACAATATTAAATGGTTGTGGAAACAGTCCTTTGTTCTAATGATATCTTTGTACAAAAAACTCTTGTCACACGAACACAAAGATGTATTCGTCACATGTGACATTTTCCCAAAGGAACATCAAACTGGGTAATGTGATATCTACTTGTTTCTGACACATTACGAAGGCTTTCTAAGAACAATGACTACCTAAGCCTGAAACAATGATTTTGACTGTAACATTTTTTAGACATTTCTTTTCTCTTTTTTTTATCAACATGTTAAAATATTAGCCTAAACCTTTTTCAGTACCTATTTATTAGGGGTAGTTTTTAAATATTCTAAGGTAGGTAGATACCCAAAAAAGAATGTAACAGAGAGGCACCTTGTCATTTTCGTAATATATTCTAATGATGAAAAATACTTAACATCCTTGAGATGTTCAACGTGTTAAAATATCGAATTGTATAAAATCACTTTTTTAGGATAAGCTTACTTACTTTCCGAGTCTGGGTCGTCATACTAAGAATCTCAAGTGGTTGGCCACATGTATGGCTCTGTCATTGGCATCAGCACGGTCCTCCTGTGTAGGTACACCCCTCTCCAACATTCGAGCACTCCAGAAGGTGATCATGGATAAGATAAGACAAGAGTTATTTGCCCAGAATTCAAAGTATTTAAAAAAAATATATTTCGAAAAAGTGAACTATAGCTAAGATAAATTATTATGTACCTACAATTGTGCCAATATCAATCGACAAAACAAAAATGGGCGCAACTGTATTTCTTTTCAAATTCATCAAACAGATAAAAGAAGATTGTGTCTACAGTACACGGTGTGTTTTAATAATAAAATAAACTAAAATGAAATATTCTGTAAAAATAAAAGCATAGGTAGATTTCTATAAAATATTGACAAAAGTGTTGTTTTTGGCGTATCAAACGGATGTGTCGTTATTTTGACGAATCCATTCGAAAGCGGATGAAGTTTCTTCTCCAAGGTCACCATGCTTATAATCCAATATCCGATTCTCTCATTCAAACTCGAGAATATCTTTATCCGCTTGTGAAATATGTCAAAAATGTTTTTCTTTTTGAATAAAATATAATATAAACGAAATAATAATATCGATATCCGACGATTATCGAAAGATGGAAATTGATATAAAAGTATTTCATCGTAGAATTGAATTTCTTTCATACTTGTGATATTTTATAAAAAAAAAAATGTTTATTTTGACTCAATTGCTTACATTTTCTCAGAAAACTCGATTCAACAAATGGTGTGGATCGAACACATCTATTCCTTACCCAAAAAGGTCTAGTAGGCCTAGACAAATTCAAATAGGCCATCGACTACAAACGAATTCTTCGACAATGTAGAGTAGGAAGAAAATTAACTGTCCATTTTTTTATATTTTTATACAAGTGTTATTGTTTGGTTTAAATAATTATTGTTTATATTATGTTCCAGTGGACAGTTAATTATTTCGCACTATACATTGGCGAAATCTTCGTTTGTAGTCGAACGCCAATTTTAATTTGTCTAGACACACTGGTCAGAATTAAAACAAACAGAAAAGGATTTAACATTAGAAAAGGAATATCGGTTGTAGAAAAACAAAAGGAAAAATTTATGTATTGAAACTCCTTAATACTCGTAATTTCGTACTCCAAGCTGATGGTCTGGAGATTGGTGGCTCGGCACAGCATTGCTAGGGTCGTGGGTTCAAATCCTACAGAAGACATGCGATTTTCAGCATGTTAAACTTTAAAAATCACTAACAATAGGTTTGGGTTTGAAATTCTACCACCCAATAGCGAATATTAACGTAATATGGTTGGTAGACCATAGCTGGTATCAGTCGATGACTTTCATACGTACAGCGTATTGAAGGTCGTGGGTTCGAGTCCTGGTGCCGACCATTTCCACTTTCACAACACAAGCTTTGCTTAGTGTGAAAGATGCTGAAAGTGTTTTTGTGTTCACTTTGGGTGAACCCAGATTCATTATTATTTAAAAAACAGTAGGTAATCACAATTCACAATAATCCAGCATCCGAAGTTATTTGAGAAATTGAATAATTCTAATCTATATAATATATATATTGATCTATTTAAAAAAAAACATAGTATAGTTATAAACATTTAGACTTTTCAGAATATTTATCTACTAGAGGAGAAAAGATTGTTGTTTTTTTTATCATTGTGTACGTATATTATTTTTCCATAATAAATAATAATACTGTATCATTTAATATTACATGAGTATTTGGCTAGATTTGGAGGCTTGATAGGCTGCTTTGCCGTATAAAGGAACACAAGTCCTTACCTAATTGATAAACACGTCTAACTTTATGTGTCATAAACAACAGAACCTTATAGGAAGGTAGATTTAACCTAACTCCCTACGTACCTACTTACAGGTTGTATATTATTTTTACTTGTCACAATCCTGCGGAACCATCCGAACAAATTGTATCTTTTTATTTTTTATTTTATTGTGTTTTTGTTACAGCACAATTTAATAATACAACAATGTTCAACATAATATGAAAACAAAATATCAGCGAAACAGAGTTAGTCAGAAAAGTATACTGATAAATTGTAAAGTGTTGTGTACTTTGGTGGGATTGTCTTTTATAACGATATCTATTCAACCAACCATCGAACATGCATAGATACGAAAAATAAAAAAAAAAACTTCATTTTTGGAGGGATAGGAAGGGATTTTTGAATCGGATAGGGAAAAAGATTTCAGCATTTCAGTGTGAGATTTCTGCCCCCGTAGATAATTTGAATTTTACAAATGAATTTTTCATCAATCTTCTCCTTCTTCTTCAGTCGTTTCCTCGATGCCGAAGATCCTTTATTCAACAGTCACGTGACTGTTGAATAAAGGAACCTATTTTCGGTTCTGCGCATCCAAAAAAGTTCTCTAAAAATTTTATGCATTCCCACCAAATCCCTCCATCCCTGGGAGGGTCATAATAATGGCTAAATACTGGGGTCTTTCGCCATTATTATGGACCCACGCAGGGTGGTCCCAATGTGTGTAATTTAACCTTACCTTACTTTAAAAATATTCTTATTATATTTTTTATCAAAATGAGCCTACACACGAAACATTTCAGTAAGGTTTCTACCAAAACATTTGTCAAAAAGCATCGATTTGAAAATAGGCAAGCGATATGAGTATAGACCGTCTGGAGATAGTTCCTATTTTAATTTCAGGAAAAGGGTTGGAAACATAATGATTGGAGCAGATAACGAGATTATTTCTCAGTAAACACTAGACAGAGCGGGACAGGGGCGGTACAAGTAAGTGCGCACGCGTGCTCTTGCAGCGGACGAGCCATAAATATTTGTTATTTCACTATAAAGGCTAGACGAGGGTTTTACCAAAATTACATTTTGCAGTTACAAATTTACATATAAACGTCGGGGAATCTCTGTCGTTGTGATATGGACCACTTGTATATTATCTAATATATGGGGATAATGTTGCCATTATACAATATTGCGTTCGCACAGATTTCACGTATTGCCATTAACAAAATATTTAATTCGACATACCTACCTAGTGCCTGGATACCTTATACCTAGATAACATAATAGTATTATATAAGAAAATTCTAAAAATAATGTGTTTTATTTTCAACGCAGGTTCTTAAATATTACCTTAATCTTAATATGCAAAGGTATGGGGGATGCCGAATGAGAGTTGGCTGAGGAGAGCGCTTCTTCCTCCCATCAGGGTGCCGAAGACGACGAAGACCATCTCATACCGAGTTCCGCTCCTCGAGGAGTTCATTAATATTGCCCTAGATCGCGCGCAATGGAGAGCTCTTGTTGCCCCATATGCCTCTAAGTGGGGCGAAAAGGGAGTTTAAAATATGCCGAGCTACGAATGAAAATTACCTTTAAAGTATTTTCAAACTCATTTTTACAACAATTACAATATTAAATTTAAACTAGCTTCCCCGACAAACGATGTACCGTGATCCAACTATGAATGATAAATTCGAATTTAAAAGAATGATAAAAACGACTTTTAACCAATCTCAATCCAATTAATGCATCTGTTTTAAACCACATATTTTCCATCCGAATTCTGTCTATCGCACCGACTATCAAGCAACTGACAATTTGTGTCAATCAAAAATTTGATTCATAATTAGATTTATTCACTTTTCACGTTTTAATTTGTAGGCACTTCATGCTTACAAATTAGAAAAAGCTTGAAAAAAATTCCAACCCATCAATATGCGTGTCAATATTTTTAATGGCAATGTTTTTCTATAGAATTTTTCACAGATTGTATCGAAATTGTTTCCAAACTAACTTTGATCTTTTATTTTTCATTATTTGCTATCTATTTTTCAATATTTTATTAGTTTTTTTTGTTATCCGGAGTGGAGAAGAATCCAATAGGTAATCAAACTTCAGAAAAATCTGTTCAGCTGATCTCGAGTAATAAGTGTTCGCACTAACTCGACTTTATTTTATACTATAGATAGATTACATTGATACTTCAGTTAGTACCTAACATATTCACAAAATTCTTAGATTCAAACATTCATCAGCAATGCAATAATGTATGATTGTATACTACGCAATATTATAATCCTTAGTTAAACTGTGATAATTTCAATACAGGCATATTCACAAAATTCTTAGATTCAAACATTCATCAGCAATGCAATAATGTATGATTGTATACTACGCAATATTATAATTCTTAGTTTAACTGTGTTAATTTCAATACAGGCGAAAAATATTTTGACACGTTAGTGCGCAAACAGCAATAATAATACATCAACTTTGCGCATCATCACGTCGTGGATCATTATAAACGTGAGTCAGATCGCAAACATTTGGTGCGAGAGACAATGCTGGTCTTTCATTGATTTATTTTTGATGTTGTGATCCACTCCTCTAGGTAGAGCAATAAACAAGGAACACCTCTATGTGTGCTACCGACAACTCTTTTATTTGTACGGAGCGCGAATAAACATTATTATTGTTCTTAGTATTTTGTTCCAAGTGTTGAATTATTCTTCTCAGAAGTGGCCGACGACGTTGTTACGAAATTTTCAGAATGTCAGTTGTTCGAACTAGCTTTTATACACTCACTCCTGAAAAATAATTGTTCGCTGTAATTAAAGGTGCACGATCACTGTTTATTTTTATCGAAAATCGAATCGAAACTCCCTTTACACCCTATTTAGGGGCATACGGAGGCAACAAGAGCTCTCCGAGCAAGAGACCTTGCGTAAAGTGTATGAACTCCCCCCACACTTTATTATCTAGATCCCTTAGCTCTGTCTCGAATGAAAGGAACACGGTATGAGAGAACCTGACGGGAGAATAGCGCTCTCCTCGGCCAACTGTCATTCGGCATCTTCAACATATTGTGTCCCCGCCAAGTCCATCTCCTATCCATAATGGTAGAAGTGAGGAGCCTCTGCTGGTGGGTGCGCTGGCGTATAGGGTTGTTCGTGATGCGGTGGTACCATCTTGTACGTAAAATTCTTCTGAGGCACCTCGTTTCGAATGCGGAGACTTTTTATACCTGGGCTTTGGTCAGGTGCCAGGAATCATATGCACCCATACAAATAAATTTGCATTATACACGCGTCAAACAGTTTGTATTTCGTCAGGACACTAAACTCCGACGCTTTTTTTTGTCATGTTGTTAAAAGCGTACCATACCGATACGAATCGAAAGCTCAGCGCTGAGATAACCAATGGTGGTAATGATTGCTCCCAGATCCTTAAATTAATCCACCCGCGAGACCTGGTGACCATCGATGGTTATCGGTATACAAACATACAATAGAACAAGAATTTCATCATTATTATTGTAGATTATTCAGTAGAGGTGCTGAAATAAAATAGCATCAACACATAGTTAAACATCAAACATTTAACGGCTCAACAACTTCAAATCGTTTCAATGCCTTTTATCAAAAGGTCTAAATAAAATCCTTACCATCTATAGAATTTCTGTGGACATTTTGTAAAAGTGGTCTCGTTTTGACCGTGGAGTTAAATAACATTTTAATAAACCAAGATCAATCAAAGGTGAAAAGATTAAGGATTAAGAATAATACACCAAACGTGGTAAGTTTGTAAGATCTACTTTTTTTTTTAATTTTGCTAATATTTATGCAGAAATCTGTTTAGAAGCTTCATGCCATACCTATACCTAATTGATAAAAAAATATGGTAGGTAGATAAAATTCTCAAAGAAAGACGAATATAGATCATTATCTGTCTTCCTTTGGCTCCCGGTTTCTTTTGATTGTGAATTGATATGTACCCACAGTACAGGTCGAATCGATAATCGCTCAAAATTGATGATTCCTATACAAAAGTATGTCCCGTATAGCAGCTAGAGTCTTATATCTAACCTATTTTGATAGTTGTTGATAAATCGTCGATCGTTTTATAGTGAAAAAAAATTGTAATATTATGCTAATTGGCACATGGCTTCGTTACACTGAAACTACAATCATTTAATTCTATTTTTCTGTAGCTTACTTACCCGTAGACGTCAAATGGTTTGGTTGGATATACATATTTCCTACATTTAAATTGCGTTACATTATTTTTTTTCTAATCCTTTTGAAGTGCAGGTACATTTTATATTTTTTGTAATTTAAATTTATTGATTTAAAGTAAACGAGAGAGTCATATTTGAAAGTAGGTATCTAAATTTATTCTTCTTCTTCTTCGCATGCTGTATCAGGTCACCCCGACATTGGCGATCACTTCGGCGAAATCTTCTCTGTCCTTTGCTATCCGGAACAACTCCTCCAAGCTTCTTATTCCGGTCCAATCTCGAACATTTCGTAGTCAAGACATCTGCCTTCTCCCAACCCCTCTGCTCCCCTCAATTTTCCCCTCAGTTATTGATAAAAATAAATCATTTTATGAAGATCTGAAAAAATATTGATATAGTTAGATTTATTTTGTTAATAATTGTTGTGTTTTAAACGAGAAAGCTGACCAGCCAAGACGACGCACATGGAAATTTGAAATAAGTTTTTTTAACATTTTCTTTGGCTTTACAGACCTTGGTAGATTAGTGGCAGAGGTTCTGATTTAAGTAAATTAGGTCAAGGGTTCGATTCCCGGTCCGATCAGTAATTTTCCGGATCGGTTGACTGGTAGATAATGCTTCAAGCATTAAGTTCCGCCGGCTATACTGACACGTATGTATAGAAGAGTATTATTTACTTATTTTACTTTTTTAGAGTAGTTGGTGACACCAATCTCTCCACAGCTTAACATTCAAACCACGAAGAACTATACAGTCCTCTTATAAAATAATAAATAAGTACCTATATTAATCCTGCGAATCTCCAGTAGGTAACCATAACGACTGAAATCCAAATAAAAAATTAGTACCGACAATCTCATACTTGGGGTACTGAGTGATAAGAATCTCCTTAAGTGATGATATAATTTTCCGCACAAAGGTGACAAAGCAGTACGCACTTACTGATCTTTTTAAACTATTATTTAGCGGAAGTTCTTTGTGCCTCTATAATCCTTTGTGTACTAAGTATTTTTATTTCTTCTCTATTTTTTATTTTATTCGTTTTATCAGATTAATCTTAAAAAGTGCGTCCTATATCAACTTTTAAGTATTAGAAAAAAAAAATGTTGTTTGATGTTAGTTGTTGAGAAAATATTTTTTATGCTTCTAGGTATACCTGCACTAAACAGGTAAGCTTGCATAAAAAAAGCAAGTCTTGATTGTAAAGCTCATGTTGGACATATAGCACGTAGAGGGCATGACAGCCTTGAAAAGCTGATAATGGTTGGAAGAGCGCCGGATACAATACCACGAGGCAGATTACCGATGCGCTGGACCGACCAAATAAAAAAAAACGTCCACACGACGACACTTCATAGAGCCGTTCCACTGGCAGCGGACAGAAGATCCTGGAGAGCGATGGTACGATAGAGAATTCATGATGGCCACGACCCTCAGCAATGAGGACGACGATTGGTAAGGTAATTGTAAAGCAAAGTGATAGCCGTAAGAAATGTAAAATAAGCGCATGACGAAGACTCTTAAGAATTTTTTAAAAAACGTTCATTCCATAAAATAGGAATATGTTGGTCATTAAATACGATAGATCATAGAAATTAGGTTCCTTTATGCAGTCTTAGTTGTTAAGTATGGGTATTTTCTAATATATAATCCGGGATAACTATGTACCTACATTAAAAATAAACAAGTGCCTAACGCAATCATTTTCTCGGCTGTGAAACGTATACACTGTACATGGGCAAAAAAAGAGTAATGTAGAATAATATAAATGCAGTAGATAAGAGAGCCCTGCGAAGAATAGTTACCCTTTGTGGACAGGCTGAGGCCCTGACCTAGCTGGTCGCATGATCGTGCGATTGCGATGATCGTATGAACGCATGAACAAATTTGTGATGGCACGATGAAAAATTTTGTGTTCTAACTGCCATCGCATGATCGTGCGTATGCTTTCCTTGACAACGCAAAGCAATAAATATGAATGTTAAGTAAGTAAATACTTTTGGCAAGGAGGTGTCGTATTAATTATATCGATACAACGAAGCAGTACAAGCGATGTGCGATCATTTCAAACAAGGCACCGATCGGACGATCGAATTTACGTCTGTCCATCTGACAAGTTAGGACACGTTCATACAAATCAATGTTATATATTTGAACAGGGCGTCCGCGTTCATACGATCATCAGGTGCAGTAACTCGCACTTCTCTCCTCTGAGCACATGTCCCAGGTAAGCCACCTTCCGGAATTTGATATCAGTCAGCAACTGTCTGTCAACTCTTACTCTCTGGAGTACATTTACATTGCAAACCCTGGTCCGTCTATCCTTGACGATGCGTCCAAATTTCGAATGAATCTAACCATAGTGCAAATATAATAACAAATGGCCGATAAGAAGACGTGATCGACCGAGAATGGTGTGGATTGAACACTTCGAATCCGTCCGTTCCGTCGACGTAATCCACGTTACTATAACATTATACTTAGGTAAGTAAGCTACCATACCTGCAATACATACGCCCTCATACAAATTTACATAACAAAATAATTATGTATTTCATACCAGGGTTAAAAAGTACCCACTCAATCATGGATCTTTTTAAGATATGCGCAATAGAAATGAGAGAGCTTTATTATTGTTAGAACTGACATGGTTTTTAAGCACGTGTCCAAATCAAGCTCAATCTAGCCCCGCACTTTATTTTTAACTTCCTGTAGTTGCATACATTGGCTCCCCGCTGTTTTATTCATGTATAAAGTCTCATTATTTGGTTAAGTATCTTTATTGTGTTTATATTTTAATATTCTACATATTGAAATTATTATCAATGTTTCGTGTTTCTCATTCAAACATCTCCCAGAATGTAGTTAGGGTGACATCAACAGAAATAATGTTTAGAAGAATAAATAGATTTTAGTATATATTTCAAAAAAGTATATACCAATAATATTAATTTAGCAAATTATAAAAAAAACAATAGGTACGTCTTTATCTTGTTTTGTAAATCTGGCAAATTTGAACATCTTATTTGATGAAGAAAGATCAGCAGAGGTGGAAAAATTTACTCAATACGACAGAGCAAAAAATAAATTCTGGGATGATGTGTAGCAGACTGAATGACAATGAAAGAGGTGGTATTAGAGTCAGATATAGTATACTCCAATCCAGCGGTCTTCCAAAATATGAAATAATAGTAGAAACTTACGCCAGAGAAGAACACCATTTGAATGTTACAATAGAGGAATTCTTAGCCTATCCTATTGGTATCTTTCTTCTAAAGATACAGATTAAGAAAAAATAATATTGAATTTGGACAAGCCAAGGTAAAAAAAAATCTTCAAGGCAAACTATAAACATCTGAACGGCTTCGGATCTGCGAATTATATAGTTATACTCGAAGACCACCTATAGCGCTCGTTAAGCTACTTTTATAATGTGGTGTTATAGATGCATGACTAAAATCCAATGGATAGAAAACATCAGCAACGACAGCATAATAAAATACCAGTCAATTTGAAGAGATAAGGAAACTCTTCAACAGAATTGCACAAATAAAACCAAGTAAATCGTAGATAGACCACAACATCTATCGCGACGCACAAATTCACCTTTTAGAATCGTCGACTGAATGTTTTAGGGCCTCTCGACCAATAAATTTATTATTACACGGAAATTAATAGGTGATTGTAAGGAGTTGTACTGCTGCTTGTGCGAGGAAAAGAAGACCCATTCTGGTGGTAAGGAGACATTGAGGAAGTTTCCAATACTTGAGACCAACCAATCCGTAGAAGGAAACCACATTTTATCAACTTTTTATTAGACGTTTTGACGACGATATTGAATGGAACAGGGTTTTAAGGGGTCAATGGAAGAGTTATAAAAGCAAAATATTTCATTGTAGGAGATCAATAGAAGATAAAAAAGAAAGATTTTAAGGAACAAAATAGAAAAGCAAATGGCATATTATGTAAGTGCAAGGATTCAATATTAGAGCGAATGCCATAATAATTTTTAGGGACCAATGGAAGAGTATTTTTTTTAAGTAAGGTAGTTTATTGTTCACTGTAATTTATTGACAAACTCTTTTAAAAAAAAATAGCTTTGATTGTCCAACCCTTTCAATTGAAAAAATGTAGGGGTTAATCTTTTATAATATAAAATCGATTATTAATGGTCCGTGTAATTAATACTGTTGTTAGATCATTGAAACATCTGCAGGGCCCACATTTTGTACCAGGTTTGATTAAAAACAATTGAAAATTTGAATTGATTGTTTCGTAAGGTTTTGAGCTAATATTTGTCTCCTCATATCAGAAAGTCATCACTTGAGCACCAAACGATTCCGTTTCTTCTGTACCCCACAGCTCACATTGGTCTAAATATTTTATTATTATCGTCATCCCTCTTCGCAGATGTCTCACCCCTACTTTTCTTGTCCAGAACGTTTTTATCAATTATTGTAGTTATTTCCAGGTTAGCTGTTATATTTCTGGCTATATGACCGAAATTCTACGCGCCAATAACTGACAGTCATTCTGATATTCTAGATTAGATTCTATGAATCAGACATAAACGCATATGTACGAATTTAAATTTAGGGTTTGGAATTGATATATGGGTACAAATTGGACAAATATTAAAACTTTATGTAACACTCTTTATTAAACATAAGGAAATTGTATGGGCACCGGTGGTCTAGGATGGCTGCATATAGAGAAAAATAAAAAAAAGTAGAAGTTAGCAACGGAAAACTACGCCAAAAACTCTGAATGGGCTGATAAAAATGATAATGGATGCAGGCAAGGAAAATGAACCAGCAAGGTTTTTTTTTGCTTTTTTAAGCATCAAACCAATTTTCATGCAGCCCTCCTATTTCTTTTACCAGCATAGGTTTTCACGCAAAAATTTAGTCCGAACTAAAATTATCATTCTTTTTTACCCATCACGCCGTTTCCCGATGGGGGTAGGCAGAGAGTACGGATTTCCATTCTTTCCTATCCAAACAAACCTCTTTCGCTTCTTCCAAGCGCTTAACATTCCGCATACACGCTCTTCTATTCCTTTTGCTCCTGACTTGGCCCTCCTCCAAGACCGATATGGTCGGAACATGCATGTCATTCGAGATTTAATGATTTTTAGGTACGTAAATGAGAATTCCAATTATTATTAAGACTGATTTTCACAGTTTTTATTATCTTACGTTCTTCTTCTTCGCCCTCGCCTTTGTCCCATTATTCGGGGTCGGCTCTCCTTGTCATGTTGCGCCAAGATTGTCTGTCAACGCCATCTCTGGCTCCACTTCGCATTTTTTTAGGTCCCTATTGATGCTCTACAACCATGTGGCAGGTGGTCTGCCTATTCTCCTGGCTGGAATTTTATAAATAGAGTTATGGGTCAAAACAAAAAAAGAGAGACGTTCCAGATTAAAAAATATTCAAATCGCATTCTAAACCAGCTAAACACATTAATTTAGTTTATTTTTTGGTTCATTAAAAGTCGTTCTACATTTCAGTTTCGTATATGTAAAGGACTCCCGGAATATTTTAAGTAAATCGATAAGTGCAAAAAACGAGTGTTTGTCTAAAATATTTGACTAGGTAGTTCTAGACAGAAACTTTCTCGTGAATTTCCCTGCTAGCTATCATTAAATTCTCAGTTGGTTGAAGATATATAAAATTATATCAATGCAAAATAATTTATATTGAAACCGCATAGAATTTGTAATGGTTTTTAAATTATCCTTCACAGCGCGGCGTGATTCTAAATGAAACATTATTACTAGTTTCTATTGTTAGTGCATCAACCAGAGCATGGCTGATCAGTACATTAATCTATTGTTGCAGTTAATCCCAAATAATAGAGGCTCAGTAGATCCAGAGCTTACACCGACACCCACACAATAAATAAATCGGGGAAGTAAATTTAAAATCGCTTAGGTTCGAACTTTATTCAATTTATTTGTGCGATCAGTGTAACAATCTACCAGGTGAGTCGTCAGGTTTGACTATGCCCCTCATTTTCATTTTTAAATAAATTCAGATATAGAACAAGCTGTGAAGGTATATCTGACGCGTTCTCTTTTAAATAAAGAATGTTTGCCATTGGCTCATTCATTCATTGAAAATTTTGGATATTTGCATTTAGAACAGAAGTGATCAAGCAGACCCGTTCAAAATTATCTTGATTTCCTGGAAAAAAAAAACATGATTTTTGAATAGAATACCAAAAATATAATTTTAGATAGCATACATTGATTATTTTTCTGTTTATTTTATATAATTATATATTATACTAGAGGTCCGCCCCAGCTTCGCACGGGTAGATACCTAGGTACTTAAAAATAATTTAGTTTTCATACAGATCCCTAACTTTTTCAAAATATTTTATAGCATATTATACGGTATTTCGTTCACTACAAAATAAATTTAATTAAATTTATAGCGTCAACAACACGTGGTAATTATGCTGTTAAAATGTAGCTTATATGACACGTTCGTAGATTTACCATAGCAGCGCCATCTATTGATTACTTACTCAACGTAGTCGAAAGGTATCGACATCTGTTAGAATCATTTGGAGTTAACAGATAATTGTGACTGTCAAATAATAACAGACAAATAATTAGCAATAAATTAAAATTGCGACTATAATTTGAGATTTAAACTATCCTATCTCTCAAGTTGGATCGAACTGCACATGGTGTGCGAATTTTATTATAATCGGTTAAGTGGTTTAGGAGTCCATTGAGGACAAACATTGTGACACGAGATTTATATATATTAAGATGATGAAATATTTTGTTTTAAAACACTCGCGTGAGACTTTTTGGAACTCCATTCTTTAAGTTTTATTATAACACATTAAGTGCCAAAAACAAAATAAATTAGGAAGTAATAAATGTTTTTTATACGTTTTCTACTATGTGCGCCAAACTATCCTTCTCGACGTCGATTAGGTATCACTCGAGAGAATTCCTGACACTTGCGAGGCCAACTATTTATATTTATATCTTCAATCCTTTTCCCTGCCTGTTCCCTAATATTTCTCAGCCACGAGGCGCATCACCCCTTTTTACATTAATTTTTTAATTTAGTTTTAAGACCTCCATCCGATCTCGAGTGATTCAAAAACCTTTTGCAATATCATAACATGAAAACACTGATCTTCAGGCACACGCATTATGTATTTTATCCATGATACGACTCTGGATCTATGACGGACTTCATTGAAACTATGTATTTTTTTTTGGAATTCCTAAATCTGTATAACATTGAATTATTCCTATTATCAGACCTTGGTGCAGCGAGATGTAAGAGACCATGCCAAACACAATTATGTTGAGATACCCTGCGACGAAGTGGGATAGGTAAGGATAGGTCCCAGAGTACAACAAAGCCATTGATCCTTTTGTACCTCAGATGCATAACACCGAGGTCCATTGTGCGCTTCTTTTTGTAATCAGCGCGGCTTTACCACAGGGTTCCTATATACTACTTGCTACAATGAAGATGGGCCGGCATCACTAGTTATCAAAAATGCTCTGCACGAGGATTCACCTACTTTATATTTATCTTTTTCTAAAGTATTTGGTGAATTTGACTTTAAAACTTTTGAAATTATTTTAATTATCGCATGGATGATACTGGAACAGTTTGCACTTTTTTTGAAACGTTAATTGTTTATTTATGACAAAAAGTTTGCGTTATAATTGATAAAACATCTGCAAATAATGTATCTGGCATAAGCACACCCCGATTATCCGCTAAAGCTTTGAATCCGCCAAAAAATATATAAAAAAGTAAATTTTAACTAATTTCTCTAAAATGGCCCGTTATTCCATAAAGATTAGGTTGATCTCATTGTAGGTATAATTTTTATAAATTTGTATAGATTAGTAAATTTGTATATTTGTAAAGATAATTTTTGTGATCCTATTATTCCTATTTTATGTGTGTGTACCAACCAACCGGTGCCGAACCCGTTCCATACAAACTTTAATATTATATTTTACCTAAGTTCTTATCGATTTATTCAACTTTTTATTAGTTATTCTGTTATCCGGAGCGGAGAAGAATCCAATAATTCAAATGATTTGTGTTAGAAATTATTGTCTAAAGGAGTAAAGAAAAACACAACAGAACATTGTTAGTTTATAATTCGATACTGAAAAATATTACATGAAAACTGAAACAGTTTTTTCTTACAAACAAAAAATGATTCTAAATTTTCAAATTTTTAATAATATTATTTCTATGTCCGTGACACTAACCTATGTATCATTTTTTTATTACAGTTTTCTTGTATTATTATTTTCAACTGTACTTTCTTATAATATTATATTAATCATTTTCCAATTTGAAACAACTGAAAAGAATGGAATAATTGTACAGTTGATTGTGTTCCATATGTCGACTTTGCCATTGAACCGAACTGTTTTTATTTCACATGTAAAAGGCTTTCAGTCGTATATTCTATAAATAAATAAATAAATATGGTTAAAGTAGTATTTGACTTATTTATCACTGCCATTAAAAATTTCTTAATAAAAGATTAAAAATAAAAGATAAGTATCTTAATTTCCCCGGAAAATCTAACCAAGAGTTTCTTGGTGGTGCTGTAAACGAGTTCGAATTGCTTACATCAGTTACATCACTACTAATTTGCATTAAAATTAAACTTGAGAAGTATAATTTTTTTGTAAATTCTATCAGAGGTTAATGTGACAAGAGGAGGATTCAACCAACCAATTTTATTCTAAATAATTTGTTATAATATTTCCATGTATTCACATAGCATTCTCACCTTTATCTTATAATCAGAAGAAGGCAAAACCAACATTACAATATGATATGTCAGGTAT
This sequence comes from Mystacides longicornis, assembly GCA_963576905.1. Lineage (NCBI taxonomy): Eukaryota > Metazoa > Arthropoda > Insecta > Trichoptera > Leptoceridae > Mystacides > Mystacides longicornis. The sequence goes on from OY756428.1 coordinate 2,601,203, forward strand.
ACAGTCAGAAATTTGTTAAATTTATTTACTTTGAATTTGAAAAAACATAATTCATGACTTGAAATTGATAAAGAACTATTTTGTCTACTCATTTTCATTGTTATGTGTCTTTCTTGTCATTCGCCTGAATTACCACAACCCAACAAACTTTAAATTTGCTCCCCTGTAAAGTTTGTAAAAAGTGACATATCATACTCTGCCATCTAATGGCAGAATTAACATTCGATATCCTTAACACATATCCCAGCCTTATGAATGTCCTCTCCATAATGGTAGAAATTATGCTTTTTCGGCGTATTCGGGTCATTCGAAGAAGCTATTCCTTTTAATAAAATTGGTTCCAATTTGATAATATGAGAGTAATATTTAAAATCTTAACTTGGTCTCATAAAAGCGAGATTGTTCACAATTATTATTTTTGAAATACTCTATGTTAGTGGACTGGCTGATGGCGCTGGAGCCAAGACTGTAGAAGAGGACGGGACGCAACCCTCTACGGGTTAAGATTATTTCCGGAAAAACCATACGGAAAGTAAAGTTAGTAAGCTTTATAAAATAAGGGCTTAGGATTAAGTATGAGAATGCAATATATTTCGAGTTGTTTATCATAATAAACTCAAGAAATCGTCGTATCATAGTTCAAAAATATATTACATAACCTATAAAAAATGATAAAAAAATCGTCCACGTGTTTATGTAATTATTTTAATGAGAGCAAAAACTCTTGCAGGGACATAACCCCCTTCCCACCAATCAATAAAAAAAACAAAAGAAAGTCAAACAAATACAACCTTGTTTAACAAAAAAGCTAGGGGCGCCCTATTGTATTATTTTTACAATTTACGATTGAGCAAATATTTACCTTCACCCGGCCCCTTGTTTTTATCTATGAAACATTTTTGACAAATAATAATAAGTTGCATACACAGTGCATCGGGCCACTTAATAAAAATAATGCAACTGAGCAGATGCAACTTTTAAAATCGAATACGACGTAACATTTTGTTGTTTTTATACAATAATATTATATACCTATACATTACTGTAATACAGGGTATAATGCATAACTCCCAATAATTTTGTGAAATACCATAAAATTATTTGTCAGAATTAAACCAAATAGTTCGATATTTTCATAGATAAATTTTGGACCTGTGAAAGTATTATACTAAGCTCGGTAGCTATGTATCTAGTGGCCGATAGCCTCAGATTTCTTGTCAACAGATTTGTTAGAGCCCGCAACTTCGTTGTGGTAAGCTCGCCCTCTGTATGTTGATTCTGTGATGTCTTTGTTATGTCAAGTGTTCATACTACCAATATACATCATCATCATTCTCCCTTTAAGGCCACCCGCACACCGCAAGCCAGCCCGAAGGAGACAAATCCGCAGCAAACCCAACCCGCATGAAACCAACCATCCAGTTCGATCGAAGCAATCAAACCAAAAAGCCAGCCCCACACAAGTCAAGCCCGCCGCAGATCCCCCCAAACCAACCCGCAATGCAGGGGGCCTAAACCCCACTTAGGGGCATAGGGAGGCACCAAGAGCTCTCCATTGCGCTCAAAGGCGTCCGAGGCTTATGGTGCCTTTTCTGACCGGTTGAGGTTTAAGGACGTGAGATGGTCAACCTCACGGTCCCGATCTGATTTTTCGATTTCCTGCCTCTTACAGGATACTCGAAAAACCTGCTATTCTTAGCCGGCAACCCCACGGCGATATGCAATAAAGTATTAATAAATAAATAATAACCAAAATAAGATAAACATATTAAGTAGATAGATTATATTCATTCTTTTTTTTTCAGTCAACCAATATCATCCGATTTGAGACAATACCAATCTTTAGGTAGAAATTGCAATGAAAAAATACTTTGAAAAACTCATACCCGACCGGGATTCAAAACCCAGAACCTCGTGAAGGTTCATGGAAGTCCATGCTTACACCAACAGGCTACTGAGGTCGAATGATCTGTTTCGTGGAAGACCAGCTACATAATATTCTCCATTTCTCTTTTGGTCTTATATTATAGCCTTTCTCTGAATATTTAATTAATGATTTTTTAACATAAATAAGAAATTAATATTTATGCATAATAATATACCTATTTTTCAGAAGTTGATAGATTGTGCACAGAGCAGTCAACCATAAAAAATCTGAATGTTCTGAAAATCTAAATACCTAGTAAAAACATATACCTAGTACATCAACCTACACAAAAAAGTAATTATCAATGAAAGTAAAAAAAAAAAATCTATTGGACCAGCGGGTACCGAACTGAACACCCTTCATAGCAAACTATTGTTATTTTAGCATAAAGAATTTAGTAATAATTCATGTAGAATACTGTATTATTGTATGTATTTTGGGACACCTCATTGACATTATTTTTGTCCCTACCTACGCTTCTTTAGAAGTTGGAGATTCAACAAAACAGTCATAATAATCGATCTACTGATGACAATGTCAAATAGAGACTCCAAAATCACACAATAGACTTTATGTCTATATGTGAGATTCTGTTGTGTTTGTACATAAGTCAATTCATCCCGATATAAATGTCAAAAGTTGTTAAAAAAATCATGTTATCTAGCTACACAATCAAAACTTGATCTCATTCTTCCATACATATCATGTTTATCTGATCTCTGCAAATTACCCTTTCACATACACCGACTGTCAACAGAACTGTCAATCCACATTTTCGGAAATCTTTTAGACACTTTTCTATCTTCTGATTTAATATGCCTATTTAGTTTTCAATGAGGTCATCCCAGTACCATCTACGTGATCCACCCTGCATCTTCGTTTTGATCTTTCCCATCTTCAAGCATAATTACCATTTCTGTGTTATTCTGGCATTAAATCTTAGCCTCTCTTTTGCAGGATATATTATTGCAATACCAAAAGCTATCAGATGAGTGCCAAGCGCACCATGTACGAATTGCAAGATTTTAAGACTTGCACCCGCTGACGCATCCATGATGGCATCGATCTTTGGAACTAGACTAAAACCAATATTCAAACTAACCACAACATACCTATCTAAAAGGTTATAAAAATATTCCAAATATGTCTAAACCGAAAGCGAAACGCCAAGATTGGTCTGTACCTACGGAGTTGAGTCTTGAACTCACACAATTAGTACCATGAAACCGATTGCTATGGTTTGAGATTTAGGTGCAACGAAGAATACTCCGCCTATAAAATTAACAGACATGGTTAGCAATACAAGAGTCCTGCAAAGGCCGAGGGATGATAGAGAGTTATTGACTTTTATCAAATTCCGAAAGATGTCATCCTACTTGGCTCATGTACCTATACACTAATTAAAAAAATATTCCTATAAAAAAAAAAATTTTTAGCTGCGCTTGAAAACTGACGAGATATTCCGGCTCCGAAACATTCGTGAGTGGACAGAGATCACAAGTAAGTGCTGAGGAACTGTTTCATGCCGTGCTGGATCTGAATGCATTCTCAAGTGTGAAAGTCAACGTTCGGGCGACCTGATAGTAAACAGAAGAAGAACCTGCTAGAACCTTTTGTATGAAAGAACGCTGGTTCCGACCGGCGCTGATAGTTTTAATGGGCGTACGCTACGCACTACAAAAACAGGAACCCGCTTTCCGGCATGGCCATTAAAATGTATAGAAATATTCTTTGCGCAGGTCGGAACCGGCGTTCTTTATGTTCTCAATTTACGGCAATAATTAAATATCCTATTTTATTGCTTATATAGTATGTGGATTGTAGGTGCGTGATATATAATATACTATAAAACTTAATGAGAAAAATGAAAAAGTCTTCTTCTTGTATCCAGTATTGGAAAAAGAACTCTCTCTTGGGCTTCCATATCTCTCTGTCGGATGCGACTCTCAACCATTGCTCGCCTGCTATTTTTTTAATGTCTATCCACACTCTAGGGTTCCAGTCCAGCACATTCTTCGTCAGACATAAAATATTATGATAAATCAATAAATAAATAAATAACACTCTTCTATACATAGGTGTCAGTATAGCCGGCGGAACTTAATGCTTGAAGCATTGTCTACCAGTCAACCGGTCCCGTCCAATCTGAGACAGGATTCCAATCCCGAGTAGAAATTTCAAGTGAAAAAACACATTGAAAATCTCTGACCCGGCCGGGAATCGAACCCGGGACCTCTTGATCTGAATTCGGAGCCTTTGCCACTAGGCTACCGAGGTCGGCTAGGTTTTTACAAATTCTATATTAAAAAATCCATCTTTGAATTCATTTAAAAATATTAAATTCGCTCATTGACTGCAACAAAGTATATAAATAATCATGAAGAATGCGACACCAAAATCCAGTTTTGACTACATTTGTGAATAATGTGTTACACGCATTGTACTGTAGCAACAATGTTGTTTGTTTCTAGATGTTTCCTGACATTGAGGTCTAGTTCTGGCTTTGTGATGTAAAACACAGTGTGACTTTTGCACAATATCAGAATTGTACCTAGGTATGTCTGAATAATATTATTGCCTGTTGCGTTCTTTTAGACTTGCTTTTGTCAGACATACAAAAGAATAAGTAGGTACTTTGTTCTATGTGTATCTTGACGAATCAATTTCATATCATGCGTATATAATATATCTATCGATCATCACTTTTGTTTGACGTATTTGAGGAAATAGTTTTTATTCAGTTTATTATAGAGTTAAGTTTTTCAGAAAGGTGTACAAAATATGCAAAAAAATGATGTTTATATAAACATATTTTTTTTGGTCTCTCATTAATTATTATATCTGCTTGCTGTACACACGTATTCGTCGAGCCAGGTGGCCCAGGGGCTAGCATCTCTGCAAAGAACGACTATAGGTACCTACGCAGTTTCCCTTCAGTTTCCAGAGGGGCTTCAATGACCTCTCCTCACACCGTGTCCAAACCCACAGCTTCAAAGGAACGGAATACGTTATACTGCGCAATGGAGAGCTCTTGTTGCCTCCCTATGCTCCTAGTGGGGTGTAAAAGGGAGAGTTAGTAATGTTAGTTAGTTAGCATCTTAAACGTTCTTAAAAATATAGCACGTCCTTCAAACTTATAAAGGATTATTTTATTAGATAATTGATACATAAAAAGTGTTTTATGTAGTTAAATAAATATTTTGGAAATCTAATTTATAAGTATTGCCCTTCTAAAAAAATGGTAAGATTTACGATGGGCCTATTGCACAATAATCCTTGTTGTAAAGAAATTAAGTCCTTAACTATATTATAATACTAAAAGGGCAATAAAAATGTTTTTTTTTTATAAAATACAAATCAGACTCTTAAGTCAGTGACTCCCTTCAGTATCTTCCTTGGTTTCTTTCAATTTTGTTCCCATGTAACACTAGTGAAGAAGCAGAAATCGTTTCATACATTGTAAGATGCAAAGTTGTTTATCCGAATAGGCTACGCCAAATATAATACTCACGTTGATTTCAAAGACTAAAAATGTACATACACGATACACACATACATACACATACTCCCTTTATGGCCCCCGCACAACGCAAGCCAGCCCGGAGAAGATCAATCCATAGCAAACCCGACCCGCACGAAACCGACCCCCCAGCTCGATCAAAGCAATCAAACTGAAAAGCCGGCCCCACACAAATCAAGCCCGCCGCGGATCCCCCCCAAACCAATCCACAATGCGGGAGGCCTAAGCCCCACTCAGGAGCATAGGGAGGCATCAAGAGCTCTTCATTGCGCTCGAAGGCGTCCGAGACTCACGATACACGCATTTAAAATTTATTTTTCATTCTAGGTACTTAATCGTTTATAAGAATATGCAACGGGTTAAGAACTTCGGGAACAACAAGTTTAACGTGTAGAATGAAAATATGAATCACCATCTTCAACTTCACAATGCGTTGTTTGTTTACGTCAGTCGAAAGGAATTCCAGGTCCATTCCAGGACTACGGAAAGTATATACTTATGTCATCATTATTATTGTGCTTAATACTATTTCTTTTGCAAAACTGTAGGATGAACGGGTTTACAAAAATTCTTATGTTGTAAGCAAGGAGAGGTGACAATCAAGTATTCGGTAAGTGTGATAATAATAATAATATAAGGTTTCTGAGTAAACATGAAGCATAAGGACAATAATAAAACTTTTAAATTTATATGGTTTTATCGCTTCCATAAAGTTTTATAATTTCCTTCAATCACACAATACATATAACCCTGTGTCGGGTAGTTAGTTACTCAATAGAAGCCTCGAGTTTTTATTCCTTCAACACAATGTTACATGATCGTTAAGCAAGTGTACATTTTCCGCACAAATTGTACGCAGGTAATTTTTATTCCGCACACTTTTGATTAGATTAGATTAGACGGACATTTTTAAGGTGAATTCATTTCCTGCGATCATTTTCCAAATAATCCTATAAGACAGTAGATAATAATAAGGTTTCTTTGGTTTTATTACCCCAATAGTTAAGATAGTTTTCAACGGGAGTGTGAAACTATGATCTGTAAAAGTATGGGCAATAAAAGTGCGATGGGCACAGAATCATGAAGGTAAAGAATGTGCGCACTCTTTTGTTTTAGGTTTTCTCCTATGGAATTGTTGCGTGGAATCTAAAAGCAGAAAGACGCTTTGAAGATGTGGTGCTAGAGAAAAATGTTGGTAATTCTCTGGACGACAACAGGAACCGTCATTCAGCAAGATAACTCGATTCTTCAAAAACTTGAAATCACAGTCAGATCGTCTCTCCTGTTTCGATCACATCATTAAGTTTTTTAAATATATAGCTCGTAGAGAGGAGGCCAGCCTTGAAAATCTAATTAGATATGTTTATTTGTGGAAAATATAAATATGTATATAAATATTTGTAATAAAACTGAACTGAATAAAAATAATAAATATTTGCAAAAATGTACATAACAAAAAATTTTCAAAACTTGAGTTATGTTCAAACAATATAATAGCGCGACAGATCGCCGATGTACTGGACCGATCAAATCATTCTAAACATCCACACGACGATAAGTCACAGATCCATCCACCTGGAAGCAGGCAGAACAGCCTAGACAGCAATGGTTCAACGAATAATATACATACAGTGTCGCCACCTTTGTAATTTTTGTGACCCGGACACAAACTTGAAAAAGGTCATTCTGAAAATTTGTCATTTTTGCATAACTCGGACTGTCCAGGTGACACTGAGAATATATGTTGGCCTCGATTCTCAGCTTCTTCTTCTTCTTTATCGGGCCTCGAGTTCGAGGATCCCATAACACTCACCGCCTTTGGTGTATTCTTGAATGTGCGTAAAGACCTAACCTGGATGCGCAGACCCGCCGCACTCCGGACACGCGAAGATCTCTCCGCGATCCCTCTCTCTCTGCCGTTGGCCATTCGCTCTGGATCGGTTTTGCGATTCATCGAACATCGATTCTCAGCAATGAAGATGACAACTGCTAAAGCAAGGCTAAAAAGCATCTGTGAAAATACCAGGTGTAAGATACTCGTACATGAAAAGGAATGATATATGTGTTTTCTTCTGAAACATTGAGTAGGTACTTTGCAAATTATTTCATTAATATTGTCCCTAAAATCTCCTGTATTTACCATGACTACATTCAACACTTTGTTAGTGTGCGCAAATCTATGTTACGCACATAAAATTAAATCAATAAACTGTGCGGTAAATTGCATATTCCTTTCGACGGTATTTTTTTATTAACGGTTGAAAAATTGAGATCAGCCTAACTCAAACACAACATTTTTTTCTGACCTTTTGTTGTTGGTGTTTTTTTCTGTTCGCTATTCAATGACGTCTGGGTCGGTACTATGGAAAATCCGATGATACTCAGGCAAGTATCTTCCTTGAGCTACCGCAGTGTATTTCAGCATATTGTTGGCATCTTCAGTTGGTCCGCAACAATGAAACGATAGATTTGATTGATGACTTCGAATCGATATTCAACAATGATTTATAGTATTTATACGCTTATCTTTTTTGATGCAATATTTCCCTTTACAGCAATAATAGCAGCTCGGCCGTAAGATATTTATGTAAAAAATAAGCAAGCATATTATTATGACATCACCTTTGCATCTTATGAACGCATACCATCCAAATATAGGCTCTAGTGCAAATTTAAACAATTTTGACAAAATTGTTCAGAATGGTTTGTAAAATTATCATTTTTAAGCCTAACTTTGCGTGCACTTAAATTAATACCTACATGAGTCATTTTATACTGCCCCAGAACAAACGTTGTCTAGTGGGACAGTAAATTCCAATATTGATATGTACCTATATGTGCTTATTTTTTGTACCTCATTGTATTATTTTGAAAATAACAATAATAATAAAGGAAAAAAATATGTGCAGGCCGATATGTTGGTAGGGAGAAAACTTTCTTTTCAATATATTACCTACCTATATGAAAAAAAAATGTTTTTTATCTTTTTTATTTTTTTATTATTATTTTTTTTATCATCCATGATAATTATATATGTACATACTTAAATGAATAATAAAATAGATATTTCACATAAGCAGTGGAGGAACCTAAATAAACTGAGACGAGGTGCAGAAAAAAACATTAAAAAAATCATCAATTAAAATAATTTTAAAAATGAAAAACTTTAAAATTATAAAAAAAAGATGTGGATACATCCGCATCCGATGATATTAGATGTGAATGCGGAGCAATCCAGGAGCACTCCAGACCTCCTAATCTGCCCACTGATGGGGGAGAGCTCTAGCTCTGATGATCTGATTTTGGCTAATGACAAGGCGATCTTCGCCGCCGCGGCGCCGCATAATAGAGGAGTGGTAGAGGACTAGCAACGTAAGTGAGTATTACAAATCAATTATTACTTTTTTCTACAAATGAATCTGTACTCACTCAAAGTGAACACAAATACACCCTTTTACTCTTTCACAGTAAGCTACTTAAAGCTTGTGTTGTGAAAGAGGAAATGATCGGCACCTGGGATTCGAACCCACGACCTCCGCACGAAACAGTGCGAAAGCCGGCGTCGTAACCGCTAGTCTACCAACCACCTTCAACAGCTACTTCGGTCGAAATTAAATCTTTAAAAATAGGCTTGTAATTTATCATACCTAATATAATTAATTTCGAAACCAATATTCATAATTATTAATACAAGAAAATGTCTGTCGGGAACGCTAGTAATCAATGTATGGCTGAAAAAATCAATATTATACACCTAGTGCATTTGAGGCAACATGACAATCTAACAGATGCCCTAAGAATAGGAGGAAGAAAAAATAACAATCCTTTATCAAAGATTTTTTTTTATAGATAATATCGTCTATGCGCTAGAAGTTGGAGGCGAGTAAGTCTAGCTAGGATGATGCAAACATAATGTAATTGAAAAAAATCCATCATTTATATTTCAGTGAGGATCATCCTTTTAAGCTCCATGCATATTCAATTATGCAATAAATTCTATCAGAATGTGTCACTGGAATAACCTGCTTAGAATATCTAAGAACAATGTTGTTCTTAGCGCTACAAGTTAGAAATAACTCAGATTAGTAATAATTGTAACTCTAGGAAAACTAGGTATACAAAATATTCCCTTCCTAGATATCCCGCTATCCAGAATCTCTTCCGTCGCGTTGTCTATAATACATAGGAGGAACCTATGATGTCTATGACTTTGTTATTGTTATGACTACATGAGGATTGGATGCAAAGCCGCAAGAACTAATATTGCCTTTTTAGAACCCATACGAGTGGTGTACCCACCTATACAATATAGTCTACATCAAGACTAATACAAAGAGCAACCATTCTCTATCAACTAACTGTTGTAGTCGAAATTAAATACGAACGTACGAAATATGTGGAGCTAGGAAATTTTGGATGAATCAATATGAAGTGTGGTTTTTGTTCAAGTTGACCTCACCATCTAAAAGATTCCTTTCCAAATTTAAAATTCGTATCATATTTGAAAGAGTAAATAGGTACTTACGTATTCAATCTTTAGAAAACTTTAATTTCCCAAAAGAATGTACCTACGAATATCAGGAATCAAACTAGAAAATATGTCGGATAAGAATCTGGTAAGTAGGTTCATTTCTAAGGTTGATTAAGCACTATTTTTTTTCTATTAAGTTTGTCAGTAATAAACGAAAAATCACATTAAGTATACCTATGATCTATTGTATTGTATAACAGAGAACAAAAACGTTTCGGAAAAGTTTTAAAAGATAGCGCTCCATTGATGATTTGTAACGTTAAAAATGTGCATAATTGCTGTGTCATAAGAGACATAACTCTATGCTCAAGTTATATACACAAAAAATCGATGGGGAGTTGGCATTTCAAACAATGACATGCCCTCAATTGACAGTCCAGGATAAAGGATCCTGGTGGTTGTTAGAAAGGAAGTCTTACCCTGGATGAACCAGGACAAGTGCCGAACAACCTAGAATATGCAAAAATTAATGTACAGAAAAGAAGAATTTGACACAAAACGTATCGTTTTTAAAGTGAGGGGAGCGTATGTCAGTATGGCCATTATGCCATTGTTTTTGTTGGTCATTCTGCCTAGAAACCTTCAAAATTCTTAAAAACTCTCCATAATTTATTCATCATAATTAAATTAGCTAAGTATCATATTTTTATTATCATAAGAACACAAGGACACGACATTTATCCTTATTAATGCACTTTTTTGAAATTCTGAATTAAAAAAAATAATGATAGGGCCTATTAAAGAAAAGAATTATTTAGACGAACAAAAAATACAGGACACTTTTAACAAGAACAATAAAACACAATCTAAATTTGTAGACATAATGAGCAAAATTTGTATAGTAAAGACAAGAACCTAATGCTCCTCAATTAATGGCCACTTTCTGTATATTATGATGCCTCCAGTTTACAACAGCTTCTTGTTTATGCTTCAGCACAACATCCTCGTTGAGTTCATTTGATACTAGCTCTCCTATAAAATTAACGAAGTATTCGATGAAGTTCGGCTGTAAGAGCCGACCACAGCGCTCCATAAGCAGTTAAATTCGCTTGCCTTCTCGAGCAATAACCGGAGCAACAGCTCTCTGTGGTATTATTATTTGGAACTAATTATTAACAACCAGCTGTTTATTCTGCATGCTCCCGCCATTTCGCATATCCAAGTTATTCCCCCAATACCTACCGAATAGCGCTTTTGTAGAATCCTAAGCGATTTCCTGGGGCTATTGAATCCGTTAATATATTTTTATTGTTCTAATTAAATTCCGTACCTACTTAGTTTTGCGTGGTCAGCTTCAATTTCTAACAAAATGGATTCTTGTTAATAGTAGAGGTATCGCTATTTTAGAATATCGGATTCTAAAACGACACTCAGGTATGTATGAAGGTATATATAGAAACTACAGTGGGTATCTAATGTTCATTATTTGTGGGCTAACGTGGAAGGATCTCCCGCAAATTTGTCGTTGTAATTCCAAGAACCCTTTAAATAATGTATCATTTCATTCAGGATTATTGGACATTGGAATTTTGCGAGTAGCTGTCTGGAAGTCCAGTAATGAATGAATACCAATTTTTCGAGTCCTGAATTGGAATATAAATTCTGATTACACTTCTAATTCCAATTAAACATTAAAACAAAAACTACTAGATTTGACAAATCTTCTAAAACTTCTAAAAATATATGAAAATATTGAAGTTAAAATCTAAATTTAAAAATTGCTGACATTTTAGTATAAGTATTCATCTCAACTAACAAAACGTATTTGATATTATATCGCCATTTCACTGGTGTTCCTTTGTTCATACCTATCTCTTTTTGTGCACAGTGGTATACTAATATAGGTAGGTACCTAAAGTATTTGATCAAAATTTTTTGACAAAAAATACATTAAGTTTTTTTTTTTAATATTAACATAATGTACAGTCAATGGTTTTTACATTAGTATTGAATCATACCAGGTTATCGGAAAACAGAATTATGATTTCCATTTTGATGAATTAGGTAATTACGACAAGTATTTCCAACTATTGTACGGATGTGAAACTTGGACTTTGAAAGTCAACTCAATGAACAAACTGGAAGCATTTGAAATGTGGCTTCATCGTCGAATGCTCAAAATTCCCTGGACAGATATGGTAACCAATAATGAAGTCCGAGATAGGGTTGATAGAGAGCTGTTATTAATTATCAAGGTCCGGAAAATATCACAACTGGGCCATGTACTGGGAGGAGGAAAAGACCAACCTTCTTCACCTTATACTGAAGGGAAAAATAGAGCGACGCCGAAGGCCTGGCAGGAGACAGATGTCCTGGCTGCGCAATATGTAAGTGAGTGTATCGGGATCCGAACTGTGGAGGAGCTGTTCCAAGCAGCGCAGGACAGGGACAAGTTCGCCGAAGTGATCGCCAACGCTGGAGGGACACGACAGGGCTCGTAAAGAAGAAGAAAGCCAACTAATATAAGTGTCGAACATGATTCAAAGTAGAAAAGATGTAGTACCTACATAATATGCTGACTTTAAAATTTTCCATTGTGTATCTCCACATTTTAAGGGGCCTTTCCCCGAAAACACCCGTTTTTGGCAGTTTTACCAAATAGATTACTCTGCAAGTCCGTAATATACAAAGCTGAAAGTTACGATTTATTGTAGAATGAACTTTAATTTAAAAAGTTAGGCTGGCAGATTTTTTAATAAAAGCATGCTTTTCGAGTAATTTTCATTTTACTGGAACATCTCGCAAATTTTTCTCGATAGATAACTCAAAAAATACAATACTTATAGATACGCAAGTTTCTGGATATTTTAACGATTAAGCCAACTCAATAAATTAGCGTGTAACTTTTTTAAATTTCGTCTTTGTTTTCCTGGAAAATCCAAAAAACTTAAATTCTCATTAAAATCTAATCAAAATCTTGTTAAATTATTTTCTAGTTAGATTTTATTAGAGGGCTAGTTGTACAATGGAATTTTTCTGGCCCAACCCACAAAATAATGCTATTGTGTGTTCCTTGATTTGATTGGCTTGATTCTCTCTGAATGACTTTTATGATCTTTTGAAAAGTATTGTATATATCTACAGATTTCACACAAACATGATTTTCTTGTTTCCGGGTTTGCGAGTCAGTTTTACAGCCAAATAATAATAATAAATGTCGCGTACAAAATTCAATACTTTTTAGGTGCAGTTTAGGGCACTTTCATAGTAATTGTGACGAATTACTTTATGCTGCATTTCTCAACACCTAAATAATGTGGTAGCTTTTATCATTCTTTTTTTTATGGTCGACTGCCGGCCGATCGGATTAATTATAAGGGATTGCAATATTATCAAACATCTCCACAATAATTTTATTGTTCCCTATCGGTAGCCTAGTGGTAAAGGTACTTTTTAATTTCTGATTAAGGGTTCCGGGTTCAAATCCCGGTCGGGTCCGAAATTTGTACATTTTTTTATATATGTATGCAAATTTATTTATTATTTTTCACATAATGTGTCTTTCAAATTTGTCATTGAAGCTGTAAAAATAATAATAAACAGGACAATAAAACGCGCTGTTTTGTGCATATTACAACCACCTCATTAGGCTACTATAAAAGCTTGTGCCGTGAAAGAGGAAGGTGGTCGGCAACTGGAACCCAACCCACGACCTTCAGTTACAAAGTCGGCGACGGAACCTCGTACGTAGAGCATATTGGAGGCAAGCGCGGATCCAGGGGAGGGTTAGGGGGGTCATGACCCCTCCCTAGGCTATGTAATCTCAAGTAGGGCAATGATATTTATTAATAAAATCTTTATTTTGCTAGCATAATTATAATTTCATGTGGGCCATGACCCCCCCCTGGAGCAAAAGTAAAAAGTTTTAGGAAAAGTGTAGTTTCCAGATACCAAATTTTGAAAATGACCTTTTTTTTAGGAAAAGTGTAATTTCCAGATACCAAATTTTTAAGATGACCTTTTTTTTACTTTGTGACACCCCCCTGGTGCCAAGGCTGGATCCGCCCTTGATTGGAGGTCGTGGGTTCGAATCCCGGTGCCGACCATTTCCACTTTAAAAACACAAGCTTTGTTTTGTGTGAAAGATGTCAAAAGTATACTTGTGTTCACTTTGAGTGAGCCCAGATTCATTAAAAAAAATATCGAACGATATTGTACCTTATATATAGGTATATTGTAACAATAATAAATTGAATAGGAACCTACGTATAATATGACTATACTATAAAAAAATATGTTTTATGCGGATCTATGTAGGCTGTAAATGAAAAATTTTATCGAATCCAACCAGCAGCAAAACCTGTCTGACGACAGACATAGGAAAGTTTGATAAATTGATTGTTCCATTTGACGACTTCTCATTCTCCATTTGAAGAGTTGCATGTAGGAACAATATTTCCCGCCGCGGACATCTTTTATTGTTGTCATAGAAACTATAGGCTTTCAGACAAATAATATACCTACCTACCTAAGTATGAAAAATATTTCCGTAGTTGGATTGTATAGGTATGAAATAATGTATGATAAATAGTTCGCGTGGAAGGAACTGTTTCAAAGAAAATACCGAGTTACGAACGAACTTAACGAATTATTATATTAGATTTTTTACCTACAGAAGAGACAATATTGTAAAATACCATATCTGTCTAAAAACTAATAAAAACCGACATTGCAAATAATATCAGAGACTCTGTTTGCGTTACAATAGGAAGGGTTTGCTTTTGTTCAAAAATCACCGCCACTTCTATAACCTACCTGCTTTTATTTTTTTA